>LR738710.1:481298580-481358586 GCA_902687465.1 Secale cereale | reverse complement strand
CGGGAACGCCTGGCGGCGGCTGAGGGAAGAGAGGGTGAGAGCGACCTCGGCTAGGGTTAGCGGTCGAGGCTGGGCCTTGGGCTGGAGTTGGGCCGCAGGGAATCGGGCCGGCTGGCCTAGAAGGCTAGCTGGACTCGCGACTGGACTGCTCTCTTCTTATTAAAAAAAAAACAAAGAAGAGAAGAAAGTAAAAAGAGGTTAGGGATGGAATTAGGACATGAGGTCAAAATTCCTGGACCCGCAAAAAATGTAAGGAATTTAATAAAATTGTTGGAGGGGTTTTTGGAGGAACCTCGATAAACGAGAAAAGAAATAAAGGGAGGTTTTTGAAGGAAACTCGAAGTAGGAAAAGCATGGGGAAATTATGCACGTGTGTTGCGGGTAATTCCAAACAATGGAATATTTATTATATAGCCCCCTAATAATATTGAGAGGCTTTTATATGTTATAAAGAGAAGTCATCCTTCCCTCGATTTAAATGGACCGAAGGTCCACACGATTTATTTAGTTGCAAAAATTAATGAGATGATGGCATGATGATATGATGCAATGCAAAATAAATAAAGCAAGCACAAAGAACACACGGGAGACCCCGGAACATCTGGAATCTTCTGGGACGTCGGTCTTCGGGCGTCACACCATCCTTGATGCATTTGACTTGGCCAATATCCCTCGTCTTCCTCTCTCGGATCTTGGCCATCTTATAGATGTCCCTTTCCCCTTCCTTCGTGCCTAACCGTTGGTAGAGGCCCTCATACGCCCTACCCCTTGCTTCACCAACAACTCGTTTTGCGGCCTTCTTCGCCATCTTGTACTTCTCTATGTTGTCTGCACTCCTATCCAAGTACAGGCATCTGAAGCACTCTTTCTTCTCTTTAATCGCCTTCTGGACGGCATCATTCCACCAGGTATCCTTACCTTCGCTTCTCCTTCCCCTGGACACTCCAAACTCCTTCGAGGCCACCTTACGAATCCAAGTCGCCATCTTCATCCACACATTGTCCGCATCCCCTCCTTCCTCCCAAGGGCCCTCCTTAATGACCCTCTCCTTGAACGCCTGAGCTACCTCCCCCTTGAGCTTCCACCACTTCATTCTAGCGACTTTGGCACGCCTATCCCGCTGGACACTAGTCCGAAAGCAAAAGTCAGCAATCACCAGCTTATGTTGAGGTACAACACTCTCTCCAGGTATCACCTTACAATCTAGGCACGCACGCCTATCTTCTCTTCTCGAGAGGATGAAATCAATCTGGCTAGAGTGTTGGCCACTACTAAAAGTCACCAGATGTGATTCTCTCTTTCTAAAGAGGGTGTTAGCTACAATCATGTCGTAGGCTAGAGCAAAGCTTAAGACATCTTCTCCTTCCTGATTCCTGGTGCCATAGCCAAAGCCCCCATGCACCCCTTCAAAACCTGTGTTAGATGTACCCACGTGGCCATTGAGGTCTCCTCCTATGAAGAGCTTCTCGCCAATCGGTACACTCCTAACCATGTCTTCTAGGCCTTCCCAGAACTCCCTCTTGGTGTTCTCAGTGTGGCCTACTTGCGGGGCATACGCGCTGATAACATTGAGAACTAAGTCCCCAACTACCAGCTTGACCAGGATAAACCGGTCCCCACGTCTCGTGACGTCTACCACTCCATGCTTGAGGCTCTTGTTGATCAAGATGCCTACGCCATTCCTGTTTGCAGCCAACCCGGTGTACCACAGCTTGAAGCCGGTACCCTCCACCTCATTTGCCTTCTGTCCCCTCCACTTGGTTTCTTGGATGCAAAGGATATCAACACTTCTCCTCATCGCTGCATCGACTAGCTCCCGAAGCTTCCCTGTCAGGGACCCTACGTTCCAGCTACCTAAGCGGATCCTCCTAGGCTTGGCTAGCTTCCTTACCCTTCGCACTCGTCGGGTCAAATGCGAAGACCCTTGCTCATTTTCCACTACATCCGGGCGCCGATGTAGCGCGCCACTAAGGCTGCGACGACCCGATCCTCGCTCACTTGCCACCGTATCCAGATCAAGATACGGCACGCCACCAAGGGGGTGACGTCCCGGCCCTTGCCCATTTGACACCACACCCGGGTTCCGATGTGGCGCGTCGCTGAGAGGGTTACGCCCCAACAAAAATCTTTTGGGTTTCATCTCCATAAGAGTAGCTGAGTTTTCACGTTGGCTCGCCAAGCCTAACACAACCCTCCTCCTTTACCCTGGCTTGGGACCGGCTATGTTGAGAGAACATAGGCGGACACCGGCTATGTTGAGATAACATAGGCAGAGTTTTGATGCAATGATTAGTTCAAATTAAAAACAATGATCGGTTCAAATTAAAGAAAATGGGCGGTTTGAATTAAAAACTGAGTAATATGTTTCTAGAATCAGAATAATATTTTGTTGCTATCGGTGGTGCTGACAGGTGGTGTACACGGAGCTGGAGGTTGGCAAGTCGTGATAGGGTGGTGTACATGGAGCTGGAGGTCGGCAAGTCGGGCAAGGCTACGGGAGTTGAACTACAGAAAATATTACATCAGTCCAATGACAGGAAAACATCAGTTAAAAAATATACATGCATGAGGCTAGGAGCAAAAAAAATCTTGGCCATGGCGCGCCTCGACCTTCCGGCCATGGCGTGCCTCCACATCCCGGCCGCAGGCATGTGCAGTTACTGATTCCTTCTTGCTTCCACTTTTTATCATGATTTATTCTGTGCACTATAGTAGTGCTTTTTGTCTCTGTAGATCAGCTGCTCAACAACATAATCATGTGTCGCTCGGTACATGTATTACTACTAGGAGGTTAAAAAATCAGAATTCAAAAAGTTCAACCTTGGTGGTATTGTGCACATGCAAAATTAGATAAATACTTGTTAAAATTGCTCCCAATATTTGATGTATTCCATACAATGCTTACTAGATTGCTCTAAAAAAGTGTCATGTAATTGTGAATTTACTATTGGTATAGCAGTTAAATATGTATTATATCACCGGATCATAATGAAATGCAGAAACAGTTCGATGTGTGCATATGCATCCGTTCATACTTGTCATTTCTTTTTCCTTTGTTGTTTTTTCTTGGTACACATGTGGTTCAGGAAAAAAAGTGATCCAAAGTTCAAAGAAAAACCTTTGTGGAGTTGATGTTTCAAAGCCGAGAATGCTTGGATATGTCGTGCCCACCGGTGCAGGAGAAAAAAACAGATGCACACATTCATATTTTGAGACACACTCAGTTCAAAATCTAATTTTAGTTCAGTGCAATTCTTATTTTTACTTAAGCCTAGTTTATTATTTTACTGTAGTGTTCAGTGTAGTTATAGGACTACTTTCGTTATTGTGAAGGTTCATAAAGATGTCAAAGTTCATGGATGGATAGCACAAAGGTTCAAAGATCAAACCAGGATAAATTCACCTGTAGGTAATATTGTTCTATCCTCTTAACTCTTAATTAGTACCTTCCATCCATTTGATCTTATGGTGAGAGTTGATTTTTAGAGGGCTTGCTGCAAAAGCTGAGTATTCAATTCCGGTACTAGATTTTGATGCGTCATTTGCACTGAAAAGCTTGAATATACTTCAGTTTGGGTTTGCTGCAAAAGCTGAGTATTCAGTTTGTGAGATCGATGTGTGTTGTCCTTATAGTGAATTTTTTTGCAATTTCCAGGATTTTTTTTGCAAAGTAAAAAAAATCAACAAGTTCACAAAAGGTCATCCCTTTTATGTTCAGAAGAATAAGGAAGTTCCTTGTAAACAAACCACATGAAATTTCATCGAGAAAAACTTTGTAAATTCAAAATGGCTATAGGAAAACTTTGTAGGTTCAGATGGGTATACCAAACTTTGTAAGCTCAAAATGGGTATGCCTAACAGTGCAGGAATAAAAAAACTAAACCCAACAAAGCCATCACACCATTTTATTTCTCTGGCGTAATTTCCTTAACAAATCCCGACCAGTATGCTTTTGTGGAGGTTCTGTGTTTGTTTTAGTGAATCTCTATTGAAAAGTAGCTCATGTTTTAGTGAATCAGAAGCGGTTTGTATTTTTTGATTGATGCATGTTCATGAGCAGTATGACTTTTTCTTTTGTGACCGGTCGCTGAAGTAGCTGAGTGCAGGCCCCTCCTTGCTGCAAGCTACTACTGCACCAACGTTTGTCCGGCACAACCGCAGCCTTTCATGCTGATGCCGATGCATGCCCTCTACTACGCAACTACCAATTGCTGCTATTGTTACCTCTATTTTCTATCTGAAGTTCAGTTCCAGTGCGGTGATAGTAAATGTGAACGTTCAATTTATTATGTTGAATAATATACCGCTGAACATCCTACAAAGTTTTTGCTTGAGTGCTATTCACAATCAGTTATGTTTTCCCTTCATGCTGCACATGTAAACTGAAAACGGTTGAAATGAGAATTTAGTATGTTTTGGAGAGCATAATTTCCCAAGTGGAAAATTTGATCTATACCCATAAGTACATGATTAAAATTTTAGGATATGTGTGGTCACAGTAAGTACAACGAGTACTAATTAGCAAGTTTGATTGCTTCTGAAAACTCAATATGTCAGCATGTACTGATGCATTCCAAAATTGTGTTGTGCTTTCAGGTAAAAAATTGTCGGGTTTTTGGTGGCCAAGTATGATTGATATGGAGATGAATAACTATGCACTTGCGCTCCTGCTTTTTTTCTAGAAAAACAAGATGCCTTTGCGTGCTTCAAAGTTGCTGCTTTCTTCCACCAGTCAATTGCGCAAGTTCAGTGGGTGTCGTCGAGCATGTTCTGAAGTATGCCCTTTGTGCAGAAGTGTGAATTTTTGTCTGTTTTTGTATATTTCATTGGCAGAGGCTTCATGTGATCTTGTGGAGCTTTATAGATGTACTGTCATTACACTTTTAAGGCCCTAGAGTTCATTATATCATACATGTGTGGCCATTCAGTATGTATTACATGATCATTTCTTGGAAAGAAAAGAACACATACATAGTTCGGTCAAAAACAAATGGTCAGTTCGATAGTGCTCTCTCCTGCCTATTTTGGTTGATGTCCACAAATGGACAATTTTTTTTATCAGAAATGTTCTATTATTACTGACATAATTACAAAAAAAGTTCAACACAAGGTCGGCTTTCAAAAAATGCTAAAAAACCACGAAAATTCAAACACGTAAAGTTCAAGTGGTGAAATAAGGGAAGTCTACAACATCATGGCAAAACAAAGTTGAGTTAAAAAAATGTAACACACAACATTTTGTTTTTGTTAAAAGTATTATTCAGTTCAACGATATAAATCATGCAAGTTCGGGGACGCAAATTCCGTAAACTATTGAAAAGCTACGAGGAAAATCATACCAAAAAAATAGAGTGAAGTTTAGTATGTTAAAACATGCCTAGTACAAAACCATACTTTTCAAAATTACTCTCCGAAAAATATATCAGTACAAACGCACACGTAGATCAGTACAAGTACTCTGTTTTTTCTAACGGCAAAATAGCACGATGGGTCTCACCGTAATCAAAATTACTCCTCAACGGTTGCGAATTTGAGAAAACGTTCAACATGACTAAGTTTCGTATTTTCGATATCTTTCCAACGTTATATTATTTGCCTTATTTCGACAAACTTTTAAGAAAAATCACGTTCGAAATCAAATTTGACCGTATTCGAATTTGTTTTTAAAACGTAAGGAATTAGAAAAACATTTTAGTACGAAAAACTTGCGCATTTTCCACAGCTTTCCAAAATCTCACCGTATGCTTTATCATTTGCGTCAATTCGACAAACCGTTTGCAAAAAATTGCGAAAATACTTTTTGCCCAGAATTTCACCGTTTTGAAATTACTTCTAAATTGTATAGAATTAGAAAAAACTATGGATATATGGAAGATGCGGATTTTCACGAGCTTTCCAACGCCATCTTATTTGCTCAATTCCGACAAACTGTTTGAAAATTGACTCCAAAATACGATTCGCTTTTTCTATTAAAAACGTTTTTTTTTTCAAAACTGCTCTTAAACCATATTGATTTTGCAAAAATGTTCAATATACCGAAAATATAAGTGTCAAGGGCTTTCCAACGATATATTACATGCTCTGTTCCGTCAAAAAAATTGCAAATTTTTTTTGAACTAAAGAAGACGATATGTTAAACAGAACTGAAAAAATGAGTTCAACCGCTCGAAAATCATCAGTACAACCGGCTGAAACCGTCAGTTCAAGTAGAGTAACAGAATAATATTCTGTTACGCGAAACATAATAGCCCAGATGTATATATAGCCAATGAAGAACTCCAGTGAAAACTCGAAGAGATTGTAAATTTGAGGAATTTGAAAATTTGAAGAATTTGCAAAATGAAGAGAAAACTCAAATTTTAAATTTGGTTGGTGGCGTGACCCACCGTATAAGAATGATGATTTCAGACACCGCGTACAATTGTCGTAGGGCTCTGGGAATCAAATTCTTCATTAGTTTCTTCACACTTAGAGGGTTAGTCTTCATTAATTGAAGAAAAACGTTACTTCGTGTGTTGCACATCTAAGTCATCAATTTTGCATAAGTGTTAAGATGTGTGTCTTTTCAAAGAACATTCGAAAATTCTAAGATATTTAGCTCACACTGTAACTTGCAAAATCTATTTTCATTCAAGGGCTTTGTGAAGATATCTGCCAGCCATTCTTCAGTCTTCACGTGATAGATGGAGATGTCGCCCTTGAACACATGGTCAAGAGAAAATGATGACGAATCTAGATGTGCTTTATCTTCGAGTGCTGAACTAGGTTGTGAGCATTCTTTATGGCACTCTCATTGTCTCAGTAGAGAGGCACATTCTTCATGTTGATTCCCTAGTCCTTGAGAGTTTGCTTCATCCACAGCAATTGAGCACATCATGAACCAGCATCAATGTACTCAGCTTCAGCAGTAGAGAGTGATACACAGTTCTACTTCTTCTAGTACCAACATACTAAGGATCATCCAAGGAAATGACATGTCACTGATGTTGACTTGCGATCCACTCGATCACCAGCATAGTAAGAGTAGGAATATCCAATAAGATAAAAAACCGAGCCCTTGGGATACCACAATCCAAGTGTTGGTGTCTGAGCTAGATATCGAAGAATATGCTTCACAGCCTTGTGGTGTGATTCTATCGGTGTAGCTTGAAAACGGGCACACACGCAAACACGAAGCATAATATCTAGTCTAGATGCACACAGATAAGATAACGAGTCAATCATGGAACAATATACTTTTTGATCGAAATCTTTACCATTTTCGTCAGTGTAGAGATGGCCATTTGTGGGCATAAGAATTTTGACGCCTTTGCAATCTTGCATGCCAAATTTCCTCAGTACATCCTTGAGGTATTTCTCTTGAGATATGAAGATGCCATTGCGTTGTTGATCAATTGGAAGACCTAAGAAGAATTTCAATTCTCCCCATCATAGACATTTGATATTCTTCACTCATCATGTAGCCAAATTCATCACTGTAACGTTCATCGGTACATCCAAAGATAATATCGTCCATATATAGTTGGCACAAAAATAATTCATCATCATATGATTTGGTGAAAAGAGTTGGGTCAAGTGAACCAGATTTGAAGCCTTTCTTCATGAGTAATTCCTTCAGAGTGTCATACCACACCCGATGGGCTTGCTTGAGGCCATAGAGGGCCTTGTTGAGTCTGAAGACTTTGTGAGGATGTTTAGGATCTTAAAAACCTAGGGGTTGAGCAACATATACTTCTTCCTCAAGCTTACCATTGAGGAATGCACTTTTCACATCCATTTGATATAATATGATATTATGATGGTTATCATAAGCAAGCAATATGCGAATAGCTTCTTGTCTAGTAACAGGTGCAAAAGTTTCATTGAAGTCAATTCCTTCAACTTGTGTGTAGCCCTGAGCTACAAGACGAGCCTTGTTCCTCACCACTGGGCCATTTTCGTCTTGCTTGTTACGGTAGATCCACTTGGTACCTATGACATTGTGCTTGCGAGGATTTGGTCGCTTGACGAGTTCCCACACATTGTTCAGCTCGAATTGATTCGATTCCTCTTGCGTAGCTTGAGTTCACTCAGGATCCAGAAATGCCTCATCAACTTTGGCGGGTTCCGTGATAGAGAAAAAAGAAAAGTGCCCACAAAATTTAGACAAGTGTGAAGCTTTTGAGCATGTGAGGGGACCTGGTGTTCTGATGTCGTTGATGATTTTCTCAATCTGCACTTCTTTTGCTACTCGAGGATGAGAAAGTTGACGACTTAGGTCCGAGTGATCATTTCCTTCAGCAATAGTTTCTTTAGGAGCACCAGCATGATTTTATTGATGGTCTGGAATGACTTCTTCAGCAGGTTCTTCAGTGGGGATGATCCTCAGTAGCCTTGAACTCAATGGATTCCTCAGGAGGTATTTCACCTCTCACAGGAGGCAGGTGATCTCTTTGCGAGCCATTAGTTTCATCGAACCACACATATACAGTTTCAACAACCTTGTGATGACGGATGTTGAAGACTCTGTAGGTGTGCGAGTCCTTTGTGTAACCAAGCATAAAACCTTCATGTGCTTTCGGTACAAATTTAGAACTGTGATGAGGATCTCTAATCCAACATTTAACACCGAAGACTTTGAAATAACTCACATTGGGTTTCTTGTTAGTGAGGAGTTCATAAGAGGTTTTCTTGAGGAGTTTGTGGAGATATACCCTATTGATGATGTGGCACGCAGTATCAATAGCCTCAGGCTAGAAATGAAGATGCATATTGTATTCATCAAGAATAGTGCGAGCCATCTCAACAAGAGTCCTGTTCTTGCACTCTGGAACGCCATTCTGCTGAGGAGTGTAAAGGGCAGACAACTCGTGAGTAATACCAAGTTCATCAAGATAGTCATCGAGACCAATGTTCTTGAACTCAGTCCCATTGTAACTCCGGATATGCTTGATCTTCACATTGTCGCTTGAATATTTCCTGCACTTCATGTTTAAATGTGATGATATGCATCCACGTGTAACGAGAATAATCATCAACAATAACAAAGCCATATAGAGATGTTGCATTTGTTAGTGCTGAATAATGAGTGGGGCCAAAGAGGTCCACGTGAAGCAATTCAAAAGGACGAATGGTAGTCATGATAGTCTTCGAGGGATGCTTGGATTTGGTCATCTTTCTAGCTTCGCAAGCCCCACAAAGATGATCTTTGAGGAATTTGACACCCTCGATACTAGTGATGTGCTTCTTCTTCACAAGCGTGTGCAAGTTCCTCATGTCAGCATGACCGAGTCGTCGATGCCATAGCCATCCTTCTCAGGCTTTTGAGAGTAGACATGTGGCAGGCTGTGGTCCTATATAGAAATCAACAATATACAAGTCTCCTCTCCTAAAGCCTTCGAAAACTTTGGAATTATCAGATTCTAAGAGTACAACACAATGATATTTGCCAAAGACGACAACCATATCAAGATCACAAAGCATTGAGACAGACATGCGGTTGAATCCAAGAGACTCGGCAAGCATGACTTTGTCCATGTGCTGATCTATTGAGATTCGAACCTTACCTAGACCCAATACCTTGATTTTTCCTTTGACATCGCAGGTGATATGCTTCAGATGTGATGGAGATAAAGCAAAGTCCATCAATAGGTTCTTGTCACCCGCCATGTGATTTGTACATCCACTGTCGAGGACCCACTCAGTAGCTTTGAGAGATTCATCATGCAGATGAATTAGTGTATTTTACGAACTCATATACTTCATAGTGAAGAATATGACATCAAGTTCATCAGAATGAATTTCATCAAGTAGTACAATATAGATAGTAGTATAAGGACATGAGAAATGAGCATTTCATTTCTTCATGATTAGCTTGCGTCCTTTCAAGCATACTAAGGTCTCCAGCAAATTCTTCACACGTTTTAGGTTCGTTTGGAGACCTGACCCTGCATAAGAGATTAATTCTTTTTCTTCACCACCCACATATGAAGGGTGGAAAAGACTTCATCATTCTACGAGCTCCATAAGAAAAAGGTGGCATTGAAGCCAGTGCATTTTGTTTCACAGGAGAGGGGTTAGAGTATGAGTATGAGTAAGCAGAGAAATTCTTCGAGGACTTATGAACATAATAATTTGAATAATAATGCACATATTCATAACCCTTAGATTTTCCCTGCGAAACAGAAGCATTAGCACGATGATGTTCACATGAGGAGTTTGATCCATGTGAGGACTTTGATCCATATGAAGAATTTGATCCATATGAAGAATTTGATCCATATGAAGAATATGATCTGGGGTTCCTATTCTTCACAGGTGGTGTCATGATGACATTCACTTGAAGATTTTCAAGGTACCTTTTGGGAACCCATATTTTATTCATAGGGGGACCCTTCCTGTAGTTAGTTCCAACATATCTAGCAAATACTTCACCATTCTGATTTTAGAACAGTTTATAGTTGGAGTCAATTGACTCATCAAATGAATAGGAGGATTCACATGTAAATCCAGATAAAGTAGATGGATCTACGGGAGGTCCTTTTGCAGCAACCCTTGAGGTTTTGGGATACTGCTCAGGTTTCAAGTAGGTCCCATCAGCATTAAGTTTCCTCTCAAAGGCAATACCCTCTTTCCTAGGGTTGCTGTTCAAGACCTACTTTTTGAGCACATCACAAAGCACTACAAAAAACCACTTCCGTGATAATACGTGTTTGTCACAGTAGGTCATGTTTTGTGTCATGCATGTACATCCATGACGATTTTATGACAGAATCAAGATAGTCATACATGTGCTGTCGTAGAAGTGTTCCATGACAATACCAAAATTATCATCACGGAAGTATCCACCTCCATAATGATAAATAGTGCGTCATGGAAGTGCTTTCGTCAAGGGTAACCAACACGTGGCATCCACCATAACGGGTCGCCGTTAAGCTATCGGGTTCCGGTTTGGATTCGATAACCCGTTAACCGCCGGGACCAATGGGGATTTTCCACGTGTAAAATTCTGATTCGCCCTAGTATCCATGTGTTGGCTCCGGGTTGGGATAGGTGTCATCAAGCGAGTGGATGGGATGAGCCTATTGTACGACGACACGTGGCTCAGCCCAACAGTGGCCCTTTTAGATTAAAAGGTCGGGCCTGTCAAAATAAGCAGGCTGGACCATTAGCGGCCCACCCGAGTTAGGCCCATACACAAGCACAACCCATCATAGGCCCATTCTAGTTTTGACAATTTCCAGCCCATCGTTAGTTCCAGCCCGTTTACGGCCCGCTACGTCTTTGGGCTCAATTATGGCCCAACCTTCTTTCGGCCTGTTAGCAGACCATCGTTAGTTCCAGCCCGTGAATGGCCTGATACGTCTTTCGGCCTTTTCTCGTCCCATTCTACAGCTGGGCCAACTTCTAGCCCATTGTGACTTTCAGCCTTTGCTTGACCCATAAGGTAAACGGGCCAATTTCTAGCCCATTTTGTCTTTCGGCCTGTTAACGGCCCGCACAACAGTTGGGCCTATGATGTGCAACCTGATTTTGGGTCCATTAGCGGCCCACGTTCAGCAAGTCTCTATTTCATCCCGACGCGACTTTCAGCCTGTTAGAAGCCTAGTTTGCAAATTGGGCCTCTTCTGGCCCAAAACACTTTTGCCTCTTAAAAGCCCGACAAGTAAAAGGGCGGAAAATAATGAATTTTATTTCGGCATGCTAGGACCCGGGGTCATTTCCAATTTATATGGCCCTGTCGATCTTTCAGCCTGTTAACGGCCTGCTAGGGCCCACGTGCCATTTCCATTTATAAGGCCCTATCTAGCTTTCGGCCTATTAACAAACTGCTAGGGCCCGCGGGCCATTTCCATTTATAAGGCCCTATCAAGATTTCGTCCTATCATCGGCCTGCTAAGAGCCGTTGTTACAGTGGGCTCCATTGTTTGGGATCCACTAAATATTAAGTTGACCAGCCCAATTAAAGACCTGATTTGACTTGCATGTATTTTCGACCGGATGGAGTCTAGGTAATGTTTGGGCGTGTTGGCTCCTGTTTCAACGATATACCATATACAAAGAATTATCCTACTCTATACTATTGCCTCTAAAAACCCTACACTTATACAATAAAGAGACTAATGCATAGAAACGAAGAATAATCCTACACTATACAATAAAGAAATTATAGCAGATTATACCCACTGGGCATTAGAGTTCTGCGTTCCGCACCAGTGATAATAAAGCGTACACAAACACCAAATTACATACACTTGGCAAATAAATCATGGACACGCATCAACATAACTTACTATTTGAACTATAATTGTGATAGCCTCGCTTATTAGGGATGATAGACTACTCATATCAATAAGGAATTCCTTCTTTTCCGGGAGCCCATTCGGAAAGAACTCCAAAGTTAAGCGTGCTCAGCTTGGAGTAGTTTCAAGATGGGTGACCGACCGGGAAATTGTTCCCGGGTGCGCACGAGTGAGGAAAAAGTGCGTAGAAAAGACTAATGCATAGAAACGAATAATAATCCTACACTATACAATAAAGAAATTACATCAGATTATACCCACTGGGCATTAGAGTTTTGCGTTCCGCACCAGTGATAATAAAGCGTACACAAACACCAAATTACATACACCATTCTTCATGAGTAATTCCTTCAGAGTGTCATACCACACCCCATGGGCTTGCTTGAGGCCATAGAGGGCCTTGTTGAGTCTGAAGACTTTGTGAGGATGTTTAGGATCTTAAAAACCTAGGGGTTGAGCAACATATACTTCTTCCTCAAGCTTACCATTGAGGAATGCACTTTTCACATCCATTTGATATAATATGATATTATGATGGTTATCATAAGCAAGCAATATGCGAATAGCTTCTTGTCTAGTAACATGTGCAAAAGTTTCATTGAAGTCAATTCCTTCAACTTGTGTGTAGCCCTGAGCTACAAGACAAGCCTTGTTCCTCACCACTGGGCCATTTTCGTCTTGCTTGTTACGGTAGATCCACTTGGTACCTATGACATTGTGCTTGCGAGGATTTGGTCGCTTGACGAGTTCCCACACATTGCTCAGCTCGAATTGATTCGATTCCTCTTGCGTAGCTTGAGTTCACTCAGGATCCAGAAATGCCTCATCAACTTTGGCGGGTTCCGTGATAGAGAAAAAAGAAAAGTGCCCACAAAATTTAGACAAGTGTGAAGCTTTTGAGCATGTGAGGGGACCTGGTGTTCTGATGTCGTTGATGATTTTCTCAATCTGCACTTCTTTTGCTACTCGAGGATGAGAATGTTGACGACTTAGGTCCGACTGATCATTTCCTTCAGCAATAGTTTCTTTAGGAGCACCAGTATGATTTTCTTGATGGTCTGGAATGACTTCTTCAGCATGTTCTTCAGTGGGGATGATCCTCAATAGCCTTGAACTCAATGGATTCCTCAGGAGGTATTTCACCTCTCACAGGAGGCAGGTGATCTCTTTGCGAGCCATTAGTTTCATCGAACCGCACATATACAGTTTCAACAACCTTGTGATGACGGATGTTGAAGACTCTGTCGGTGTGCGAGTCCTTTGTGTAACCAAGCATAAAACCTTCACGTGCTTTCGGTACAAATTTAGAACTATGATGAGGATCTCTAATCCAACATTTAACACCGAAGACTTTGAAATAACTCACATTGGGTTTCTTGTTAGTGAGGAGTTCATAAGAGATTTTCTTGAGGAGTTTGTGGAGATATACCCTATTGATGATGTGGCACGCAGTATCAATACCCTCAGGCTAGAAATGAAGATGCATATTGTATTCATCAAGAATAGTGCGAGCCATCTCAACAAGAGTCCTGTTCTTGCACTCTGGAACGCCATTCCGCTGAGGAGTGTAAAGGGCAGACAGCTCATGAGTAATACCAAGTTCATCAAGATAGTCATCGAGACCAATGTTCTTGAACTCAGTCCCATTGTAACTCCGGATATGCTTGATCTTCACATTGTCGCTTGAATATTTCCTGCACTTCATGTTTAAATGTGATGATATGCATCCACGTGTAACGAGAATAATCATCAACAATAACAAAGCCATATAGAGATGTTGCATTTGTTAGTGCTGAATAATGAGTGGGGCCAAAGAGGTCCACGTGAAGCAATTCAAAAGGACGAATGGTAGTCATGATAGTCTTCGAGGGATGCTTGGATTTGGTCATCTTTCCAGCTTCGCAAGCCCCACAAAGATGATCTTTGAGGAATTTGACACCCTCGATACTAGTGATGTGCTTCTTCTTCACAAGCGTGTGCAAGTTCCTCATGCCAGCATGACCGAGTCGTCGATGCCATAGCCATCCTTCTCAGGCTTTTGAGAGTAGACATGTGGCAGGCTGTGGTCCTATAGAGAAATCAACAATATACAAGCCTCCTCTCCTAAAGCCTTCGAAACTATGGAATTATCAGATTCTAAGAGTACAACACAATGATTTTTGCCAAAGACGACAACCATATCAAGATCACAAAGCATTGAGACAGACATGCGGTTGAATCCAAGAGACTCGGCAAGCATGACTTTGTCCATGTGCTGATCTATTGAGATTCGAACCTTACCTAGACCCAATACCTTGATTTTTCCTTTGACAACGTAGGTGATATGCTTCAGATGTGATGGAGATAAAGCAAAGTCCATCAATAGGTTCTTGTCACCCGCCATGTGATTCGTACATCCACTGTCGAGGACCCACTCAGTAGCTTTGAGAGATTCATCATGCAGATGAATTAGTGCATTTTATGAACTCATATACTTCATAGTGAAAATATGACATCAAGTTCATCAGAATGAATTTCATCAAGTAGTACAATATAGATAGTAGTATAAGGACATGAGAAATGAGCATTTCATTTCTTCATGATTAGCTTGCGTCCTTTCAAGCATACTCAGGTCTCCAGCAAATTCTTCACACGTTTTAGGTTCGTTTGGAGACCTGACCCTGCATAAGAGATTAGTTCTTTTTCTTCACCACCCACATATGGAGGGTGGAAAAGAATTCATCATTCTACGAGCTCCATAAGAAAAAGGTGGCATTGAAGCCAGTGCATTTTGTTTCACAGGAGAGGGGTTAGAGTATGAGTATGAGTAAGCAGAGAAATTCTTCGAGGACTTATGAACATAATAATTTGAATAATAATGCACATATTCATAACCCTTAGATTTTCCCTGCGAAACAGAAGCATTAGCACGATGATGTTCACATGAGGAGTTTGATCCATGTGAGGACTTTGATCCATATGAAGAATTTGATCCATATGAATAATATGATCTGGGGTTCCTATTCTTCACAGGTGGTGTCATGATGACATTCACTTGAAGATTTTCAAGGTACCTTTTGGGAACTGATGGGCCTCGAACCCCTCGTTGGATTACCCCAAGTGGAAGGTGTAAGATGCAGTAAGTAGAAGTGTTTTCCCCTAGCAAAGATGCCAAGGATCGAATCCCCAGAGACTCCTAGGTTCAACAAGTAGGTGTCAATTGCTAACGGCGCAATTAGCAATCAACGTGGACCTGCACACAGATACAAATAACTTTGCTCCCAACGAGTACATAGAGGTTGTCAATCTCTCCGGCCTTGTAGTTCACAAAGGGTTAAAAGCAATATGATAGTAGTGATAGATAGTATTTTGCAATAGTAAGTAAATAGTGGATGTGATCAATGATGGTAATATGGACCGGAGTCACATGATGTTCACTAGTGATGTCTCTCTCCCAAAAGACGATAAAACAGCTATGTGAGGTAACAAATTACAGCTGGGCAATTGACAGGACCCACGAGCGCATACAAATGCTGATTACATTGCAAGAAAGGTTGAGGTTCAAAGCATGGGCGGTACGCCAAAGTAAGTAGACCGAAATCCATCAATATCTACTACTAATCATCCACCTTGAGATATCTATCCAGAACATCTCGCTGGTATTAAGTTGCGAGTCCCACCCATAGTGTAAACTCAATGCAACAGACAACTGCATTAAAAGAACTTTGCGTAAAGTAAACAATCCTTGCACCCGCGGGCACAAGCACCGTTGTTTTCCCCCTTGTGGCAACAACACATCCCCTAGACTCATGTTTCTGTCACTCAAGCTAGTCATCGAGGGGCATGAACCCACAATCGAGCATAACGTTCCCTCTTGAAGTCACTACCTACTACTTGGCCAAAGCAATAAATAACAACGGAGAACATGCAAGAATTACTTATGAACTAAAATATAAAAGAGGTGAATCAAATATATTACTCAAGATCAATCTGAACATAATCTCATAATCCATCGGATCCCAGCAAACTCAACATAGCAACAGCATAAGGATTACATAGGTGCCTCGATCATGTAGGGCAGCTCACGAGGACTAATTAGTGAAGCACAAGAACGGGAGGAGAACATCACATAGCTACTGGTCATGGACTCATGGCCCAAGGGAGACTACTCACGAGTCATCCGGGAGGCGTCCATGGTGGTGGAGAAGCTCCCGGTGGTGATCCTCCCCTCCGGCAGGGTGTCGGGAAGAGTTCTCCTGGTGCTCCCGATCTTGGAAGCGGCGGCGGCGGCGGAACAGAGATGGGATCGCGAAAAGAAGTCCTGTTTCAAGGGTTACGGGGGACCCTTTAAATATCTGCCAAAGTAGGGCACCGGGGGGCTCTCGGGGGGCCGAGGCGCCCCCCCCCGGCGTGGCCCAGGGGGGGGGGGGGGGGCGCCCAAGGGCGCCTGGAGCCCCTGTGGCCCCCCAGGCTCCCCTTTGGAAGCAGTGTCGTTCCCGGAACGCTGATTTTTTTTTATATTTTTTCTGTATTTTTCTGGGCAGTTCTCGAAACGTGAAAACCTGAAATACAAAAACAGCCGAAAACAGAAACTGGCACTGGGGTGCACTGGATTAGTAAGTTAGTCCAAATATGATCAAAAGTGTATGGAAGTGTATGAATATCATAGCAATATCACCCAAAAGTGGCATGGAGCAAGCAGAAATTATAGATACGTTTTGGACGTATCAACATCCCCAAGCTTAATTCCTACTCATCCTCGAGTAGGTAAATGATAAAAAGAATAATTTCTGTGGTGACATGCTATTAACCATATTGGACTTTCTCATAGTCATATGACAAAAGCTTACTGAGACAATGATTCTAAAGTAACTAAGTTGTCTCAAGAGAAAATCACAAATGACTGAAAGTTTTACAATATGAAACTGAAACATCAAAAAGATTTGCAATGAACATGATGTGCAAATATGATCAAGTGATATCTAGCTTGCCCCTTTTAGTGATGCAAAACATAAATGCAAGGGCACCTTCAAGGTTTAAGTGATGACTAGATACAATCATTTCAGAATAAACGATATCACAATCATGCAAAAGACAATGCTACTTTGGGACAATGCACATTACACTCAGAATGACAATCATGCTCTCAGTAGTTGGTGCTTGAAGTGCTAAGCTTTTTATTATGAAACATGGAAGCAATTGTGTCAACGGTAGTAGTACTTCATATGTGTCATGTATAAAACATCTTATAAGTTGCATGCCTCATGCATCGAATACTAATAGTGCTCGCTCCTTGTCCTAATTAGCTCGGATCCCCATGGGTTATCATTGCATTGCATATGTTTTTACCAAGTGTCACAAAGGGGTACCTCTATGCCACCTGTACAAAGGTCCAAGGAGATAGATCGCATTTGATTTCTCGTTTTTGATAAATTTCAACTTGAGGACATCCATACCGGGACAACATAGAAAATAGATGATGGACTCCTCTTTAATGCATAAGCATATTATCATGAGAGATTTAGGATTAAGGTCCAAGCTAAAACTTCCACCATGATGCATGGCTTTGGTTGGCGGCCCAATGTTCTTCTCTAACAATATGCATATTAATTCAACCCACGGTAAATCACCCTTACTTCAGACAAGACGAACATGCATAGCAACTCACATGATATTCAACAAAAGTGTGACAGTTGATGGCGTCCCCAGAAACATGGTTACCGCTCAGCAAGCAACTCATAAGAAATAAGATACATAAGCAACATATTCTTTACCACAATAGTTTTTAGGCTACTTTCCCATGAGCTATGTATTGCATGGTTAATTTGCTTAGTGCATGTGGAGGTTAGCAAAAGACTGGGAGCGACCAACTAAGAGAGCAATGACGGTCATAATCATGCAGAGCAACAAAACAATATTGAATCAGGCATGGTAGTTATATCGCTACTTAGAAACAAAAGATCATCAAGGCTTGACAGACTTTCTTTACAGTCCTGAATATGCGTGAGCATACGCCAAGTCAATCAAAATAAATTCTCGAAGGAAGATATTACCAAACCATACCACATCATAGGCAAACAAACCAAGTTGGTACTCCAATAACACATTGGGAACCCCCCAGCTACTTGAGATTAACAATAAGAAAACCTGAACTACTAAGCACCATCATGAAAGTAGCATATTTATCATAGACATATTAACCCATGCAACGGAAGCAAACTCTCTTAATAAGGTGAGCATGGTAATTAAAGAGAGTTCAAGCAACCAACTAAATAAAAAGCTCTTGAAAAGATAAGCATGAATACTAAGAGCAAAGCACGATAGTAGCTATTAAAAGATAAAGAACACACACAGCATAGATAGACATGAAAATTCTATGTAATATTCTAGGTAGAGGTGGAGCATGTTTCTCTCCCACATATAGGAATGCTGGGTTCCGACTCGTTATGAAAAACTAAAAATAAAACTAAAAGCAAGACGCTCCAAGCATAGCACATAACATATGAAGTGATAAAAATATAGCGGAACGAAAGACGAACTCATAATGTTGATGGAGAAGGGGATGCACGGGGGGCATCCCCAAGCTTAGACGCTTGAGTATCCTTGAATATTTCTTGGGGGTGCACGGGGGCATCCCCAAGCTTGAGCGCTTGACACTCCTGAATCTTTTTATCATCTTCCCTCGCACACTTGAAAACTCCCTTCATACATAACTCATTCATAATCTGATTAGCGAGGTTAGTACCCTTAATAAAATAATTATACCTTGCTGGAAATAAGGATATGCTTGAAGTTATAATGTTTCTCAAGATTGCCAAAATGTTTTTGCAAAGAAAAAGCAAGTTCTCAATTTGCAAAGTGAAGGTAAGGCAAAACAGGACAGAATCTGTGAAAAACAGAATAGCAGGCAGTAATTGACCTGTTCGGGATACTTATGCAACTCAAATCAAAAAACTCAGAACTGACGCACGAAAGACAATTATATAGAGAACGCTGTAGAAAAAATTCAGACCAAAAAGATGATCTGGTGATTTTATACAAATTTTTCTATCCAAGGACAGAATCTGTTTCCTGGACAGCACCTCACAACTTTTGAACTTTCTAGCAATCAGAGGCTATACTTGGCACAAATATGAAAAGTAAAGATACAAAGATGATGCTACAGCAGTAAACAACATCAAGACACAACAAAAGCAAAAATTTTATTCATGTGGGCTGCCTCCCAAAAGCGCTTTCTTTTATGCCTTTAAGCTAGGCATAATGCAAAGATCAAGTTTTATCAAAAGTAAAAGAATAACTAGCCCGTACAACGGACTCAAAAGGTAACTTGACCTTCTTACGAGGGAAGTGTTCCATCCCTTTCTTGAGAGGAAACTGAAATTTTATATTACCCTTTTTCATGTCAATGACAGCACCAACGGTGCGCAAAAAGGGACGTCCCAAAATAATTGGACATGAAGGATCACATTCAATATCCATAATAGTGAAATCAACGGGCACATAATTATCATTGACAACAATAAGAACATCGTCGATCCTCCCCAAAGGTTTCTTTATGGAAGAATCAACGAGACGAACACCAAAAGAACAAGAATCATAAGGTTTCAATTTAAGCATATCATATATCCTTTTGGGCATAACAGAGGTACTAGCACCAACATCACATAATGCATAACAAGAGAAGTCATTCAAATTAATTTTTATCATAGGATCCCAACCATCCTCTAGCTTTCTAGGTATGGAGGCTTCTACTCTAAGTTTCTCCTCCCTAGCTTTGATGAGAGCATTAGTGATATGCTCTGTGAAGGCAAGGTTAAGCGCGCTAGTGCGGGGATCTCTAGACATTTTGTAAAGAAAATCAATAACTTCTGTAAGAGTACAATTATCAAAATCAAGGTCACGAGCATCAAGTAAAGTGGTAGAGGTGTCCTTAAGGCTCACCTGTTTGGTAGTTGACATAGCATCACCATTAATAGGTCCATCGGGACCAGGAGTACATTGGGTGCTAAGAGTGTGAACATTCTCAATAACTTGGATAGTAGCAACAGTGTGTTGGGTAGGAAGGCTCTTAATTCTTTCCCCTTCCTCCCTTTCTCTAGCCCATCTCTCTTTAAGCTTAGCCATCATCCTAATATTTTCATTGATTTGCACTTGAGTAGCAGTAATAGGGATGACTTCCTTCTCCTTAAGAGAAGAAGTTTCAATTTTTAGCAATTTTAACTCATTGGCTAAGTGGTCTACCTTGAAAGAAAGATCATCTAGTTTATGTAGTTTCTCTTCTACATTCTTATTAAAGGCTTTTTGGGTAGTGATGAAATCTCTAAGCATGCTCTCTAGTTCAGTGTTGGAGTTCTTGGTACTAGGATAAGCATTGTTGTTCCCATAAGAGTTAGAGGGGAACGGTCTAGAATTGTTACCAAAGTTACTCCTATAAGCATTGTTGTTGAAATTGTTTCTAGAGATAAAGTTAACATCTACTTGTTCTTGAGCAATCAAAGAATTTGAAGGAACATCACGAGGATCAATATTAGATTGCTTCGAAAGTAGAGACATGATCAAGTCAACTTTTTCATTGAGGGAGGAAATCTCCTCGACAGAGTTTACCTTCCTACCTGTTGGAGCGCGTTCGGTGTGCCATTGGGAATAGTTGGTCATCATCTCATTGAGAAGCTTTGTGGCAGCACCAAGTGTAGTTGACATAAAAGTTCCTCCCGCGGCCGAGTCTAACAAGTTTCGCGAGGTAAAGTTCAAGCCTGCATAAAAAGTTTGGATAACCATCCAAGTAGTCAAACCGTGAGTAGGGCAATTCTTGATAAGAGATTTCATACGTTCCCAAGCTTGGGCAACGTGTTCATTATCCAATTGTTTAAAATTCATGATGTTACTTCTAAGTTGGATAATTTTAGCAGGTGGATAGTATTTTCCAATAAAAGCATCTTTGCACTTGTCCCATGAATCTATGCTATTTCTAGGCAAAGACTGAAACCAAATTTTTGCTCCTCCTCTCAAAGAGAAAGGAAAAAGCTTAAGCTTAACAATATTACCATCTATTTCTTGGTACTTTTGCATATCACAAAGTTCTACAAAGTTGTTCAAGTGTAAAGCAGCATCATCTCCAGCACCGGAGAATTGTTCTCTCATGACTAAGTTAAGTAAAGCAGGTTTAATTTCATATGAAGGTGCTGAAGTAGCAGGTGTAGTGATAGGTGTGCTGATAAAGTCATCGTTGTTGTGACTAGTGAAGTCACACAACTTGGTGTTCTCGGTGGAACCCATAGTAGCAAGCAAGCAAGATAACTATTTTTGTGTTTTTCGATAAAAGGAACTAAAGCAAATATGAAGGGTAAACTAGCAAGACTAAAAAGCAAAGGTAAAAGATAGCATGCAACTCCCCTATCCTGAAGAGTGGAGTCCCCGGCAACGGCGCCAGAAAATACTCCTTGATGGGCCTCGAACCCCTCGTTGGAATACCCCAAGTGGAAGGTGTAAGATGCAGTAAGTAGAAGTGTTTTCCCCTAGCAAAGATGCCAAGGATCGAATCCCCAGAGACTCCTAGGTTCAACAAGTAGGTGTCAATTGCTAACGGCGCAATTAGCAATCAACGTGGACCTGCACACAGATACAAATAACTTTGCTCCCAACGAGTACAGAGAGGTTGTCAATCTCTCCGGCCTTGTAGTTCACAAAGGGTTAAAAGCAATATGATAGTAGTGATAGATAGTATTTTGCAATAGTAAGTAAATAGCGAAAAGTAAATAGTGGATGTGATCAATGATGGTAATATGGACCGGAGTCACATGATGTTCACTAGTGATGTCTCTCTCCCAAAAGACGATAAAACAGCTATGTGAGGTAACAAATTACAGCTCGGCAATTGACAGGACCCACGAGCGCATACAAATGCTGATTACATTGCAAGAAAGGTTGAGGTTCAAAGCATGGGCGGTACGCCAAAGTAAGTACACCGAAATCCATCAATATCTACTACTAATCATCCACCTTGAGATATCTATCCAGAACATCTCGCTGGTATTAAGTTGCGAGTCCCACCCATAGTGTAAACTCAATGCAACAGACAACTGCATTAAAAGAACTTTACGTAAAGTAAACAATCCTTGCACCCGCGGGCACAAGCACTGTTGTTTTCCCCCTTGTGGCAACAACACATCCCCTAGACTCATGTTTCTGTCACTCAAGCTAGTCATCGAGGGGCATGAACCCACAATCGAGCATAACGTTCCCTCTTGAAGTCACTGCCTACTACTTGGCCAAAGCAATAAATAACAACGGAGAGCATGCAAGAATTACTTATGAACTAAAATATAAAAGAGGTGAATCAAATATATTACTCAAGATCAATCTGAACATAATCTCATAATCCATCAGATCCCAGCAAACTCAACATAGCAACAACATAAGGATTACATAGGTGCCTCGATCATGTAGGGTAGCTCACGAGGACTAATTAGTGAAGCACAAGAACGGGAGGAGAACATCACATAGCTACTGGTCATGGACTCATGGCCCAAGGGAGACTACTCACGAGTCATCCGGGAGGCGTCCATGGTGGTGGAGAAGCTCCCGGTGGTGATCCTCCCCTCCGGCAGGGTGCCGGGAAGAGTTCTCCTGGTGCTCCCGATCTTGGAAGCGGCGGCGGCGGCGGAACAGAGATGGGATCGCGAAAAGAAGTCCTGTTTCAAGGGTTACGGGGGACCCTTTAAATATCTGCCAAAGTAGGGCACCGGGGGGCTCTCGGGGGGCCGAGGCGCCCCCCCGGCGCGGCCCAGGGGGGGGGGGGGGCGCCCACAGGGCGCCTGGAGCCCCTGTGGCCCCCCAGGCTCCCCTTCGGAAGCAGTGTCATCCCCGGAACGCTGATTTTTTATATATTTTTTCTGTATTTTTCTGGGCAGTTCTCGAAACGTGAAAACCTGAAATACAAAAACAGCCGAAAACAGAAACTGGCACTGGGGTGCACTGGATTAGTAAGTTAGTCCAAATATGATCAAAAGTGTATGGAAGTGTATGAATATCATAGCAATATCACCCAAAAGTGGCATGGAGCAAGCAGAAATTATAGATACGTTTTGGACGTATCAGGAACCCATATTTTATTCATAGGGGGACCATTCCTGTAGTTAGTTCCAACATATCTAGCAAATACTTCACCATTCTGATTTTAGAACGATTTATAGTTGGAGTCAATTGACTCATCAAATGAATAGGAGGATTCACATGTAAATCCAGATAAAGTAGATGGATCTACGGGAGGTCCTTTTGCAGCAACCCTTGAGGTTTTGGGATACTGCTCAGGTTTCAAGTAGGTCCCATCAGCATTAAGTTTCCTCTCAAAGGCAATACCCTCTTTCCTAGGGTTGCTGTTCAAGATCTACTTTTTGAGCACATCACAAAGCACTACAAAAAAACCACTTCCGTGATAATACGTGTTTGTCACAATAGGTCATGTTTTTTGTCATGCATGTACATCCATGACGATTTTATGACAGAATCAAGATAGTCATACATGTGCTGTCGTGGAAGTGTTCCATGACAATACCAAAATTATCATCATGGAAGTATCCACCTCCATAATGATAAATAGTGCGTCATGGAAGTGCTTTCGTCAAGGGTAACCAACACGTGGCATCCACCATAACGGGTCGCCGTTAAGCTATCGGGTTCCGGTTTGGATTCGATAACCCGTTAACCGCCAGGACCAATGGGGATTTTCCACGTGTAAAATTCTGATTCGCCCTAGTATCCATGTGTTGGCTCCGGGTTGGGAGAGGTGTCATCAAGCGAGTGGATGGGACGAGCCTATTGTACGTCAACACGTGGCTCAGCCCAACAGTGGCCCTTTTAGATTAAAAGGTCGGGCCTGTCAAAATAAGCGGGCTAGACCATTAGCGGCCCACCCGAGTTAGGCCCATACACAAGCACAACCCATCATAGGCCCATTCTAGATTTGACAATTTCCAGCCCATCGTTAGTTCCAGCCCGTTTACGGCCCGCTACGTCTTTGGGCTCAATTATGGCCCAACCTTCTTTCAGCCTGTTAGCAGACCATCGTCAGTTCCAGCCCGTGAATGGCCTGATACATCTTTCGGCCTTTTCTCGTCCCATTCTGCAGCTGGGCCAACTTCTAGCCCATTGTGACTTTCAGCCTTTGCTTGACCCATAAGGTAAACGGGCCAATTTCTAGCCCATTTTGTCTTTCGGCCTGTTAACGGCCCGCACAACAGTTGGGCCTATGATGTGCAACCTGATTTTGGGTCCATTAGCGGCCCACGTTCAGCAAGTCTCTATTTCAGCCCGACGCGACTTTCGGCCTGTTAGAAGCCTAGTTTGCAAATTGGGCCTCTTCTGGCCCAAAACACTTTTGCCTCTTAAAAGCCCGACAAGTAAAAGGGCGGAAAAAATTGACATTTATTTCGGCATGCTAGGACCCGGGGTCATTTCCAATTCATATGGCCCTGTCGATCTTTCAGCCTGTTAATGGCCTGCTAGGGCCCACGTGCCATTTCCATTTATAAGGCCCTATCTAGCTTTCGGCCTATTAACGAACTGCTAGGGCCTGCGGGCCATTTCCATTTATAAGGCCCTATCAAGATTTCGTCCTATCATCGGCCTGCTAAGAGCCGTTGTTACAGTGGGCTCCATTGTTTGGGATCCACTAAATATTAAGTTGACCAGTCCAATTAAAGACCTGATTTGACTTGCATGTATTTTCGACCGGATGGAGTCTAGGTAATGTTTGGGCGTGTTGGCTCCTGTTTCAACGATATACCATATACAAAGAATTATCCTACTCTATACTATTGCCTCTAAAAACCCTGCACTTATACAATAAAGAGACTAATGCATAGAAACGAAGAATAATCCTACACTATACAATAAAGAAATTATAGAAGATTATACCCACTGGGCATTAGAGTTCTGCGTTCCGCACCAGTGATAATAAAGCGTACACAAACACCAAATTACATACACTTGTCAAATAAATCATGGACACGCATCAACATAACTTACCATTTGAACTATAATTGTGATAGCCTCGCTTATTAGGGATGATAGACTACTCATATCAATAAGGAATTCCTTCTTTTCCGGGAGCCCATTCGGAAAGAACTCCAAAGTTAAGCGTGCTCAGCTTGGAGTAGTTTCAAGATGGCTGACCGACCGGGAAATTGTTCCCGGGTGCGCACGAGTGAGGAAAAAGTGCGTAGAAAAGACTAGTATTGATATGTGGGGCCAGTCTAGATCCCGCCAGGAGTAACGACCACCAGAGGGTGTGTCCAGGGCGTTACAAGTTGGTATCGGAGCTGACCCTCGCGGTTACACGGATGTTTGCGGACAGGTGCTCGGTCATGTTGTGCATGACGTTTGTGACCCATCATGGCACACTGCATGGCACATGTGCCGGGCTGGAAGCACAAACATATGTGCCAAGAGGGAATGTTCCTGTGGCCCGACGAGGACGTCGGTTCCTCTGAGTGGGGGTGTATGTGATAGCCTGGCTTATTAGGGATGATAGACTACTCATATCAATAAGGAATTCCTGCTTTTCTGGGAGCCCATTCAGAAAAAACTCCAAAGTTAAGCGTGCTCAGCTTGGAGTAGTTTCAGGATGAGTGACCGACCAGGAAGTTGTTCCCGAGTGCGCACGAGTGAGGAAAAAGTGCGCAGAAAATACTAGTATTGATATGTGGGGCCAGTCTAGATCCCACCAGGAGTAACGACCACCGGCAGGTGTGTCCGGGGCGTTACAATAATCTCTTCAGAAAATATGATTGGCCGAATTCAGATAGCACAAATTTCAGTCTGCAAAATCTCCAATTCCTTTGTGGTTACCTTAGTGTCTTGTTTCATTTTTTGACTCCTACATCTAATACCTGCAAGTCTAGTCTCAACATGTTGATTGCATGCTGAGAATCATGTACACGTTGTCTTGGCACCTCTAGTTGATGCTCGAGAACATCAACACATTCCAATTCCAATCCATAATTATTTGGTAACGACCATGCCGCACTGCTCTCAGATCTTTGGGTTGATGTCACTTCATCCTAAAATGTTTCTGTAAGTACACATGACTATGGCAAAAATATAGTTACAACAGTGAAGCGAGCAAGACAGACTATTTTGTACATGGCAAAACAGGACAAATAATAATGTTACACGTCATGAAGCATAAGCAGGTGATATTTTAAAAATTATAAAAATGGTAGTCTGTGCAGCCCGCATACAGAAATCTCACTTAGCTCACAAGAGGAGCATGATGTTGGGGCCAAATCCAAAACATAGATAGGTTAGAAATTTAGACTACACACAACTACTGAACATTATATATATACTAGCAAGATGCCCGTGTGTTGCATGGAACATCAAGATGCATTTGTATGAGTAGTTTATCTTGTGAGAGAAAAGGATGAACGAGGGAAGGCCTTATTTGCAAATGTGGAGAGGGGTGTGGGTATCTTTTTGCACAATTGACATAGTTTCCTTCCTATTCGTCAGATATACATTGGACGGCCTATAATGTAGGATGGCGGACACACCATCATCACCAACTCTATTTTTTATAAGAGTAGAGAGTATATATATCTTGCGTATAAGTAAGCAAGCATTTGGCCATTCTGTAGCTCAATTAAAGTCTTAGGGAGCATAATGAACACCAGAGGGATTCATACAAACCTACTGCAACAAGCAAAACTGTGCAATCATTAGCCTCGTATAAACTAGATTGTGAGCCTCATGGAGTAATAGTTGGTTAATAGACTTCAAAGCTGTAGGCACACTTCGCCAGAGTAATTAAATGGTAAGGCCTTTAATTATGTAAACTAATTGTTATACAAGTACCCAACATCAGGCATCATTATTTGGGCATCTCATTAACTAAGGACAAATAAACAATTGAAAAGAGCAATTTAAGTATGCCTGAAACAAACAAGCAATTGAACTGTTGAGTTGGCAGTATGCATACATGCACGCCTCAATAACATACATGGCCTAGCTACATTTCTCTACTCTCTACTCTTTAAAAAAACAGAGTTGGTGATGATGGTGTGCCTGCCATCCTGTAATATAGGCCGTCCGATCTATATCTGATAGATAGGAAGGAAACTATGATAATTTTGCAAAAAGTTACCCGCACTCCTCTCCACATTTGCAGATAAGGCCTTCCCTCATTCATCCTTATCTCCCATAGGATAAACTACTCGTATAAATGCATCTTGATGTTCCGTACAGCGCACGGGCATCTTGCTAGTACCATATAAAGGAACACGTAATGTAATATTGTTTGCCCCCTATGAAGTATCTCGACTAGTATGTAATCAAGATCCTAGTAATGATAGGGAGGCTAATGATGTGAATATGCATTTTGTTATGACATTTATGTCATCGACAACTCTAACATAGCAGGAAGCGGTTTCACACTGTTCACTACTATAAGATGTTTTAGATATTTAAAAGTAGACTACATCCATAATGAGTAAAAAGACACATTAAAAATGTGCTTACATACATCTGATTTACAAAAAGTTAGAACATCATATAGTAGTGAGCGGAGGGTTTTTAATCAATGGCCAAATGACTGGGTTACAGGTGAATAACTCTACGCAAGCACAATGTCAGACAAATAGGATGTCCTGGTAATTGTAATACAGTGACTTACCATAACTGGTTGAACACGCTCAACACTACTCCTCCTTCTCTTGCAAGGCTCCTTCCTAACATCTTGTACTTGGAAATCGTCAATCTTATCTTCATTGCACCCCCTCTGCAAGTGACACAAACTAGTTAATGGTCGCCTAAAATTGATAAGTAAAAATTAAAATTTGTAATAGTACCTATTCACCCCCCTCTAGGTCCATCTCGATCCTTTCAATTGGTATCAGAGCCTTGTTCTCTATTCTTGTGGCTTAACCACCCTAGAGCGAGATGAACCCCGATGGGACTCCCCTTGTTGCAGATCCGAAGAGTACGGGCGCGGATTCCACGGAAGTCAAGTCCTTCACTTCTGAGGATCTAGAACGGGCTCTTGCTAAGCAAAAGGAGGAGCATGATGCTTCTCTTGAGGCCTTGGTCCAAATGAGACTAGCCACACTAAACCATGATGCTTGCACCACTTTCTGGTGGTGCGGCCTTGAGGCTAGCTGTGCCTACTCCTTCACTTGGTCAACAACCTCCTAGTAATGAACACTCCAGTGTTCCTTGGCTTTATGCAAGACATCAAATAGACAAACCAAAGTATAACCCTCAAGGCAAACCTCCTTTACTTGATGACACTACCGATTTTGCTTTGTGTAAAGTTGCTATGCAGGATCATCTTCGATATGGAAATGATGAGATCTTGGAGATCTTGGAGTATGGCTACCAAGCTATTGATCTGAAGAATCTTACTCCAAGAGAGGTATATGACAATAATCTCAACGACACGACAACCATGTGCATAAGGAGAGGTATGACTGGCAAGCAAAGGAGACCATACATACATATCACAATTGCCAAGGAATTATGGGATAGCATTGTGAGGACCAAGATCGGTACCTCCACTCTCTGGCTTGCTCAATATGAAATTGCCAAAGGGCAATTGCAAAACTTTTGTATGGAGAAATGTGAATCTCCCAAGCAACTCCTTGAGCATCTCATGACTCTCACCACCGACATCGAGTCATGTGAGCGTGACAAGACACAAGATGGATTCAACTTGACTAAGCAATTTCTCGTGGACAAGTTGCTTCATGCTCTTGCTCCGTATCATCACCAAATGGTGTGGGACATAAGACAACACCATGGATTCAACGAAATGACCCCGGATGATATCATATCCACTTTACAACTCTTTGAAGAGTCAAAGGAAAATGCTACAAAACATCTTGCCATACATGGTACCTGAACATAAAAAATCAATCTTGCATTGAAGGCCAAGCATGTATATGAAGAAGAGCAAAGTGAATAAGAAGAAGACGATGAGGATGAAGATGGTGATGGGATTGACTTCGATGAGAGTCCTTCATATGAAGACATTACCCTCTTTGTCAAGAAGTTAGCACAAGAAAATTCAAGGGAAGATTCCAGAAGAAGAAAGTGAGAAAATGTTACAATTGTGAAGAAACCAACCACTTCTCTAATGATTTCCCCTATGAGAAGGGAGAAGATAATCCAAGGTTTCCCAAGACCTTTCCCAAGAAGAAGTTGCCAAATCCTTTGAACTCAAAGCTCAAGAATAGAGATGGGAAAGCAATGGTTGCTCATGAAGAATCAAATCTGGATGATGTTAGTGGTGTTTCCGGAGTTGCTCAAGATTCTCAAAACACTTTGAGGCTAGTCAACAAGAGTGGTGATGTTGTCACCTACAACTATATGAGATACTACAAGGGCAATGATCACAAGTGGATAATGGCAAAGGCCATGGTAGAAGATGGAGAGGACCAAAACTCTCCTGACAAGGTCAAGGTAACCCCATGATCAAATCATCCTCTCTTCACTCCTCCTACTCCTAGTGATGAGTACCTTGATTTTGAGGATAATTATGATGATAATGATATGGATGACCCCATGTTTGCTAAATTAAATAAGGCCATGTGTTATCTCAAAGGAAAGAAGCTCACTATGTTTCGTATGCTTATGGAGATGGTGGGTAAGCACACCGTCACCATTAAGGAACTCAAAACCCTCGTAATCAAGGAAAAGGAAAAATATGAAATCCTTGAGTAGAAACTCCAATATGAGGAAGCACGAAATGATGAACTATGCTTGAAAATTGGTGCAAACATTGATGTTCATGCTAAGGATATTGCCTCCTTGAAAAAGGCTAAGGACTCTTGCGAAGAGTTGATGAATAATAAAAGTAAGCTTGTGAAGTCTTATGCTTCTCTATCTAAGGATTGTGAGCTCCTATTTGTGTCCCTCAAGACTAAGGAAGAAGAGCTCACCCTTCTTACAAATAGTTTTGAGACGCTCAAGCTTACTTATCTTGAAACTCTAGCCAAGGCTTACTCTTCTCCTATTATCAATGTTGATGCTTGTACTACTAACTCTAGTAGTGATCTAGCATCTATTCTTGAGGAGAATCGCTTTCTCAAGGCTCAAATAGAGAAAGGTCTCATCACATGTGCTCAAGGACAAAAGAACCTTAATGAGGTATTGAGCCAACACAATGAGGTGTTTGCCAAAGAGGGGCTCGGGTTTGACCCAAGCACAAGCAAGAAGAAGACGTCTTCTCAAAAGTGCACCACCCCTCTAAAAGAAACATTTGTACGAGAAGGGCACAAGGAGAAAGGTAAGGTTGTTAGTGGGAAGGCCACAAGGGGCATGCCCACTCTCAACAAGCCAAAAGAGTTCATGCCTCCATCCTATCACTACTGTAGGATGGTCCAAATGCGACACTACGATCAGAGACCCTTCGACGAAACTATGTACGATGCCATAATCGCAAACGGTGGTGTAAGAGAACCGTCAAAAAAGGTGCAAAACATTTGCGATGATGGATGCATCAAACATGGTTCAGATTTTAGTTGAGTGTGCGATGAAGGGCATACGGTTCAGTTCAATTAACTGTTTGGGATGAGGAGGAACAAAAGAAACGGGCATCCAGATGTAGGTGTGTGTGATATACAACATACAATTCACTAGGATGAACTGTGTGTGATTAGGCAACACAATGGAAACGGTTCAGCTGAACAAGATGTGTGTGATATGCGGCAATCAGGTCCGTAATTAGAAATCTGTGCGAAGACCAATAATAACACACACGATTGCTGCTTATAAGCCGTGTGATTTGCTCTATCTACAGATACATAAACACTATTCTGATCACGAGATCAGAATATTATTCTGATCACAACATATACTTCCTGAGATACGTGCCTGAACTTCCTTCTGTAGGAACCCGAACTTCGGGCTATCTTCGCAACCGTGGCTCTCCCCGCGAATTTTTCTGGTTAGCCGCGTTCTATGTGATGTAAGTGCAATCTTCAAATGGTTTTTAGCAACTAAATACTCTTTTTAAATAGAAATCTCGCTCATGGGCGGATTTTGCTCTCGGGTTGTGACGAGCTCGTGTTTTTCGCAATTTTATTGCCTGAGTTGCACGCCTAAACTTCCCCATGTGTTAGGTTGAACTTCCGCCAACACTGCCCAAACGGGGCTTGCGATATACCATTGGAAAGCTATGGACACCAGTATCACGGCCCAACTTAAATTTTTGTCAAAATGTAAGCGGTTTAAGAGCAGTTTTGAAAACCGTTTTTTCTTCACAAAAAAAAACGTGAATTGTATTTTCGATCTCATTTCTAAACTGTTTATCGGAATGCAGCATATAATATGTTGCTGGAAAGCTGCTGCAAAACCGCTCCTTTCACATCTTGAAAGTTTTCTCTAATTCCCTATGGTTAAAATGTTATTTGGAAAACGTAAAAATTCGTAAATCGAACAGCCGAGTTTGTATTTTTGCTGTGATTTCTAAACGGCTAATCCAATTAGGGCATATTATATGGCGTTGGAAAGCTTATGAAAATGCGCTACTTTTTCATCTTGAAAGTTGTTTCTAATTTTGAACGGTTTAAGAGTAATCTAGAAAATGGTACAAGTCCTACCGAGTTCGTTTTTTCGAGTTAATTTTTTAACCGTGCGTGTGAATGGAGCAAGTGATATGGAGTTGGAAAGCTTGAACAAATGCGAAACCTTTTTGTATGTATTGTTTCTCCTAATTCTTTACGGTTTTAAGTCAGTTTTGAAAATGGCAAAAAACGTATTTTCACTATATTTTTTCTACAAACTTTGTCGGAATGCGGCAAATAATATACCGTTGAAAAGCTACAGAAAATGCGAAACTTTTTCATGTTGACGATTTTATCTGATTCCCAGCCGTTTTCAAGTAATTGCAAAACTGGTGAGATCATTTTTCTGCCTTTATCGCGAAACAGATTCTTCGAAAATGCACCGCGTGAAGAACCTGAACTTCTTGGCAGGTGTAGTTGAACTTCACTCTGTTTTCACGTATTTTTTTTACTGGTAGCTCTCGATCCACTGCTCGTATCTCTCCATCCACTCATCGGAATTGAGCAAATGATATACCAATGGAAAGGTGCTGTAAGCACGCACCTTTCCTGTGTTGGTCATTTTTTCATACTCGCGACGTTTTTTTTTTAAATTCATCTGAAATTCATATAGTGTAGCAGTTGAACTTCCTGCCGTGTGCACGTTGAACTTCTTGCTGTTTTCATTTCGACGGATTTTTTAATAACGAGGAAAATCTGATTTTTCTATAAACATTGAACTTCTTCATCTTTTTAATACGGACTTCCTGTGTTTATTTCTTTAATAATTTTTTATGAATAAAAATATTTTAGGACACCAAAACAACATTTTTGTGTGTGTTTTTGCATTGTTTTGCACATCAAACCGCGTCATATTCAGAAATTGAACTTCTTCTTTTCTTTTTATTTTCTTTCAACATTGTTTAGCACGTCGAACCACGTCATCTTTAGAAATTGAACTTCTCCTTTCTTTTTGTTTTCTTTCAACATTGGTCTACACGTTGTGTAGCGCGTCATCTTTAGAAATTGAACTTCCACCTTTCTTTTTGTTTTCTTGCATGTTTTACCTTGCATGTTTAAAATTATTTTGAACTTGCTGAGATAACACACTTGACCTTCTCGTGCACACACATTCTTTGAGAGAGAGAGAAAATAAGCGTGCATCATTTTATGAAGTATATAAACATGAACCGGCAGGGTAATAATTCTTGAACTTCTTCGTACTGATTTGTCTCTCGCCAAAATGTATATATGTTTTTTATAACTTTTTTTTATTAAATTCCTTTTTTGTGCAATAAGAACATTAAAAAATATGATTTTTGAAACTTTTATATGTTTTGTCTCCTTATTTGGCATGTAATACCACCTAAAACAGAAAACAAAATTGGCTTATCACAACCGGTACGACAAGCACACATAGAGAACATGAACTGTTCGCACCAGCGCTTCTTCTTCTGCAACCACACCACCACCCACCCGCGGCCGCTTCAAACTCCATTTTTTGCTTCTTGAAAGGACGAAATTTGTCGAATGGACACTGTGTGAGGTGATGGAGTGCTTGCACGGGAGGAGATAGATGGACTGCTCGCGCGTGAGGTGACGGACTTCTCGTGGTGGAGAGGGAAGAGTTGTTCGGTCGGTCGTTGACCAAGCACTGACGAGCAGCAGCTGCCTCGTGCTTGGACAAAGATGAGACTAGGAAATTGGCATTTTCAGGCACCGTGTGGAAGCCTGCATCCTTTCCTGAACCTTGAGAGTGGAGCAAGTAACTTGTATTATCAGTATATGTTCACAGTTCAGAGCATGGCTCATAGACTTGCAGGATTGCAATATAATTAGGAAAAATGGGAATCTTTTTCAACAGAACATGTGCTCTGAACATTAACATACCACTACTGTTATGCAACTAGTCGCCGCGGAACTGAAGATGAGCACAGTGTCTTGGTCGTGGACGAAATACAGGCACTAGTCGCGCTATGGCAAGGGAGAAGGTCGGGGAGGCTGATGGCGATGTGCACTTGAATGTGTCGGCGACGTGCAGAATCCAAGCCGTGCACGAACTTCCCCGGATGTCCGCCGCGTGGATCTCGCCGGCCCCGACCGGATCCGTGCGGAAGGTGGCAGATCACACTCGACGTTGATGCGGATGCAGGCTCGTCGGGGACAGGGTGGGTGGTGGCTGAGGCGTGTCGGGGCAGTAGTGGGCGGCGGCACTGTGATCCAGGGAGGGAGGTGGCGGAGGCGCAAACCAGGGAGGGAGGTGGCGGAGGCGCAAACCAGGGAGGAAGGTGGCGGAGGCGCAAACCAGGGAGGGTGCCGGCGGTGCGATTCAGGGCGGGAGGCAGTGGCGGTGATCGGGGAAGGTTGGGGGGAGAGGATTTGGGGAGGTCAGGGGAGGGGATCCTCGTCGGATCCGGTGACCCCAAGATGCTCTCGCAGGTGGTGCACCGCGTCATCGGTTGGGGTCGGGGTTGCGGCGGCGGTGCCGGCTGGGAGTGGGATGCGGCAATGTCGCCAGCTGGGGGAGGGGTCGTGGCTGCGTGGCGGCGGCGGCGGCGGCTGGGGACAGGGCGGCGGCGGCATTGCTGGTTAGGGTGGGTGGTGCGTTGTCCGAGAGGTGGGGTGGGTGGGTAGGTTTGGTAGTTTAGGGATCGGGCCTTTTTCTTTTTTAGCTTTCGTAGTTCGGGAGTTTCGGAACGACCCGATCGCTCCTATATAGGCGGCCGTGATTAGAATAACTATTTTGATCCCAGGAGTAGAATAGTGTTACTCTATGTGTGTATATATATATATATATATTATGAATTCAATTACTGAAATAAACATCCAATTACATAAGTGACTATATAGATCATTCGAGCATGTGCATTAGAACAATTGCATGCATTCTAAAGTAGGAGAAACGATCGTCTAGTCATCTAATTCTTGTGATGCTCCCGCCACTGCTCTGTGGCTCGATCCCTCGTCTGGGGTAGGAAGAAGACACTTCCTCATGTCAACAATCCGCGTGTACATCTTGTAGCTTGTGTACGCGTCCTTGGCCACATACTTGACATGTTCTTCATCCAGTCTCTCATGCCACACACTGTGCCAGGCGTTCTTGTCCTTGTTTCTCTCATTCTTCATATTCATGTAGTAGGGGTCAATGAAGGCCGAGGCAAGGTCAACTAGGGATTTCAGTTTGTTTTTGTCGCTGCCCCAGACCTTGTAGTGGTGCTGGATGTTGACAAGATTTGAGCATTTCAATTCCGAAACCTTGAGCGCTTTTAGATCGTTGGTGGTGTCCACCGTAGCGAAACTATAGTCGGAGCTATTGATAAACCTGGAGAAACGCTCGCAAGGCCTTGTGGCAAGGTGGTAGTGGTAGACGAGGACATCATGTCGCACGCACAACTGGGCGATGGCAACCTTCTGATTGTGCCCGGCACGACCGGCGGTGTACTCAAGGTCGGAGCCGACCACTTGGTACTTGTCCTCGGCAAGGAACTGCTCCATAGTATGGATGGAGATCTCCACCAAGACCATATCGTTTTTGTACACCACCGAGAGGGCCTTCCCCCTCACGTGGGTGTCCACTAGGTGATGCATGGTGAACTGACAACCGTTATCGTCGCCGGCCGCTGGGAGCGCCATTGGAGCCACAAGGATCGCCATTGGAACCGCTGGATGTACTCTCTGTATGTGTTGTTGTCGGTGTGCTTATTGTGTCGTTTGACACGAGAGATGAAGGTAAATGGCCGCAGGAATAAATGGGGGCCGAGCGGCCTGGATTCTCTGCGCGTTCGCATGTCAGTTTTTGCAGCGGGTAACTGCATTGTCGCGCTGCGCCCGGTGCAACCGCATGCACACGAACGTGCGTGATCGTGTGCCGGTCCCAAACACTGGCAGGGCGCATGGATGGACGAGGGCAGAGCACCCAAAGGGACGCGAGAGTAGAGTGCGCGCGGCGGTACGCGAGCAGAGCGCGCCGCTGCCACCTGAACCGCAAGCAACGACACACATAGAGCAGTTGAACACGCAGGAAATGGTCGCCTACAAGCCGGACGACAGTTGCGTTGCTGCGTAGAGAGCGTCCGTGTGCTACTACTTCCGTCTAGTCTATAGTCCCCTTTATATTCTGTGGCATACTTTGCCCTCAAATTTAACCAACAAAATGTCAATGCATGTTATAAAAATTATATAATTGGAAACTATGTTCAAATACGAATCCAACTATATAATCTTTGGCAACATGCACTCGTATTTTATTAGTTAAACTATACTTATAAACCAGGATGGGGGGTATAGTAAGTAATTAAATCGCAAATGTTTTTTTATTAACCGTACGTGTATGTGGCCTTTCGTCCTCCTCTCGCATGTCTTGTCACCCCGCTGCCACAGACAGCTTACAGTGCAAGCTTGCGCAGCGCGCGTGGGCGTTCTTTTGGCCAAACGGTGGCGCCAATGAATCGTAGGTGAGCCCGTTCCCGCGCAACCTCACAGGTTCCCGCGCAAGCTTCCTACCCGACTCGGTGAAATCCCCCAAAATCCCAATGCTTACCAACATGCTATATAAACATTCACGGCTGGCGACTCCTGCGTCACATTTTCCCCTCCCTCCCTGTAGTTTATCTCATCTGCTTCTCCCACAATCGCCAATGGCACTGGTCGTCGTTGTTGCTCAGCCACTCCGCCGTCATCAGAGGACATCTCCAGCTGGGAGGCTACACCGTAGCGACAGCGCAGTCCCTAGCGTAGTGTAGTGTGCTTGGCGTCCCTGTTGGGTGTGCGTGTGAAAGTGCGTTATATCGACTAGAGGGGGGGGGGTGAATAGACGATATTTGTGAATTCTTCACTGAGGAATTTGCTGTTGAGGAAATTCCTTAGCGAAGAACTACTTGCAGCGGAATAAGTACTCAGAAGTAAACATAGTAGAATACAAGCATGGTCATCATGAAGAAATGAAGACAAACACAGAGTACAGAAAGTGTAAACACAGGATAACACAGAACGGAGACAAATAGACTGAAGAAATTGAACTAAGGAAATTGAGAAAGTCTTCAATCAAAGTCTTCAAACAGATATGAACAAGCACACAACACAAATTTGAGGAAATGAAAGAGTTGAGGAAATAGAACCAGTAAGCTTGGTGAAGACAATGATTTGTTAGACCAATTCCAACTGCTGTCTCAGTTGTACATCTGGTCAGGGCGGCTAGGTATTTAAAACTGAGGACACACAGTCCAAGACACCAAGTCCTCATCGTATTCCCCTTGAGCTAAGGTCACACAGACTTCGCCCAATCACTCGTGGTAAGTCTTCAGGTGACTTCCGAACCTTCACAGACTAGGTCACTCGGCGATCCACAATTCCTCTTGGATGCTCTAGACCATGACGCCTAACCGTCTGGAAGAAGCACAATCTTCAAAGGTAACAAGCATCAGATCCATGCAGGATCAATTTCTTCAGTGATGCTCAATCACTTTTGGGTTTGTAGGTGTTTGGGTTTGGTTTTGGGTTTTTCCTCACTTGATGATTTTCGCTCAAAGTCCTTGGAGGATGGGTTGCTCTTATGACAAGTGTCAGTTTCTCTTGGAGCAGCCAACCAACTAGTGATTGTAGGGGGCGACTATTTATAGCCTAGGGAGCATCCCGACATGATAAGACATAAATGCCCTTTAATGATATGACCGTTAGGTAGGTAGATATTTTGGGACAGCTGGCGCTTAGCACAACAACGGTCGGAAATTTGAGTATCAAATTCCTCAGATCTATCATGCACTAGCGAATTCCTAACTCCTCAGTCAGAACAAATTTCTCAGAGACCAGAAGAACTTTGTCTCTGTCACTGAAGAATATGACTGACCTGTATGAGTTTTCTAATGGCTTCACTCGAAGGGATTGGTAGGCGTAGGATTTTGAGTTGAGCATCACATGGAAATTTTTCCTTAGTATTTCCTCGACCCCCTTTAACAATACGGTGTTTCCTATGACTCAAGAAAGAGAAAATGAAACTACGAAAACAAAAGTCTTCACGCTTCATGTTCCACAAATGAATACCAAGTCTTCAAGGTCACACCAATTTCTTCACTTTCAAAGTCTTCAGAAAGTCTTCAGAAATCCAAAGTCTTCAGTCGAAGAACTTCATTTTTAGGGGTCGACTTTCTCTGTAAATATCAAACTCCTCATAGACTTATAGACCTGTATACACTCATAAACACATTAGTCCCTTAACCTATAAGTCTTCAATACACCAAAATCACTAAGGGGCACTAGATGCACTTACAATCTCCCACTTTTTGGTGATTGATGACAATATAGGTTAAGTTTTCAACGGGGATAAACATATGAAGTGTAAATACTGATATTGAGGAATTTGATTGCAAGATATAGAAGAACTCCCCCTGAAGAAGTGCATAGTGAGGAATTTGCTTTTGAAGCAATGCACACTTGAAGAGTAGAATCATGGAGATCTCCCCCTATATCTTGTAATTCATACACGCATTTGACATATAATATGAAGAATTTGAAATGCATGAAGAAATATGGTGACTGATGTAATCCAGCATGCGTGCATAACATTAATGAGGAATAAGCATGCACAAACACCACAACAAAAGTATCAGGTCACCATAGAGTTTAAGTTTACAACTCGATCCACAAAGTCATTAGAAGAAAGAGAGTTGTAACTTAGCAAAAACGCCCATATATATAGACCCACTTGAAGACTAACTCAAATTTCCCCCCTTTGTCATCGAATGAACAAAAGGATCGAAACTGAGGACTAACGCCCCTAAAGAATCTCAAGATGATGAAGGAGCGCCAGCGTTGTTGGGGTCGATGGTTGAAGTAGGGTCTGCCGCAGTGTCGTCCAAGTATTCATACTCGTCGGTCTCGCATGATGAAGAATATGAGCTGGCCACCAAGGGAGGAACCTTGACCTTCTTGTATTTATTCGGAGGAGGAGCGGACCAGTCAAAGTCATCCTTGAGACCCATTTTCTTCAGATCTTCTTCGCCATATAGATGAGACAGAACATCCCAGGTGCGGTTGAGGGTTTCATGAAGGTAGTAGTGGTTTTTCTTCAATGCATTATGTGTAGAGGTCATGTTGTGAAGAATTGAACCAAACTGACGTTTGACCCATTTGTTGTTGCGATCAACCTTTTGATGAAGACCGAGGAGAAGCTCACGATCAATCATCACCCTGGTGGCTGTGCCTTGAGGATTTTGCTTGGGAGCGTTGGCGGCAGAGTCATGAGGGGTAGAGTCATCATTGGTGGAATAAGATGCAGTTTTGCGAAACTGACCATCCAATGGACGAGTGCCTTCATAAAAAACAGTAGTGGCCTTGCCCTTGTCATCAGCTGAGGAAAATGTCCGTTTGAGGACTTCAATTGGGGGCAAGTAGCTGCAATGATTCAGTGTGTCAGCTTTGTAATTCACTAAAGACCTTGTCTTGATGAATCTCATAATCCATGGAGCATAAGGCTTCAGGTTGAAAGGGGACAATGCAACATTTGCCATTGTCCTCATGAAGAAATCATGAAAGTTGACGGGAACGCCGTGGATGATGTTGTATAGCAGATTCTTCATGATGCCAACGACTTCTTCATCATTCGAGTCGTGGCCCTTGATTGGACTCAATGTCTTCGTCAGAATGCGATAGATAGTCCGAGGCAGAAACATCAATTCCTTCACGAGGAATCTGGTCCGTGGGGCTTGACCTGGCTTCAAAGGCTTCATAGCATGTAGTGATTAGTGAGTTAAGTTTCTTCATACATGCAACGTGCTGCTTCATTTGGAGGACTGAGAGGCAGAGCCTAAAGCAATTCAGAGGCTGGAGCTTTGTAGTGAGTGTTTTCAGACATTCAGTCCAGCACCCATGAATTCACATCTTCAGAATTGCCAGTGATGTGCAGGGTTGCATAAAATTGGAGAATCAGTTCTTCATTCCAATCGCATATATCGGTGCAAAATCCCAGAAGTCCAGCGTCGTGAAGAACACTAAGGACTGGCACAAAGCACGACAGAGATTCCATATCCACGTGAGGAATATGCTGATGATCGAAGACTTTGTCTTTTTTGTAAAGCACCGAGGAATAGAAATTTGCCCAACTGGCAGTCCAGAAACGCATCTTCCTTATGCGAGCAGAGTCATAGGGATTGAAATCAGTGAAGAACACATGCTCGCCGAAGAAATCAGCCTTCTGGAAAGATTGCTTCCTTGAGAAAGGATCCTTTGGCTTGGGTTGAGAAGTATCAGTTAATTGCATCACAACCTCCGAATTCGCAATCTTAGGTTCTTCAGTCTGAGGAATTTTTGGTTTGTCTTTAGTGGCAGTCTTCATCGATTCAGCAGCAGCAGCAGTTTCTTCAGCACTAGTGGCTGGAATGTCTTCATGAACAGACTATGTGGGATGAGTTTCTTCAGAGCCCAATGGAACAGTTGGTGCTGGTGAATGAGGAATTTGTTGCAGCGGCGTGAACAGAGGGGAGTTGGGATGCTGACTATCCCATAATTCATCAGTCATCAAAGGAGTGGCATTCCCAATGTCCACATCCGAGTCTTGTTCTTCCAATTCTTCAACGCCGGCCTTTTCAGCAGTAAACTGAGGCATAGGCGAGGAGATGACTGGGGTTGAAGGGATAGCATCCACTTCAATTTCTTCTTCCGTCTGCTCTGAGGAAGCAGTAGATGGAATGTCTTCATCCGATTCACTTGGAATCACATAATCTTCATCAAAAGGAACAAGGTCCTTTGATGGAATAGATGAAATTGGAATGACATCAATTGGATTCTCAGCTGAGCTTGTCAAGGGCTTCATTTTCTTCGGAGCTGAAGAATCTGAAGAAGCTGATGCCTTCCTTTTCTTCACATCTGCATGCTCTGCAGCCTTTGTCTTCTTCACATCTAATGCAGATGGAAGGATTGGAGTTGGAGTAGGCGCAGGAGCAGCAGAGGAATCTGGTTCAGTTTCTTCAGGCACAACTGATGCAGTTGTCCTGACTTCTTCACGATCTTCAGGCACATCCTTTGGAGCTTCAGCTGGCCTCACATTTTCTTCAGGTGCAACACTAGAGGTTGCCCTGGCAATTTCTTCAGTGGCTGGAGTGGGGTCATCAGCCCTGGGATTTTCTTCAGCAGCCTGATGTTCTGCAGCGGTGCTGGCATGTCCTTCAGCAGACTGAGCAGATGCTTCAGCCTGAGGAATTTCAATGTGTGTATTACGAGCAGCACTTGAAGAAAAACCTTTGGTCAAGTTTACAAATCTGACTTTGGCGCCCATCCAGTCAGCGCGATATGCTTCAAATTCATCACTCATGGTTTTTATTTCACCCTGAAGCTTTACAAGTTCTTCAGTTGTCATGTTGACAACATTTTTCTTCAGGAAGCGCTCGTTCTTGTACTGCGCTTCTTTGTCTGCATGGCCCTTTCAAACTTCCATTTTTCTTCGCCTCCTATGAAGGCGGTCAGCATATGACTTTGACCAGGAGTCAAGTTGAAGTTAGGTATAAGAGTGTTTGGGTCCTTGTGCCAGAGATCAATGAAATCAAGGATCACCTTGGGATCCAACATCAGTGGTACTTCGCTTCCTTTGGCTCTAGCGGCCCTTTCTTTCCCGTCTCTGATGATTTGAACCAGTTCTTCATCATCAGCTTCGTCATCAGACGACACTTGGAAAGCAACTTGTTTCTTATGAGGACTTGGGCGAGAGCCTCGTCCAGCAGTTGTCTTTTTCTTCAGCAGTGAGGGACCGACTGAGGAACTTGGTATCGCTGATGAACTTGGGGCAGCTGAGGAGCTTGCAGAGGCTCCCGAGGCAATGGATATGCCCACAGTCCTCTGACATGTGGCAAGATGCACTGGAGCAGATGACTTTGTTGCAGTATCTGAATACTTTTGCGGAGGAGCTGAGGACTTTGGAGGAGCAGGAGCAGTCTGAGGAATTTTCCGTGAGGGCTTGGAAGAAACTGGCCGTGAGGGCATTGGTGAGGAAGAAGCACTTGGCTTGTGAGCAGGCTTCTTAGCCATGGCCTTTTAGGCTTGGAAGCAGAAGCCTCAGCAGAGGCAGCAGCAACAACAGAGTCTTCATTGAATTTCCTCAGTGCTTCTTTTGCTTGTCTGGCCAACTTGGCCTGGTGCTTAGCCCATTCTTCAGGAAAGTCCTCACCACGCTTGAGGCTTGTGGGATCAGCAACTTGGCCATGTGCCAGTGGAGGTCTTGGGCAGGGAGGATTGAGTACGAATTTCTTCATGTATTTGGGAGTGACATATCTGTACTCTCTCCACTCACGTGCCCATCTCCTCTCTATTCTTTGTATGCGCACTTTGCGCTGATTCTTGTCCTCTTTTCGAACTTTGCCTCATCAGGAGTGCAATAGTCAGCATAAATGTCTTCAGGTATCTCAAAAGCAGTATTGACCTCAGGCCTCTTTCCTCCTTTATGCGGCTTCTTTCCATCAGCCATTTTCTTCAGATGAGGAATTTGAACAATTGAACTTTCTGAAGAAGTGTGCAACTTTTCTTCAAGGAATGCTGCAAATGAGTTAAGTTGATGAGAACCTAGTGATTCAGCAGCAGACATGAGTACCTGTGAACAGAGTATAGTTTCGAGGAATTTGGAGAGGTCATATGCGTTCTCAGAAGATTTTGTAAAAAGAACAAGTTTGAGGAATTTGACCAGATGAGTCTTGAAGAATTTGACTAAGCGTTCTTTGTCTTAGGTTCCAGAGTTGTGTAGATTGAAAATCCACACAATTGAGGAATCTTGAAGAAATTCATAGCTTAGAGAAATCAAATCAAGAACATATGATATGTGAGGTGTTTAGTGTGTGAAGATTTGATGAAGAAAACACCTTTTGAGAATTTTGAAGAAAATGTTTGAATCAAAGAGGGCAGTAAAAGTAACTTTTAATTACCCTGGATGAAGAACACGATGAACTGTGGGATGGAGAAGTGAAGTTCGTCTGTGCAGATCTTCCACACCCTAACTTGGCAGAGGAAGACAGCTACGGCGGCGACAGAGTGAAGAAATCCACGGCCGGCGCGAGTACGACGACGACAAGGTCGAGGCAGTGAAGCTCTTGCTCACCGGCGATGATGGAGTAGCGGCGTCACTAGGGTTGGAGAAGCTCGAGCGGGAGAGTGAGAACGATCGGAGTAAAAAGTGAAGTGAGGGAAGGGGAGGGGTATTTATAGCTAAGATGAAAAACCGTTTGCCCGAAGAAATTGGACGAACGTGCCCCTGACCCTTCTCATTCGCACGACATGTGTCACCCACGTATCGTGTAGTGGAGATCGTGGGTGAATAGATAAGTATTGTCGTGGGAAGCGGAACGATTTGAGCGGCAAAACCGAAATTTTTGGAAAGGATAAGTTTTAACGTTGCGTTCGCAATTTCTTCAGCTGATAAGGACACAGTGAAGATTTTGACCAAGTTTCTAATAGAACGCATATGAAGAATTTTTGCATAGAATGGGCTGAGTTTAGCATAGAGGGGGAAGGGTCCGATCACATTCACTTAGCAGAAAAAACAACTTGAAGAAATAGCAATAAGTGAATGCTGTAGAGGACATAAACTCACATATATATAGTCAATGAAGAACAGAGACGGAAACAGTGAAGACAATGCAAAGTTGAAGAATATGAACAACTGAGGAATTTCGAAAACTCAAATTGAAGATTTTCAACTTTTGTGGTGGCGTGACCCACCGTATAAGAATGATGATTTCAGACACCGCGTACAATTGTCGTAGGGTTCTGAGAATCAAATTCTTCATTAATTTCTTCACACTTAGAGCATTATTCTTCATTGATTGAAGAAAAACAATTTCTTCATGTGTTGCACATCTAAGTCATCAATTTTGCATAAGTGTTAGGATGAGTGTCCAATTGAAAGAACATTAGAAGATTCTAAGATATTTAGCTCACACCGCAACTTGCTAAATCTCTTCTCATCCAAGGGCTTTGTGAAGATATCGGCTAGCTGTTCTTCAGTCTTCACATGTTCAATAGAAATGTCGCCTGTCAACACATGATCACGAAGAAAATGATGATGAATCTGAATGTGCTTTGTCTTCGAGTGCTGAACTGGGTTGTGAGCAATCTTGATGGCACTCTCATTATCACAGAAGAGAGGCACATTCTTCACATTGACGCCATATTCCTTGAGAGTTTGCTTCATCCATAACAGCTAAGCACAACAAGAGCCAGCAGCAATATACTCAGCTTCAGTGGTAGATAGTGATACACAGTTCTGTTTCTTCGAGGACCAACAGACCAAATATCTTCTGAGGAAATGACATGTACCAGACATTGATTTGCGATCCACACGATCACCAGCATAGTCAGAGTCTGAATATCCAATGAGATCAAAAGCCGAGCCCTTGGGGTAGCATAATCCAAGTGTTGGTGTGTGGGCTAGATATCGAAGAATATGTTTCACAGCCTTATGGTGTGATTCCTTCGGTGCAGCTTGAAATCGGGCACACATGCAAACACTAAGCATTATATCTGGCCTAGATGCACATAAGTACAATAAAGAACCAATCATGGAGCGGTATACCTTATGATCGAAGTCAATACCATTTTCATCAGTGCATAGATGGCCATTTGTGGGCATAGGAATTTTGACGCCTTTGCAATCGTGCATGCCGAATTTCCTCAGTACATCATTGAGGTATTTCTCCTGAGATATGAATATGCCATTGCGTTGTTGACGAATTTGAAGTCCTAAGAAGAATTTCAACTCTCCCATCATAGACATTTGATATTCTTCACTCATCATATATGCAAATTCATCACTATAACGTTGGTCAGTATAGCCAAAGATAATATCATCAACATATATTTGGCACACAAATAATTCACCATCATAAGATTTAGTGAAAAGAGTAGGATCAAGTGAACCATGTTTGAAGCCTTTCTTCATGAGCAATTCCTTCAAAGTATCATACCAAGCCCGAGGGGCCTGCTTGAGGCCATAGAGAGCCTTGTTGAGTTTGAAGACTTTGTCGGGATTCTTTGGATCTTCAAAACCTGGGGGTTGAGCAACATATACTTCTTCCTCAAGCTTACCATTGAGGAATGCACTTTTCACATCCATTTGATAGAGAATGATATCATGATAATTAGCATAAGCAAGTAATATGCGAATAGCCTTAAGTCTAGCAACAGGTGCAAAAGTTTCATCGAAATCAATTCCTTCAACCTGTGTGTAGCCTTGAGCTACAAGCCGTGCCTTATTCCTTACCACAAGGCCATTTTCATCTTGCTTGTTGCGGTAGATCCACTTTGTGCCAATGATATTATGCTTGCGAGGATCTGGACGTTTGACCAGTTCCTAGACGTTGTTGAGCTCGAACTGATGTAATTCTTCTTGCATAGCTTGAATCCATTCAAGCTCCAGAAATGCTTCATCTACCTTAGTGGGCTCTATGATAGAGACAAAAACAAAGTGCCCACAAAAGTTAGATAAATGTGAAGCTTTTGAGCGTGTGAGAGGACCTGGTATATTGATGTCGCTGATGATTTTCTCAATCTGCACTTCTTTCGCAACGCGAGGATGAGCTAGTTGTCGTCGAGGAATTTGATCAGCATTTCCTTCAGCACCATTTTCTTCAGCATTTTCCTCAGGTGCATTAGCTCGACGATCTTCAGGTTCTGGAATGAATTCTTCAACAGATTCTTCGGTAGGAATGACATCCTCAGTAGCCTTGAATTTGGTAGTTTCATCAGGTGCTGGTTCATCTATCACAGTAGGCGGGAGCTCTCTTTGCGAGCCGCTAGTTTCATTAAACCACACATCTACAGTTTCAACAACCTTGTGAAGAACGTTGTTGAAGACTTTGTAGGTGTGCGAGTCCTTTCCGTAACCAAGCATAAACCTTCATGTGCTTTCAGTGCAAATTTTGAGTTGTGATGAGGATCTCTAATCCAACATTTAGCACCGAAGACTTTGAAATAACTCACATTGGGTTTCTTGTTAGTGAGGAGTTCATAGGCAGTCTGCTTGAAGAATTTGTGAAGATATACTCTGTTGATGATGTGGCACGCAGTATCAATTGCATCAATCCAGAAACGACGAGGCGTTTTGTATTCATCAAGCATAGTGCGAGCCATCTCAGCAAGAGTCCTGTTCTTGCACTCCACGAAGCCATTCTGCTGAGGAGTATAAGGAGCAGATAGCTCATGAGCAATACCAAGTTCATCAAGATAGTCATCGAGACCAGAGGTTTTGAACTCAGTTCCATTATCACTTCTGATATGCTTGATCTTCACACCAAAGTTGGTTGAAGCCCTCGAGGAAAATCGTTTGAAGACTTCCTGCACTTCATGTTTGTAAGTAACAATGTGTACCCATGTATATCGAGAGTAATCATCAACTATAACAAATCCATATACAGGAGCATCATTTGAAACTACAGAATAATGATTAGGACCGAAAAGATCCATGTGAAGCAATTCAAATGGTCGAGTAGTAGTCGGGATAGTCTTCGCTGGATGCTTGGCCTTGGTCATCTTTCCAGCTTCACATGCACCGCATAAGTGATCCTTGAGGAATTTGACATTCTCAATGCCAATGACATGCTTCTTCTTAGCAAGCGTGTGCAAATTCCTCATGCCTGCATGACCAAGTCGTCGATGCCATAGCCAGCCTTCTGAAGCTTTTGCAAGTAGACACACAGCTGGTTGAGGTCCTGTAGAAAAATCAACAATATACAAGTCTCCTCTCCTAAAGCCTTCGAATACTATGGAGTTTTCAGATTCCATGATCACAGCACAACGATATTTGCCAAAGGCAACAACCATATCCAGATCGCAAAGCATTGAGACAGACATGAGGTTGTATCCTAAGGACTCAACAAGCATGACTTTGTCCATGTGTCGATCCCTAGTGATAGCAACCTTACCTAGACCCAATACCCGACTTTTGCCTTTGTCAGCGAAGATGATGTGCTTCAGATGAGATGGTGATAAGGGAGCATCCATCAAGAGATTCTTGTCACCAGTCATGTGATTTGTACATCCACTATCGAGGACCCACTCAGTGGCTTTGGGTTGATCATCCTGTAGATGAATTAGTGCAGCTTACAAACTCATATACTTCATCAGTGAAGAATATGACATCAAATCATCAGATCAGTTTTCATCAAGCAATGCAACAAATAAAGCAGTATGAGGACGTGAGAAATGAGAGTTAATTTCTTCGTGATTAGCCTGCGTCCTTTCAAGCATTTTTCAGGTCTCCAGCAAATTCTTCAGACGTTTGAGCACGTGTGGAGACCTGACCCTACAGAAGAGATGAGTTCTTTTTCTTCACCACCCACATCTGAAGGGGTGGCAAAGAGTTCATCACTCTGCGAGCTCCATATGAAAAAGGTGGCATAGATGCCAGCCCATTTCATTTCACATAAGAGGAGTTAGGATAAGCATATGAATAAGCAGAGTAATTCTTTGAGGACTTATGAACATAATGGTTAGAAGAATAATGCTCATATTCATAGCCCTTAGCTCTTCCCTGCGAAACAGAGTTGTTAGCACGATGATATTCATATGAGGACTTTGATCCTTTTGAGGAATTGGATCCATATGAGGATTTTACTCCATCTGAAGATTTTGGTCCATATGAAGAATTGGGTCTGGGGTTCCTATTCCTCACACGAGGTGTCATGAGGACATTCACTTGAAGATTTTCAAGGTGCCTCTTAGGGACCCAGATTTTCTTCTTAGGGGGCAATTCTGCAGTTAGTTCCAACAAATCTAGCAAATACTTCACCATTCTGATTTTTGAATAGTTTATAGTTGGAGTCAAATGACCCATCAGAAGAATGAGGAGATTCACATGTAAAGCCAGATAAATTGGATGGATCAACTGGAGGTCCCTTTGTAGCAACCCATGAGGTTTTGGGGTACTGCTCAGGCTTCCAATATGAACCATTAGCATTAAGTTTCCTCTCAAAGGCAATTCACTCTTTCCTAGGGTTCCTTTTGAGGATCTGCTTTTTAAGCACATCACAAAGAGTCTGATGCCCTTTGAGGCTTTTGTACATGCCTGTCATGTACAATTCCTTCAGTCCTGCATTGTTAGTGATACTAGCAATGTCCTCAAATGAGGAATTAGTGATAGCAGAGGCAGTTGAAGAATTTTTAGCATTTGAAGGATTTGAACATTCAGGTGAAGAATTAGCAGTTTCTCGTTCAATGCATTTCAAGCATGGAGGAATGAATTCTTCCTGAGAAGCGCTGATTTGTTGAGCAAGTAATGAATCGCGCTCCTTCTGAAGATCTTCATAACTCACTCTTAGCTTTTCAAGATCTTGCTTTCTTTGAAGAAATTCATAAGAAAGCTTCTCATGATCAGACAAGAGAGTGTTATGATAACCTTGAAGATTATCATACTTGGACTGAAGTCTCTGAAGATTTTCAGTCAAGATTTTAGATCGATCCATTTCTTCACCCAACATATCATCACTTTTATCTAGCATGTTTTGAACCTTATCAAGAGCCTTTTGTTGTTGCACAACAATCTTAGCAAGTTTAGATTAGCTGGGCTTAATGTTTTCATCAAATTCATCCTCACTAGATTCAGAGGGGGTATATTTGAGTACCTTGGCACCTTTTGCCATGAAGCAATAGGTAGGAGCATAGTCATCATTGTATTCATCAGCCTTGTTGGTGAAATTGTTTTCTTCAGTGTTGAAGATAGACTTGCTGATGAATGCAGTAGCGAGAGCTAGACTTGCCACACCAGAATCAGATTCCTCAGATTCCTCCTCTTCCTCATGATCCTCAGATTCAGCTTCAGAGTTCATTTCCTTGCCAATGAATGCCCGAGCCTTTTTGGAGTTGTTCTTCTTGTGAAATAAAGATTTTGAGGATTTTGATGATGAATATTTCTTCGATTTCTTCTTCTTCTTTGCATCATCAGAACTGTAATCCTTGTATTTTTTTCTTTTTGGATTCCTTTTCCCACTGAGGACAATCTTGAATGTAGTGACCAGGCTTCTTGTATTTGTGACATAGCCTTTTGTTGTAGTCATTGGATGAGGAATCTTTTCTCTTAGAGAACTTTCCAAAGCGACCACGTCTTGAGAACCTTTGGAATTTCTTCACGAGCAAAGCTAGCTCCTGGCTCAGTTCTTCAGGATCACCAAGGCTACTACCAGAATCTTCACCTTCAGATTCAGAGATGACCTTGGCCTTCAGGGCACGTGATCTGCCATAGCTCGGACCAAAGAGATCTCTCTTTTCAGAAAGCTGGAACTCATGAGTGTTTAGCCTTTCGAGGATATCAGCGGGATCAAGTGACTTGTAATCACCACGCTCTTGAATCATCAAAGCCAGAGTATCAAACGAGGAATCAAGCAATCTCAGCAATTTCTTCACCACTTCATGGTCGATGATGTCAGTGGCACCAAGTGCTTGAAGTTCATTTAAGATGTCAGTGAGACGATCGAAGGTTTGCTGAACATTTTCATTGTCAAGTCTTTTGAAGCGGTTGAAGAGATTACGAAGAACATCAACTCGAGGGTCACGCTGTGTTGAGACTCCTTCGTTGACTTTGGACAACCTATCCAACATAAGCTTCGCAGTTTCCAAAGCACTCACCCTTCCATACTGTCCTTTGCTCAGATGATCAAAAATGATATTCTTCGCTTGAGAATCGAGTTGCTTGAATCTCTTCACATCAGCAGCATTCAGAGAAGGTGATACCGAGGGAACACCATTTTCTACAACATACCAGAGATCGTTATCAATTGCCTCAAGATGCATTCGCATCTTGTTCTTCCAGTAGGGGTAGTCCATCCCATCGAAGGTAGGACACCCAGCTGAGACCTTGATCATAGATGCGGTCGATATAACTAAAACTCCAGGCGGTTAAACCAAAATCACACAGGACAAGGGAGTACCTTGCTCTGATACCAATTGAAAGTGCGTTATATCGACTAGAGGGGGGGTGAATAGGCGATTTTTATGAATTTTTCATTGAGGAATTTGTTGTTGAGGAAATTCCTTAGCGAAAAACTACTTGCAGTGGAATAAGTACTCAAAAGTAAACATAGTATAATACAAGCATGGTCATCATGAAGAAATGAAGACAAACACATAGTACAGAAAGCGTAAATACATGATAACACAGAACGAAGACAAACAGACTGAAGAAATTGAGAAAGTCTTCAGTCAAAGTCTTCAAACAGATATGAACAAGCACACAACACAGATATGAGGAAATGAAAGAGTTGAGGAAATAGAACCAGTAAGCTTTGTGAAGACAATGATTTGTTAGACCAGTTCCAACTGCTGTCTCAGTTGTACATCTGGTTAGGGCGGCTAGGTATTTAAACCTGAGGACACACAGTCCCGGACACCCAGTCAAGGACACACAGTCCAAGACACCAAGTCCTCACCGTATTCCCCTTGAGCTAAGGTCACACAGACCTCGCCCAATCACTCGTGGTAAGTCTTCAGGTGACTTCCGAACCTTCGCAGACTAGGTCACTCGGCGATCCACAATTCCTCTTGGATGCTCTAGACCATGACGCCTAACCGTCTGGAAGAAGCACAGTCTTCAAAGGTAACAAGCGTCAAATCCACGCAGGATCAATTTCTTCAGTGATGCTCAATCACCTTTGGGTTTGTAGGTGTTTGGGTTTGGTTTTGGGTTTTTCCTCACTTGATGATTTTCGCATAAAGTCCTCGGAGGATGGGTTGCACTTATGACAAGTGTCAGTTTCTCTTGGAGCAGCCAACCAGCTAGTGGTTGTAGGGGGCGGCTATTTATAGCCTAGGGAGCATCCCGACTTGATAAGACATAAATGCCCTTTAATGATATGACCGTTAGGTAGGTAGATATTTTGGGACAGCTAGCACTTAGCCCAACAACGGTCGAAAATTTGAGTATCAAATGCCTCAGGGCTATCATGTTCCTCACTGTGTACGCAATTCGCACTGGCGAATTCCTAACTCCTCAGTCAGAACAAATTCCTCAGAGACCAGAAGAACTTTGTCTCTGTCACTGAAGAATATGACTGAACTGTATGAGTTTTCCAATGGCTTCACTCGAAGGGATTGGTAGGTGTAGAATTTTGAGTTGAGCATCACATGGAAATGTTTCCTTTGTATTTCCTCAACCCCCTTTAACAGTACGGTGTTTCCTATGACTCAAGAAAGAGAAAATGAAACTACAAAAACAAAAGTCTTCACACTTCATGTTCCACAAATGAATACCGAGTCTTCAAGGTCACACCAATTTGTTCACTTTCAAAGTCTTTAGAAAGTCTTCAGAAATCCAAAGTCTTCAGTCGAAGAACTTCATTTTTAGGGGTCGACTTTCTCTGTAAATATCAAACTCCTCATAGACTTATAGACCTGTGTACACTCATAAACACATTAGTCCCTTAACCTATAAGTCTTCAATACACCAAAATCACTAAGGGGCACTAGATGCACTTACAGCGTGGAACACCCACCACACGCTCCGCCGCCGCTGCCCGTCGGCAGCTGTTGTCGGCCGCCGTTGCCCCCACACCACCGTTGAAATCTAGGGCCATCTCCCGCTCCACTGCCGTGACCCGAAGGCGGGAGGTGGCCGTCGTGGCCGCACCCCACTGCCAACCACCATGGCCATCACCAGCTCTGCCACCGCGGCCCAAAGGCGGGAGGTGGTGGTCGTGGCCGCCATCCCATCATTGGACGCCATGGCCGCCAGCCCACCGTCGACCACCGGGATCATCACCCGCTCCACCACCACCGCCTAAAGGTAGGAGGCGGAGGCGGATGCCCGCACGTGCGTCAGCGACCTTGCGCGCTACACCGAGTTCCTGCGGGAGGAGGTGAAGCGCCTTATCGAGCATGCAAAGAGCCTTAACGCCGTCGTGGCCACGACACATGCCGCCTCAGAGGCGAGGATGCAGGAGATCTACGAGGAGAACCATTGCTTCGAGAGGAGTCGTCTGGAGCGGCAGAGGGTGTTCAAGGTGAGCGTCGCTGAAGCTGCAGTAGCGGTAGACACCGTATTGCAGTTGTCCAGCTCGTCGGTAGGCTCCTCCTCCTCTACCTCTTACTGAGCGCTCTCGGCAGAGGAGAGGCAGCCGGAAGTAGTACAAAGCCCCTCTATAGTAGAAGTATTTAGGGGCAATTTTGTTCAGTTCATCTAACTATAGATGTGGTGGAACTGTACAACGTACTTAAAATTAGCTAGTATATATAGTTGAACTAGCTATTTCAGTACGTGGTTGGCAACAATTGGGGAAAAGTTTAGTCGGTTCAGCTGTCGAGTTGAACTATTTGTATAAATTAAGAACGACTGCTTAATCTATGAATGAAATCTATGCTTAATTACTGAATTTTAGTTTAAAAATTAGATACTGCTAGTGATTTTTAGGACAAATCGCCGTGTTACAAGGTTGACAAATGGCAATGTTACTAGATAAACAAATGTCAATCTTTCCAGTTTGACAAATGGCAACATAGCCGATATGACAGATGCAAATCTTAACAAATTGTTTGTAAGTGGTTGCACACGGGTCATCCAAAATGACAGTTTGCGTTGAAGAGATGCACAAATCCTGCTCTCACTTTGCATACAGCGTTCTACCTAAAGTTTTTGTGATCAAGAGCCGCAAAAATCCTCCTTGGCACATTTCCGACGAGTTTTGGATTTACTAGAATTTATAAATAAAGTACCTCAACATTTTGCCGACAATCAACGGTGCCCTGGTGTTTGAAATTCATTCCCATTTCTTGCATGGGACCTAAGCATGCAGCGAAGGACACCGATTTGATTTTTCAAGCAATTTATATGCACTGGAGCATGTGCATGTAGTTCAAATTTGTATTATGCACATAAATGCATTGAAAACTCAGTTAATGAATAAAAATATCCAAACGAACCCTGTAAAATCACAAAAATTGACACAACACTGCTGTTGTTCTATGTTGACATGAGAAATTTTTTGAAAGCAATAGGAGGCAATGGATATCGTTTCGCCCCCAAAGGTGGGACGTTCCTTACCGAAACCATGATGATTGTTGTGAGAAGCTTTGGTTTGTGAGAAGCATATACCCAAACCTGCCCCAAATGGGACAATTTTTTTACCACGGCATGTTGATGCCTCTCTATGATAGCTTGCCAAGTTTCATGAATTTCAGACGAGTTTTGGATTTACTAGAATTTAAAAATAAAGTACCTCAACGTTTTGCTGGCAATCAACGGTGCCGTGGTGTTTGAAATTCATTCAATTTCTTGCATGGGACCTAAGCATGCACCCAAGGACACAAATTTTATTTTTCAACCAATTTATTTGCAATTGAGCATGTGCATGTAGTTCAAATTTGAATTATGCACATAAATGCATTAAAAACTTAGTTAATGCATAAAACGTCCAAACGAACCCCGAAAAATCACAAAAATTGACACAACACTCCTGTTGTTCTATGTTGACATGATAATTTTTTTTTGAAAGCAATAAGAGGCAATGGATATCTTTTCGTCCCCAAAGGTGGGATGTTCTCTACTAAAACCATCATGCTTGTTGTGAGAAGCTCCGGTTTGTGAGAAGCATATACCCAAACCTGCCCCAAATGGGACAAAAAATTTACCACAGCATGTTGATGCCGCTCCATGATAGCATGCCAAGTTTCATGAATTTCAGACGAGTTTTGGATTTCCTAGAATTTGAAAATAAAGTATCACAACGTTTTGCTGGCAATCAGCGGTGCCCTGGTGTTTGAAATTCGCTCCCATTTCTTGCATGGGACCTAAGCATTCAACCAAGAACACATATTTGAATCTTCAACCAATTTATACGCATTAGAGCATGTGCATGTAGTTCAAAATTGAATTATGCACATAAATGCATTGAAAACTCAATTAATGCATAAAGATGTCCAAACGAACCCCGAAAAATCCCAAAAGCTGACACAACACTCCTGTTGTTCTATGTTAACACTAGGAAAAAAATTCAAAATCGAGAAGAGGCAACAGATATCGTTTCGTCCAGAAAGGTGAAACGTTCCCTACCGAAACCATCACACTTGTTGTGAGTAGCTCTGGTTTATGAGAAGCATATCCCCCGACCTGCCCCAAATGGGACAAAAGTTTTACCACGACATGTTGATGCCGCTCCATGATAGCATGCCAAGTTTCATGAATTTCAGAAGAGCTTTGTATTTACTAGAATTTAAAAACCAGGCATCTCAATGTTTGCATATGGGTGACGGTTGCAGGGTGCTTCATTCCCATTTCTATCATGGGACCTAAGCATGCAACCAAGGACACATATTTGAATTTTGAACCAATTTATATACATTAGAGCATGTGCATGTAGTTCAAATTTGAATTATGCACATAAATGCATTGAAAATGCAGTTATTGCTTAAAAATGTCCAAACGAACCCCAAAAATCCGAAAAATTGACACAACACTCCTGTTGTTGTATGTTGACACTAGGAAAAAAATTGAAATCGAGAAGAGGCAACGGATATCGTTTCCTCCAGAAAGGTGAAACATTCCCTACTGAAACCATCACATTTGTTGTGAGAAGCTCTGATTTATGAGAAGCTTATACCCAAACCTGCCCCAAGTGGGACAAAATTTGTACCATGGTATGTTGATGCTGCTCCACGATTGCATGCCAAGTTTCATGAATTTTGGACGAATTTTGGATTTACTAGAATTACCAACGCAAGTAAGTCGACGTTTGCCGGAGAGCCACGGTGCTGTGGTGTTTGAATTTCATCCCCATTTCTTGCATGGGACATAAGCATAAATCCATGGACACATATATGACTTTACAACCCATGTTGGCGCACCAGAGCATGTGCATGTAGTTTAATTTTGAATTGTGCACCTGAAATGGCTAGAAAACTAATTTAATGTATAAAATGTTCAAACGAACCCTGAATAATTATAATTATTTTACGACACACATATAGTTGCATGTTCACAGCAGATAAAAGGTCTAGCAATTCAAACAACGTTCATTTCCACTGTGACCCCATTATGTAATTCAAATCAAGATGAAAAATCAAGTAGATCTCACATAGTTTATTATCACCAACTGTGTGAGATGCGGCACAAAATATCCTGGAGCACCGTCGGTGTATAGTACGCCTATGGCTTACGCGAGAAGGTGCATCGGCTACAGTCCACAGCCGGCGTGTCAAGCGCACTAGCTCGCTCCCCAAATATCATTTCACTGTTCAATCGTCGATGGTGAAAGATGGGCACGTGGACCCGCATCGTGAGGGCAACTTCGGTGGCCCACTACAGCAAGAGCGCGGCCGCAACAGCCTTTCACGTGCTCACAAGGTGCAGGAGCGCGGCCGCAATCTACGACCGGGCGGCCGAGGCAGCCCAAACGGACACTGTTGCTTCTCAGGTCGCGACAGCAACATCTGCCTTAGGGATAGCAACTGGCGAGAGCGGCACAACAGTTGTCCGTTCTGCAGCGGCGGCCTTAGCCCTGATGGAGGCCGCCCATGACCATGTCCAGGCCGCCCACGCCCAGCTCGTGGCGGTCACCGCACAAATTGAACGAAGCTTCTCTGACAATGGTCGACAACCCATGGCTGAAGAGTTGGCAATCACCGAGAGCGTTCGAGCAGCCATCCGTTCCTCCGCCACATACCTTGCAACTACGAAGCCCGTCCAAGCCCAGATCGCGGCCGCCCACACCCAGCTCATGGTGGCCTTTTCCAGAGAGATAGCGGACACGGATGGGATGCTTCCCGAGTATGGTGCGATGGATGCCATGGAGCCCCTTCCCCAGGAGACCGTCGGGCGCGAGCTGGACATGGAGGCGGCGGTGGAGATCGACAAGCACTAGCCGTATTAGTACTCTTTGTTTTGTTTAATTAAGTGTGCCAGTCTTTAATTTGTTAGAGTAATGTTTAGGCCAGCTAGCTCTGTTTAATTTCTGAACTTGCTCGATTAAGAAGTGTGGGTGTGTTGTAGTCTCCTTTGTGTACCAAAATTATGCAATGACGTGGATGACCACTGTAACCATGGAAATTCGAACCAAAAATTTTGACGTTCAAACTCATCACACACAGGTTAAGCTATCTGAATCGTTTGTGATGTTCACATATCATACATAGTTCTGAATAAGGGATCGTGTCTGATGACACTTTGCGCGCCAGTTTTTTTGTTGAAGCGATTCCAAATTTTTGGCTTCCGCGGAAATATCTACCTGCCAGCCCCCTCCCCCTTACCAAAAGCCATATTTCCCCTGTTTCCGCCTTCCTTTCCAAGTTGAAACCTTCAATCCTTGCTTGCATCGCCGCCTCCTCGCCGGTGACCCTCCTTCATGTTTCTCGGCCTCGTCTATCCAGGCAGGTAATCCACACCCGACCCCCATCCTCCGCCTCCTTCCACATCCCACATGCCCCGACCGCCGGCGCAAGCACGACACCTTCCACCCAAATCATCGACCGCTCCACCAAATAAATGCCACCCTAAGCCATGGTGCATGCAGTATAGCCAAGATCTCAAGGAGCATTTGGCAGCGGAGAAGCAAACCGCGGCCACACGCGCGGATGAGGTCATGATGGTCGCCATTCGTGCCGACCCCTAGATCTTGGAGGAGCACCTTACCATTTGATAGCTACGCCGGTTAAGCATGCTCGGTTTAACCGTTGCGTGTGCTGCTCCTTCCTTTCCTTAAAAAATTCTAGTGAATTGTGCTATCTAATTTTACCATGTGATCTGTTGCTCTAGTGTATATGTTCTATATGTCGTGCAGTGTGGTGCTCACTTATTAACTGTTTGGTTAATTAGTTGTTGGTTCAATTCTGCAAATGGGATGATCAATTCTTCAGGCTGCAATTTTGTATTGTCTTCCACGTGAGAAATAAATCAAGTTGTCAAGCATGCTTGGTTTGGTTATACATTGTGCAATATGGTGTTCGGTTAACATTTGGTTCATTTGTGTTGTGGTGTTTAGTTAACTGTTCGGTTCAATTCTGCAATGAGATGTTCAAGAGTTGTGGGTGCATTCTGTTATTGTATACCATGTGAGAAGTAAATCGAATTTGGTTGTACTAAATACATGAGAAACAAATACAATTGTGTGAATTTCCAAGTTGTTAAGCATGCTTGGTTTGGTTAACTATTTGGTTCAAGTTTGCAATGCGATGTTCAATAGTTGTGGGTGCATTCTGTTATTGTATACCATGTGAGGAATAAATTGAATTTGGCTGTAGTAAATACATGAGAAACAAATACAATTGCTATATTTCCAAGTTGTTAAGCATGCTTGGTTTGGTTAACTGTCTGATCTTCTATTAGGAGTATGTTATATTGTGCAATGTGGTGCTCAGTTAATGTTTGGTTCATTTGTTGTGGTGTTTAGTTAACTGCTTCGTTCAATTCTGCAATGCGATGTCCAATTGTCGTGGGTAGAATTTTGTATTGTTTCGCATGTGAGGAATACATCGAATTTGGCTGCACTTAATACACGAGAAACATATACAAGTGATATATTTCCTAGTTCTTAATCATGCTTGGTTTGGATAAATGGGTTTTCCATGTGGCTTGAATTAATCTGATGAATCTGCAAAGTGCTTATTTTTCATCAACATATTTTATTGATAGCATGTGAACCCTTACTTAACCTGTTGACTAACTACCTTATATGTGTTGCAGGGAAACAATGGGAAGCACTGAGGTTTACAATCAAGGTTAGCACATGCAGGGTTCGTTGTCTAATAGCACATTGTTGTGCAATTACAGGAACCATTCTAATATTTAGGTTTTTAACAATTTGGTCTTGCACATGTAGGTCCTGCTGTCAGAGGTTTTGACCCACTGTTCGACCCTTTTTGCATATGGGGAAATGAGTTGTCCATGAATATCAATCAAATCAAGAAACTCAGAAAGATTGTTAGGATAAAGAAATTAGCGAGAAAAAATAACAACATATTTGTCTATGCAATGAAGACGACATTAGTTCACTACAAGATGGTACTAACTATTATACCTTGCCTTTTTTTATTCCTTTGCCCCATTTCCAATATAGAGAAGATATTTATGCACATCCTTGTTTTCAGGCCTTTCCAAAGCAGTTGACTGATGATTACATATCAAACCACTTCTATGGTCAGGAGGCAAGGAAGGTTTTCATACAACACCCACGGTTAAATATTGAAGTGTTCCTGAAGAGGACGAAGGATTGACGGTCAATCATCCACAAGCACTGGCCTAAAGTTGCAAAGACCTTCAATATGAATGAAGGCTCAATATTCGCCTTCCTCTTCAGCAGTTTTCCAAATGAAATGTGTGGCACCCCGGATCAGAGCGACCAGTTTACCTTGCATTGCCAGCCTAGAGACCTTGTCTTCTGGCAACACCATCTTGGTACATAAAACAACCGCTTTATTGAGACTAGCGGACCATAGTTTTACATTACAACAAGTAGCGAGGCCAAGCGGCACATACGGTGTGGCTGGACAATATGTACATTATTTAATGAACATAAAAGGCCTCTGTCGTAAAACTACGTAGCAGTGGAATGACTTCGTAGCAGAACTCCATCTCACAGGGACACCGATGTGGACACGGTCTAGACTCGGACGTCACTCCTTTCCAGCGGAACTGTCCTGAAATCTGGCATGACACGCCAGGTCAGTACATTGAATGTACTTGCAAGCTTACATCAAACAAAATCATAATGACATACAATATCATGATAATTATTAAATTGTTAAAATGCAGCAACAAACTTGGATATACATTAACTAACATGCTGTACTCATGCCTTTGTGAAAACCGAACCTCGGCCTGACTTACCCATGGTGATTTTTATTAAACTACAAACTTGTTCATCTCAACAGGACATAAATCGTGATCTTTCCGGCGATCACCACCCTGACCATACTTGGTCTCAAATCATCTCGGCCGCTCTTCCACCATTTATACAGTACAAAAATTTAGAACTTAGTAAGCAAAATTTTATTATATGTTAACCCATGGTGTGACTTACTTTCGAGCGTGTCCGTGACCGTGGACTCAGCTATCGATAGATTTATTACACTCTGCAGAGGTAGTGCACTGTACCCACACCACGGAACCCATGGCCTCGTTCTCCCATTCGGGTGGACCAACGGCGTTCCAACAAAACTCTTCCATTGCCATGACACTCTCCCGGCCACTCCGACTCATTTCCCCACTGGAACAGTCCTGGGTGGCCCTGTGCCTACCAAAGGCACACGAACCACCGTCATGGCCAAACAACAATTGTCCCAAACAGGGACTCGGTACCATAAACTTAACAACGGGCACACAAGGTTATGTCTGCTTACCGGGCCAGGGTACTGCATGCCCATAACCTTCCCTATTTGGAGGTACCGACAAGAGGCATGACGACGGACCGAATAAAGACCTTCCCACAAAGGCAAATGTGGTTGCACTTGGGAAAGACTCGATTCAGTAGCACCATGACCCGGTCAACAATTTATTCAAGTTCAGTTATTAACAGTTTCAACTTAAAGAAAATAAATAACCGGTGTCATAAAATGCCATGGAAAGCAACATAACACATGCTTTACAAAAATAACTGGGTCAACTTTACTTCACTAACTATAAGCATCACAACTTCAATATTATTCTGGTTATAATTTACTTTCAATTAAAAACAGAACATATTCTAGCAAATTGTTTTATCATAATACTTATGTAAAAGAAAATAACTTCACATAGCTATTTATATGCATATACATAATAGTTTTCAATGACCCAAACTTTCTTCTAGCTATCTTAATAACTTAAAGCAAATTCCAACTTTTTGTAAACTAAATGAAACATCTAAATACATCAACCAACAAAAAGTATTTAACAAAAATAATTCATATGCATAAGTTAAATTATTTATTCAAGTTCGAAAATCACAAATATTGAAATGGCCCTATGAAAATGTTGCTGTGGCTTGCCTTAGTGCAAATGAGGTTCACAAACCTCCTGGTGATCCTCAACACAAACTTCACCTTCTGAAAATAAATAAAAGTACAAAAAGAAAATATCAAGAATTATTCAAAAATTCACCAGAAAATCTACACAACACCGAATAGTCTCATTTTTTGTGTGCTCCAAGTTTCTTCACAAAGAACACAATGAAAAAGAATCAATTCATTTGGACTTATGGTTAAAAAGTTATTGCAGTTTAAAGTTCTGTGGAATATATTAAAATTTAGAATTTAAATAAACAGACTAAGTGGGGGGGGGGGGG
>LR738710.1:481215063-481298501 GCA_902687465.1 Secale cereale | reverse complement strand
GGTGACGTCGAAGGCGTAAAAGCCCAGGGCGCCACCACTCGTACCGCTTCGCGCGGGTACAGAGGGCTAACTAGCGGGCCCCGCTACTCAGGTGATTGGGAGAGGGGGAAAAGAACAGGGGCGGCCGCGGCCTCGCCGGAGCGCACGCCGGCGACGCGGCTCCTTGGCCAAGATGGGAGGGATAGATCGACAGAGGATGTCGAGGCGCACCTGCCCGTACCCGTAGTGTAGCTAGGGCTGGTCGGACGGGGTCAGAAATGAGCTCGCAGGCGAAGGCAGAACAGGGTGGTCGCCGAAGTTGAAGAAGACGGCGTGCAACAACGTCTCCAGCAGCTCCAACTAGGTGGAAAGGCTCCACCAGAGAGTGGCGGAGGCTCTGGTAGGGTCGCCCTGGCCTGAGAGGGTCTAGAGCTACCGCGATGACCCGAGGGGATTGCCGGTGAGCTCGAGCTCGGGAACGGCGGCATGTGGCCTGCCCGGCCGGGCCACGGGGTTCTACGCAGTCTAGGTGTGTGTGGGAGTGGAGCTGGGTGCTCGGGAAGGCTGGGAGGGGGCCTATATATAGGCAAGATGAGAGGGGGGAACGGGGCTCCGCCGGCGACACCTGGTCGATGCGCCCGACGACGAATGGCGTCAGTGAGAGGGGGAAGAAGGCGACGGGGTCACGCGGGAGCTGTGGACGGACGGAGATGAGCACAGGGGCGCTGGGGTGGCGACGAGCACAGTGCGCATTGCACTGTTGCCTTGGCCAGACCGTGCCCGTGCTCGCTGCGGCGAGCTCCGGCGTCGGCGAGCGCTAGAGGGGGGCTGTAGAGATGAAGACGAAGATGGTGGCGCGGGTTGGCACGCTCTGGCAGGCGCGGAAGCAAGCACGCGCTCAACAGAGCGCTCAGCGGCATCCAGAGCACGCTGACAAGCAGCCATGGCATGGTGCACACGCGTGGTCACCGCGCGAACTTTGCCTACTGGCTTACTTGGAGCCAAAATTTATGTCCGCTGTGTTGTTCATGGTAGATAGGAGAGTTACCCATGGTTGGTTTGTTTCCAGACGCAGTAGAAAGAAAATCCCACGCCTGGTAAGTTTTTGGACAGAAACTTTGGGAGTTTACTGAGGTAAATTGGCTAAGAGTTGGAGGCTGTGCTTTGGAGGCTAGTCATAAGTTACTAAGGTAAAGATGCACAAGGAGTTTCAGAAGCAATGGTGCAAGTAAAATGGTAGTTGCTGTAGAAACTACCATTTCTGTCCAGAATGGAAAATAATTTCTGTAGCAAAAATATTCCAAAAAGTGATGCAATATTTTTGCTCAGGAATGTGTCCTAGGGTCCAAATATTATTTATGAATTTCCTCAAATTTTTGTGGGCCAGAAAAATAGGGTTTGCTTTGGAGCACAAATGGTTTAACTAGTGTTTTGGAAGGAAAAGTGAATATTTTTCAATAAAGAAAAATATTCCATAACTTATATTAGAGTGATCCAGAGGGAAAAGATGATTTGAGATGGATAGGAGGCACTTGGGTGAAAGCCAAGGGTACCCAAGTGTTTAAGTCCATATGAAAAGATTCAAAAAGCCCAAGGTTCAAAATAAATTCAAATAAAACTCAGGCAAATAAAGGAGGGCAAAAATTAGACTGTCACAAACCTCCCCCACTTAGAATGAATCCTGTCCTCGAGATTTGGTTGCTTGGGAAAACTATTCCGGATAATATGTCTGTAGGAATCCTTCTTGTTCCCAGGTTGCTTCGGACTCGGTGTGATGCTCCCACTGGACTTTATAAAACTTTCTTACTTTACTGCGGGTGACCCTTTCCATCTGATCTACAATTTTGAACGGTCTTTCCTCATACGTTAAATCCTTTGCCAGTTCTATGTCGGTCATGGCAGTCCTTTTCTCAGGCGACGATATTCACCGCCTCAACTGTGAGACGTGAAACACGTTGTGCACATCAGACAATTCCGGGGGAAATTCCAACTGATAAGCAACAGTGCCCACTCGAGAAATAACTAGGAAGAGGCCAATAAATCTGGGTGCCAACTTCCCGCGAGTCTGGAATCTCTTGACTCCTTTCATAGGAGTGACTCGGAGGTATACGTGCTCTCCAGGTTCAAAACCGAGCTGTCGGTGTTTTGCATCGTAATAACTCTTTTGTCGAGATTTGGCCAATTGTAATCTATCTCTGATTTCCTTGACTTGTTTCTCAGCTTCCATCATGAGGTCCATTCCGAAGATACGACTATCTCCAGTCTGAGACCAATTTAACGGGGTACGACATTTGCGCCATATAAAGCCTCATACAGTGACATCTTTAGACTGGTTTGGAAGCTGTTGTTGTAGGAGAACTCGGCGTAAGGGAGACAATCTTCCCATTTAGATCCTTGGGCCAAGATGCAAGCTCGCAGCATATCTTCAAGTATTTGGTTTACCCGCTCTGTCTGTCCATCAGTTTGAGGATGATAGTCTGTACTATATTTTAGGGCTGTCCCCAAGGCTTGATGGAGACGTGTCCAGAAAGCGGAGGTAAAGAGTGAACCTCGGTCGGAAGTGATGGTTCGAGGTACTCCATGCAGACTGACTATTTTGGACACATATAGTTGTGCAAGTTGGTCTGCTCGATAGGTGGTCTTGACCGAGATAAAGTATGCTACCTTGGTTAGAGTGTCCATGATGACCCATATTGCATTATTGCCTCACTGAGTCTTGGGTAGTCCTGCGATGAAATCCATGCAGACGTCATCCCATTTCCATTGGGAAAATGGCAGCGGTTGAAGAAGTCCGGCTGGCTTCTGATGTTCTGCCTTTACTTTGTTGCATATGTCGCAACAAGCCACAAAATAGGCAATGTCCTTCTTCATTCCATCCCACCAGAATATTTGATGAAGGTCTTCATACATTTTTGTACCCCCAGGGTGAATAGAGTATGAGGATTCGTGTGCTTATGACAAGATTTTATTTTTCAGGTCCAACTGATTTGGTACACAAATCCTTCCACGAAATCGGAGAGTCCCATAGTGATCCTTTGAGGAATCAGGGGTACGTCCTGTTAGCATATTCTTTGCATGCTTTTGTAGGACAGGATCGTCTGGCTGGGCCTTGCGGATTTCTTCCTCCAGGGTGGGGGTAACTTCCAAAATATTAGCGAGACCAGCCTCAACGATGTTCAGATGGAGTTGAGCAATCTCCTCTTGAAGTTTAATAGGCAAATATTTTGATATGACGTTTAGGCTGACCGGCTTTCGACTGAGTGCGTCAGCCACCACGATGGCTTTACTCGGGTGGTAATTTATTCCAAGATCATAATCCTTAACCAGCTCAAGCCACCTTCGCTGACGGAGATTTAAATCTGGCTGAGTAAATATATACTTGAGACTTTTGTGATCTGTAAAAATTTGGCACTTCTTCCCGATGAGATAATGCCTCCATATTTTGAGAGCATACACCACCGCGGCCAATTCCAGACCATGAGTAGGGTAATTTCCTTCGTGCGGTCGCAGTTGTCGTGATGCATATGCCACTACCTTGCCGTCTTGCATGAGTACGCAACCAAGTCCTTGTCTGGATGCGTCGCAGTATACATCAAAACTACGATAGATGTCTGGAAGAGTCTATACGGGTACGGTGGTCAGCCGTTTCTTTAGCTCACTGAAACTTCTCTCACAGTCGTTCGTCCATTCAAGCTTCTTGTCCTTTTTGAGTAGTTATGTCATGGGTTTGGCAAGCTTGGAGAATCCTTCAATGAAACGACGGTAATATCCAGCCAGTCCAAGGAAACTCCTGATCTGAGATACGGTTGTGGGTGGCAACCAATTGAGCACATCTTTTACATTGCTTGGGTCTACGGCAATACCCTCGGCGGATAGCACATGTCCAAGAAATCCAACTTATTTGAGCCAAAACTCACATTTGCTGAATTTGGCATAAAGCTGATGGTCGCGGAGTCGTTGTAACACTGCTCGGAGATGTTCTTTGTGATCCCCTTTACTTTTTGAATATATAAGTATGTCATCGATAAAGACCACCACGAACTTATCGAGGAAGTCCATGAATACTTTATTCATCATGTGCATGAAGAATGCAGGGGCATTGGTGAGACCAAAGCACATGACTGTATATTCGTAAAGACCGTATCGAGTGGTGAATGCGGTCTTAGGAATATCTTCCTTTTTAATCTTAAGCTGATGGTATCCGGTTCGTAAGTCAATCTTGGAGAATACCTTGGCCCCACTGAGCTGATCGAACAAATCATCAATTCTTGGCAGCGGGTATTTATTTTTGATGGTGACATCATTCAGCTGATGATAAGCCACACACATGCGGAGGCTGCCATCCTTCTTGCTTACAAAGAGTGCAGGCGATCCCCATGGTGAGGAACTGGGATGGATATACCCTTTCTAGAGCATTTCATCGAGCTACTTCTTTAATTCCACTAATTCTGATGAGGGCATCCTGTAATACTTCTTGAATAACGGTGCGGTTCCGGGTACCAGATCTATTGCAAACCCGAGCTCTCGATCTGGCGGCATGCCTGGCAGCTCTTCTGGAAATACATCAGGAAATTCACTGACCATAGGAATTAATTCCAATTCAGCCACATCAGTGAATATCATTCCCTTCTTTGGTATGCTTCTGCGGGAGTAGAATTTTGTAGCCTGCCCTTCTTGACTGGTCAGAGTGACTTCTCGGGTTGCATAATTTATGCATACTCGATATTGGGTCAGCCAATTCATGCCGAAAATAACATCCAACTATGCTGACTCGATGAGTATCAAGGAAGTTGGAAAGCTCATCCCGTTGATATACATTTCCAAGTCACGGCAGACCAGATTGCTCTTGATTTAAGATCACGTGGTTTGTACCAGCATATTTTTGCCCAAAAGAGAACAAGAAAATTTGTTTTGGGCAACAAAACTCCGAGAAATAATAGAGTGGGAAGCCCCTGAGTCAAATAAAATTATTGCAGGTATGCTATTAACAGAAAACATACCGATGACTACTTCGGGGTTTTCTTGGGCTTCATTTGCGGAGAGGTGATGGACGTGCCCGGTGATGTTTTGATGGCCCGGAATAAGGAGTTCGCCCTGCTGTTCTTGGGGGCACTGCCTGGCATAGTGTCCATTTTGTCCACAACTAAAGCAAGAATTATTGCGCTGACGCTCGTCGTGTACTGGGTTAGTGACAACATTCTTGACTTGGGTAGTGGTCTTGTTAACATTCTGTTGCCAATTGGGCTTGTATTCCACCTGAGTTTGCTGCCAGGTTCGAGCCTTCTGCACTGGTTGCCCTTCTTTCCTTGGTTCAAACTTGCGCTTGTGCTCGTTATTAGCAGGCTGGTTGTCCAGTACGAGCTTGTGTTCTCTTTCTGCAATGAAAGCTTTATTCACCAAAGTTTGGACGTTTGGAAAATCAAGCATGCTGAGATTGCACCTGAGTTGCGAGTTTAATCCTCCAAGAAATCTGTCAATCTTTCTTTCTTCAGTGGCCACGTCATACAGGGAATAACAAGCCAGGTGGTTGAATTTCTGCAAATATTCACCCACGGACAGATTCCCTTGGGTGAGTGCAAGAAATTCACGCTGCTTGGTCTTCATAATTCCAGTAGGGATGTGATATTTTCAGAACTGGTCCTTGAATTTTGTCCAGGTGAGTGCTTCACCAGCAGGCCACATGGCTTTTGTATTTTCCCACTATATGGCAGCAGCGCCTTCAAGATAGTGAGTTGCATATGGAACTTTGTCCTCTTCTGTAGTACATGCAATCTCAAGCTTCCTCTCAATGGTTCGCAACCAATCGTCGGCATCCAAAGGGTCAACAGCCTGACTGAAACTGGGAGGCTGAGTTCTCTGAAAATCTGATAGCTTGGAGTAATGACCGTTCTCATGTCCATTCTGACCAACCATAGCTTGAACACTTTTTAATATCTCAAGCAGATCATTACTTTTTCTTTCTTCAAACATACGTAGAATTTGCTCAGTGGTAGGCGGATTTGGCGGTGGAGGCGGTGGTATGTACGGCTCGGGGGAGTGTCCTGCCTGTTGGGCGGAGCGACGAACAGGAACATCCTCGTGAGCGCTATTACTGTTGCCTCCCCGCGTCATCCTATTATGGATTTTTCCCAAGACAACGCAATCGAGATGAGAAACATACAAAAGAAAAATACTTGGGGAAAGCCAGCAACAAAACTCGAGGGAAAACAAAATTGCGAAGAAAGACAGCGAGTAAAAGAAACACAGCTTCAGCATAATTATACAAGGACACATACATGAAAAGTAATTAACATGCCCGGTTCCACTACTCTCATACATGAAACATCATGACTCGTACATCTACATTCATACATCAGTCTGACAACTTCGAATACTCTGGAGCTCTACTGCTCTGCGGGTGCTGCGGGGTCCTCTCCTAAGGTGGACTCGGATCCTGAACTGACGATGTTAACTAAAATCTCGGGGTTAAAGGTAACACGGGGACGCTGCCTCGGAGGCTCTCCTTCCGGGGCGGGAGTGGGGTGGATCATAGGGGCTACATGGGTTGTGAGAAGGGATATCCACTCAGCAGGGGCACTGAGAGGAGTTATGGTCGAGGCGCCCGAGTTACTGGGAGGGGTTACTGGTGAAATAGGGGAAGCAGAACTGGGGACGTACGGGGTAAATCCCATGGAGGTGGGAATGGTGACAGATCTAGTAGTGGCTAAAGCAATACGAGTGTTAGTCAACTCGCGAGCCAGCTCGTGGATCATGAGGTAGCTAGGAGTATTATAACGGGAAAGATGGCTAGCAACACTATTAGACTCCGGATCAATCTCACGGAAATGAACACGACCGTTGTCGTGCAAAGAAGGATAGTATTGGAAACCTGGGTGGTTCTGCATGCAGACCTCACTGTGACGAAGCTCAACAAGGATCTCAAATGCAACAAATTAGATGGCCTGCAAAGCGGTAGAAGCATAACCGCTCCAAGAGGTACGAGTGTAAGAGCTAGAGTCAGAATTGATGCGTAGAGTCACCACTGCCTGATATTTATAAATTGAGTCTGCTAGACGCTCCCGGTAGACACGATAAACTGGGTCGTCTCCATGAGGGTACAGCCGACGCCACACGTTATGAAGGAGGTGCGGTGACATGTACTGCATCAGCTGCAACTGGCAAGGATACGACACTGGAGCCATCTACACTCACAACCATCATTGGGTTAGCATAAAAATAAGACAAGTATATGCAAATCAATAACCAGCTATACAGACTATCGGCACTCAACCTAAATGCGTATCTGGCATTTAATTAGCACGTCTTAGTCTAATGCATCCTACAGTTAGCGCGGCTCTGATAACAAGCGTTGTGGCACCCCGGATCAGAGCGACCAGTTTACCTTGCATTGCCAGCCCAGAGACCTTGTCTTCTGGCAACACACAACATCTTGGTACAGAAAACAACCGCTTTATTGATACTAGCGGACACTAGTTTTACATTACAACAAGTAGCGAGGCCAAGCGTCACACACAGTGCGGCTGGACAATATGTACATTATTTAATGAGCACAAAAGGCCTCAGTCGTAAAACTACGCAGCAGTGGAACGACTTCGTAGCGGAACTCCATCTCACAGGGATACCGATGTGGACACGGTCTAGACTCGGTCGGCACTCCTTTCCAGCGAAACTTTCCTGAAATCTGGCATGACACGCCAGGTCAGTACATTGAATGTACTTGCAAGCTTACAGCAAACAAAATCATAATGACAAACAATATCATGATAATTATTCAATTGTTAAAATGCAGCAACAAACTTGGATATACATTAACTAACATGTTGTACTCATGCCTTTGTGAAAACCGAACCTCGGTCTGACTTACCCATGGTGATTTTTATTAAACTATAAACTTTTTCGTCTCAACAGGACATAAATCGTGATCTTTCCGGCGATCACCACCCTGACCATACTTGGTCTCAAATCATCTCGGTGGCTCTTCCACCATTTATACAGTAAAAAAATTTAGAACTTAGTAAGCAAAATTTTATTATATGTTGACCCATGGTGTGACTTACTTTCGAGCGTGTCCGTGATCGTGGACTCGGCTATCGATAGATTTATTACACTCTGCAGAGGTAGTGCACTGTACCCACACCACGGAACCCTTGGCCTCGTTCTCCCATTCGGGTGGACCAACGACGTTCCGACAAAACTCTTCCATTGCCATGACACTCTCCCGGCCACTCCGACTCATTTCCCCACTGGAACAGTCCTGGGTGGCCCTGTGCCTACCAAAGGCACACCGACCACCGTCGTGGCCAAACAACAATTGTCCCAAACGGGGACTCGGTACCATAAACTTAACAACGGGCACACAAGGTTATGTCTGCTTACCGGGCCAGGGTACTGCATGCCCATAACCTTCCCTATTTGGAGGTACCGACAAGAGGCATGACAACGGACCGAATAAAGACCTTCCCATAGAGGCAAATGTGGTTGCACTGGGAAAGACTCGATTCAGTGGCACCATGACCCGGTCAAAAATTTATTCAAGTTGAGTTATTAACAGTTTCAACTTAAAGAAAATAAATAACCGGTGTCATAAAATGCCATGGAAAGCAACATACCAAATGCTTTACAAAAATAACTGGGTCAACTTTACTTCACTAACTATAAGCATCACAACTTCAATATTATTCTGGTTATGATTTACTTTCAATTGAAAACAGAACATATTCTAGCATTTTTTTATCATAATACTTATGTAAAAGAAAATAACTTCACATAGCTATTTATATGCATATCCATAATAGTTCTCAATGACCCAAACTTTCTTCTAGCTATCTTAATAACTTAAACCAAATTCCAACTTTCTGTAAACTAAATGAAACAACTAAATACAGCAACCAACAGAAAGTATTTAACAAAAATAATTCATATGCATAAGTTAAATCATTTATTCAAGTTGGAAAATCACAAATATTGAAATGGAACTATGAAAATGTTGTTGTGGCTTGCCTTAGTGCAAATGAGGTTCACAAACCTCCTGGTGATCCTCAAGACAAGCTTCACCTTCTAAAAATAAATAAAAGTACAAAAATAAAATATCAAGAATCATTCAAAAATTCACAAAAAAGTCTACATAGCATCAAATAGTCTCATTTTTGGTGTGCTGCAAGATTTCTTCAGAAAGAACACAATGCAAAAAGAATCAATTCATTTGGACTTATGGTTAAAAAGTTATTGCAGTTTGAAGTTCTCTGGAATATATTAAAATATAGAATTTAAATAAACAGACTAAGGGGGGGGGGGTGACGTCGAAGGCGTAAAAGCCCAGGGCGCCACCACTCGTACCACTTCACGCGGGTACAGAGGGGCTGACTAGCGGGCCCCACTAGTCAGGTGAGGGGGAGAGGGGGAAAAGAACAGGGGCGGCCGCGGCCTCGCCGGAGCGCACGCCGGCGACACGGCTCCTTGGCCAAGATGGGAGGGATAGATCGACGGAGGAGGTCTAGGCGCACCTGCCTGTACCTGTAGGGTAGCTAGGGGTGGTCGGACGGTGTTGGAAATGAGCTCGCAGGCGGAGGCAGAATGGGGTGGTCGCCGGAGTTGAAGAAGACGTCTTGCAACGGTGTCTCCAGCAGCTCCAACTAGGTGGAAAGCCTCCACCAGAGAGTGGCGGAGGCTCTGGTAGGGTCGCCCTGGCCTGAGAGGGTCTGGAGCTACTGCGACGACCCGAGAGGATCGCCGGTGAGCTCGAGCTCGGGGACGGTGGCCTGTGGCCTACCCGGTCGGGCGACGGGGTTCTACGCAGTCTAGGTGTGTGTGGGAGTGGAGCTGGTGCTCGGGAAGGCTGGGAGGGGGGCCTATATATAGGCGAGCCGAGAGGGGGGGAACGGGGCTCCGCCGGCGACACCTGGTCGATGCGCCCGGCGATGAATGGCGTCAGTGATAGGGGGAAGAAGGCGACGGGGTCACGCGGGAGCTGTGGACGGACGGAGACGAGCACAGGGGCACTGGGGTGGCGACGAGCATAGTGCGCACCGCACTGTTGCCTTGGCCGAACCGCGCCCGTGCTCGCTGCGGCGAGCTCCGGCGTTGGCGAGCGCCAGAGGGGGGCTGTAGAGATGAAGACTAAGATGGTGGTGCGAGTTGGTACGCTCTGGCAGGCACGGAAGCAAGCACACGCTCAATAGAGCGCTCGGCGGCATCCAGAGCGCATCGACAAGCAGCCATGGCATGGTGCACACGCGTGGTCTCTGCGCGAACTTTGCCTACTGGCTTACTTGGTGCCAAAATTTATGTCTGGCGTGTTTTTTGTGGTAGATAGGAGAGTTACCCATGGTTGGTTTGTTTCCAGATGCAGTTGAAAGAAAATCACACGCCTAGTAAGTTTCTGGACAAAAACTTTGGGAGTTTACTAACGTAAATTGGCTAAGAGTTGGAGGCTGTTCTTTGGAGGCTAGTCATAAGTTACTAAGGTAAAGATGCACCAGGAGTTTTGGAAGCAATGGAGCAAGTAAAATGGTAGTTGCTATAGAAACTACCATTTCTGTCCAGAATGGAAAATAATTTCTGTTATAAAAAATATTCCAAAAAGTGATGCAATATTTTTGCTCAGGAATGTGTCCTAGGGTCCAAAGAATATATATGAATTTCCTCATACTTTTGTGGACCAAAAAATTAGGGGTTGCTTTGGAGCACAAAGGGTTTAACTAGTGTTTTGGAGGGAAAAGTGAATATTTTTCAATAAAGAAAAATATTCCATAAATTATATTAGAGTGAACCAGAGGGAAAAGATGATTTGAAATAGATATGAGGCACTTGGGTGAAAGCCAAGGGTACCCAAGTGTTTAAGTCCATATGAAAAGATTCAAAAATCCCAAGGTTCAAAATAAATTCAAATAAAACTCAGGCAAATAAAGGAGGGCAAAAATCAGACTGTCACAAGATGCATATGTCTATATACCGTATATGATGCTAATTTTGAAAGGTTCTACATGTTGCATGTGAAACTTGGTGCTGGTGCAGTTGTGTAATGGGGTAGCTGAGTGGTGAAGCTATATCATGTTGTACTCTGATGTATTTCAATTATGAAATTCTGCTTCCTTAATATGGAAATGAAAATATTATGTGCTTAACATGAATGTCAATTAGATTAATAAATGGATTATTAATAATAGGGTAATTAGCCCGCTGATGGCGAATTAGCCTGCTAATTGGGTTTCGCTATTGCAAATGATTATTCAAAAAATACCGTGGGCGATGACCTCAGGCAACACACACAGTTTATAGGAATAAACTATGTTGGATTGATGAACAATCACACATGACTTTCTCTTGAAAACTATTTGCGTTAGGCCACCTTGCGCAAACGTTTACCACATAAAAAATGTGCGTGATGGACAGCCTTTGCCACACAGTTTCTTCTACGCATCGTGTGTAATGGCAACGCTCTCACAAACGATTTAACGGGAAAATTTGTGTGTGATGTACCTATGAACGAAAACATTTTCCTTGGAGCGACTGTGTGAGATGTACATACGAATGGAAACGTTTAGTGGGGACTGACTGTGTGGGATGTACTGACGACTAGAAATGATTTCGCCTGTATAATTGTATTTTTTTAGCACTACTGTACGTATAACCTTATTTGGTCGCTCGCCGGTCGCACACGACCTCATTTTGCCAAGCGTGTGTGCTAGGAGGGCATATTCCCGACGGTTTTTGGGTCATGTGGAAAGGACCCCCCTATCGCCCACACTTACTAGGCGATGGTTCCAAATGCCGTCGTGCAAAGGGGTTAAAATCGTTTGTATAGCACCGATGCATACTAGTGTATGTACTTCGTAAGACTAAATATGGAGAAGTTTATGCAAAAATTGTTGTTCCTCGAAATGCATTCCGGTTCTATGCTATTTGGGTTCCTAAGCCCCTTGTGACTAACTTGAGAGGTCCCATTGCAAAATGGGTGCCTCTAACCAAGTCATAATTGTGTGTAGGTTGCTTTCTCTGGTGGAGTAAAATGGGTGATCGATAGTGGATGCACAAATCATATGACCGGAGATAGCAAATTGATCTACGATTTCATGGAAGCTATTCAACCATTTCTGAGCATTATGTTTGGTGGAGGATCAAAAGGACATGTACTCGGATTGGGCAAGGTGGCTATCACAAATGACATGTCTCTTGTAAATGCCATGCTTGTTCAATCCCTTAAATATCATTGGCTTTATGTTTGCCAATTGACTTTTGTTGGTTATGATACACTCTTTGGACTAACGGATGTGAAAGTCTTTAAGAGAGATACTCTTGAAGTGGACTTTTGTTGGAGGTTGGATGACAACCTTTACACAGTTGATTTCTCGAAAGAGAGCACATTCCATGCAACTTGTCTAATGGCCAAGGCCGACAAAGGGTGGCTATGGCATCGTTGGCTAGCCCATGTCGGCATGAGAAATCTTCAAGATCTCTTAAAGGGTAATCACATCCTTGGACTAACCAATGTCTCTTTTGAGAAAGACCGTGTGTGTAGTGCATGCATAGCCGGGAAGCAACATCAATCAAAGCATCCACCCAAGAATATCGTGTCTACTTTAAGGCCTTTGGAGCTCCTTCATGTGGATCTTTTTGGGCCTCCTTCATGGGATAGTCTTGGTGGGAAAAAGTATTGGCTTGTCATTGTTCATGATTACTCAAGATATACATGGTTGTTCTTGCTCAAGTCCAAGGACGAGACAAAGATCACCTTCATTGATTTTGCCAAGCAAGCACAACACAAGTTTGACAATGAAATCTTGGCAATAAGAAGTGATAATGGCTCTGAGTTCAAGAACTACACATTGGAAGAATTTCTTAGTGATGAAGGGATTGAGCATCAATATTCAGCTCCATACACTCCTCAGCAAAATGGTGTAGCCGAAAGGAAGAACCATACACTTGTGGAGATGGCAAGGTCCAAGTTGGATGAATACAAGTCGCCACATAGTTTTTGGGCCGAGGCTGTCTACATTGCATGCCATGCATCAAACCGGCTCTTCCTCCGCACAATATTGGAAAAGACTCCATATGAGCTCCTAACTAGGAAAAAGCCAAATGTCAGTTACTTTCATGTATTTGGGTGCAAATGTCTCATCCTCAACAAAAGGGGACGGTTAGGAAAATTTCAGTCCAAAACAATTAAGGGCATATTTGTTGGCTATGGATCAAACTCTCACACCTATAGAGTCTACAACAAATCCAATGGATGTGTTGTAGAAACTTGTGACGTGGTGTTTGATGAATTTAATGGCTTCCATGGGGAGAAAGTTGATCGAAGTGATGTAGGTGAAGAAGATTCTTCTCAAGATATTCTGACCATGGGTGTTGGTGCACTTCTTCCAATGGAACAAGAACCTCATGATGATGAAGATGAAGATGGAAGTTTCACACATCATCAAACTACTTCAACACCTACACCATCACAAGCTCCTATTGCTCAACCAATGCCCTTACTTCAAGTACAAGAAGATGATCAAGTTCCTCTTCAAGAACAAGATCATCATCAAGGGCAAGAAAAAGAAAGTGCAATCATTGATGATGAACCTCAACAAATGCAATATGAAGAAGAAGATATTCCACCACACATTAATGATCCATATGTTGAGGATGTGGATGATGGACATGAAGTTGAACCTCGCGAAACCCTAACCTGCATCATGCCTCGAGTGGCCGGTCGTGTTGATGTTGACAAAATTCTCACCGGCATATCCGAAGGTAGAGTCACTCGTAAACATTTGACAAACTTTTGTGCTCACTTCTCGTTTGGGTCTAGTGTTGAGCCTCTCAAGGTACAACATGCATTGATGGACAACGATTGGCTCGTTGCTATGCAAGAAGAGTTGAACAGTTTTGAACGCAACCAAGTGTGGTCATCAGTCGAGAGGCCAACTACGGAGCATAATGTCTTTGGAACATGTCAGCGTCCTAGGAACGGGAGTACCCATACTTGCCTGCCTGCGGCCCATGACGTGGCTCCATCGACGGCCTAGTACGGCCCGGCTTCAGCAACCACAGCTCAAGACCCTCACGAGGGGCCAAGCCTAGAGAGGCGGACGACATCAAGACCTCCCTGGGGGCAGCCTCTCTAGGATGGCTCCCGAGGAGTGGAGATATCCATGTGAGGTCCACCTCACGAGGTTCATGTGACGTGAGCCATGACGACCAAGGCCAGGTGGGCGCCAGCGGGCGTAGTGTACCAGTTTCCCCTTTGGTGCCAATGGGGCAAGCGCAGGCGCGGAGTCCCAAGGAATCAGGGGAAGGTTTCCATATCGGTGCAACAAGACCAAGGACCCCAAGGACGGCAGGACGGAGGTCACCATGGAGACCGGCGCAACGTCACCACCAGAACCTTTGGCAGGCGAAGACCACTTTTGTCAGGATAGCTTGTACTAGTTGTTACCCTTCAAATTTGGCCGTTGTGGGATCCCTTCCTGCCTACATTTGGGAAGAGGACCAAGGACACTATAAATAGGACCTAGCCACCACCATAGAGAAAGAGAGCATTCCACCACAATGAGGAGCAGATCACCAAGATCATCCTCACCCTCACCGGCTAATCGAGCCCAAGAACACCTCGCTAACTGAGGTTGTTCCTCCACTGTACTAGTTCTTCCTCTGCCCCACTAGGCAATCCACCACACACACTAGAGTAGGGTATTACACCGCAAGGTGGCCCGAACTAGTATAAACCCATGTATCTCTTGTTCCTTGAGTTCGTCGAGCTAGGCCGTGGGATCATAGGGCGAGCACACTGGGTAGAGAGTGTTCTTCGTGCGCACCCCAGAGTTCAAACCTCTCTAGGGTCTACGAAGCCCGAAATCCGACATTTGGCGAGCCAGGTAGGGGTGCGCCAAAACCTCTCTTCCGTCGGCCAACGCATCACCGCTCCACTGCTTCCATGGCTGACGCTCGTCTAGCTCATGCTGAGCGACAGGCCGCCCTCGCCACCCGCGTCGCTCAGTCGGCTCCCGCCGGTGCCCCCCCGTTGTTCTCCATCACCTGCCGCCAATGCAGCCACCAGCCCGGCGAGGCACGAGCAGCAAGCCTCGTCGCTACATCCCTCGGTGCGGCGAGATGGACGCACCGCCACCCCGTCGTTGACTCCAGCCGACTCGTCGTCCCAGGGTCATCGCGGGCCCGCGGATGCGCAGGCTGTGCTGCTCATGGTGCACGAGCTCCTGCGCTACCGCCCCATCGACGACTTGTACAAGGACTAGCTAGACCACATCGTCGAACTCGTCAGTGCCGCTGGGGGCTCTCTTGCACCGTCCCTCTCGCTACCTCGCCCGCCTCCCTCTATGGGCGACGTGGCCCATGGAGCACCTCCGCCACCTCCACGTCAAGATGTCGGCCTCGCTCCAAGGTGTGCCACCCCGCGGCGCGACCCACCGCACGGGGCACCCGCGCATGAAGAAGGAAGCTGTCAACAGGTCCAGCGACCGCAAGGAGGAGCTCCTACGCTCCCACCACCACCACGTCGAGACCCTGCGCCCCTTGCGGTGGCAGCGCATGAGAACCAAGACCAAGCTCCGCCTCCATGACGGGCTCCGGTGGCCACAGCAGGCTGCCAAGCCATCACTCTTGAGCTACACAACGTCGTCTGGCCCGTGAAGTTCAAGCCCGACTTGCCTCCACGTTACGACGGCACCCCCGACCCTGCTGAGTTCCTGGAGCTTTACAAGCTGAGTGCCGAGGCGGCCAACGGTGACGAATAAATTATGGCGAACTGGTTTCCCATGGCTCTCAAAGATGGCGCGTGCTTGTGGATCCTGAACCTGCTCGCGAGATCGATATCCTCCTAGGGTGAGATGCACAAGCGTTTCATCACAAACTTCCAGGGCACTCGCGACCGCCCGCCAGCCACGGGTGACCTGCGGCGCGTCAAGCAGCAACCGAGTGAACCCTGCATAAGTATATCTAGCGCTTCAACAATGTCCGCCTCAAGATTCCCAAGGTGATGGACGAGGCCATCATCTCAGGATTCTCTGATGGCGTCCGCGATGTCAATATGAAGGAGGAGCTCGCCATCCACGAGGACCTATGCACAGCCTTGGAGCTGTTCAACATAGCGACCAAGTGCACGAGAGCTGAGGAAGGGCGCCTTTCCCTCGTCGAGCTCCCAGCTGCTGACCCAGAAGACAAGAAGGCCAAGGCTAAAAACGTGAAGCGCAAGGGGGTGACCGTGCTCACGGCAGAACTGGACATGAAGCGCGGCCACGACCACCCAGAGTCATCCATGGGCAGCCGTCCGTTCTACGCCTTCCACAACGTACACATCCACAACACCAACGACTGTCAGGAGCTCAAGGCCATTCGTGATGGGTGCTTCGGTCGACGCCCCGAGCGCAACGACCGAGGCTACGACTGTCGAGGAAGCCGAACTGGAGGGCGCTGGAACGACCGCGGCCCTTGTCAGGAGTGGCGCGATCAGCCTCGTGAGGACCACTGGCACGAGCAGCCTCGCGAGAGCGCCTGGAGGGACCAGCCTCATGAGGACCGCCCTCAGGGCAAGGTCGGCCTCCTCCACTGCCACCACCACCAAGGAGTAACAACGATCAGGACAAGGGGGCTGGGGGATTCCAGGAGCCTCGCGCCATCACCTGCATCTTGGGCGGTGTGCAGGCTCCAGCCTCTCAGTGCATCTTCAAGCAGTTCACCCGAGAAGTAAACGCAGCTCTTCCCAGGCTAGAAGCCACACAGCCGCTCAGGTGGTCCAAGTGCACTGTCACCTTCACCTCAGCTGACCAACTCAAGTGTGTGGCAACCGACGGCGCACTCCCGATGCTCTGCTCACCCGTCATCAGCAATGTCCAAGTCACCAAAACCCTCATCAATGGTGGTGCAGGGCTCAATGTTCTCTCTGTCGACAAGTTCGACCGTCTCCAAGTGCCATATGACCGGCTGCAGCCCACTAAGCCTTTCTCGAGAGTGACCGACGGCTCCACCACCCCAATAGGGCAGATTCGCCTCCCGGACACCTTCGGCCAGCGCAAAAACTACTGCACCGAGCTCATCGACTGCGATGTTGCCCACATCCGCCTCCCATACAACGCCATTCTAGGGTATCCGGCCCTGGCCAAGTTCATGGCAACGACTCGCCATGGCTACAACATCCTCAAGATGCCAGGGAGCCGCGACATCATCACTATCGCGTGTGGGGAAAAGGACGCGATGTGCTCCCTTGAGCGGGCCTACCAGGCCGCAGCAGTCGAGGACCCAAACAACGAAGGCGCCATCTACCCTCCTCAGGCCGTCCCCAAGAAGAAGAAGCAGATGCTCCGCCAAGAGCTTCAGGAGAGCAGTGTCTCTTGTGGCGCCACCTCAGGACCTGTGCCCATGAATGGGGCGCCTCTCTCCCTCGCATAGGGAGGCGCGCACGGTGCCCCTCTCAGGTTGGGCTCGGGGGCTCTCCTTTGGAGGGCCTTCGACCTGGCCAATGTCAAGAGAGAGGCCCTCGGGCACCATGTGGAGGCGTGCTTTACCGCACGCTTCCCTCATGAGGGCACAAGGCGCGAGGCTCCGAGTGCTCAGGAGTTCATCACCCAGATCATCGAAGACCTACAGGTACCAAGGGCAATGCGGGGCGAGCGTCGCCCCATACCACCAAGTGCAGATGCCGTCCCAGGCTCGGGTGGCAAGCTCCGTGTCTACGTCAACGTCCCAAGGCTCAATAGAGTCGCGTCTCAGGATCTCTACTAGCCGTCTCAGGTGGGCCGGTGCGAGGGCCCTCCTCACAGCTATGTTCGCATGCCTTTCGGCATGTCGAACCAAGCTGCCCTACACTAGCGCCACATGCGGGACGTCCTGGCGGCTCACGAGGCCAAGCATCAGGAGATCCTGGTGGAGGAGGTACTCGTCCTCCGCGAGATCCCGGAACCTCAGGAGCCTCGCGAGGTCCCGGAGCTAGGCGACTCTTGAGGAACAAATTCTGCAACACGCGTCTTCAGCTACTTCAACATCTCTCCAACAATGGTGCGGGGTGACACTGTTTCAGTTTGTTCAGTTGGGGGCGCCCCTCACGCTGCATCATCCCCAAGTCACATGGGCCCGTCCCTAGGACGCGTATATGTCGAATCACGTGTTCCGGCAAAACCCTTGTGGTTCGAACTCTGGGGTGCGCACGAAGATCTCTCCTTCCGCCCTAGCTCGTCTACTCGCTGATCCCTAGGCCTAACTCATCGGATCCGAAGAACAAGGGACACAAGGTTTATACTGGTTCGGGCCACTGTTGTGGTGTAATACCCTAATCCAGTGTGGTGTGGTGGATTTCCTTGTAGGTTGAGGAAGAACAAGTACATGAATTAACTGCCTCCTGAAGAGAGGGCTTCTTGTGCTCGAGTCATCTTGTGGTGTGTGGCCTTCTATATGATCAACTCCCGATGAGATGAGATGGTGGTGTCTAGTCCTATTTATAGTGGCCCGGGCCCTCTTCCTAAATATTGAGCGGGAATGGATTCCACAACGGCAAAATTTGAAGGGGGACAGCTAGTACAAGCTATCCTGACAAAAGGTGGTCTTCGCCTGCCAAGGCTCTCGTGGTGACGCCGCTATGGGCTCCGCGATGACCTCCGCTCTGTCGTCCTGCTGGTCTTGGTCTCATTGCACCGATATGGAAACCTTTGCCTGACGCCTCGGGACTCCTCGCCTGCACCCGCTCCTTTAGCACCAAAGAGGAAACTGGCACTCTGCGCCCGCTGGCGCCGGCCTGGCCTTGGTCGTCACTTCTCACGTCACGAGGACCTCGCGAGGTACCCCTTGCCTTGATATCTCCGATCCTCAGGAGTCGGCCTAGTGAGGCCATCCCAGGGGATGTCTTGCGTCGTACGCCTTGCAAGGCTCGGCCCCTCGCGAGGGTGTTGAGTGGCTGCTGAAGAGGTTAGGCCGTACCAGGCCGCCTGATGAGTCACGCCCTGGGCCGCATGCACGCAAGTCTGGGTACCCCCGTTCCCAGAATGCTGACAGTACCCCCAGGCCCAAGGTGTGCTCGGGCTTGGCTTCACAGCAAAGCCAAGGGCCAAGTGCGGATTGTCGTGGGCCCCAAAAGCCTGCGGCCTTGATTGACGCGTGGCGATTGATGAGACATGTGCGTCTCCACTTCCCCACGCAGCTTCGGCGACTACGCGACTTGACAAGTCCCTGCATGCACAAAGGACCATTATTACCTGCGATTATGGAGGCTGGCGGTTGGCCTTCTCCTGGCTATAAATAAGGCGGTAAGCGGGGTCCTCGCTGCCGATGTTCACCCTTCGTCTCGCTTCTTCTTCTTCCTTGCTCCTCGCCTAGCCGAGCTGCTCATGGCACCGACCAGGAAGCTTTCATCTGCGGAGAAGGGGAAGGCCCGACAAGAGGGGCCCGACTCACCACCAGCTAAGAGGGGACGAGGCCGTCCCCGCAAGTGTGCGGCGACTCCTGTCGAGGTAGCTAGCGGGCGTGGGCGGACCCCCACAGTGCCCGTTGCCGCCCTCAATAACCGCGGCGGCGGTTCCTCGAGCAATGGGGATCGCCGTGGCGTTGGTGGTCTTGTGAACAAGGGAAGGCTCCCCGGGGTTGCCAGGCTTTCCTGGCCACGCTCCCACTTGGCGGAGGTGACGCTGGAGTTCGTCATGTGGTCAGAGAACCCAGCCGGTACCCGGCTCCAGCTCTCGTGGTCCCTAGCCGGCGAACTCCTTGCCGTGAGCTCCGGTGGCTTTTGGCTGCAGGTGGATGGTTGCTGCAGCAGGGCTTCGTGGGTTGTGGTGGAGGTCTCCGCCGCGGGCGCTGTGAGTCTGGCCCGCGGCTGGCAGATGTTCGCTCGCGCGCGTCACTTGGGCAGGCGGTGCACCCTTCATTTCAGGTACGATGACGACTCGACCCTCTTCGTGGGGGTGTTTGGGGAAGACGGGCGCCGCGCCGAGTGCTGCCCCGAGGACAACGGCGGTGGCGGTAGGTCTAGCAGCGGTTACAACCAGCTGCCGCGCCCGCCTTGAGGGTGGCACTGGATCGTCTCGTCGCCATGCCCGGGTGAAGCGTGAGGAAGGCTCCGGCTGAGCTCGGGGGCAGGTCCTCGTGAGCAGCCGCGTCTCGAGGGTTGTCACCGCCTATTCTCGATCTTCCTTTCTTCCTGCATCGTCCAAGCAAATGAGTATGGAGCCCTGGGAGGGCATGTAATGAACCGTGTTTTTATGATGCTTAGCGCCATGTTTAGCATCCATGTCCATCACCGCACGATCTATGTGTTATGCGCTCTTAGGGTGAGGAGACTTATCTTGACGCACTTGGAATTGCCCTCATCTCACGACGCTTGACCCTTTGTGAGGCTGCAAAAACTCGTTAGGCGATAATTATCCTTTATCGCCCGAGGTCCCTGACGTGGCCGAGCATGGACAGACGCTCCCTGTCACGGTACCCGTGAGGCACGGACATAAGGAGGGGGGCATGCCAATCATGAGCCCCGGCATGGGCGCCTCATGAAGGCTAAGGGAGGCGCGCTGGGGAGAGCGCCGGGCAACTGCCGCTCTCCTTGGACAAGCCCAAAAACTGAGGGGAGGACCATAGGAGGAAATTAAACCGAGCAAAGGGGGAACACCAAAACTTCCAGAATCCATTAAAAAGAAGGAAAGGGGCAAGCCAACTCTAGAAAGCAAATGAATAGCCGCGTCCGGCACCTAATCTAGTCTTCCCACCAGCGCAGAGCTAAGTGATGCCACTAGGACGTGGGAGGGAGCCCCCGAGGCCCGAGGGCGGCTCTCCGGAGACTTCGGGATGTGTACAACCCCACTCATTATTATGTGAGAGTGTCACGGGCGGAGATCTTCATAGGCGTGAGCCTTGCTTCACATGCAGTAGGCCTTGGCTTCTCAGGCGCAGGGCCTTGTTCCTCGCAGGCACGGAGCCTAGTCTTCTCAGGCGCAGGGCCTTGTTCCTCGCAGGCACAGAGCCTAGTCTTCTCAGGCTCAGGGCCTTGTTCCTCGCAGGCACGGAGCCTAGTCTTCTCAGGCATAGGGCCTTGTTCCTCGTAGGCATGGAGCCTAGTCTTCTCAGGCGCAGGGCCTTGTCTCACGGGTAGAACTTCCGGAGGTGCCGGATGTTCCATGCATTCTCGACGGGGATGCCGTCCCCCGTTTCCAAGCGCATGGCACCAGGCCTGGAGACATGTGTGATCTTGAACGGGCCCTCCCACATGGGTGAGAGGTTGTGCATCCCTTCTCCGGAGAGGACTCGCCTCAAGACGAGATCACCTACCTCGAGTGTCCTGGGGCGGATGTTGCGGCAATAGTACCACCGCAACGCCTGCTGGTATCTTGCAGCTCGGAGTGAAGCGTCATGCCGGCGCTCCTCCCCCAGCACGAGGTCCGTCCCCCGCACGGCGCCCTGCCGCGCCTCGTCAAACGCTAGGACTCGCGGGGAGCGGTGCCTAACCTCGTGAGGGAGGACCGCTTCAACTCCGTAGACGAGGAAGAATGGGGTCTCGCCTGTAGGTTTGGTGGCAGTGGTGCGGATTGACCATACGGGCGATGTCGAAGTCAATTAGCTCAGTGCGGTAGTTGTCACGGGTGCTGAAGGTGACCGGGAGGCAGATCTTCCCCAGAGGGATGGTGGAACTGTTGCTGACTCCGGAGAAGGGCTTGGTGGGGCGCAGCCGCTCGAGCGGCACGTGAAGCAAGCTAAAAGCGTCTAATGAGAGTACGTTGAGGCCAGCCCCACCATCGATGAGGGTCTTGGTGAGTGCCACGTTGTAGATGGTGGGGGCGCAGAGCATTGGGTGAGCGCCTGAGCCCGCGGTGGAAGCGGGGTGGTCCCTTGAGTCGAAAGTGAGGTTAATCTTGGGCGTAGCCCATCCAGGAGGAGCCCCCTGGCGTATGGAGGCGACGCCCGCCTAGCGAAAGAACTGCTTGATGTGGCGGCTAGAGGGTGGCGCTTGGGAGCCGCCGAGGAGGGCCGTGACAACGTGGGGCGCCGACGCCACAAAGCGCGCGACGAAGAGGTCACGCAGCTCCTCCCTGGACACCACGGACGATTCTGGCAGGCTGAAAAACCAGGCACGCGGTACGCCGGTGAGCGCCATGGGGAGCCATCTAGCCATGACCTTGCTGTCGCAGCCGGCCGCCGAGATGGCCTCTTCATAAGCCTGGAGGAAGACGGCCAGGTCCCCCACCCCATTGTAGCGGGGTGGTAGATCTGGCCTAAACCTGGGTGGCCACTGCACCCGTCGTAAGGCGGGGTTGAAGGCCCGATGGCCCGGAGTGCCGCCGCGCGCGCCCACCAAGCTAGTTGGAGGACACGCGCTCGCCATGGGAACTTGGCGGACGGAGAGCAGGACGAACAGGGAGGAAATTTCGGCACACCCCTACCTAGCGCGCCAAATGTCGGATCTGGGGTTCCAGCAAAACCATTGTGGTTCGAACTCTGAGGTGCGCACGAAGATCTCTCTTTCTGCCCTAGCTCGTATACTCGCCGATCCCTAGGCCTAACTCGTCGGATCCGAAGAACAAGGGACACAAGGTGTATACTGGCTCAGGCCACCGTTATGGTGTAATACCCTAATCCAGTGTGGTGTGGTGGATTGCCTTGTAGGCTGAGGAAGAACTAGTACATGGATGAACTGTCTCATGAAGAGAGGGGTTCTTGCGCTCGAGTGAGCTTGTGGTGTGTGGCCTTCTATCTGATCAACTCGCAATGAGATGAGATGGTGGTTGCTAGTCCTATTTATAGTGGCCCGGGTCCTCTTCCCAAATATTGAGCGGGAAGGGATCCCACAATGGCCAAATTTGAAGGGGGACAACTAGTACAAGCTATCCTGACAAAAGGTGGTCTTCGCCTGCCAAGGCTCTGGTGGTGACGCCGCCGTGGGCTCCGCGATGACCTCCGCTCTGCCGTCCTACTGGTCTTGGTCTTGTTGCACCGATATGGAAACATTTGCCTGACGCCTCGGGACTCCTCGCCTGCACCCGCTACTTAGGCACCAAATAGGAAACTGACACTCTATGCCTGCTGGCGCCCGCCTGGCCTTGGTCGTCACTGCTCACGCCACGAGGACCTCGCGAGGTACCCCTTGCCTTGATATCTCCTATCCTCAGGAGCCCGCCTAGTGAGGCCACCCCAGGGGATTTCTTGCGTTGTCCGCCTCGCGTGGCTCGGCCCCTTGCGAGGGTCTTGAGTGGCTGCTGAAGAGGTTGGGTCATACTAGTCCGCCAAATGAGCCACGCCCTGGGCCGCAGGTAGGCAAGTCTGGGTACCCCCATTCCCAGAACGCCGATAGTATCCTTTTGCATCTTTAACTTACTCTGTTGGGGGCGCCCCTCAGGCCGCATCATCCCCAGGCCGCATGGGTTCGTCCCTGTGGCATGTATCGCACCCGCATTACCTGAACTAGTTTGTCTCTTTTCGTGAGTCCCTTCATGCTTATTATATGCATGTCCGGTACTTCGATACCATGAACGTCATGCGCCCTGGCAATACTACCCACGACCGCCTCATGATTAAGGACATGCACGGCATCTGTGCTTGGGTCCGTCCCTGCAGCATCGCTAAACCCGGGAGGCTAAGCTCTGGCTCGCGGGCCAGCTCCCGTGTACGTCACATCCTGTGGCTCTTGGTGCCTTGTTCTCGCATGAGCTAATCACGGACGGACGAGACAGGGCGCGCGTCCCGCTACCCCGCCACCACGAGAGCCGTGCGCCGGTTGTCTTTCTTTAGGATTTTTCGCATGAGAAGTCTGGACACGGTGTCTGTGCTCGGGTTCATCCCTGCAACATCGATAAACCCAATGGCTGAGCTTGTCTGGTGGGCCGGCCCCATTCACGTGACCTCTTGGTGTCGTTGGTGTCTGGCCTTCTCATGTGATCGCCTCAGGAGATTCATTCGGTGCAGGTTTCCTAACCACCTCGCAGGACCACCACAGCTGTCAAGGACCAAATTCAGGCGCAACCCACCTTGAGGTAGGGCCTTGTGAGTCCCGCGCTGGCTCACGGGTGCCCAGACACACCTCGTCTGGCCCTTCCGTGCAAGCCACGTGTCAGGGCGGGGCTGTACATGCCTCAGGGGCTCCACTCAGAGGAAGCCCTCACCCACGCACCAGTGGAAGCACCATGCTCCGCGTTGGCAGTCGACACAGTCGAGGAGCGGCTATGCCCATGCAACTGAGGACTCTCCCTTGGACGTATCAACCTCAGGAGCCGTCATGCTTGGTGCCTAGCCTGTCGCAACACTTTCCCCTCGGGAGAGTCGCGCGAGGGGGCTGGGCACGGGGGCTACGCTCAGGTCACGCCTGGCGTACGCCCCTACGAGGTCTCTCAGACCTGGTCGTCGCGTGCCCCTCCCGAGCGGGACCTCGGCGAGGACATCTATGGAGGTATGTTCATACGTCAAGGGGGACTCCTGAGCACCGTGACTCAGGATCCTAACTGGTCTCGTAGCCCCTCACCCCTGGCCTCGTTCTGACGATCCGGACGAGTCAGCGGCGGCTAAGGTATGCGCGGGGCCAGGCTCTGCCGACGCAGAATGCTAAGACCTAGTCCCACGTTCCCTTCCCAAGGGTTGTTCGTACGTCAAGGGGGACTCTTGAGCACCACGACTCAGGAGCCTAACTAGTCACGTAGCCCCTAACCCCTGGCCTCATCCTGGCGATCTGGACGAGCCAACAACGACCGAGGTATGCGCGGGGCTGGGCTCTGCCGACGCAGAACATTAAAGCAAGTGGGAAGGAAATCGAAAAATCCAAACGTAAGTTTAAATGCGTTCACGAGGCATGGTGCATCTTGTAGGAAATAAAAGTGGAGGGATGTGCTGCCGGCAAGTCTTCTCTCCAGCCTTGGGCGTTTCCGTCGCCCGCAAGGAGTCCCCCCCACGATGTCGCTGTCGCTGTCGGCCGGAGTTGTAGGGTTGGCGGCATCACCAGTAGGAGGCGCAGGATCAATGGAGAGGAACTTCTCTAGCAGGGCGTCCACCCCGTAGAGCTCATGCAGTGCCTGGCGAGACTTCTGCTCAAGGGATTTGAAGGTCGCACAGTCTTCAACAAGAACCTTCACCTTGGCTTCTAGCCGGGCCTTCTCCGCCTCCACTTCCTCCTACAGCTTCTCTAGGCGGCCGCGTTCCGTGGCTTGCTCCCGCGCCAACTGCTCCAGCTCGATGTCACGACCAGCCCCGCGAAGACGTTGTGCATGAAGAAAGGATAAAAATTACTGCCTGAGGCCTCCGGCATGGCGGAGCCGGCCCGGAGCTCGGGCCCCATCTCCTCATCACTGTCGTTCGCCATCATGAGGAGCACGACGGCGAGGTTCTTCTCCGTGACTATAGGCGCGCTCAAGGCAGGCTCAAACCAGGAGGTCGAGCGCGCGACCTTCGCCTTGTCGGATGCCATCAGCTGCGAACTCGGGGGAGAGATCAGGCGGATCCGGAGTCTCTCGGGGCAGGAAGGAGAAGGGGATCTGGAACAAGACGAAGGAAGGCAATGAAAGCCCAACAGCGTGCACCAGCCTTTTGTCAGATGAGGGCAGTTGCCGAGGCAATGTGGGGAAGTGGAGATGCCCACGTCCAATCAGTCGCCACACATCGACCAAGGACGCAGGCAATTGGGGCCGGCGGCGCTCCGCACTTGCCCCTTGGCTTCGCCTTGAAGCCAAGTTCGAGCGTGCCTTGGGACCGAGGGCTACTGTCGGCGTCCTGGGAATGGGGGTACCCAGACTTGCCTGCATGCGACCAATGACGTGGCTCCATCGACGGCCTGGTATGGACCGGCTTTAGTAACCACATCTCAAGACCCTCATGAGGGGCAAGCCTCGCGAGGCGGACGTTGGCAAGACCTCCCTGGGGGCAGCCTCTCTAGGCTGGCTCCCGAGGAGCGGAGATATCTATGCGAGGTGCACCTCGCGAGGGTCATGTGACGTGAGCTATGACGACCAAGGCCAGGCGGGCGCCAGCTGGCCCAGTATACCAGTTTCCCCTTTGGTGCCAAGGGGGCCAGCGCAGGCGCGAAGTCTCGAGGAATCAAGGTAAGGTTTCCAAATCGGTGCAACAAGACCATGGACCGCCAGGACAGCAGGATGGAGGTCACCGTGGAGCCCGACACGGCGTCACAACTAGAGCCTTTGGCAGGAGAACACCGCTTTTGTCAGGATAGCTTGTACTAGTTGCCCTCCTTCAAATTTGGCCATTGTGGGATCCCTTCCCGCCTACATTTGGGAAGAGGACCAAGGGCACTATAAATAGGACCTAGCCACCAACACAGAGAAAGAGAGCATTCCACCACAACGAGGAGCGGATCACTCAGATCATCCTCACCCTCACCGGCTCATCGAGCCCAAGAACACCTCGCCTACTGAGGCTGTTCCTCCACTGTACTAGTTCATCCTCAGCCCCACGAGGCAATCCACCACACACACTAGAGTAGGGTATTACACATCAATGTGGCCCGAACCAGTATAAACCCCCGTGTCTCTTGTTCCTTGAGTTCGTTGAGCTAGGCCGTGGGATCATAGGGCGGGCGCGCTGGGTAGAGAGTGTTCTTCATGCACACCCGAGTTCGAACCTTTCTAGGGTCTGCGGAGCCCGAAATCCGTCAGAACAAAATGGATTTTCAAGAACAAGCAATGTGAGAATGGTGTAATCATCTGTAACAAGGCAAGTTAGCGGCACAAGGGTACTCACAAGTTGAAGGTTTGGACTTTGGTGAGACATTTGCCCCCGTTGCCCGTCTTGAATCTATTTGCATCTTACTTGCTTATGCTGCTTTCAATGGTTTTACATTACATCAAAATGGATGTGAAGAGTGCTTTCCTTAACGGTCCTCTACAATAAGAAGTATATGTATCACAACCACCTGGGTTCATTGATCCCGATCACAAAGACTATGTGTATAAACTTCATAAGGCTTTGTATGGCCTCAAACAAGCACCTCGTGCTTGGTTTGATCATCTTAAGAAGTTTTTACTCGATGATGGTTTTGTGAGAGGGGTGATCGATCCTACTCTTTTTACTAAGAGGGACAAGGGTGATTCGATCTTATGCCAAATCTACATAGATGATATCATTTTTGGTTCTCCTAACATCCATTCGTGCAAGAAGTTTGCGGCCTCCGTGACCAAGAACTTTGAGATGTCACTCAATGCGGAATTGAAATCCTTTCTAGGATTCCAAATTCAACAATTTCAAGAAGGAATATTCTTATCTCAAGCAAAGTATCTCAAGGATATTCTAGAGAAGTTTGGCATGACTGATGCTAGTCCATGTAAGACACCCATGCGAACCAAAAATTGTACTCACCGAAGACACAAACGGTATCCCTTTTGACCCATCTAAGTACCGCTCTATGATTGGTTCATAGCTTTATCCTTGTGCATCTAGACTGGACATCATGTTCAGTGTATGCATGTCTGCTAGATTTCAAGCTTCCCCTAGGGAAAGTCATCATAAGGCAGTTAAGCATATTCGGAGATACCTTGTTCACACCCCAAAGTTGGGTCTATGGTACCCCAAGGATGCTAAGTTTGATATCATTGGGTACACGGATGCGGATTGGGCTGGCGATAAAGTGGATCATAAGTCCACCTCCGGTGCATGTCAATTTCTTAGGCACTCCTTGGTAAGTTGGTCCTCGAAGAAACTAAATTGTGTTGCCCTCTCCATCGCCGAAGTCGAATACATTGCAACCGCCAGTTGTGCAACTCAATTACTATGGACTAGGCAAACTTTGAAGGATTACGGTATCACCTATAGATATGTGTCTCTTCTATGTGACAATAAAAGTGCCATCAACATTGCTGAGAATTCCAAAGATCATACCCGCATCAAGCACATTGATATTAGGTAACGTTGAGAGATCATGTGGAAAAGGGTGACGTTGATATTGCTCATGTTGGCACCAATATGCAACTTGCAGACATTTTCACCAAGCCATTGGATGAAGAAAGGTTTTGTCAACTTAGGGGTGAACTTGGTATCTTGGAGCTTGATAACATTATGTGAAATCTAGCACCCATGCACGCGGTTTACTTAATGTCTTGTCTTGGTGTAGGCATATATTTAGGGGGAGACATTCAACTCATGAATTCTCTCACCCTATACTATGCATAAATAAAACAAACACTCTCAAAGTTATCATGGTTTTCGAACTATGGTCTTTAAAATGATGGAGTCAGGACTATGTACCCAAAGTTCAAATCTTTGCGGCACTATGTCTCATATGCTCAAACATGGTGACTTCGGTCACCGCTCATGGATTGCTTATATGAACCATTCTTTACTTATTATTATTGGGTTATTATTGCACATTTTAGTATGGCCTTAGATTATTCAGGTTTCCATCCCTATAATCTCTAAATCTCATTGGCAGAGTCTATATCACAATATCTTAGTTAGCCCTTACAAAATATTCCCTCTACATGGACTCTCTTTCCAGTTGCCAGACATCCGGCTCCTCAGCTGGACATCTGGGCCCTGGCTGGATTTTGTTCTGCTCAATCTCCCATCATGCACCACCAGTGACCGGACATCCAGGCCCTGGAGTCTGCTCTTTCTGATCTTTAGTCGCTGGAGATCCGGGCTTGGACCCCAGATGTCCGGCCCGTCGCCCGCAGACTCACTAAAACGAGGGGAGGGCTTGGGAGTTTGGGGCTGTTCCCCATTCTCTCCCTTGCTCTCCCCATCTAACTGAAACAGCAGCCACCGCCGGGCTGTGCTCCAGTGCTGCCGGGCCATCTCCTCCATCCTCCGGCCTCGATCTCCTGCCCACACCCTCATCTCCTCCCGATCTACACTGCCACCCAATCCATTTTCTGGGTTGTAGTGTGAATCACTCGGAAGGACTGATTCGGGTGTTGACTTAAGGTTCGGCCACCGGAGTTCTTCAAGGCGCGTACCAAGCAATGCAGTCCTCCTCCTTCTTCCCGAGGTATGGCTATGATCTGTTCTTGCTTACTTTTTTGTTTGACTCAACCATTCTAGGTTTTCGGTAATATGTCATATTTATCTTCATGTATCTCTCTCCCTAGAGATTTGAAGACACTTTCCTAGCCCAAATTCTTCTCTACATACTTGGCTAAACAACTGAACCATGGGTACGTCGATATTTTGATCTACCACTTGTGGTCCTGTTAAAAAATGTTCACATCTCCGTTGTTTCATTGCTTTACCCTTGTTCATAACTTTTTGGCTATTTCTCATCGATATCCCTATCATGTGTCTGTTTCAGTCGATCGTCGACAAGGTTCCACCGACTCCGAGGAACGTGTTGGACCTAAGAAGAAGCAGACCACCAAGCAGACCACCACCGGATCCAAGAAGCAGCGTAGGGATCGCTCCCCCAGTCAATCGGCCTCTGATCTGGATGATGAAGACTATGTTCTGGAGGATGAGGACGACATTACTCTGCGAACATCTGTTGGCCAGTCAAAGCCGGGCACACGAAAGGCGCCAGTGACTCTAGTCCAGGGTTCTGCAATGCCCATTTCTCATGGCCGTCACGTCTCCACGGAGCTCCCTTTCAGTGGGAATTGCCCCATTCACGATTTCACAACCATGGGGGCTAGTCCATACCTTGAGTTTCGTCGGGATATCAACCAGTTTGAGATGAGGGCTGATGTGAGGACCCACGGTTCCGTACTCGCGTGCAGCAGTACCTCTACTCCAGCTTCATTCGCGGACGTGGTCTTGCCCCTCATACATACTTGGAAATTGGATCTTCAGTTCCTGCATGATAATCCTACCATGTTCCCTGGAGGCCCGGTGCAAATCATTGATGATATCACTCTCGGTTCGGCAATGACCTTTAAGTGTGACTGGAATAAAGCCGCCATCCTCCAGTTCTATGCCACATGCTTCTTTGGTCCAGACAACACCCTCACTTGGATGACGGATAATACTTAGCTCAGTGTCACCTATGATCAATTTGTTCAGATTTTGGGTTTGTCTGGTGTTGGTCATCAGATCCACAGCCTTGATCCACATCATAGGCTCAAGGGGATTGATGATTGCATTCCTCTTGGTAAGCCTCCCACTCATCTCACTCCGGAGGAACATGGTTATCCTCTCCATGAGGTATCCATCTTCCGTGCTCCTTACTTCATTCTCTATTAGTGTGTGCTTCGCACTGTCTATCCTAAGAAGGGAGATCGCTCAAGGGCTCGCAACTATTGTATTGATTTGATGGTTCATATGCATCACGCACCTACCGAGACTCTGGACACAGCTCATTACATTTGGCATGAGATCCATCTTTCCACTTTCATTTAGATGCGCCAATTCCCTCATGCTCCATTCATTTTGGATCTGATTGATCATGTTGCCCCATTTGAGGTTGCCAAGACTGTTGTACACTCTATTTGGAAACCTTCGACTGATATGCACGTGACAACTACTCCCCGGTCTGCTGCTCTTGCTCAACCCAAGAGGTCCACTAGTGGTGCTCAGTCCACAGTGCCCTCTGTGCCTTCTTCTTCGACCGCGCCTCATGGCCGCCTTGCCTCGTTCTTGGGCAAGGCTCAATCTGCTATTATGAAGGCAATCCCGTTCAACTGTCAGCAAAACCCTGATGTTCAGAAGCGCCTCATCATCTCCAAGAATCATCTCAAGCAGCGCCTTCGAGACCGTGGGAGTCCCGTGAGTGATGATGATCCTATTCCCGCGGCTCCATCCTCTTCCACCTTTGGATTCCCGTCTCGTGACGAGTACGCCGAGTTCTTTGATGTTGACGATGACATCCGCCAGGAGTGATTTCTATGGAGCTCTTTTAGTTCGTCGCCCCTTTTTGCATGTTTCCATCAAAGGGGGAGAAGTAGTATCTTAGTTCGGGTCATGCTATATGTTGTCCATTTGTGTTCGCTATTATTCAAACTCTTTATGTATGCTACATATGGTACTTAAGTGTTTGAGACTATGTTGTTACCCTTATGGCTATGGATTGTTGTTATGGTTGTATCATATGTGTGTGTCATGCTCTCCTATCTTTTTGAGCTACATATGCTACCATGAGAATTTGTGATGTACATCCTAACAATCATCTCATGCACACAATAAGGGGGAGCAAAAAGCAAATAGGAACATATACTGCATTATGCTCTTATGACTTACAATGCTAAATTTAATTAATGCATCAATGATACTACATGTATGATTGTCATCAACAAACAAAAAGCGGGAGACTGGAAGTGCAATCATGCCCTTACATCGTGTTTTGATGTTGATGACAATACACATGTAGGGGACTAACTATGTTCATCAAGTGAATCTCAGGTGTTAGTCCTTGGTTTATCAAAATTGTGTGGATTATGAACAAATGAAGTTGATCATACTCAAGGAAGAAGTTTCAAGAATATTGCATATTTGTTTTCTTGAGTATAGGATCCTGTTGGAAATATGCCCTAGAGGCAATAATAAAAGTATTATTATTATATTTCCTTGTTCATGATAATCGTCTGTTATTCATGCTTGAATTGTATTGTATGGAAACAGCGATACATGTGTGAATACATAGACCAAAATGAGTCCCTGGTAGGCCTCTAGTTACCAGCTCGTTGATCAACAGATGGTCACGGTTTCCTGACCATGGACATGGGATGTCAGTGATAACGGGATCACATCATTAGGAGAATGATGTGATGGACAAGACCCAATCCTGAGCATAGCACGAGATCGTATAGTTCGTAATGCATAAGCTTTTCAGTGTCAAGTATTTATTCCTTAGAACATGAGGTTGTACAACTCCCGGATGCCGGAGGAATACTTTGGGTGTGCCAAACGTCACAACGTAACTGGGTGGCTATAAAGGTACACATCGGGTATCTCCGAAAGTGTCTGTTGAGTTGGTACGAATCGAGACTGGGATGTTGTCACTCCATATGACGGAGAGGTACCTCTGGGCCCACTCGGTAAGACATCATCATAATGAGCTCAATGTGACTAAGTAGTTAGTCACGGGATGATGGATTACGGATCGAGTAAAGAGACTTGCCATGACGAGATTGAACAAGGTATCGGGAATACCGACGATCGAATCTCGGGCAAGTACCGTACCGATGGACAAAGGGGATAACATACGGGATTGAGTGAATCCTTGACACGGTGTTTCATCCGATGAAGATCATCGAGGAACATGTGGGAACCAACATGGGTATCCAGATCCCGCTGTTGGTTATTGACCGGAGAGTGGTCTCGGTCATGTCTACGTGTCTCCCGAACCCGTAGGGTCTACACACTTAAGGTTCGGTAACGCTAGGGTCATAGAGATACATGCACGTGGAAACCCGAAAGTTGTTCGGAGTCCCGGATGAGATCCCGGACGTCACGAGGAGTTCCGGAATGGTCCGGAGGTAAACATTGATATATAGGAAGTCAGGTTTCGGCCATCGGGTGATCTCCGGGGGTCACCGGGAGCGTCCCGGGACCACCGGAGGGGCCCCGGGGGTCCACCGGGTGGGGCCACCCATCCCGGTGGGGCCCCTAGGCCGCAAGGGGAAGTGTCCAGCCCTAATGGGCTGGCGCACCACTAGGGGCCCACCTCCCCATGCGCCTAGGGTTGAAACCCTAGGGGGGAGGGGGCGCCCCACTTGCCTTGGGGGGCAAGGACTCCCCCCTGGCCGCCGCCCCCCCTGCAGATTGGATCTGTAGGGCCCTGGCGCACCCCCCTGGCCCCCTATATATATGTGGGGGGGGGGGGGGAGAGGGCAGCCGCACCCAAGCCCTGGCGCCTCTCCCCCCCGTCACACCTCCATACTCCCAACGCAGGGCGCCCGGCGAAGCCCTGCTGCGATCTCCACTGCATCCACCACCACGCCGTTGTGCTGCTGGATCTCTGACGACTTCTCCTCCCCCCTTGCTGGATCAAGAAGGAGGTGACGTTGCTGCACCGGACGTGTGTTGAACGCGGAGGTGCCGTCCGTTCGGCGCTAGATCATCGGTGACGAAGAACGCGAAGAGTACGACTACTTCATCCACGCTTCTTCGAAAGCTTCCGCACGCGATCTACATAACGGTATGTAGATGCACTCTTACTTGCTCGTTGCTATATGTCTCCTTAGTTGGATCTTGGTGAAAGCGTAGAATTTTTTTGAATTCTGCTACGTTCCCCAACAGATCCCACACTATTAAGTGGGGATCGATAGGGTCAGTAAAAGACTTGCTCATGCCACTATATCCTTCCTTCAAAATTGTTTGGGTCTATCAATTTCTCCTAGGTTGTGTTTCTGCCTCTGGGGTTGCTGGATGTTCGGGCTGCCTGCCGAATGTTTGGGCTGTTCCCCCAGATGTCCGGGCCGCATGCCAGATATACGGCTTCATGCCACTATATGTCCAGTAGGGTGCTAGTGTTCACGCCGGATGTCCGGGTCTTCGCCGGATGTCCGGGCCCTACTACTAGCCGGATGTCCGGGCTCTATCCCGGGTGTCCGGCTACTACTACCCGTTGTTCAAATAAGGTTCTGTAACCATTCCGTGGACTCGTCGGATGTTTAGCCATGTGCCGGATGACCGGGCTTTCCTAACATGCAAGATGTCCGGGCTTGGCCCTGGCTGTCTAGCCCCTTTGTTTTAACCTATGTTCTGCCTTGTTCTTCATGTGCCTTACTAGGCCGGATGTCCGGCCCCTATCCCGGATGTTCGGCCTGCCCGGTCACTTGCACTACAATAGCCACATTTGCTCTCACACTATATATAGCTCTCTTACCCCATGGGAGAGGGTTGGCCATTCACTTTGAGCTTACCCAAGAACACATTTCACTCTCTCTCTCACTCTCACACACCAAATCTTAGATCCCCAAGGGATTTGATAGCATTTGAAAGAAGTTGTCCACCCAAGTGATAGATCCACTCCTTCCCCTTCTTTGCACCAAAAGAATTCGTGATTTGAGCAAGTCTTGAGATTTTCCTCATCGTTGTTTTTACTCCTGGAGGTTGGAAACTCCTAGGCGGTAGGAGTCATTCGGAGAGGAATCGAACGTTGTGATTACCCCCGGAAAGTTTGTGAGGGTTTGGCGGCCACCTACAAGTCTACCACTAGTGGTTGGGAATCGCCTTCGTGCTGATATCTCAAAGAGAGATTAGGGTGAGCCTTCGTGGCGTTGGTGTGCCTTCGTGGTAACACCCAACTCTCTAAACGGTGATGTAGCTTCCCTCCAAGGAAGTGAACATCGGCATACATCCTCGTCTCTCAAAGTTGCAGTTATTCCTAACCCTAACTTCCTACTTGTGGTTACTTGTCTCCTAGTTCTTACTTATATCTTATTGAGCTTGCTTACTTACATACTTGTGTTACTTGCTTAGTGCTTAGTATCTTACTTGCAGTTGTTAGGCTCACATTCATATTCCGCATTATTGCCTAAAATTGCTAAGTAACAATTAAAATTTGTAATTGTACCTATTCACCCCCTTTAGGTCCATCTCGATCCTTTTAGCTGGCGCTGGAGCTGTGGGGCTTGGGGCTAGAGAGATTTGAAAGCTAGGGCTTGAGGAGAGCGTGAGATGAAAGGTGAAGGATATGTGTATTTTTATAGATGGTAAATAGCAAACGTCCCCCAATCCAGTTGTAAAACTTGCCGATTCCTGATGTGAGCGTGCGTAAGGCACGGTTGGGATACCCATGTCATATTGATGAGGAACCCATGATAAACGGGCACGATCTCTGTTTCGACAAGACGTGTGTCGGGGGAAACTGTCCTCCCACGAGCACCTATGGGACCGGAGCCCCTTCTACGTTGCGGTAAAGGAGCGGAGGGAGCACGAAGAGCAGATCGAGGAACACACGCAGGCAGTTTACCCAGGTTCGGGCCGCGCGGACGCGTAAAACCCTATTCCTGCTTAGATTGTATTGAGTTCTTGGGCTCGGGAGCTTGAAGAGCTAGCTACACCGAGCAAGAGAGCTGTCTAGGTTCCGAACCCTTTCTACGTTGTGCATGGGCCTCCTTTTATAGCTCAAGGGGTCACCGACAGGTGTCAACGTAGAGGAGGGTAAAAATGTAACTTTGGTGGTAGCTGTAACAATGCGGGAACAGTGCATGAACAGTGGATGAACAGTGGTCTTCACCTAACTTTGACAGTGGGGGACAAGGGCATTAAATGCCCGTCGCCGTCGACCCCAAAAGCACCCGTCCATGTGTCTCCGTTCGCCACGGCGGTAGCCTCGTCACCGTGGCGTGCCACCGTGTCCCCCAGGCTGCACAGCCATCCGCCACGCGTCCCTGGAAGGGCCCCAGGGCGACGCGTGGGCCGATGAGCTGGAGCGCGGGCACACAGCGCAGGCTTCCCCCGGCAAGCACCTTGCCGGGATCTTGATCTTGCCGGGCCCGGAAGCTTGTCGCTCCCCGGGTCCTGCCGGGGCGCAGGGCGCGCCGAGGCATGTCTTCTGAGATGCAGTCTTCTGGTCTTCCTGGCAAGCTCCTCTTGCCAGGGCCTTGTGTTAATGAGATAATCTTGAGCCTGGTGTAGCCTTCCCGGCAAGCTCCACTTGCCGGGGCCTTGATCTCCAGACTTGTATACTTTGTTTTTGAATGGCTTTATAGGGACCGAGAAGGTTTCCGGCGAGCACGTGGTGAGCCCTGCCGCGGGGAGCTGCTACTGCCCATGCACAAGTTGGAGTACTAAGGTACCCCTATCTTAGTACACCGACAACGTGCCAATGGGGCTATGCCTTGAAATGCGAAACCAGAGCCAAGAAAACAGTTTGAAATATTAAAGAGTCAAACATGATGCTTCGCCGAGAAGTTGTCAGTAAAGACACGGTGTCCATTTGTCGACACATTACCTTCGAGACTAAGGGTTGTACTAATCATGCAGAACCGAATATATTTCCTTTGTGTAGGAAATAATACTTCATTATGTTCGGAAGGAGGAACCCGCCTTGCAATGCCGAAGACAGTACGTGTGCCGAACTCATCGTCATCGAAGACTGGTTCAGGGGCTACTGAGGGAGTCTTGGATTAAGGGGTCCTCGGGTGGCCGGATTACTCATTATGGTCCGGACTGGTGGGCCATGAAGATTATCGTTGCAGATTATCCCCCGTATCCGGATACGACTCCTATATTTGTAGAATGGCAAGTTTAGAGTCCGGGTGTAATATTTCCTTCCTCTACAAGATGATCATGTACCACCCTAGGTCCCTTCGGTGCATATATAAACCAGGGGGTTTAGTCCGTAGTGATAGAATCACAACATCCTAGACTAGACTTCTAGGGTTTAGTCATTACGATATCGAGGTAGATCAACTCTTGTTACCCTATATTCATCATGATCAATCAAGCAGGAAGTAGGGTATTACCTCGACAGAGAGGGCCCGAACCTGTGTAATCATCGTGTCCCCAATCTCCTGTTACCATCGATCCTCATACGCATAGTTTGGGACCCCCTATCCGAGATCCGGGAACACATATGTACTGAAATCCTCCAAAAATCCTTCACAAATCGTAGTACATTGTCATTGTAAACTTGGAAAAGGATGTCAAAAATTGAAATCCCTTATGGTTAACATTTAATAGGAAAGAAACATCACCTCGGTATATAGCTTCTCTAGGCACGGAAAGCATCTCAGGAAACGGACAACTTGGTCCAGGTTGGGGTCAATAGATTCTAGTGCCAAGACATTCAATGTGCGCAGTTTTGGGGTCAAGCTCATCGGAATCATTTTCTGGATGATAGACGAACATACACATAAAAAATTAGAAATAATGTTAATTTCTAGAAGGAGAGATAGAAGGAGCCTGTTATACCTAAACAATTGTTGATCCAATAACAAGTTCAGAGTATTTGTTAGACAAGTACCCCACCACTGTCACTTTCGGCGCAGAAACGATATTGAGTCTGGTGGGACCTTCTTGATCAACTACAAGTAATCTCTCAAGTGAAGGTGTGTCCGCAATTACCATACCGTGGTTCACATTTCGTGATGTCTTCTTGCAGCACCGACAACACACATAAATAGTTCGGAGAGTCATGTAGGTGATGTGGAAGCTACTCAACCCATTGATCGCCTGAAGACGAAGGTACTCGAGTTCAGTACAACCACGGAGTAGGCACTCCATGTCACCGTCTGGGAGGCAGACGACGACTTGCTCGAGGTGCTTCAGTCATGGTAGAATAAGAGCAGCCGCGTCATAAGGGGGAGAAATGGCAGTTCCTGAACTTGGCGATGCGCAGCGTGGGCGCAATGTAGATTGCGGATGTTGGTAGCCAGCGCATATGCCCATCATCAAAAGTGAGATCCTCGAGCTGATATAAGGCGAGGGATCAGAACCACTCGTCAAGCTTGGCTCGGTTCTTGCAGTGGGAACGAAAATTGCCCATGATAAGGCCTCTGGTTAGGCCATGGTGACTGTAGAGGATCTTGGATAACGCATCCAAGCTTTTGTGATAGCCATGGAAAAGCTCATGGGTGTCGATGAGGTCGAGAGGGGTGTAGTGCCATAGGGGGTGCCACCATCGGGAAAGTACGGTTGTCCACGCCCCATATTTGATTGGGAGGAGGGAGATGATGACTATCAACATATCATCAGGGAGGATCCTGATGAAGTATAGGCCTCCTGGAGACGCTTGCGGTTCTTGCTCGACCCCACTCCGCTTGTTGGCAGCCCCGTTCTCCACCTCTGGAATCTCCTCGTCAGTGTCGCTTTCTGATAGAAGTGGGGGTACAGGGAATATTTAGTTAAAATAGGGCAATAGAAAAGTGTATTGATAACTACAAGTTAGTAGGTAGGAATAGAGTAAGAAAATGGAATGACATTTGGTTGCTTAAATACTACACAATTCCTTTGATATTGCTGGGTAAGTCAACATGCAGATACTTGAAAAGAACACTTAATTTGAGCAAAGTCTGGATATATGATATCGTCGGGGAAGTTAGCATATATCTCATGACTAGGCTCTTTTATGTGAAGTGCAATTTAGTGACAGCTTTCAGTACATAAAACTTAGAAATTTCTGTCCAAAGGCCCGTGGTAAAATAGGAGTGACCACATTCATCAAGTCTTACAAAAGCAATGATTGTAAATCCATGGTTTGTGTTCAGTATGCCATCCCTGCAGTCTTGATTTTTGTGAAGAGTGATACGTCTCCAACGTATCTATAATTTTTGATTGTTATATGCTATTATTTATGATGTTTTGGATGTTTAATGGGCTTTGTTATACACTTTTATATTATTTTTGGGACTAACATACAAACCCAAAGGCCCAGTCCAGATTGCTATTTTTTGCCTGTTTTAGGGTTTTACAGAAAAGGAATATCAAACGGACTCCAAACGGAATGAAACCTTCAGAAAAGATATTTTTGGAGCAAAATACGCACGGGAGACTTGAGAACCACGAAATAGGGTTGACATGGCGTCTACGAGGGTGTGGGGCGTGCCCGCCCTATAGGGCGCGCCCCTTGCCTCGTGGGCACCCTGTTTGGCCCCTGGTGCCCTCCTTCCTCGTATATATACCTATGTACCCCGAAACTATCAGAACAACAGAGAAAACCCTAGTTCCACCACCGCAACCTTCTGTTCCGGTGAGATCCCATCTTGGGGCCTGTTCCGGAGCTCCGCTGGAGGGGGATCTATCACGGAGTGCTTATACATCATCATCATCGCCTCACCATGAGTTGTGAGTAGTTTACCATAGACCTTCGGGTCCATAGCTAGTATCTAGATGGCTTCCTCTCTCTCTTTGGATCTCTATACCAAGTTCTCCTCGGTCTTCGAGGAGATCTATTCGATGTAATATCTTTTTGTGGTGTGTTTGTCGAGATCCGATGAATTGTGGGTTTATGATCAAGATTATCTATGAGAAATATTTGGTTCTTTTCTGAACTCTTTATGTGTGATTATAATATCCTTGCAAGTCTCTTCGAACTATTGGTTTGGTTTGGCCTACTAGATCTATAGTTCTTGCAATGGGAGAAGTGCTTGGATTTGGGTTCAATCTTGCGGTGTCCATTCCCAGTGACAGTACGGGAAGCAAGGCACGTATTGTATTATTGCCATCGAGGATAAAAAGATGGGGTTTATATCACTAAGTTTGAGTTTATCCCTCTACATCATGTCATCTTGCTTAAGGTGTTACTAGGATCTTATGAACTTAATACTCTAGATGAATGCTGGATAGCAGTCGATGTGTGGAGTAATAGTAGTAGATGCAGAATCGTTTCGGTCTACTTGTCTCGGACGTGATGCCTATATATAATGATCATGCCTAGATAGTCTCATAATTATTCTCTTTTCTATCAATTGCTCGACAGTAATTTGTTTACCCGCCTTAGAATATCGCTATCATGAGAGAAGCCACTAGAGAACACTATGGACTCCGGGTCTATTCTCAACATATCAATCTACAATCTACTTTACTTTTCCGCTTTTACTTTCTGTTCTTATAATAAAAAATACCAAAAGTATCAAACTATCATCTCCATCAGATCTCACTTTCGTAATTGACCGTAAAGGGATTGACAACCCCTTATCAAGTTGGCTGCGAAGGTCTTATTTGTTTGTGCAGGTGCGAGGGACTCCCGCGTGGTCTCCTACTGGATTGATACCTTGGTTCTCAAAAACTAAGGGAAATACTTACGCTACTGTGCTGCATCACCCTTTCCTCTTCGAGGGAATACAACGCAAGGTCGAGAAGTAGCAAGAAGAATTTCTGGCGCCGTTGCCGGGGAGGCTTACGCAAAAGTCATATACCAAGTACCTATCACAAACCGTTATCATTCGCATTACATTTATTTTCCTCTTGTTTTCCTCTCCCCCACTTCACCCTTGCCGTTTTATTTGCCCTTCTTCTGCCGTGTGTTTATCATTCTCTTTGCCCTGTCGTCATGTCTAGCCCCGTATCCGCTCCTTTGTCTCCCGAGTTTGAAGTTCTTTACTTCAAGCAAAAGCAAGGAGAAAATTTAAAAGATGCTTGGTTTAGGATGATGGAATTTTATCGTAAGTTCACCTTAGAGGTGAATTTTAGAATCTTGCTTCGCAATTTTTATGTTGGATTGAATATGTCTCATAGACAACTCTTGGATTGCGTTGCCAAAGGGAATTTTATCGAAGTTGATCCTAGTATTGCGCATGAAATTATAGAGGGAATAGTGGGAACACTACCTCCCCAAAAAGGGTCACATTCAACCCAGGAGGGGACTCAAGTTTTTGAGAAAATTTGCGAAGTAACAAAAATATTACAAAAGTCTCTTGAACCTCTTAAGAGTGTTAGTGGAAATCTCCACCGCATGAATATGTTGATTACCCTTTGTAATAAGCGGTTGGATTCTTTAGATCTAAAGATTTCAGAATATGAAGGGAAACGTAATGAACCTCCCGGATTCGAGCTTGACACCATTAAAAGGATGAAGATCAAAGATGGCAATACCTAGATCTATCCATGTATCGTGCCTAGCTAGGGGCGTAAAATGATAGCGCTTGTTGGGAGGCAACCCAATTTTATATTTTTTTGTTTTTGCTTCTGTTTAGGAATAAATATTGCATCTAGCTTCTATTTAGATGTGGTTTTGTGTTTTAATTAGTGTTTGTGCCAGGTAGAACCTTTGGGAAGACTTGTGTGAAGTTTATATGATCTTGCTGTGAAAAACATAATCGTTAGCGCTCGCTAGAATGGTCACCAGATTTTACTGGAGCGTGCTATTTAGTTGATTCTTTTTTCATATTATTACTAAAAAAATTCCTCACGTTTACCAATTTAATTCATTTTTTTTGGAGTTACAGAAGTATGTGAAAACTGCAGATTACTACAGATTGTTCTGTTTTTGACAGATTCTGTTTTTCGTGTGTTGTTTGCTTATTTCAATGCATCTATGAGTAGTATTGGGAAGTACAAACCATAGAGAAGTTGGAATACAGTAGGTTTAACACCAATATAAACAGAGAATGAATCCATTGCAGTGCCTTTGAGTAGTGGTTTGCTTTCTTATACTAACGGAGCTCACGAGATTTTTGTCTAAGTTTTGTGTTGTGAAGTTTTCAAGTTTTGAGTATTGCTTGGATGGACTATGGAACAAAGAGTGGCAAGAACCTCAGCTTGGGGATGCCCAAGGCACCCCAAGGTAAAATTCAAGGACAACCAAAAGCCTAAGCTTGGGGATGCCCCGGGAAGGCATCCCCTCTTTCGTCTTCATCCATCGGTAACAATACTCGGAGCTATATTTTTATTCACCACATGATATGTGTTTTACTTGGAGCGTCTTGTATAATTTGAGTCTTTGCTTGTTAGTTTCCATAACTATCCTTGCTGGACAAACCTATTTGAGAGAGTTAAATATGGCCTAGGAATTGATAGAACACTCTATGTGCTTCACTTATATCTTTTGAGTTGAATAGTTTTTGCTCTAGTGCTTCACTTATATCTTTTAGAGCACGGTGGTGATTATATTTTGTAGAAATTGTTGATCTCTCATGCTTCACTTATATCCTTTTGAGAGTCTATTAAAACAGCATGGTAATGTGCTTTGGCTATAAAACTAGCCTTCACATGATAGACATCCAATATCGATGTAGTAAAAACTTTCACACTAAGTGCATTGAATATGATGAGAAGTTGGATGCTTCATAATTTTTTTGACATATGAGGATAGTGATATTAGAGTCATGCTAGTGGAGTTTTTTGAAATTGAGAAATGCTTGTGTTAAGGTTAGTGATTCCCGTAGCATGCATGTATGGTGAACCGCTATGTGACAAAGTTAGAGCACGATGTATTTGTAAAGTGTCAACCTTTGTGTGGATGTCGGGGGCGCGCGATGGTTAACTCCTACCAACCTCCCCCCTAGGAGCATGCATTGATTGCTTTTTTTTGATGACTCGTAGATTTTTGCAATAAGTATATGAGTTCTTATGACTAATGTTGAGTCCATGGATTATACGCACTCTCACCCTTCCACCATTGCTAGCCTCTCTTGTACCGCACAACTTTCGCCGGTACCATACACCCACCATATATCCTTCCTCAAAACAGCCACCCTATATCTTCCTCAGAATTGCAACCATACCTACCTATCATGGCATTTCCATAGCCATTCCGAGATATATTGTCATGCAACATTCCACCGTTCCATTCATATGACATGCTTCATATTGTCATATTGCCATGCATGATCATGTAGTTGACATCGTATTTGTGGCAAAGCCACCATGCATAATTTTTCATACATGTCACTCTTGATTCATTGCACATCCCGGTACACCGCCGGAGGCATTCATATAGAGTCATACTTTGTTTTAGTATCGAGTTGTAATATCGAGTTGTAATTCAATGAAAGTGTGATGATCATCATTATTAGAGCATTGTCCCATGTGAGGAAAGGCTAAATCAAGAAAGCCCCTAAAAAAGGCCAAAAAAAAGAAAGGCCCAAAAAAAGAAAAAAAGAAAAAAAAGAAAAAAAGAAAAGAAAAAGAAAAAGAAAAAAAGGGACAATTGCTACTATCTTTTTTTCCACACTTGTGGCTCAAAGTAGCACCATGTTCTTCATGACAGAGAGTCTCATGTTTAGTCACTTTCATATACTAGTGGGAATTTCCATTATAGAACTTGGCTTGTATATTCCAACGATGGGCTTCCTCAAATGCCCTAGGTCTTCGTGAGCAAGCAAGTTGGATGCACACCCACTAGTTTCTTTTGTTGAGCTTTCATACATATTTAGCTCTAGTGCATCCGTTGCATGGCAATCCCTACTCACTCACATTGATATCTATTGATGGGCATATCCATAGCCCGTTGATACGCCTAGTTGATGTGAGACTATCTCCCTCCTTTTTGTCTTCTCCACAACCACCTCTCTATTCCACACAGTGCTATGTCCATTGCTCACGCTCATGTATTGCGTGAAATTGAAAGGTTTGAAAGAATAGAGTATGAAAACAAGTGCTTGGCTGAAATCGGGGTTGTGCATGATATGAATATTTTGTGTGATGAGGAGGGAGCATGGCAAGACTATATGATTTTGTAGGGGTAACTTTTCTTTAGCCATAGTATTTTGAGAAGACATGATTGCGTTGTTAGTATGCTTGAAGTATTATTATTTCTTATGTCAATATAGACTTTTGTCTTGAATCTTTCAGATCTGAACATTCATGCCACAATTAAGAGAATTACATTTAAAAACTATGTTGGTTAGCATTCCACATCAAAAATTCTATTTTTATCATTTACCTACTCGAGGACGAGCAGGAATTAAGCTTGGGGATGCTTGATACGTCTCCAATGTATCTATAATTTTTGATTGTTCCATGCTATTATTTATGATGTTTTGGATGTTTAATGGGCTTTGTTATACACTTTTATATTATTTTTGGGACTAACCTACTAACCCAAAGGCCCAGTTCAGATTGCTGTTTTTGCTTGTTTTAGGGTTTTACAGAAAAGGAATATCAAATGGAGTCCAAACGGAATGAAACCTTCGGGAGAGATATTTTTGGAGCAAAATACGCACGGGAGACTTGAGAACCACGGAATAGGGCTGACGTGGCATCCATGAGGGTGGGGGGCGCCCCCCTGCCTTGTGGGCACCCCGTCTGGCCCCCGGTGCCCTCCTTCCTCCTATATATAATTATGTACCCCGAAACTATCAGAACAACAGAGAAAATCCTAGTTCCACCACCGCAACCTTCTATTCCTGTGAGATCCCATCTTGGGGCCTGTTCCGGAGCTCCGCCGGAGGGGGGATCTATCATGGAGTGCTTCTACATCATCATCATCGCCTCACCATGAGTTGTGAGTAGTTTACCACAGACCTTCGGGTCCATAGCTAGTATCTAGATGGTTTCTTCTCTCTCTTTGGATCTCAATACCAAGTTCTCCTCGGTCTTCGAGGAGATCTATTCGATGTAATCTCTTTTTGTAGCGTGTTTGTCGAGATCTGATGAATTGTGGGTTTATGATCAAGATTATCTATGCGAAATATTTGGTTCTTTTCTGAACTCTTTATGTGGGACTATAATATCCTTGCAAGTCTCTTCTAATTATTGGTTTGGTTTGGCCTACTAGATCTATAGTTCTTGCAATGGGAGAAATGCTTGGCTTTGGGTTCAATCTTGCGGTGTCCTTTCCTAGTGACAATAGGGGCAGCAAGGCACGTATTGTATTATTGCCATCGAGGATAAAAAGATGGGGTTTATATCATTAAGTTTGAGTTTATCCCTCTACATCATGTCATCTTGCTTAAGGAGTTACTCCGTTCTTATGAACGTAATACTCTAGATGCATGCTGGATAGCGGTCGATGTGTGGAGTAATAGTAGTAGATGCAGAATCGTTTCGGTCTACTTGTCTCGGACGTGATTCCTATATATAATGATCATGCCTAGATAGTCTCATAATTATTCGCTTTTCTATCAATTGCTCGACAGTAATTTGTTTACCCGCCGTAGAATATCGCTATCATGAGAGAAGCCACTAGAGAACACTATGCCCCCCGGGTCTATTCTCAACATATCAATCTACAATCTACTTTACCTTTCCAATTTTACTTTCTGTTCTTATAATAAAAATTACCAAAAATATCAAACTATCATCTCTATCATATCTCACTTTCGTAAGTGACCGTAAAGGTATTGACAACCCTTTATCGCGTTGGCTGCGAAGTTCTTATTTGTTTGTGCAGGTGCGAGGGACTCGCGCATGGTCTCCTACTGGACTGATACCTTGGTTCTCAAAAACTGAGGAAAATACTTACGCTACTGTGCTGCATCACCCTTTCCTCTTTGAGGAAATACAACGTAAGCTCGAGAAGTAGCAAAGAGCAAGATTGTGTACTAAAGATTCTATTGCATAGCTAGGGACGTGCTGCAAAAAATGGTAGGATTGTTACAGAATATTGTAACATGCAAATATGGGTGAAATTGGAAGAACTGCACAACAGTTCAAATCAAAGGACAAAATCTATAATTAAACATATAGGGTAACCATGATGTCATGGAAATATGAGAGTAATCGAAAGAACAATACATCATTAATTTGCCTAATACAGAAAGAAGAGGGAAAAAACATCCCCTTTGACGTATAGGTTGCATGTGGCGCTTTTTATCCAAATGTAGCAATATATAGTATATGTTCAAGAAAGTAGGCCATGCCAACCGATTTTGGCTGAGATTGAACATACCGCGTGCATCCTCAAGTCATCATGTACGATGAGATGGAACTCCATGCATGTCTAGCCGAGGCCACAAAGTACTAATGTGTCCGTGCACTGTACACTCTGTGAATGAAAGGAAACCCTCAAATCAACTCGAATAAGAATGAATTCACGTTCGATTTCGGCCGGGTGATTAAAGGAGGTAGATGAACTGGGATAAGAGATGAGATAATATCTCATTAAATTAGTTACCTTCTTGTCCATGAGAAATAACCGTCAATACGGCGGATTCCCCAATCGGCCAGAGCTGGGTCGACCACGAGCAGCGTCGAGAAAGTCGATGGCGATAGGCGGCGGCAAGCGGAAGTGGCAAAATATGGTGGGGTTTGCCGGCAGCCTGGAAGCGGCGACATGCGTCGAGCTAAGTGGTTGACGCGGCGATAGGCGGTGCCATGCAGAGTCGCGGAGGAGCTTGTGCAGGTGTGAATGGGGACCGAAGGGGGTGCCGAGCGGGGTCAGGGTTTTTGTGACATGGGGATGGTGAGGTTTTTTTTTTCTTTTTTGAATTGGGTTGTAACGCCCAATATGCGACCCTATCCTCGGGGAACTCAAAGGTACCACCAAGGATAGAAGCGCAATTGAAGATGCTTTGCAAGGTGGATATCATTACATCATACCATTACATAATGGATGGGGATACAGACAAAGGCATACAAATGCCACATGAATACATCAAACGTCCTACAGCAGAGAGGAATCCGACTATGGATGAAAAACAATCAACAAACACAAACGACATCCACCCTGCTAGCCCAAGCTGTGACTAGGAACCTATCCCCTGATCGAAGAAGAAGAAGTAGAAGAAGAACTCAAAAACAAGCAAACGTTGATCTCACAAAAGATCATCACATTATCTGTACCTGCAACTATTGTTGTAGTAATCTATGAGCCATGATCACTCAACAATCCCATTACCATGGGTATCAAGACTAACAAAGCTTAATGTGTATGGAAAGGATAAGTGGTGAGGTTGCAGCAAGCACTAAGCATTGTATGGTGGCTAACTTACGAGTACAACAGTAAGAAGGGTAACTACGCATAACAGTCGCAAACTAGTAATGATCAATAAGTGATCCTGAACTACTCACAAGGCAAACATAACCCCAGCGTGTTCTCTTCCCGAACTCCCTTGAAAAGAGACGGTCACGGTTACACATGATGGTGGTGTATTTGAATTCAGATTTGGTGTCAAGTTCTCTACAACCTGATATTATAAATTTCGAATCTGCCACATAACCGTGGGCACGGCTTTTCGAAAGATTAAACCTTGCAGGGGCGTTCCAACATAGTCCATCACAAACTCTCATGATCCGCGGAGGAAAATCCTCCATTTTGGAACAACCCGATCAAGCACGGAATCCCGGCTCACAAGACATTTCGACAATGGTAAAACAAATCCAGCAAGACCTCCCGGCGTGCCGACACTCCGATAGAATCCGTGCGTATCTCGTCTCAGGCGATGACGGATGAGGTATGGTTACAGCATCCAAATCCACAAGTTGCCCCGGGCGGCGCCGCAAGCTGCTCTAGTTCTGACCAACACTCATAAGGAGCACTGGCCCGGGTTGTTGATTAATTATCCTCAGGTACCGGTAAGTCCCTATGCAAGTCTTAGTTGTTAGTAGGCAAATGGTAAAACCAAAGTTGGGCCTTGCTGGAAGAGTTTTATTCAAAGCAAACTGTCAAGGGAGGGGGGGCTTAAACCGCCACCGTGTTAGGAACGTAAATCAAGGAACATAACACCGGTATGACGGAAACTAGGGCGGCAAGAGTGAAAAAACACACCAAGCAAAAGGCTGAGCCTTTCACCCTTTACCAAGTATATATGTGCATTAATTAATTAAGAGATATTGTGGCATCCCATGATATCCATGTCCCAACATGGAACAACCTGCAACTACACCTGCAACTAGCAACGCTATAAGAGGGGCTGAGCAAAGTGGTAACAGAGCCAAACAACGGTTTGCTGGGATGGTGAAAAAGCTTGGAGGCTGTTTCATGTCATATTGGAAGGCTGACAGACAAGTGGTAGGTAGCGCAACATAGCAATAGCATCGAGACAACTAGCAAGCAAAAATAGTAGTGCTATCCAAGGTAACGGTCATCTTGCTTGAAATCCAGCTAGGAAGAAGATCTAGTCCATGAAGTAGACGAACAACATCGTCGAATGAATCCTCACAATTTCTTAATGTTTTGGAACTCTAGCGAGGAGAAACAAAACGAGAAACAAGGAAACATCATGGTAAACACACATATCATAACCATAGCATGATGCACAATCAAGTATGATGCATGTTCGGTTTAAATAGACATGGCATGGCAAAGTGCAACAATCAACACTACAAATTAAGTGGAGCTCAATATGCAATGAGTTGCATATTGACAAAATGCCACATCCAATTATTTAGTTCGCTCTCATTCATGTACACAACAATATTAAATGTTTTAAAACATGGCAAGAGGCACAATGCAAACACATGGCATAACAAGTGAGATGAACATAGTGCAAGAAGCAAAAGTATGACAAGGCACTCAAGATGGTCATGGCATGCAATTTTTTAAAAAGAAACAATGCAAGACAAAGATGAAATGATGCATGATGCAACAAAATACAAGTGCAACATTCATACCATAAGTAGCATGCAACAAGGCAAGATCACATAACAAAATAGCATAGGCCTTGGTCTTGGGGTGTCACAACACTCCCCCACTTACAAGAGATCTCCCCCCGAGATCTAGGAATGAGAAGAGGAAGAGGTAAAAGAAAGTTGCTCCTTTGACAAATGAGTGAAACCAACAAATCTTGAAAGGTTACAAAGAGATGAAGAATCTCTTGAGGAAGAAGAAAGAATTCGAAACCACTCCGGTTGAAATGAAATGAGAAAGGAAGAATTTGGGCATCACTCCGGTTGAAAAGAGGGCAAGACTTGATGACATGAAACAAAATTGAGTAGAGGACACAACAATCATATTAAACAGATAAGCAAGGAAAAGAACATGAACTTGACAAAAAGAATGAATAGAAGCGAGATCATTGGAAAGAAACGAACGGCGAAGAAAATGACAACTTCTACCATAATGGAATTTGAAAAGCATCCTTGCAAATAAGGATTGATTGTAGTGGTTGGAAAACCAACAACTAAACGAATAAGCTTATTGTGGGCTTATGGAAAATGTCTCAAAATGTGAGGTGAAATTCTGCCACTACAAAATGATTGATTATTTGAGAGGAACGAAGAGATGGAAAACTCCACATGGAAAGATAAGGTAGAATGAATTGCACATTGAAATGCAAGATGAAGAATACATGATCTCCACTAGCAAGAATCTTGAGGAACAATCCGAGAAAGAATTAAATCCTTGGTGAACCACCATGTAGAGCCTCCATGAAGAACTCCGGATAGAGAAGGGTAATAGAAAAGAACTGAAGGTTGAAGCAAATAAGATTGAAGCCTTGCCATGATTTAGATGGAGCTTTGTGACGAGACAACCGAGAAAACTTGGAACTCCGAAAAAGAAAACATGAACATCTTAGAACCGAGGAATTGATATCATGAACGAGCTTCGGAAGAAGAAATTAACCACTTGGGTGAAACAAGAATAAGAATTATGTTATGCTTATCCTTCATCAAATTAAATTGATGACAAGAAATGGATTTGGCATACTACTTATTCCCATTGAAAAAGTATTGAGCAGAGATATAGCACATGCTTGGAAAATCTTCAACGAACCATCGGTAGAATTTTTGGAAAGAACGGAAGAACTGATACGATAACAAGGAAGAGGAATCTTGGACGTGCCACTATAAGAAGGGAAAACAAACGAATCTAAGGGAATGAAACACTGGGAAGAATTTAAAAACGACGAAGGTACTTGAGGTAACTTAAATACAATAGAGCGAAGAGATCCCGAGCTGACTAGAGAATACTTGAACGAAGAACCAAAAGAATATGGAGTTGAATGAATAAACGGCTATTTAGGAGAATTAGTGAACGAGAGCTGACAACTGAGAATGAATAACTATTTTGAGTGAATCTAACACTCCTGAAATGCTTCGGATGGATATGAAAAGAATTCTCACAATTAAAAACAATGATGAGGATGACATGTAGCTAGAATCATCAATCTTCAAGAGAACATACCAAGATATAGGAGAAATTCTTCTTCGGTCTTCAAAGCTGAGAAGAATGACGACAACCACCATGAATAATTAGAGAGATGCCCTGGGACAATAAATACTAGAAATTCCGAGCCAAAGATGAAAATAATTTGGAAGCCATCTTGGAGAAGGCATATGACTGATGGAATCCATTCTTATGTCACACCTTGAAAAGAATTTGGGAATAGCTCCGGAAACATTAGAAGAGGCTTGTAAGATCCTCGCGATAAACCTGTGGGTCATGGGCCCATTCAAAAGAAACACCGTTGGAATGATTATTGGAGAGAAAGATGATGCACGGGAATAATTGAAAGACTTGAATGAGGTGACAACCTCAAATTAATTGGAACATAGACGAATCTCCTGAGATGTCTTCCGCACTTCGGAACAATTGAAAAATGAGAGGCGAACGAGCAAGGGAAAATATCTTAGCCAATGAAAGGGATATGATCCACCCCAAAACTTCAATTAGTTTCGTCGAAGAAGAAAAGAGATGAAGAATGTCGAACTAGACGAGAATTCATCGGTTCCAATAATTAAGGAAGAATGAAGAGACTTCATACAAACTAATTGGATGCCAACTTCGAGACTTCAGACTCTATGAAGCAAAAGGGTGGGTGGGTGGGAAAGAAAAACAACTTCGGACGGGGAAAACAATGCCACTTGGAAAGGACTGGGGATCGATCTTGCGAAAGATGACGAGGATCAAATGACTCGATGAAAAGTGCGCCGGATGAGAAGAGCTGACATCACAACAAACGAAAACTGACTATGTGATCCTAAATAAAATTTGAAGGGGAAGAGGAGTATCATCAAAACACCTATGTCAAGATTCCTCACTAGAGCGACCAAGGGGATGAGGAGTAAAAAGAACTCCTACTCTCCCATATAACTAGACTACAAAAATAGTTTTTCTTCTAGACTCGACAACGGCCAAGTGATACGTCCAAAACGTATCTATAATTTCTGCTTGCTCCATGCCTCTTTTGTGTGATATTGCTATGATATTTATGCACTTCCATACACTTTTGATCATATTTGGACTAACCTATTAACTCAGTGCACCACAGTGCCAGTTCCTGTTTTCTGCTGTTTTTTTATTTCAGGTTTCCCCCATATTAAAAGTGCTCCAAAAATTCCGGGAAAAATACAGAAAAAATCAGCGTACAGGAAGCTTCGAGAAAAACCAAAGCGGGGCAGAGGGGAGCCAGGGGGGCCCAGGCGGCCACCCGGCGCGACCCCACCCCTGGCCGCGCCAGGGGGGCGCCTGGGGCCCCGGCTCCGCCTCTGGTGACCCCCCTTCGCATATATATTCCTCGCGTCGCGAAAACCCTGATTCCAGAACCCTTTTCTCCAGAAGCAATTCCGATCTCCGCCGCCACCGCCACCAAGTTTCGAGGGACCAGAATTCCTGTGCCGGCATCCTGCCGGGACAGGGAAGTGCCCCCGAATTCATCTCCATCGACGTTGCTTCATCCCTCCATGATGCGGGAGTAGTTCCTCCTCGGGACTGAGGTTTCTACCAGTAGCTATGTGGTCAATTCTCTCTCCCATGATGTGATCTTCGTTGTGATCATAGGCTATGTTAATCTAGGGTGATCCCATGATATTTCCCCTTCCTCTATGTATTGAATTGATGTACTCACTTGTCTTTATCTAGTATAATCCCCGAGACCAAGGTGACAGCGGTCTATTGGACATGGATTAGAAGAATATTTTCATGAGTGATTTCCTCTTTTGTGTGTTGATTGAAGATTGAGTGTCTCTTGGTGCTTGTCTTTGACTATCCTGGAGATATGTTGTGGTGATTGTGGTACTCTCTTTGGATGGCCGCGGTGACATTGGGAAATCCATAGATTGAGAACTACGAACTTTGAGGTGTGCTTTTGTAGCCCTACATAATTCTTGTCCTCTCTTGACCACAAAGGAATGACCTCCGAGTGCGTCTCCATTGCATGTTTTATGGGAAATATCATGTGTTAATGTTGTTGGGAGTTGCCACTAGTGAAAGTATGAAGCCTAGGCCTTGTTTCCACCATTGCAATACCATTTGTGCTCACGTTTACCACTTGTTTGCTTGCTGCACTTTTTATTACAGATTTATATTACTTTGCTTTGCCACTCCTATCATCCATATTTTACCATCTCTTCACCAAACTAGTGTACCTATACAACTCCTAGTTGTATTAGGTGTGTTGGGGACACAAGAGACTTCTTGTATCTTAGTTTCAGGGTTGCTTGAGAGAGACCATCTTCAACCTCTACTTCCCTTACTTCGATAAACCTTAGGTCATCCACTTGAGGGAAATTGCTGCTGTCCTACAACCCTCCGCGCTTGGAGGCCCAACATAGTCTACAAGAATAGAAGTGTGTGTAGACATCAAGCTATTTCTGGCGCCGTTGCCGGGGAAGTAAGTGTTTGAAGGTATATCTGTAGATCTTGCAATTAAATCTTTTCGTTTCTTATTTGTAGTTTCACTAGTTATGTTTATGGAAAACCGCACTCTTAGTTCGCTGCTTGGGGAAGGAGTCTCCTCCACCTACTGAATGTATCCCGTTCCAAATACCACTTGGGATAATTAAAATAATTAGGAATGATTGTTATGATGGGACAGTCAATCCTAGTATTCATTTGTTGAAACTTACAGAACTTTGTGAGTTGTTTAAGATTTCAGTTTTGACAAGAGATGGAGTCATGAGGAAATTATTTGCCTTGTCACTGAAAGGAAAAGCATTGGAATGGTATAGGCTACTAGATGACTCTCACCTGCTGGATTGGGAAGAGATCCAGTCTCTCTTTTACTCCAAGTTTTATCCTCTTCATGAAGTCCATGAGAATAGGAATTATGTTTATAATTTCTATCCTCATGACGGATAGAGCATAGCTCAAGCTTGGGGGAGACTAAAAACGTTAATGCTAAAATGTCCTAACCATGGGCTCCCCAAAGATATGATTATTACTAATTTCTATGCGAGTCTCTCTCGACAGGATAAAGATTTGCTCGATGCTTCCTCTATGGGTTCTTTCACAAACGAAAAGATTGATGCTAAATGGGAACTCCTTGAAAGAATTCAACGCAACACTGAAGATTGGGAGATCGACAAAGGTAAAGAGTCAGGTATAATTTATGAGTATGATTGCATTAAGTCCTTTGTTGAAACTACAAGTTTTAATAAGTTTAGTGCTAAGTTTGGGCTTGATTCTCAACTCCTTGTTGATTTCCTCAAATCTTTTGCTTCACATCTTAATATGCCTAAGGAGGATTGGATCAAGCATCATGAACCTTTTAAAGAGATTTGCAAAGAAAATGAAATTGTTCATGATGATTGCAACATGCATGATCCAATTCCTAAAAATGAAGTTTTATATAAGCATGTTAATTTTTGTGGAGTGGATAGACCTTGTGAAAGGCCTATGATTGAAGAAGAGAAGTATTGTAAGCAACATAAGCATGAAAGAACAATCACTTGGGTCAAAGATTTAAATGAAATTGCTAGAGAATTGTGTGACCTTTATCCTTTTACTTGTGAACTTTGCTGTATAGAGGGTCACTTTAATTTTCAATGCATGCACTTTCAAAACATAACTGTTAACCAGTTGTGTGATAACATGATCACCCCTGATCTTTATGATGAGCTTATGTTATTTTCGATGTGTGAAGAGTTATCAGAAAAGACTTCTTGGCTAGATGTTAATGCCATAGGAATAAAAAACACTTTGCAAAATTGCCATCTCTATTGTGTTGTTAATTGCCATAAAAATGATTACATAAGTAAGATTAGAAAGGAGGGAACTTTACCAAAGTATAAAAATGTCTCTTATATTTCTGCTAATAAAAAGGAGAGTTTCTCCCAAGTTTCCCCTATTGTTTCTAATGATAAACCAGGATATGTGGAGAAGCTTCATCTCCAACCACTCCCTCCTAAGGTGAAGAAGAAGAAAAAGAAGATTCAGGAGGGTCAAACGCTCAAGCTTGGGGATGCCCCCGTGCACCCCCAAGAAATATTCAAGAAGACTCAAGAGTCTAAGCTTGGGGATGCCCCCATGCATCCCCTTCTCCATCAATAATTATCAGTTCATCTTTCGTTCCACTATAATTATCACTTCATGTGTTATGTGCTATGCTTGGAGCGTCTTGCTCTTAGTTTCCTTTTTAGTTTTCTTTAGCTTTGCTTGCTGTTCATAACAAGTTAGAACCCAACTTTCTTTGTGTGGGAGAGAAACACGCTCCACTTCAACCTAGAACACAACATAGGATTTTCATGCTTATCTTTGCTGTGTGTGTTCTTTGTCTTTCCATAGCTGCTGTCATGTTTAGCTCTTAGTTTTCATGCTTTTCTTTTTAAAGAGCTTTTGTTTAGTTGGTTGCTGAACTCTCTTGAGTTTTCATGCTTATCTTGTTAAGAGAGTTTGCCTGTTGCACTGAGTTGTGTGCCTTAACTTGAAGTAGGTAATTGAGGTTGCTATTTAATTGTAGTAGTAACTTGCAATAGTTTTGAGGTATTGCCATGAGTAATGTCTGAACTTTTGGTGTCAAGAGCTTTAGCCTATTAGTGATAGATGTCGTATTTTGGGCAATCCGTGTTTATTTTCGAAAACTTACAAAATAGTTGAGAACTTTAGCTACTAGATGGATCACTAATCTTTGGAGGGATCGAATATTAGAGTACACTCACGTACCATGAGTCGAGGATGCACAAGGATAACCAAACCCCCATACACTCCTCCTCGGGGTACTTGTCTCTTTGTGAACCTCCTAATTAGATTGAGAGTTACCGATAATAAGTGCATGAGTTCTTCGGACTAATGTGAGTATTCGAAAGTTGACACTTCCACCTAGCCATATTTTTCTAGCCTCTTCGGTACCGTGCATTGCCCTTTCTCACCTCGAGAGTTGGCGCATACTTCACCGGTGCATCCAAATCCTTGGCACGTTACGCTCTGTCATCATAAGCCTCATTATATCCTTTCTCAAAACAGCCACCATACCTACCTATCAAGGCATTTCCATAGCCTTTCCGAGATACATTGCCATGCAACATCCATCTTCTCATGACTTGATCTTCATTTCATACACGCTTTTTGCTTGGTCGATGAGCCGCATGCTAGTTGGGCCTTGCCCTAATCATTGCTACATGACGCGCTAGTATCATTGCATATCCTGCTACACTGGCAGAGGCATACATTTGCATACATCATGATAGTTTCATTTTATTTATGTTGAGTACTTTTGTAAAGTGTGAAAGATCTTCTATACTTCTTGTAATAAATAGAGTGTTGCCCCTAAAGTGAGGAAAAGATCCCAAAGAGGACAAAATCAAAAGATCCCAAAGAGGACAAAATCAAAAGATCCCAAAGAGGACAAATGAGAGTTAAATAGAAAGAGCCATTGAGGCCACACAAAAAATAAATAAATAAAAATATAGAAAAAGAGAAAAAGAAATAAAAAGAGAGAAGGGGGCACACTACTATTCCTTTTGAGAGATCCACACTCGTACTCCATCTTATACCTTGTACTCCATAGAGATTATCATTTATGCATATAGCAATGTGGGGACCTTCACACTATAGAACTTGGCTTGTATATTCCAATGATGAGCCTCCTCAAAAGAGCTCTAGGTCTTCTTGAGGAAGCAAGTTGGATGCACCCCAACTAGTTCCATTGGAAAGCTTACCTTAGCTCATATGTGCATCCGTGGCATGGCAATCCCTACTCCTCACATCATATCTATCATTTGGCTTTCTCTCGCCTATGATTGTCCTCATTGATGTGAGCCTTTCACACCTTTTTTGTCTCCCCCTTCATTATTTTTTCTCTCTTTGCCATCCTAAGTGTCAACTTTCTTGCTTACGCTCATCCATTGCATGAGTGCTCGAAATATCGAAAGGGAGTGGATCATTTTGACTTGTACCTGGCTGACGGTCTGGGGATGAGTCAAGATAAGATTCCAAAGAAGACCAAGTGTGAAACTTTAGTAGATTAAGTTCTCAACAATACAAAAACTATGTTTTACTCTCTCATATATCCCTATCCCCTTTCTTGCACGCAAACACCATTTGGAGACATTCGAGTCACGGACAGCGAGAGCTCTTGCACCTTTATGTTCTTATGTTGCTTGTTACAATACTAATATAGACTCTTGCTTGTTATGACTTGAATTGAACTACATGCCTTGATTGCTTTACTTAAAAAGTTCTTATATGATTGGTAGCATGTCACCACAAAAATTATGCTTGTTATCATTTACCTACTCGAGGACGAGCAGGAATTAAGTATGGGGATGTTGATACGTCCAAAACATATATATAATTTCTGCTTGCTCCAAGCCTCTTTTGTGTGATATTGCTATGATATTTATGCACTTCCATACACTTTTGATCATATTTGGACTAACCTATTAACTCAGTGCACCACAGTGCCAGTTCCTGTTTTCTGCTGTTTTTCTATTTCAGGTTTCCCCCATATTAAAAGTGCTCCAAAAATTCCGGGAAAAATACAGGAAAAATCAGCGTACAGGAAGCTTCGAGAAAAACCAAAGCGGGGCCAGAGGGGAGCCAGGGGGGGCCCAGGCGGCCACCCGACGCGGCCCCACCCCTGGCCGCGCCAGGGGGGCGCCTGGGGCCCCGGCTCCGCCTCTGGTGACCCCCCTTAGCATATATATTCCTCGCGTCGCGAAAACCCTTATTCCAGAACCCTTTTCTCCAGAAGCAATTCCGATCTCCGCCGCCATCGCCACCAAGTTTCGGGGGACCAGAATTCCTGTGCCGGCATCCTGCCGGGACGGCGAAGTGCCCCCGGATTCATCTCCATCGATGTTGCTTCCTCCCTCCATGATGCGGGAGTAGTTCCTCCTCGGGGCTGAGGTTTCTACCAGTAGCTATGTGGTCAATTCTCTCTCCCATGATGTGATCTTCGTTGTGATCATAGGCTATGTTAATCTAGGGTGATCCCATGATATTTCCCCTTCCTCTATGTATTGAATTGATGTACTCACTTGTCTTTATCTAGTATAATCCCCGAGACCAAGGTGACAGCGGTATATTGGACATGGATTAGAAGAATATTTTCATGAGTGATTTCCTCTTTTGTGTGTTGATTGAAGATTGAGAGTCTCTTGGTGCTTGTCTTTGACAATCCTGGAGATATGTTGAGGTGATTGTGGTACTCTCTTTGGATGGCCGCGGTGACATTGGGAAATCCATAGATTGAGAACTACGAACTTTGAGGTGTGCTTTTGTAGCCCTACATAATTCTCGTCCTCTCTTGACCACAAAGGAATGACCTCCGAGAATCAAGGCCCAACATAGTCTACAAGAATAGAAGCGTGTGTAGACATCACCAAGCTACGATCAATCAAGGGGGGCTCCTATGGTTGGTCGAGGCTCTGATACCAACTTGTAACACCCAATATGCGACCCTATCCTCGAGGAACTCGAAGGTCCCACCAAGGATAGAAGCGCATATTGGAGACGCTTTGCAAGGTGGATATCATTACATCATACCATCACATAATGGGTGGGGATAGAGACAAAGGGATACAAATGCCACTTGAATACATTAAACGTCATAATGTAGCACCGAAAGTATGTCTAGAGGGGGGGTGATTAGACTACTTGAGCAAATAAAACCTAGCCTTTTCCCAATTTTAAGTTGTGGCAGATTTTAGCAATTTAGCACAAGTCAAGCAGTCTTCCTACACATGCAATTCTAGAGTTGTGGCAGCGGAAAGTAAAGAGTTGCATATGAAGGTAAAGGGAGAGGTTTGGAGAGTGCAAACGCAATGGAGACATGAATGCTTTTGGCGTGGTTCCGATGGGTGGTGCTATCATACATCCACGTTGATGGAGACTTCAACCCACGAAGGGTCCATGAAGAAGAAATCTTGTCTATCCCACCATGGCAGTCGCCCACGAAGGACTTGCCTCACTAGGGTAGATCTTAATGAAGTAGGCGACTTCCTTGCCCTTACAAACTCCTTGGTTCAACTCCACAATCTTGTCACAGGCTCCCAAGTGACACCTAACCGATCTAGGAGACACCACTCTCCAAAAGATAAAATTGTGTGTTGATGATGAACTCCTTGATCTTGTGCTTCAAATGATAGTCTCCCCAACACTCAACTCTCTCACACAGATTTGGATATGGTGGAAAGATGATTTGAGTGGAAAGCAACTTGGGAAAGGCTAGAGATCAAGGTTCTTGTGGTAGGATTGGAATATCTTGGTCTCAACACATGAGCAGGTGGTTCTCTCTCATAAAATGAGTATTGGAAGTGTAGGCACGTTCTGAGGGCTCTCTCTCTTGATGGGGATGGGGTGGAGGGGTATATATAGCCTCCACACAAAATCTAACCGTTACACACATTTGACCCAACTCGGTCAGACCGGATAAATGAACTCGGTCAGACCAAATCAGTTCAAAATGTGAACGTTAGGCTTTTTGGTGGGACCAACAATATCAAATCGGTGAGACCAATGCGTTAGGGTTAGGGAAAACCTCATCTCGGTGAGATCGATCACATGAACTCGGTGAGACCGATTTCGGTAATAGGCTAACAGAGACTTGGCCAGGCAAACTCGATGGGACCGATCGCTCATTTCGGTGAGACAGAAACGTTGCGAAAAAGAAATAGAGAATTTGCATTGCCAACTCGGTGGGATCGATTCACTCATCTCGGTTGACAGAAAGGAAACACAGAGCTTGCAATCCCATCTCGGTGAGACCAAACTGACTAGGGTTCATGGCAGTGGCTTTGTCAAGTGAACTCGATGGTGCCGGATATATCAAATCGGTGGGGCCGAGTTTGACTTTTAGGTATGGGACATATGTGGAAATGAGAAAGCGGCTAAGGGATTTGGAGCATATCAACAAGCATTTTGAGCAAGGAAGCCATTAAGCAACAACTCATCCCCTTTTAATAGTATTGGCTTTTCCTATGGACTCAATGTGATCTTGGATCACTAAAATGAAAATGTAGACTCTTGAGCTTTTCCCAATCTTTGTCCTTAGCATTTTGAGGGGTCCACATCTCTAATCCATGCCATGCCAATCATTGAACTTCCTAAAATACTTATCTTGAAAGGATATTAGTTCAATGAGCTATATGTTGTTATTAATTACCAAAACCACCCGGGGATTAGTTGCACTTTCAATCTCCCCATTTTTGGTAATTGGTGACAACATATAGATCAAAGCTTCGACAAATGATAATAATAGCGAACTATATCGTTGCTTTGAGAAGTATGTGATAAGCAAGAGCTCCCCCTAAATTTGTGCTTTATTTTAGATTTGCTTTTGAATGCAAATGCATAATCGATTAGGATCACGGGTTACTCTTCCATGTCACATACATCTTGGTGGAGCGCTCAAAATGATAAGATTTAAGCAATAAACACTCATCACCATCATAACCAAGTGAATGATCATACACAATCAAATAGGCACACATTACGCATAGTATGATATGATCAAGCACATAAAGTATCTTACACACATAAGAAAATTGTAGCAATAACCAAACAACCAAACGAAGTAGCAACCAAAAACCAATAAAGAGAAGCCAAACACACACTCTCTCTCTCGAAGCCTAATGATCTATATACTTTCTCCCCCTTTGGCAACAAGTTACCGAAAAGCTTGAAAATGCATAGTGCTATATGACACTCTAGGCACGATCTCTGGGAGCTACTAAAGAAGGCTTCTCGCTGGTAGCTCCAGTGTACGTAGATGGCCTGGAGATAAGAGCATCCGCAAACGCTTCCGACGAAGTCTGTGGAACTAGAGGAGTTGATACTGGAGGAACAATTGTGGCAGTGGCTGCAGGAGCTGAAAGTGTAGGCCTAGGATCAACAACTGGCACAGCTGAAGATCTTGGTCCTCTAGGGACTCTCTGAAAATCATTAGTTGCATCTCTGTCCTCAGCTTCTTCCTTGAGCTTCTCCATAGCAGTCTGGACCTCTGTGACCTTCACATCTAGATCATAGAATTTAGTCTTAGTGATCTTCTTAAGACTCGCTTCATTCTGAGTCAAGTTGGCCAAACTCTTCTCAATCCTTAGAGTGGCCTTGAGCAGATGGCTAAGCTGATCCTGCTTCGTCTTGGGGACTCCAGAAGCACTTGCTAGCTTTGCTGCCTTTGCTTGTGCAATCTTCTCTTGGCCTTCAACATATTTAGGATGGAATGCATCCATGAAAAATTCATTATCCTCAAATTATGGCCTAAGAGGTAGATGCCTCTTGTCAAGCAGATATGCCCCTTTCTCCAACCTAGAGTTAATCAACATCTAAATGTGGGGGGCATATCCACAAGACCTCTTATGTCTGCTGTTGTCCTCTTGACTGTCTCTACAATCAGGCTCATGACCTTGAACTTCTCTGGAACATCAAACATGTGGAGCAAGTTGATGGGGTGACCTCGGATCATCCTATGATCTCCTGACTTGGGCAACAAAGTGTGCCTCAATATGGTGTTGATAGTGGTCAGTCCAGACATCAGATGATATATAGAACCAAGCTTATGAGTCCTCAAGTCTTTGTCATGAATTGGCTTGTACATGTTTGCCATAGAGTCATGATCCTTCTTGGGCTTGGTACACACACTATGTCATTGTCATCTTCCTTGGGGGCATTGATTGAACTTGCCCATTCACCAACTCTTGATTGATATCTAGTTCCTTCAGTCATCCATACAATTTTACCATCTGGAAAGAAATGAGCAGTGGAGTAGAATTGCATGATCAGCTTATCATTCCACCTGGTGAGTTTCTTTCCAACAAACTTGTCAACCTCATTCTGCCTGAAGCTTTCATGCACACCTGGAAAGAAATCAACATGCTTGTCAATGTATTTACAATCAACCCACTTCATGTCACAAACAATGGGATTCTTGTCCAACAACACTGTCTCACAGAAGTCCTGCTGTTCCTTGATGTGTAATCTATAGTCCACAGTAGTTCTCCCCCTGGTAGCATATGGACCAGTCTGTCTCCAACGTCTCAGACCTGCATCCTTTCTCAGTTTCTTGTTTTCTGCAACAGGATGGGCATCATTATGATCTGGAATTTTTGCCTTAAGCTTCCTGAGCATCATAGACTCATCATCATCTGAAGATTCCTCTTTCCGATCTTGCTCTTCTTCTGGAATATCTTGCACTGGGCCTTGTTCTTCTCAGCTGCAGGAATGTCTTTGGTGGATCTCTTGGGTGCTGAATCCTTGCGGGCAGCTTTGGGCTTGGATGGGCCAGCCCTGGTTTTGATTGCATCCCCTGTCAGCTTTTGAGTCTTTGCAGCAGGTGCAATAGGCTCATCTACATCATCATCAGCATCATCCACTACAACAACAAAAACCTATACCAACACATATCTTCCAGCGAATCCTAGCTTTGTGTTGTTTAGTCAACCTCCACGTCCCACCTCGCATGACTCGCTAACCTCCATGTACCCACCTTCACATTATCTATAGAATATTATCTCTTAACTTCTCCATCCAAATAGTACCACGCAACCAATTTTCTCTCCGCGACCACAATGCCGCCGCTGCCACCTCTAAGTCTCGCTAGCTCTGGCGCTCCACCACGCTGTCACTCACCAGGTCAGCTACTCCTCACTGTCCTCCTCATATAGCCCGCAATGATGACGTCCTCCGTGCCCCTACATGCGGCCGTAGCCCAAGTTGTCACGGGTCACCAACGCCTCCTCTGGTTTGTCGCCCTACTACCCTGCGCCATATCTCCGCACGGACGGCTGCTGGCTCGGTCGTGGCTACCTCGACTCCGACGCCGCAGACGGTTCAATAATCCACTCCTCCCCTGACGCCCTCTTCACTTACCCTATCCTGTTGTTTGTGTGTTAGGCCATGGCAGATTTTTTGCCTGTCATCATGGTGAAAATCTACGGCTGCGCTACCTTTATCACTCAGCCTAATCCACTATCGCTGGCTTGCACCGGCATCCATGTCACTCCACTTCGTAAATTATAGGATGCCTAACGATGATGGTTTGTCCCCTCCCATCTTCATTCCTGCCTTTTTGAGACTTTGTAACTCTGTCCGCTCACTTGTTTACCTCTGTCCCTTTCTCATACTAGTGCCACCATGGTGACAACGGAGAGATGCATTAACTACCAGAGACAAGGACCTACCGGACACATCCTTTGGCCCTCTATTCATCCTGCCAAGGTATGGGATAACCATAATCCCTAACTATCAACTCCCCCAATCCTAAATCCAAGTTGCATCATCCCACTTAATCCCCTCTGATAGGCGTACATACCAGAGCTTTGACCCAGAATTTCTTCCATTCTTTTGATTCTTAGCAGGAGAGAGGAGTTGTTTGCAACTTGTTTTCGCCTCAGATTTGCTACAGAAAACTGTCGAGGCCCGTGAGTAACAATATTGTAGTGCTTCTGTAATTTTACTTTAGTTGAATTATTGCTTATTAATATTTAGTTTGTTAATGCCTACTCATGTCGATGCAGCCATGGAATCATGGAAATTGTTAATGCAAACTAATGTACACAGATAGCCGACACATGGTACTTCTTGCCACAAGAAAAAAATGTGGAATTAATCCGCTTATTATTTATGTTTGGAAGGATGAATTCCTTGGGATATTTTAATGAGATAGTTCACATTCAACGAAATGGACACCTGAGTTTGGCTGCAAAGCATTTTCAAAGTATTTCAAGAATACTACAGTATTTTGGAAAACTATGGTTTCAAATACATTGAAGTGTTTGGCTCTAGTTAAGGTGGCAGTATTATAAACCACAACGTGCAGAAAACTGGGTCTTTTTGCTGTTTTAAAAAAGGAGGCCAGGACCTCTTTTAAAAAAACTAAGACACACAACAAAAGATCTCTCGTGCGGTCACTAAATACAATACCGTATACTTTGATTGCCAAACACGGCACTGTTTTAGTAATACTTTGAAACCTGATGTTTTCACATACTATAGTCTTTGTTCTCATCCACATAAAAAACTGTAGTATTGGAATACTTAGGTTTTTCGGAAATCTGGCTTCCAAACGGGGCATAAATGTGAGTTACACGGTAAATTTCTTTATCTTAGTTCAACTTTTCTCTTTGTCAGGTTAGTTGAAGTTACCCTTGCAAAAAATAGGTTAGTTCAAGTTACACTTCCTTATTTAGATGGTTGGACAAAAAAAGAACGTTGTATGTGTGGGTATCTTAAAGTTACAATTACTCACTGGCAGTATACAATTACATTTGTGTGTGTATATTATAATCTAGATCCCTTCACGTCACCACAATCTTCGACCTTAGGATGTGATTATTCTGTTTCTTCCATGAAGAAAACATGGTCATTACGACATACATGTCTACAATGCTAGATATATGATCCTGATGTATATTCGGCTTGCGACATATGAAAAGGGAAAATAAAAAGATTAATGGGACAAGAAATTTGACTAGTGCCTAACACAGTGGGATGCCTATTTCAGATCTATGCATTGTTACAATTTAATTGAGTCTATTATGGGAAAAATAAATGACAAGGATTTTTTCTTGATCATCCAGATTAAACTGAACTGATATGAGCGTTCCCTGAACAAAGGATCAATTCCAGAATATTTAAGTGCTACATGCGGTCTGCCATCTCTATATGCTAAACTTTTATTCTATTTATTTCAGTTGTTGGATGGGCGCTTTGCCATTCATACCCAATACTGAGCAATGAGTGGGGTGGCTATGATGAATCCAGTAACAATGTCATATGATTATCGGTCATCATTAATCGTGACAAGACGAAGATGGTAGCGACTAAAACTTACACATGGCCATCAACCTTTGTATGTTTCTCCTTTTTTATTTCTCTATTGACCTGATTTATTTATCTTTAATGATAGTTTTCTCACTCATGCCAGTTCTTTGTTGCTGAAGATTGCCAAGATGAATGGATGATGCGTCGCTAAGTTATTGATTGCAAGGTGGAGAATGGCACCGCTATTAGTTTTACACCATAGTTGTGGAATGTAATTTTGATGACTAATGTATAGAAAATCATGTATGTATTCTTTGGATTGTATTAATGTAACGCAACCTGGTTGATTTAATATATGAGGCATTTCTGGTCACTGGATTACTGCTCCTATGCACTATTGGTATCGACCTAATAATTATTGTTCACAGTATATAAAAATAGTAGTTCTTCCTGCAACGTACCAATGCACATATGTGTTTTTTATGTCTGCTTGAAAATTAGTTGGTGCATGTTACCACCAACGCATACAAAGTGTTGTTAGGATGCAACTATATATGCTGCTTCCTTGCAATGCATCTTCATGTCGATTACCAACACAATTATATACGTTGTTGTAGACCCTTCCAACACCACCAAAGGCAACACATAATAATCCGTTGGTGTAGACCTTAGCAACGGTTATACGGACATATCACAACGCATCCATCCATTGCTGAAGGGGTGTTCCTGTTGTAGTGATCATCATCTCTCATAGATGGCTTGCCAATCACTCTGGCAGTAGTCTTCCTAGCTCTCTTCTTGGTTCCAGCTGGCTCATCATCTCTTTATTCAAGAGTAAACACCATGGTTTCTTGAGTGGAAGATCTAACTTTTGACATTGGCACTCTCTTGGATGGAGCTTTCTTGTGCAACCCAGGCTTGGTTGCAGCAGCAATGCCATACTCCTTGTTGACAACATTCTTCTTTGAAGTGACTTCCTCATGAGCCACAAAGTCTTCATCCTCACTGCCAGAATTCTTCTTCTTCCTTGTATTGGTGGTAGCCTTTGGCAGATTGCTTGGAGTGCTTCTGCTGCTCTCATAGTAGCTGCTGTTGGAGGGACTAGAGCCCTCACTAAGATTTGCCTGCTCCACTGACCTGTTCTGGCTGTCACTGCCCTCAGACATGGCTAAAACTGCAAGATGACCCTGTGAATAGATATTGTTGAGATCGAGTGAATGAGCATCACAAAGTGCAGAGATTTGCAAAAAAATTGAGTCAAAAACTTAGTTTTAGGTATCTACATAAAGCATTTCGGAGCTACTGATTTGTTGAACTTGGTGACACCGAAGCAACTTTAGAGTCTAAACTAGTGAAATCGGTCAGACCGAGAAACTGCTCGGTGACTCCGAGATTGCTAGGGTTTCACTGAGAGTTGAACCCGGTCACACTGATTTGTAAGTTTCAGTCAGACCGAAAGTCACAAGTGCAATGGCCTAAGCCAAATCGGTGAGACCGATTTCCACAACTCGGTCGGTCCGAGATGGCTTTAGCGGAAACTGAACCCTAAAATATTGAATCAAATCTAATCTAAATTGAGTTTTTGCTGGATAGGATAATCTCAAACGTGGCAAGAATCATGGCATTGACTTCGTGCTGAGAATCAGATTGAGAAAAGCACAAAGGATCGAACTCATACCCTAACTTGGTGATGAGTTCGCTACGGCGACAACGGCGGCGAAGATTCCCATTGATGGCGGCGGAGCCCAGCGGCAGGGGGTCGCTGGCGATGAGGAGACGATCCGGAGACCTCGAGTCGGTAGAGCTGGACAGGCGCGGGCGAATGGTTTCAGAAAAATTTCCATAGTTCAGCCTGTGGGGTTTATTTCCAGACCCTGTCGGTGTGACCGAGTGGAACGGCTCGGTGGCACTGAGATGCGGAATCGCAAGCGGTTACTGCAACTCGGTGAGACCGAACTGGTCAAATCGGTTGCACCGAGATTGAAACCTAGATCAACTTAATGGACTCGGTATGACCGAAAGAAAAGGATCGGTTAGACCGAAATGCACTAAGAGGTTTTGGAAGTTTAAGTCTATGAAGAACGATGACTCCGAGTTCTCCTCACCCAGAGGGTTCGAATCTGACTTGATCAAGCTTTATGATGTAGCATGAATAGAGTTTGAGACAAGAAAAGCATAGATACCTAGAGGGAGTTCTTAGGCATTCTTGTCCATCCATTTGGCAAAAGAAGAAATCCAAACAATCAAAGCAACAAATGGATGTCCTCGAATGAGAAAAATATGCACTCAACATGCTCACGCAATAAGATAGCAAATTAAATGTGTGGCAAAGCAAGCACACACACTCTAGCATCTATCAAGCAATTGGCGATGACTATGTCATCTATATATGAGTATATTGACTTAGGAGTCAAATGAGAACATTTGATCATAGGGCATACTCATCGTTTAAGCTTAAGTGGGGTTACCACTTTTACATAAAGCATTATTGTGTTCACACCATTAGAGTTGCTTTAGCTCAATTCTTAGAGTAAAGCTCCCCCTAGATGTGATATCCCCCCTAAGAGGGATTAACTAACCTTGGGTTTTGTCGATGATGACTTCATGTAGGTGTTGAAGATGTAGATGCTCAATATTGATGTAAATCATTAGGAGCAATACATTGGAGTGAGTTGCCCTTTCAATACCTACATGGGTTAGTCCCACAAGAAACAAACAAGGATATCCATGGACATAGAGTGAAGTACACACAAGATGATGTCCATGAAAACAGTTGGTCACCTTGTCCCTTGTCTTACCAACAAGAGGGTTTGTGACTCCTTGAACTAGTGCAAGATGTGGAAGTTGATTGCACCTGTCCTTGCCAATACGAATGTGAGTGATGTATGTTGGCAAAGTCACCCTCAAGAACTCTCTAGTTCTTCTTCTTTGGGATCCACATCATCTTGATGGGAATCCTTGGAGTTGTAGTCTTGTAGATATACTTGATGAAGTAGAACTTGACTTAGTCATGGGAACCCACTTGACCAAGGCCTTAGGAGCTTCTTCAAATGCATCAATCTCCTCTTGAAGCTTGTCCTTGCCTTTTAGCTTGTGCTCTTGTGGTGGAAGATCATCTTGGGCTTGTGTCCCCTTGAAGGAAGTAGGATCATACTTCTCTTGTTGAGGAACAAACTTTGTCTTGGGTTATTGATCTTCTTCCCACTCAACTCCATTGGCATTGAACTTCCGTTCAAAACCAACACCTTGATTCTTCCAGTGCCTTCTTTGCTTGCGTACAATTTCCTCGAATTGCTTAGTCCTGGTAAGGCTCTTATAAACACCTTTCTCTATAATTCCCTTCAATAAGCTATTTTCTTGCTGAGGTGTAACTTGGCTAAGAGAATCATTAGTGGAATCAAGAGAACTACTAGAAGCAACAATATTGGATTTATCGTGATTACTGTTACTACTAGAGGAAGAATCTTTCTTGCTCTTATTGCTAGATTTTACTTGTGCATGTAAGTAGAGAAGAGTAAACGCTTGGCAATGTAAGAAGAACTTTTCTTACGAAGATAATCATTGATTGCTTTTAAGAACCCATGCTCTTGCTCTAGATTGAGTTTTTCAAAGCGTAGCTTCTCATGAGTCCTCAAAAGCTCTCGATGAGCTTCTAAGGTAGTTTCATGAGCTAACTTAAGAGTGTTTAGTTCTTTAGTCAGACGCTCAATCTCCTTCTTATCATCGTCATTCGTTTTATCTTGATTAGCATGATTGATAGAAATTTCATCATAGTTTTCATCACTAGTGCTACCAACAAGTAAATCATCATCTCCTAGCGAATCATCTTCATCATTATTGAAATCAAGATATTTGGGGTGTGATACCTTAGGGCCTTTAGCCATGAAGCATATTCCAATTCCTTCATTAGGTGAGTCAAATATATTGTAGGAGTTGGATGACACAAGAGCAATTCTGGCAACACCTTCATCTTGAGTATCTTCGGAGTCGGAGTAATAGCTTCTCTCGGAGTGGTCATCGGAGTCGGAACCAGATACCCATTCACCAACATGAGCTTGATGTCTTTGTCTTGTATAGCTCCTTGATGATTTGTCCTTCCGTTCCAAATCCTTGCTTCTATGAGAGGGTCTTCTTTCATAACGATTGTCTCTACTCCTTCTCTCTCTTGGTGGTGAATCTTCTCTTCTACTTCTCCTTTTAGGTTAATCTTCTCTTCTCTTGTGTGGAGCCGTACACTCATTTGATTAGTGTCCGGGTCTCCCACAATTGTAGCAATTCCGATCACGACTAGAAGATCTTTTGTCATTGTAGGATATTGACATGGAGTTTCTTTCTTTGCTTCCATTCTTGTAGAATTTGTTGAAGTTCTTCACCATTAAGTTCAATTCTTAATTGAAGACTTGTTTATCACTTGATGATGTAGGAGCATCACATGAAGCTTTGTAAGCGCCACTAGACTTGTTGTGAAGCTCTTCTTTATCATTTAGTGACATCTCATGAGCAACAATTCTACCAATGACTTTCGTTGGCTTGATATCTTTGTAATTGGGCGTCATTTGGATAATTGTGCACACGGTATCATATTTTCTATCCAAGGCTCTTAGGGTGTGTTTGGTTGCGTTCTCATCTCAACATAGTTGTTCCCTCTTCGTGCATGCTTATCTCAGCACCCCTCTTCATGCATGCTCTCTTCATGCATGCTCCTAGTGTATTTGTGTTGAACTAGTGTAGACTCATGCACCCTTCACACACTCTACCAAACACTCAAAAGTGGGTCGAGAAGGGAACTACTGCCCTCATGCACCCTTCATACTCCCTACCAAACACACCCTTAGGATCTTCTTGATGATGAATCTAGTGGTCATCTTTTCACTTCCTAAGCCAGCAATCTCATTTGAGATGAAAGCAAGCCTAGAGTACATTTCGGCGGCACCATCACCATCCTTCATTTTGAACTTGTCAACTTAACTTTGAAGAACATCCAACTTGGATTCCTTGACGGAGTCAGTACCTTCATGCATATCAATCAAAGTATCCCAAATTTCCTTTGCATTCTCAAGACGGCTGATTTTGTTGAATTCTTCAGGACACAATCCATTGAAAAGGATATCGCTAGCTTGAGCATTATATTGTAACATCTTCAATTCTTCAACGGTAGCTTCACGATTCGGTTCTTTTCCATCGAAGAATTCACCTTGTAAACCAATACACACAATAGCCCAAACAGCGGGGTTATGGCCAAGAATATGCATTTTCATCTGATACTTCCAACTAGAAAAATTGGTACCATCAAAGTAAGGACCTCTACGGTGGTAACTTCCCTCGCTAGACGCCATAATCTCCTAGGTTGTGAAACCAAGGCTATGATCACCAAAGCTATGGAAATCAAGGCAAATGGAGACCAAAGCTGTGATACCACTTGTAGGATTGAAAGTATGTCTAGAGGGAGGGGGTGATTAGACTACTTGACCAAATAAAACCTAGACTTTTCCCAATTTTAAGTTTTGGTAGATTTTAGCAATTTAGTATAAGAAGGTAAAGGGAGGGGTTTGGGGAGTGCAATTCTAGAGTTGTGGCAGCAGATAGTAAGGTAAAGCATTGCATATTAAGGTAAAGGGAGGGGTTTGTACAGTGCAAATGCAATGGAGACATGGATGTTTTTAGCATGGTTCAGATAGGTGGTGCTATCGTACATCCACGTTGATGGATACTGCAACCCACTAAGGGTAACGGCTGCGCGAGTCCACGGAGGGCTCCACCCACGAAGGGTCCACGAAGAAGCAACCTTGTCTATCCCACCATAGTCATCGCCCACGAAGGACTTGCCTCGCTAGGGTTGACCTTCACAAAGTAGGCGATCTCCCTGCCCTTACAAACTCCTTGGTTCAACTCCACAATCTTGTCGGAGGCTCCCAAGTGACACCTAACCAATCTAGGAGATACCATTCTCCAAAAGGTAATAAATGGTGTGTTGATGATGAACTCCTTGCTCTTGTGCTTCAAATGATAGTCTCCCAGCAGTCAACTCTTTCTCATAGATTTGGATATGGTGGAAAGATGATTTGAGTGGAAAGCAACTTGGGGAAGGCTAGAGATCAAGATTCTTGTGGTGGGATTGGAATATCTTGGTATCAACACATGAGGAGGCGGTTCTCTCTCAGAAAATGAGTAGTGGAACTATAGACATGTTCTGATGGCTCTTTTTTTATGGAGATATGGTGGAGGGTTATATATAGCCTCCACACAAAATCTAACTGTTACACACATTTGACCCAACTCGGTTAGACCGGATAAATGAACTCGGTCAGACCAAATCAGTTCAAAATGTGAACGTTAGGCTTTTTGGTGGGACCGACAATATCAAATCGGTGAGACCGATGCATTAGGGTTAGGGCAAACATCATCTCAGTGAGACCAATCACATGAACTAGGTGAGACCGATTTCAGTAATAGGCTAACAGAGACTTGGCCAGGCAAACTCGGTGGGACCGATCGCTCATTTCGGTGAGACCGAAATGTTACGAAAAGGAAACAGAGAGTTTGCATTGCCAACTCAGTGGGACCGATTTGCTCATCTTGGTTTGACCAAAACGTGACGAAAAGGAAACAAAGAGTTTGCAATCCCATCTCGGTGAGACCGAGATCCCTATCAGTGAGACCGGACTAATTAGGGTTTGTGATAGTGTCTATGTCAAGTGAACTTGGTGGCGCCGGAGAGATCAAATCGGTGGGGCCGAGTTTGACTTTTAGCTTTGGGACATATGTGGAAATGAGAAAGTGGTTGAGGGATTTGGAGCATATCACTAAGCATTTTGAGCAAGAAAGCCATTAAGCAACACGTCATCCCCTTTTAATAGTATTGGCTTTTCTTATGGACTCAATGTGATCTTGGATTACTAAAATGAAAATGTAGAGTCTTGAGGTTTTCCAATCTTTGTCCTTAGCATTTTGAGGGTCCACATCTCTAATCCATGCCATGCCAATCATTGAACTTCCTGAAATATTTATATTGAAAGGATATTAGTTCAATGAGCTATATGTTGTTTCTTAATTACCAAAACCACCCGGGGATTAGTTGCACTTTCACATATAGAATAGAGGCATCCGGCTACGGATGAAAAACAAACGACAAACTCAAACAACCTCCACCCTTCTAGCCGAGGCTTCCGACCAGGAACCTATCCCCTGATCGAAGAAGAAGCAGAAGAAGAACTCCAAAACAAGAAAACATCGCTCTCACATCAGATCATCACATTATCTGTACCTACAACTATTGTTATAGTAATTTGTGAGCCAAGGGGACATAGCAATCCCATTACCATGGGTATCAAGACTAGCAAACCTTAATGGGTATGGAAAGGATAAGTGGTGAGGTTGCAGCAAGCACTAAGCATTGTATGGTGGCTAACTGATACGCCTCCAACGTATCTATAATTTTTTATTGTTCCATGCTATTATGTTATCTTTTTTGGATTTTTTTATATGCATTATTATGCTATTTATTTTATTTTTGGGACTAACCTATTAGCCTAGAGCCAGTGCCAGTTTATGTTTTTCCTTGTTTTTGAGTTTCGCAGAAAAGGAATATCAAATGGAGTCCAAACGTAATGAAACGTTACAATGATTTTTCTTGGACCAGAATACACCCCGTAGACTTGAGAACAAAGTCAGAAGAGCCACGAGGCGGCGACAGGGGGGTAGGGCACGCCCCCACCCTTGTGGGCCCCTCGTGACTCCACCGACCTATTTCTTCTGCTTATATATTCACATATATTCCAAAAACCCTAGAGGAGGCATCGAAACCACTTTTCCACCGCCGCAACCTTTTGTATCCGGGAGATCCAATCTGGAGGCCTTTTCGGGTACTCTGCCGAAGGGGGATTCGACCACGGAGGGCATCTACATCAACCCTATTGCCCTTCCGATGAAGCGTGAGTAGTTTACCACGGACCTACGGGTCCATTGCTAGTAGCTAAATGGCTTCTTCTTTCTCTTTGATTCTCAATACCATGTTCTCCTCAATGTTCTTGGAAATCTATCTGATGTAATCTTCTTTTATGGTGTATTTGTCGAGATCCGATGAATTGTGGATTTATGATCAGATTATCTATGAATATTATTTGAATCTTATTTTAATTCTTATATGCATGATTTGATATCTTAGTAATTATCTTCAAACTTTTGGTCTGGTTTGGCCAACTAGATTGATTTTTCCTACAATGGGAGTGCTTTCGTTTGTGTTCAATCTTGTGGTGCTTTCACCAAGTGAAAGAAGGGGACGCGACACGTATTGTATTATTGACATCGAGGATAACAAGATCGGGTTTTCATCATACTACTTGAGTTAATTCCGCTACATCATGTCATCTTACTTAATGTGTTACTCTGTTCTTCATGAACTTCATACTCTAGATGCAGGCATGAGTCGGTCGATGTGTGGAGTAATAGTAGTAGATGCAGGCAGGAGTCGGTCTACTTCTCAGGGACGTGATGCCTACATTCATGATCATTGCCTTAGATATCATCATAATTATGCACTTTTTTATCGATTGGTCGATAGTAATTTGTTTACCCATCGTAATATTTGCTATCTTGAGAGAAGCCTCTAGTGAGACCAATGGCCCCAGGTCTATTTTCCATCATATTAGTTTCCGATATACTATTTTGCAATCTTTTACTTTCCAATCTATAAGCCACCACAACAACAACAACAACATCAACAAAGCCTTTAGTCCCAAACAAGTTGGGGTAGGCTAGAGGTGAAACCCATAAGATCTCGTGATCAACTCATGGCTCCGGCACATGGATAGCAAGCTTCCACGCACCCCTGTCCATAGCTAGTTCTCTGGTGATACTCCAATCCTTCTGGTCTCTCTTAACGGATTCTTCCCATGTCAAATTCGGTCTATCCCGACCTCTCTTGACATTCTCCGCACGCTTTAGCCGTCCGCTATGCACTGGGGCTTCTGGAGGCCTGCGCTGAATATGCCCAAACCATCTCAGACGATGTTGGACAAGATTCTCTTCAATAGGTTCTACCTCAACTCTATCTCGTATATCATCATTCCGGACTCGATCCTTCCTCGTGTGGCCACACATCCATCTCAACATACACATCTCCGCCACACCTAACTGTTGAACATGTCGCCTTTTAGTCGCCCAACACTCGGCGCCATAAAACATTGTGGGTCGAACCGCCGTCCTGTAGAACTTGCCTTTTAGCTTTTGTGGCACTCTCTTGTCATAGAGAATGCCAGAAGCTTGGCGCCACTTCATCCATCCGGCTTTGATTCGATGGTTCACATCTTCATCAATACCCCCATCCTCCAGCAGCATTGACCCCAAATATCGAAAGGTGTTCTTCTGAGGCACCACCTGTCCATCAAGGCTAACCTCCTCCTCCTCACACCTAGTAGTACGGAAACCACACATCATGTACTCAGTTTTAGTTCTGCTAAGCTTAAACCCTTTCGATTCCAAGGTTTGTCTCCATAACTCTAACTTCCTATTTACCCCCGTTCGACTATCGTCAGCTAGCACCACATCGTCTGCAAAGAGCATACATCATGGGATATCTCCTTGTATATCCCTTGTGACCTCATCCATCACCAAGGCAAAAAGATAAGGGCTCAAAGCTGACCCTTAATGCAGTCCTATCTTAATCAGGAAGTCATCAGTGTCGACATCACCTATTCGAACACTTGTCACAACATTATCGTACATGTCCTTGATGAGGGTAATGTACTTTGCTGGGACTTTGTGTTTCTCCAAGGCCCACCACATGACATTCCGTGGTATCTTATCACATGCCTTCTCCAAGTCAATGAACACCATATGCAAGTCCTTCTTTTGCTCGCTGTATCTCTCCATAAGTTGTCGAACCAAGAAAATGGCTTCCATCGTCGACCTCCCAGGCATGAAACCAAACTGATTTTTGGTCACGTTTGTCATTCTTCTTAAGCGGTGCTCAATGACTCTCTCCCATAGCTTCATTGTATGGCTCATCAGCTTAATTCCACGGTAATTAGTACAACTCTGAACACCCCCCTTGTTCTTGAAGATTAGTACTAATATACTCCGTCTCCATTCTTCTGGCATCTTGTTTGCCCGAAAAATGAGGTTGGAAAGCTTGGTTAGCCATACTATCGCTATTTCCCCGAGGCCTTTCCACACCTCAATGGGGATACAATCAGGGCCCATTGCCTTGCCTCCTTTCATCCTTTTTAAAGCCTCCTTGACCTCAGACTCCTGGATTCGCCGCACAAAATGCATGATGGTCTCATCAAAGGAGTCATCAAGTTCAGTGGTAGAACTCTCATTCTCCCCATTGAACAGCTTGTCGAAGTACTCCCGCCACCTATGCTTAATCTCCTCATCCTTCATGAGGAGTTGGTCTGCTCCGTCCTTGATGCATTTGACTTGGCCAATATCCCTCGTCTTCCTCTCTCGGATCTTGGCCATCTTATAGATGTCCCTTTCCCCTTCCTTCATGCCTAACCGTTGGTAGAGGCCCTCATACGCCCTACCCCTTACTTCACCGATAGCTCGCTTTGCGGCCTTCTTCGCCATCTTGTACTTCTCTATGTTGTCTGCACTCCTATCCAAGTACAGGCGTCTGAAGCACTCTTTCTTCTCTTTAATCACCTTCTGGATGTCATCATTCCACCACCAGGTATCCTTATCTTCGCTTCTCCTTCCCCTGGACACTCAAAACTCCTCTGAGGCCACCTTAAGAATGCAAGTTTCCATCTTCATCCACACATTGTCCGCATCCCCTCCTTCCTCCCAAGGGCCCTCCTTAATGACCCTCTCCTTGAACGCGTGAGCTACCCCCCCCCTCGAGCTTCCACCACTTCGTTCTAGCGACTTTGGCACGCCTATCCCGCTGGACACGAGTCCGAAAGCGAAAGTCAGCAACCACCAGCTTATGTTGAGGTACAACACGCTCTCCAGGTATCACCTTACAATCTAGGCATGCATGCCTATCTTCTCTTCTCGATAGGATGAAATCAATATGGCTAGAGTGTTGGCCACTACTAAAAGTCACCAGATGTGATTCTCTCTTTCTAAAGAGGGCGTTAGCTACAATCATGTCGTAGGCTAGAGGAAAGCTTAAGACATCTTCTCCTTCCCGATTCCTGGTGCCATAGCCAAAGCCCCCATGCACCCCTTCAAAATATGTGTTAGATGTACCCACGTGGCCATTGAGGTATCCTCCTATGAAGAGCTTCTCGCCAATCGGTACACTCCTAACCATGTCTTCCAGGCCTTCCCAGAACTCCCTCCTGGTGTTCTCAATGTGGCCTACTTGCGGGGCGTACGCGCTGATAACATTGAGAACTAAGTCCCCAACTACCAGCTTGACCAGGATAATCCGATCCCCACATCTCTTGACGTCTACCACTCCATGCTTGAGGCTCTTGTTGATCAAGATGCCTACGCCATTCCTGTTTGCAGCCAACCCGGTGTACCATAGCTTGAAGCCGGTACCCTCCACCTCCTTTGCCTTCTGTCACCTCGACTTGGTTTCTTGGACACAAAGGATATAAACACTTATCCCCACCACTACATTGACTAGCTCCCGAAGCTTCCCTGTTAGGGACCCTATGTTCCAGCTACCTAAGCGGATCCTCCTAGGCTCGGCTAGCTTCCTTACTCTTCGCACTCGTCGAGTCAAATGCGAAGACCCTTGCTCATTTTCCACTACATCCGGGCGCCGATGTAGCGCGCCACTAAGGAAGCGACGACCCGATCCTTGCTCACTTGCCACCGTATCCAGATCAAGATACGGCGCGCCACCAAGGGGGTGACGTCCCGGCCCTTGCCCATTTGACACCACACCCGGGTTCCGATGTGGCGCGTCGCTGAGAGAGTTTCGCCCAACGAAAATCTTTTGGGTTTCATCTCCATAAGAGTAGCTGGGTTTTCACGTTGGCTCACCAAGCCTAACACAACCCTCCTCCTTTACCCGGGCTTGGGACCGGCTATGTTGAGACAACATAGCCAGAGTTTTTCCAATCTATAAACCAAAAACCCAAAAAATATTTTACATTTTGTTTATCTATCTCTATCAGATCTCACTTTTGCAAGTAACTGTGCAGGGATTGACATCCCATTTATCGCGTTGGGTGCAAGTTGTTTGATTGTTTGTGCAGGTATTGGTGATACGTGCGCCAGTCTCCTACTGGATTGATACCCGAGTTCTCAAACTGAGGGAAATACTTATGTCTACTTTGCTACAACACCTTTCCTCTTCAAGGGAAAAACCAACGCAAGCTCAGGAAGTAGGAGGAAGAATTTCTGGTGCCGCTGCCGGGGAGATCTATGCCAAGTTAAGAGTCAACATTTGTCTTCTATCAACTCGCCAATCTCTGGTGCCGTTGATATCTATGTCAAGTCAAGACACACCAAGTACCCTTCATAAAACTCTCATCTCTTGCATTTACATTATTTTCCATTGGCCTCTCGTTTTCCTCTCCCCCACTTCAAAAATGATTTTCAAAAAGATTTGCCTTTTCTTCGCCCTTTTTTCGTTCGTCTTTTTCGCTTGCTTTTTGTGTGCTCGTGTGTTGGATTGCTTGCTTTGTCACGATGGCTCAAGAAAATACCAGATTGTGTGGCTTTTCCAACACCAATAATAATGGTTTTATTATAACTGCGATTGCTACCGCTTCTAATGCGGAATCTTGTGAAATTAATGCTGCTTTATTGAATCTAGTCATGAAAGATCAAATTTCTGGCCTTCCTAGTGAAGATGCCGCATCCCATCTAAACAATTTCATTGATTTGTGTGATATGCAAAAGAATAGATATGTGGATAATGATCTTGTTAAATTGAAGCTATTTCAGTTTTCACTACGAGATGAGGCTAAAACTTGGTTTTCATCTTTGCCTAAAAATAGTATTGATTCATAGAGTAAGTGTAAAGATTCCTTTATTTCCAAGAATTTTCCTCCTGCTAAGATCATCTCTCTTAGGAATGATATTATGAATTTTAAACAACTTGATCATGAGCATGTTGCACAATCTTGGGAGAGGATGAAACTTATGATAAGAAATTGTTCTACACATGGTTTGTGAAAACTTTTTCTTCTAGTCCTCGTGAAAATAATGGTGAAGATCTTAAATTAATTGATGTGACTCCTATTGAATCTTTGTTTTACAATATAAATTTTGATAAATATGTGACTGGAGATGAGTCAACTTTAGTTAAAAGGTGTCCCAATGACTCAGAGTTTTTTGATCATGATGCAAAAATTGATAAAAGTGGGATTGGCGAGATCAAAACTTTAAGTAGCAATGAACCCACTCTTTTGGATTTCAAGGAAATTTAATTATGATAATTGTTCTTTAATAGATTGTATTTCCTTGTTGCAATCCATGTTGAATTCTCCTCATGCTTATAATCAAAATAAAGCTTTTACTAAACATATCGTAGCTATGATGCAGTCTTTTGAAGAAAAGATTGTATTGGAAGTTTCTATTCCTAGAAAAATTTATGATGAGTGGGAACCTACTTGTCGGTGTACTAAGGTAGGGGTACCTCAGCACCCCAACTTGTGCACGGGCAGTTGCAGCTTCCAGCGGCAGGGTTTACCACGTGCTCGCCGGATACCTTCCTACTCCATGTCAGACCATTCAAAAACAAAGTATACAAGACAGAAAATCGAGATCCCGGCAAGCGGAGCTTGCCGGGAAGGCCGCTCCAGGCTCAAGGTTGCTTCACTCACGCAAGGCCCTGGCAAGAGGAGCTTGCCAGGAAGACTAGAAGATTACATCATAGAAGACACGCCTCGGCGCTATATGCGTCCCGGCGAGGGCCCGGGGAGCGACAAACTTCAGAGCCCGGCAAGCTCCCGGGCCCGGCAAGGTCAAGACCCCGGCAAGGTGCTTGCCGGGAGAGTTGCGCTGTGTGCCCGCGCTCCAGCTCATCGGCCCACGCGTCGCCCTGGGGCCATTCCAGGGACGCGTGGCGGATGGCTGTGCAGCCTGGGGGACACGGTAGCACTCCACGGTGGTGAAGCCATCGCCGTGGCGAACGGAGACGCAAGGGCGGGAGCTTTTGGGGTCGACGGCGACGGGCATTAAATGCTCTTGTCCCCCACTGTCAAAGTAGGTAGCGACCACTGTTCGCGCACTCTGGCTCCACTATTCCCGCACTGTTACAACTACCACCTCTTTTACATTTTTACCCCTTTCTCTTACGTTGACACCTGTCGGTGACCCCTTGCACTATAAAAGGAGGCCCATGCACAACGTAGAGGGGGTTCGGAACCTAGATCGCTCATACGCTCGGTGTAGCTGGTTCTTCAAGCTCCCGAGCTCTCCAACTCAATACAAACTAAGCAGGAGTAGGGTTTTACGCGTCCACCGCGGCCTGAACCTGGGTAAACTGCCCGCGTGCTCGCTACGATCTGCTCTTCGTGCTCCCTCCGCCCTCTTACCGCACAAACAAAGGGGCTCCGGTCCCATAGGTGTTCGTGGCGGACAGTTTCCCCCGACATCTTTGGCGCGCCAGGTAGGGGGCGTCGAGGTTGTGCGAATCTGATCCGGCGTTCACGCGGGCGCATTCTTCATCAACCTCTCCAGTTTCGTCAGCGACTTCATCAGCAACAGCACCATGGCCCCGAAGAAGAAGGCTTCGGAGGTCGGAGGCCCGTCTGCGTCTCACCCGCCGCCACCAGAGCCAACGGTGGGCGGGGGAGGCGCCGTCGGAAGGGTGGTCGCCGGCGAGGACACTCGCGGCGCCACCAAATCCAAGGATAGGACGGACGACCGAGCCTCGGTCTCCGTGGACGCGCCGCGTCCATCTCAGCACACGACAACCCAGCAGCGCCATACCACAGGAGGTGGTATCCGCTTGGTGGGGCAAGGACAAACCGGAGGCTCGCGGGATGCCCCGGACCACCGTCCGGGCACAAGCAAAGCGAAGGCGCCGGGGCAGGACCCTGCTCCTTCTAACGCTGTTAGGAGTCCGAGCATATCCCGCTCCTCGCACCGCTCGCCCCCGTTCCCCTCCACTCCAGCAGAAGCGCTCGCAAGGGCGCAACTGTTCCTCGATTTCCCTCCAGCGGCGGACAAGGCCGAAGACTGGAGGGCTACCATCCAGAGCCTGATCGCCTTCGCCAACAATGACTCTCCACAGCAGCCGGCGACCTCGCGGCTGCGGCAAGCTGAGAAGACGAAGGCCGACGGCGACAAGACCGCCGGGGGTGCGACAATCGTACACTCCCCGCCACAGAAGCAGAAGACGCCGCCCCGCCGGAACAACGCCGACGACGGCTCCACGGCGTCGTCGGATCCGCGGGCTCGTCGGGACCAGCGCCAGGTCCTCGACGACCGGCGACAAGAAGACGCTCGAACAACAATCGAGCGCCGCCGAGAAGCTCGGCGACAATCAGACCAGAGGGCTGGGGACGCTGTCGACGCGTGCGCGCCTGGTGAACCAGGCGACTTGCCGTACGCGGCAGGCTGCCCTGCGTTTACCCGTGAGCTGCGGCGCGTCCAGTGGCCCAGCATGAAGAATTTCAAGCCCGACGTACCGGAGAAGTACGACGGCAAGACGCACCCCTCGGAGTTCCTCAGCGTTTACACCATCGCGGTACAAGCTGCCGGGGGGCGCGACGAGAAGATTTTGGCAAACTACTTCCCGCTCGTGCTTAAGCCGAACGTTCGTTCCTGGCTTATGCACTTGCCGGAAGGCTCCATTTCTTCTTGGGCAGACCTTTGCCATCAGTTTGTTGGCGCCTTCACCGGCGGCCACAAACCCCACGGCCTGGAGAGCGATCTCCACATTTTGGCCCAGAAGGAAGGAGAGCCCCTGCGCAAGTACATCCAACGCTTCAGCCGTGTGCAACACAACATCCCTGATGTCCACCCTGCCGCGGTTATCAGCGCGTTCCACCAGAACGTGCGTAACCGCCGCATGCGTGAAGAAATGGCGATGACCAAGATTCGGGATGTCAGCGAGCTCTATGCTCTGGCTGATAAGTGCGCACGCGCGGAAGAGGGGAGGAGACTCCCCGGGGAGGATGCTGGCGCAGGAGGAAGCGACAGCGACGACGCCGCCCCGGCAAAGAAGGGCCGGCGGCGGAACAACCGAAGGAAAAACAAGAAGGAAGTGCTTGCCGTCGAGAAGACCGGCAAGGAGGCTCCCGCCAAGCAAACACAGGCTGGCGGCTCCGGCAAGGAGCCTGCCCCTGTAGCGGCAGCCGACAAGCAGGACGGCTCCGACAAGCAGTACTGCAAGATCCACCGCACCAAGGGCCACGACCTATCCAACTGCAAGCGCGTCGAGTACCTCGTCGAGCAGCAGAAAGCTGAGTACGAGAGGCGTGACAAGGAGAAGGCCCAAGGTGGCGGGGGAGAACCAAGCAAGAAGCGGCCGTTCAATGGCCGGGGAGGACGCCACGGCAAGGCCAAGCAGCGGCAAGGTGATCGACCTCCCCGGGGCCGCGACAAGGATGAAGAGGACGACGACGAAGACATGGAGGATGAGGATAACATCGAGCAGGAGTTCCAGAAGGCCACGGAGGTCCTGTGCGTCGACGGTGGCGCCTCTCTGCACACCTCCCACCGCCAGCTCAAACAGTGGGTGCGCGAGGTGAATGCAGCGGAGCCGCCCATGGAGTCGCGCAGGCTCCTCAAATGGTCCAGCACGCCCATCATTTTTGATCTTGAGGATCACCCTGACCGCACCACTGCGGTCGGGTGCTTGCCGATGCTGGTATCCCCCACCATCCGCAACCTCAAGGTCACCAAAATGTTGGTTGACGGCGGGGCCGGGCTGAACTTGATCTCCTCTGCTGTGATCAAGAAACTCCAAATCCCAGATGGCGAGCTCGAAGAGACCGGTTCTTTCCAAGGAATCAACCCAGGAAGGAGCAAGCCCAAGGGGAAGATCACTCTGCCGGTGACCTTTGGCGGGGAGCTCAACTTCAGAACTGAGCGCATCACTTTCGACGTCGCCGATATTCCATTGCCATACAATGGAATACTCGGCCGTCCTGCCCTCGCCAAGTTCATGGCAGCTTCCCATTATGCCTACAACGTACTCAAGATGCCGGGGCCGATAAGCGTCATCACTGTCCATGGCGACAAGAAAGATGCGCTTGTCTGCGCCGACAAGATCTACCGGGATGCAGCAGCTGCGGCAGAAAAGGACACACTTGCCGCTGAAGCTCCCGGGGGGAAGAAGACAAAGACCAAGTCCGGCAAGTGCTCTGGGGCCCACTCCGGCAACCGCACCTCTTCGGAGTGCTGCGCTGCCGTCGAGGACGTTCCATCGAGCTCCACCGGCAAGTGTAAGAAGGGAATGGCCGCTCCTCCGGCAACCAAGAAGGTGTCCGCCAAGGAGGACGGCACTGGTGGTACCTTCACCATCAGTGCCACGCTTGACAGCAAATAGGAAAGCGCGCTCGTTGCCTTCCTACGGGCGAATGTCGATGTGTTTGCCTGGCAACCATCTGACATCCCCGGTGTTCCCAGGAAGGTAATTGAGCACAAGCTTGCTGTCTGTCCTCATGCGCGGCCCATCAAGCAAAAAGTGAGAAAGCAAGCCGTGGAGCGCCAAGAATTCATCAACGAAGAGATCAAGAAGCTAGAGGCAGCAGGCCTAGTTAGAGGTGTGATCCATCCAACGTGGTTAGCGAACCCAGTCGTCGTGCGCAAGGCCAACGGGAAGTGGAGACTGTGTATAGACTTCACCGATGTGAATAAAGCATGTCCCAAGGATCCATTCCCTTTGCCGCGCATCGACCAGATTGTTGACTCCACTGCCGGATGTGAGCTACTCTGTTTTCTTGACGCATACTCAGGCTACCATCAGATCTTTATGGCCAAAGAGGATGAAGAGAAGACTGCATTTATCACTCCTTGTGGCACTTATTGCTTCATACGCATGCCATTTGGACTGAAGAATGCAGGATCAACATTTGCAAGGGTAGTGTACACTGCTTTCGAGCCACAGATCCACAGAAATGTAGAGGCTTACATGGATGACATCGTGGTGAAGAGTAAGAGCAAGGAAACCCTGATCCAAGATTTGGAAGAAACATTTCAGAACCTGCGCAGGATACAGCTCAAGTTGAACCCCGAGAAGTGCGTCTTCGGAGTCCCCTCCGGCAAGCTTCTCGGGTTCTTTGTGTCACAGAGGGGGATTGAAGCCAACCCCGATAAGATTAAAGCCATTGAGCAGATCGAGGCCCCGGAGCGCGTCAAGGATGTCAGAAGGCTTGCAGGTTGTGTGGCTGCCCTCAGTAGGTTCATTTCGAAATCTGCAGAACGCGCCCTGCCTTTCTTCAAAATCTTGAAGAAGGCAGGTCCCATGAAGTGGACTCCAGAAGCGGAGGCAGCGCTGCAAGATTTGAAACGGTACCTATCCTCCACTCCAATACTCGTCGCACCTAGACCACATGAAAAGTTGTTGCTATACCTAGCGGCAACCAACCAGGTGGTTAGTGCTGCGTTAGTAGCGGAGAGGGAGCCCGACGAGGAGGCTACACCACCGGCAAGCGAGTCCAGCGACAAGCAGGGGGCTGCTCCGACAAGCTCTGGCCCCGACAAGGACAACTCTGCGCAGGAACAGGAAGAAGTGCGGAAGAAGATGGTGCAGCGCCCAGTGTATTTTGTAAGTTCCCTTCTACAGGGAGCTAGATCAAGATACTCTGGTGTGCAGAAGTTGCTTTTCGGCCTCCTCATGGCCTCGAGAAAGCTGCGCCATTACTTCCAGGCACACGAGATAACAGTGGTCACTCGCTTTCCGCTGAAGAGGATATTGCACAACCCAAAAGCAACAGGCAGGATCGTTGAGTGGGCACTGGAGCTGTCGAGCTTTGGGCTCAAGTTTGAAAGTACTTCAACCATACAGAGCCGAGCTTTGGCAGAATTCATAGCTGAGTGGACCCCAACGCCCGATGAAGAAGTCCAAGAAACAAGTGCACCCGTACAAGAAGCGACAAGTGAATGGGTAATGTATTTTGATGGTGCCTTCTCGCTGCAAGGCGCCGGTGCTGGCGTGGTACTCATCGCGCCCACCGGAGAGCACCTCAAATATGTTATCCAGATGCACTTTCCCAGGGAGCAAGCGACAAACAACACTGCTGAATATGAAGGCTTGCTTGCCGGCCTCAGGATTGCGGCCGAACTTGGGATCAGAAAGCTGATTGTACGAGGAGATTCTCAGTTGGTGGTCCGGCAAGTCAACAAGAGTTATCAGAGCCCTTTGATGGAAGCTTATGTAGATGAAGTGAGGAAGCTTGAGGAGCACTTTGAAGGTCTGCAAATGGAGCATGTCCCCAGAGCTCAGAATGAAATAGCAGATGGCCTTTCAAAGTGTGCCTCGATGAAGTTACCTGTGGAGCCAGGGACCTTCTTGCTCAAGCTAACTCAACCATCCGTTACACCATCAATTGGGCAGTCGAAGAAGAGAAAATTGGTCTCTGGCGACTACTTGCCGGCGGATTTCCCTGAAACCGCCGCCAAGGTCCCCAAGATCAACAACCAGAACGCTGAGGAACAGTTTGCTCCTGCAGATCCTCGGGTCTGTGCAGTTGAAGCAAGCGTTCCCGACAAGCCTCGCCCCGGCGAGCTTGCCGGGGGACCTTCAGCTCCGGCAGAGCCAGAGGTTCTTGCCGTAGAAGCCGAGGTCCCTGCAGCGGCCCTCATGCCTTTAGTCCTTGCCGTTGAGCCCCAAGCTCTGGCATGGGCGCAGCAGATCGTCCGTTTTCTGCAAACTGGAGAACTTCCCGACGAACCAGAAGAAATAGAGAAGATAACCAGGCAGTCAAGTATGTACCAGTTCGTGGATAACGAGCTGTACAGAAGAAGGCTCAATGGTGTCAGATTGAAGTGCATCTCCAGAGAAGAAGGACATAAGCTGTTGGCGGAAATACACGGAGGCATATGCGGCCACCACATTGGCGCAAGGGCGCTTGCCGGGAAAGCTTTCCGGCAAGGGTTCTTTTGGCAAGAAGCCCTCCAAGATGCGACTGCACTAGTAACCAAGTGTGAAGCGTGCCAGTTCCATGCAAAGCAGATTCATCAACCAGCTCAAGCTCTCCAAACAATTCCTTTGTCCTGGCCCTTCTCGGTCTGGGGGCTCGATATCCTCGGCCCCTTCCCCCGAGCCGTCGGGGGCTTTGAGTACTTGTACGTTGCAATCGACAAGTTCACAAAGTGGCCAGAAGTGGAGCCAGTGAGAAAGGTGACAGCACAGTCGGCAGTCAAGTTTTTCAGGTCGATTGTTTGCCGTTTCGGGATCCCTAACAGGATCATCACCGACAACGGTACACAATTCACTAGTCGCACCTTCATGCAGTACGCCCAAGACCTTGGCGCCAAGGTCTGTTTCGCTTCTGTTGCTCACCCGAGGAGCAACGGTCAAGCGGAGAGGGCCAATGCTGAAGTGCTGCGCGGACTCAAGACAAGGACCTTTGACAGGCTGCACAAGTGCGGAAGAAATTGGATAGAGGAGCTACCGGCGGCTCTTTGGTCAATC
>LR738710.1:481133352-481215003 GCA_902687465.1 Secale cereale | reverse complement strand
GGGGGGGGGGGAAGGAGATGGAAGAGGAACCAAGTGCTGTTCAAGAAAGAGAAGCCTTACCGAGAAGCAAGCGACATATGAAAGCTAAGTTATTAGAATTTGACCAGTTCAAATTTTTAAATTTTAGTTGTCTTCCTTGAACAATCACACTTTGTATGGAAAACCTGTACGCGGAGGAACCTACCCGTAGCTAGTCGCACCCTTGCCTTGTTTTCGAGTACGCTCAACGACTTAAGTGAGCTGCGACAAGTGTCGCGCCCTTGCTTCGTTTTCGAGTTCGCTCAGCAAGCTAAGTGCGTCGCGACTAGCCGCGGCAAGGTTGCTTGCCGGTGAGACCTTGGCCAGCAGGCTGCTCAGAGTCCGGCACTCAGCGCTCGCGGCAAGGGACCCTTGCCGGCAAGCTCCCCGGGAGCGTAGGGTGAAAAGCATACAAAGTAAATGACCAAGACAAGGAAGATAACATTGCACTGATTGATCAAAATAAGATAAATATCTTACAAAAGACAACTTGTCGCAATGATTAATGAGTTCATAACACCCTATGCAGCAACAAAAAAGAGATAAAGATAAAGGAGGCCTAATCTACGCGGTCGCCCTCGATCCTGGAGATCTTGTTCACCTTGGCGATCATGTGGGCGACCTGCTCCTTCAGCGCCTCCATGTTCGCGTCGGCCGGCAAGCTACGGAGAACGTTGGTGAGGTTTATGCCGGGATTGCGGTATACAATCTTCGTCAGCACACGCTCCAAGGTTCCCGTACAGAGCAGGCGCGACTCCTCGGCCAGCTGCGCGGGAATCTTTTTCCGAAGATTTGCAAGAGCCGGCGCGATTCCCCTGAAGAAGAGGCTGAGCTTGGCGCTGTGAGGGAGGTTCGGATCCGGAGAGTAGATGAGATGCTCGACTTTCAGCGCCAGCAGCTCCTGGTCGATGTTGGACGCAGAAGATACCAAGTCCTCGGTCCATACCTCAACGGTACGGCGGAAGTTCTCGGCCGCTTTGTTGGCGCTGTCCACCAAGGTTCGCTCCTTGCGGAGCTCCTCCTTCAACTTGGTCTCCCGATCCCGGACGGCGTCAAGCGAGTTCTTCAGTGTAGAAACCTTCAGCTCTAGATCCTCGATGGAGTCCTTGGCGGCCTTCAGCTCGTCGCCCTTCTCAGAAAGACGCACCTGGAGTTCCGAGTTGGTGTGGGCGTCCTTCTCGCGCTCTATGTTGAGCGCGGCGACCCTCTCCACGTTCGCCTTCAGCAACTCCTCCAGCTGTGCGACCTTGGCGGCAAGCTCCTCCTTGGCGGTCTCCGCGGCAGCCGCGGCGGCTTTCGCCTCCTTCAGCTCCCCGCCGAGGGCTTGCTCCCGAGCGGCAAGGTCTTCCTCGTGGGAGTCGAGGTTGACCTTCCGCTGGGCGAGCTCTCCTTCTCGCCGGGACAGCTCCACCCCGGTGAGCCGCTGCTGCTCTTCGGCCTCGGCCTTCTCCAGCAACCACTCTTGGTATTCCCCGGCGAGCCGCTCGCGCTCCTCCGCCACCTCGCGGAGGGCAGCCTGGTTGGCGGCGCTGAGCTCCGCCGCGCGCTTCTCCATCTCTGCGGCGGCCTTGGCGGCAAGGGCCTCCCGAGAAGCCAGCTTCGCCTGCCTGGCCCGGTAAAGGGCCAGGAGTTGGTGAAGCAGCTTCTCCTCCTCGGGCCCGTCGCTCCCGCCGGGCGCCTCGACGATCTTCAAGCCCGTGGAGGCGAGGACCTCCCCATCAAAGGCCTCGCCCTCCGCGGGAGCTCGCGACGAAGAACCCCACGGCACCTGGATGAATACGCCGTTGGGGGCTTCAAGGTAGTAGCCGGCCTGCTCCTTTTCGGCGGAGGGGTCGGCGGCCGGCGCAGCACTTGATGCTCCCGCCGCCTCCTGGCCGGCGGTGCGGTCGCCGTCCCCCTCCCCGGCCGCTGCGTCCGCAGCCGGAGCGGTCTCCTGCGCGGCCGGCTCGGCGGCTCCCGCCGTGTCCTCGGCGACAGGGGCGTCGCCGCCGCCGCCCTGCGCGCCCTCCTCCTTGATGATGATGACCTCCGTCTCCATCTGCTCGGGGGGAGGAGGATCTAGAAGAAGAAGAAGAAGCAAAAGAAGCTCAGGCAAATATCCAAAAAGAGACAATGCCAAGAAGACAAAGTTGCAAGACCTACCTTGGCGGACGTCGTCAGCGGCGGGCTCCCTCGCCGGGGAGCTCTGCCTTGGCGGAGTGGCCACCCTCGCCGGGCTGCTCGCCCTTGGCGGGGTACTCGCCCTTGGCGGAGTACCCGCCCTTGGCGGAGCGCTCTCCCTTGCCGGGGAGTTCGGCCTTGGCGGGGACGGCGGGGCCTGCGGCTCCTCGGGGGCGACCTCCGGACGCTCCTGCGGCTGTGGCTCCACCTCTGCACAAGTCAAGACAAAATAATCAGGATATTAGCACAAGGACAGATGCTCAAGCGCACCCGACAAATGGAAGTACGGAACCCAGACTTACGCTGGGGGCTGCGCTGGGGGCTGCTCCTCGGAGCAGCGCTCGGGTCCGGCAAGCTTGGCTCCGGCACGTCCCCAGTCGCCGCGGCGGGCGAGTCGTCCGCGACCTCGACCACGGGCACCTTGGCTTTCTTTGCCACTCGCTCCGCCAAGGTCCTGAAATCAAAGCAAAAAAAAAACAAGATTAACATCAACGATAATCAAGACGAAATTTGAGAAGATGAAGGATGTCGAGTTCTTACTCCTGCTCCTCCTCGTCGTCGTCGCTCAAGGCGGAGAAGTCAAACTCCACCTGGGGCGCGTCTGCGCGAGGAGCGGGAGGCGAAGACTCCCTCGGGCGCTTGGCGGTCCCTGGGGCTGGGGGCTGCGAAGCCCCAGCCCCTGTGGTAGCCGGGGCCCGGGGAGCGGGCGAAGCCGCCGCTCCGCTCCGTGAAGACTCCTGTCCGCTCGGCGCCGACTTGCGAGGCGCCTCTGCCGTGGCCTGCGTGCGGGCCGCCTCCGCCGTGGCTGGTGCGCCGGTCGCCCCCGGCGCAGCTTGGCTCCCCCGGGGAGCTCGCGCTGCCCGGCGAGCTGGTTGTTGTCGGGGCGCCTGCGCCCTCGCCCCCGTCGTCGTCTTGCGGAGACGCTTCAGTGGAGACCGCCTAGGGCTTGCCCGGGGCGGGGAGGTCTCCGACGACGAGGAGATGTCGTCGGCGTAGAGCTCCGTAGACCCGCCGGAGTCCTCGGCGGCCTCGGCGTCCTCCTCCTCCTCCTCCCCGGCAGGCTTGCTGGGCCCGGCGTCCTGCGCCGCGGCCTCCTTCCCTCCGGCGCCTCCGCTCCCTGCGGCGCCCCTATTCCCTCCGGCGGCGTTGCCTCTCGCCGCGGCCTCCGTTTGGATCCCAATGATCCCGGAGTGCCTCAAGGATGGGACTCCGGCGAGCTCGTCGGGAGGCAGCTTCAGTAGCCTGCGGATCTCCGCCTCCTCCGCTTGGCAGGACGCCTCCGCAGCATCTGCCTCGTCGGGCGTGTAGCCGAACTCTCCCGCCGCTGCGGCTGCAGCGGCCTCTTCAACCCGAGAAGCGATGTACGCTATCTCCTGGTCAGTGGTGTCCCGTGTCAGCTCCCGGGTCTCGTTCTTGTTCTTCGCCACCTCCACAAGGTTGTCGAAGAAGCTGAGGATGTCTGATGGCGTGGGCGGAATCCATGTGCGGTCCACGCCGTGCGAATCACACGCGGGCATCATGGCGCGAAGAGGATCACAGGCTGTGCTGTTGCAGAGGGGCACCACTCCCCGGGGCCCCCTGAACCATTCCGGGTGGGCCGGGTCGTGCTTAAACAGCTCCCGGACCATCCCCTTCTGCTCCAGTGACGTAAAGTTAAAGTTGAGCCCGGGTCGCAACCTCATGATATCCGCCGAGTTGCCGTACTCCCAGGCCGGCCTTTTCCTGTCTTGGAGAGGAGCGATGCGGCGGCGGAGGAAGTCTGTGCCTACTTCTGCGACAGACAACCTAGCTGTCCAGAGACGGAGAATCCTAATGAGGGCGACGTCGAGCTTCTTGTCGTCCGAATCCAGCTCGCTCCAGTCCCTGCCGCGCACGATAGGCGTTGTGCGCGGCGCGGTGAAGGATTGTGGCTGGTCCTCGACGATCCAACACCATTCCGCACGCCATTCCTCCCACTTGCCGCGGAGCTCCCCCGGCAAGTAGGACTCCTTCTTGTTCAGACGAAAAACCCAAGATATCCCTCCGGAGAGGGGGGCGCCGGCCTCTGCTCTAGGGGTGAAGAAATGCCTAAACAGCGCTACGTTTGGGTGTATTCCTATATAGTTTTCGCACATGTGTGCGAAAACCGCCATTGTGAGGATGGCGTTGGGGGTGAAGTCAAGAAGATGGAGGCCGTAGGTGTGCATTATGTCACAGAAGAAATCAGAAAAAGGAGGGCAAAGACCGCAGTGGAAGAAGGCTGCGAAGAAATAGTACCCGCCGGGGTAGTTGTCCTTGGCGGCGGCCGGATAAGCTCGAGTGCGGGGGTGCGCCTTGGTTCCCTTGGACCAGAACAAGTAGTACTTGTTCCAGAGCTCCCGCGCGCTGAGCCTCGGCGGGAAGACGAGGTTCCGCTTCCGATACGCGGTAAGCCTCGCCGCTTGCTCCGATTTCTCCTTCTTGGCCTTCTCCGCCTTCGCCTTCTCGGTCTTCGGGGCCATGGCGGAGGCGGCGGGGACAGGGGGATGAGGAGCCCGGCGGCGCCGGAGATGCAGACGGCGGCGGCGGAGGTGCGGAGGCGGAGCGCAAAGGGGATTTCTGGAGGAGGAAGAAGATGCAATGAAAGCGTAAGGAGGGGAACCGCTCCTGCTTCCTCTGCTTTTATGGGGAAGTGGGGGGCGTTTCGCTCTTTCCATTAAAAGAACGTGGGCACGTCCCATCCCACAACGCCGCAATCGACGCGTGCCGTTACGGGGGGATGCGGCAGATGCGGAAGTGGATTCGGCGCGCTGTGGGCCGCGTGTGCCCGTGCACTGTTTTGGGCCTGACCCAACAGCGCTCGGCACCGTGTGTGGCCCAGGCCCGGGGGCTCCTGTCGGTGTACTAAGGTAGGGGTACCTCAGCACCCCAACTTGTGCACGGGCAGTTGCAGCTTCCCGCGGCAGGGTTTACCACGTGCTCGCCGGAGACCTTCCTACTCCATGTCAGACCATTCAAAAACAAAGTATACAAGACAGAAAATCGAGATCCCGGCAAGCGGAGCTTGCCGGGAAGGCCGCTCCAGGCTCAAGGTTGCTTCACTCACGCAAGGCCCTGGCAAGAGGAGCTTGCCAGGAAGACTAGAAGATTACATCATAGAAGACACGCCTCGGCGCTATATGCGTCCCGGCGAGGGCCCGGGGAGCGACAAACTTCAGAGCCCGGCAAGCTCCCGGGCCCGGCAAGGTCAAGACCCCGGCAAGGTGCTTGCCGGGAGAGTTGCGCTGTGTGCCCGCGCTCCAGCTCATCGGCCCACGCGTCGCCCTGGGGCCATTCCAGGGACGCGTGGCGGATGGCTGTGCAGCCTGGGGGACACGGTAGCACTCCACGGTGGTGAAGCCATCGCCGTGGCGAACGGAGACGCAAGGGCGGGAGCTTTTGGGGTCGACGGCGACGGGCATTAAATGCTCTTGTCCCCCACTGTCAAAGTAGGTAGCGACCACTGTTCGCGCACTGTAGCTCCACTATTCCCGCACTGTTACAACTACCACCTCTTTTAAATTTTTACCCCTTTCTCTTACGTTGACACCTGTCGGTGACCCCTTGCACTATAAAAGGAGGCCCATGCACAACGTAGAGGGGGTTCGGAACCTAGATCGCTCATACGCTCGGTGTAGCTGGTTCTTCAAGCTCCCGAGCTCTCCAACTCAATACAAACTAAGCAGGAGTAGGGTTTTACGCGTCCACCGCGGCCCGAACCTGGGTAAACTGCCCGCGTGCTCGCTACGATCTGCTCTTCGTGCTCCCTCCGCCCTCTTACCGCACAAACAAAGGGGCTCCGGTCCCATAGGTGTTCGTGGCGGACAGTTTCCCCCGACACTACTATTAAGATCAATATTAAATATTATGAGTGCCATGCTTTTGTGTGATTTGGGTGCTAGCGTTTCCACGATTCCAAAAACTTTTTGTGATGTGTTAGGTTTCCGTGAACTTGATGAGTGTTCTTTAAATTTGCATCTTGCAGATTCCACTATTAAGAAACCTATGGGAAGGATTAATGATGTTCTTATTGTTACAAATAGGAATTATATGCCCGTAGATTTCATTGTTCTTGATATAGATTGCAATCCTACATGTCCTATTATTCTTGGTAGACCTTTCCTTAGAACGATTGGTGTAATTATTGATATGAAAGAAGGAAACAATAGATTTCAATTTCCATTAAGGAAGGGTGTCGGTGTCAAAACTGACGGATCTCGGGTAGGGGGTCCCGAACTGTGCGTCTGAGGATCGATGGTAACAGGAGACTGTGGACACGATGTTTACCCAGGTTCGGGCCCTCTCTATCTAGGTAATACCCTACTTCCTGCTTGATTGATCTTGATCAATATAGGGTTACAAGAGTTGATCTACCTCGAGATCGTAATGACTAAACCCTAGAAGTCTAGTCTAGGGTATTGTGATTTTGTGGCTACGGACTAAACGCTCCGGTTTATATATGCACCAGAGAGACCTATGGTTGCACATGATCATCCTGCAGAGGAAGGAAATATTACACCCAGACTCTAAACTTTCGATTCTACACATATAGGAGTCCTATCGGGATACGGGGGATAATCTTTAGCGATAATCTTCACGGCCCACCAGTCCGGCCCATAACAAGTAATCCGGCCACCCGAGCACCCCTTAATCCAGGACTCCCTCAGTAGCCCCTAAACCAGTCTTCGATGATGGTGAGTTCGGCACGTGTACTGTCTTCGGCATTGCAAGGCGGGTTCCTCCTTCCGAACATAATGAAGTGTTATTTCCTTCACAAAGGAACTATGTCCGGTTCTGCATGATTAGTACAACCCTTAGCCTCTAAGGCAATGTGTTGAAAAATGAAAACCGTGTCTTTACTGACAACTTTTCAGCGAAGCGTCATGTTTAGCCCTTTAATATTTCGAACCGTTTTCTTGGCTCTGGTTTCGTGTTTCGAGGCATAGCCCCATTGGCACGTCTTGTCGAAACAGAGATCGTTCCCATTTATCGTGAGATCCTCATCAATATGACATGGGTAACCCAACCGTGCCTTACGCACAATCACATCGGGAACCGGCGAGTTTTATGGCTGGAGTTGGGGACGTTTGGTATTACCGTCTATAAAAGGACACATATCCTTCCCCTTTCATCCCATGCTCTCCTCAAGCCCTAGCTTTCCAATCTGTCTAGCCCCAGCGCCCACAGCTCCAGCGCCAGCAGCTCTCAACTCCTCCACCACTGCCTCCTTCTCCAGCCATGGCTGGATCCGGCTCCAAGGGCAAGTGGGAGGCTTCCATGGTCACGGGGAAGACCGTGAAGAATCTCTGGAGCGCGGGCTACCTCGCAGACGACATAGCGCACCGGATTCCCGATAGGAATCAGGTAATCCCCGTCCTTGAGCCGGGTGAGGGGGTGGTATTCACCCCTCACTTTATTCGGGGGCTAGGGTTTCCGCTTCACCCCTTTGTCCGGGGCATACTGTTCTTCTACGGGCTGGATTTCCATGATCTAGCCCCAAAATCTATCCTCCACATATCGACTTTTATAGTCGTATGTGAGGCTTTCCTCCGCGTCTCTCCACACTTATGCTTATGTCTCAAGACCTTCAATCTAAAGCCGAAGGTGGTCGTCTGGCAGCACGCTCCCGAACGCCACCTGGACCAAGGGGGCCTTTGTGGAAACCAAAAAGATATGGCAGCATGAATGGTTCTACATCACCGAACCTCGCGTTGCCAATTGGGCAGTTGCGCCCGAATTCAGATCTGGACCCCTGGAGTGGCTTACCTCATGGACCACCAAGGGCCTTGAATGGGGGTCCTAGACGAAGGTGCAGACACTCCAAAACCGCATTTCTAGCAAGAGGGCGAAGGGCACCCACCTCACTGACGTGATACAAGTGATGCGCTTCCGTCGTACTCTTCCTTGCCAACTCCGGCTCCCACCTATGGGAGTTCAGTCCAGAGGGACCATGGACCTTGAAGCGCTTCTTCGGCACTACGCACAAAGATATCTGGAATCAGCTCCTCAATGCCCATAAGGATTGGCCCAAGGAGACCGAAGACAAGGGCTACAACAACGTGGCCTCGGCCTCAGAGGTAAGCACAATTCTGCCGAACACGTATCTTGTCCATATTTCAATTATAACAGGAGTTAGAACTTTTATGTTCCATTCATGCCTAGACAAAGAAAGCGGAGCCGATCAACTGTCCGGCTCTGTTGCCCAAAAAGCAAGCGATGCCCCAGCTGACGGTGATGCTGGTTCCGGCGCCGTACAAGGCACCGGAGAAGAAGGCCAAGAAGAAGGGCAAGGAGGTCAAGAGCGACCCCCGACTCAAGGGTCCCGTGGACACAATGTCCAGGGAAACAGACGCCCACTCCTCCCATGACAAAGAAGAAGAGGAGGAGGAGGAGGAAGAGGAAGAGGGCGACACCCCCATCAAGGCAAGGGGACAAGGGGGGTGCCTATGAATAAGTTGAACATCCCGGACAGCTCGGATTCAACATCCGAGTATAGTTTCCGGGTACAGCCCAGGATGAAGCCCCTCGCCGAATCATAAGTGTTCTGATTTCTCATTGTTGTGTTCGGTTTAATCAGCCACCATTGTCTAAGCAACTTTATACATTTATTTTGTAGTCCTCCCCGCATATTCTCTGAGGCTACACTGTCATCAGGGAATTCTCTGCCAGCTGAGATGGTGGAGAGCGACATGCCGCCGCGTGCTCAATCACCCATCCTAGGGGATACCGAAGTGTCCTCGCTACGGGTGTCCCCTGCATGAGCAGGTGGGAGCGGGACGGGGGAGAAGGCGCCCAAAGCCAACACCTCGGCCTCCATCAGCCAAGCGGGAGCAATCCCTATGGCGACCCATGGTGGGGAGCCCAAGCAATCCGGGCTCCCGCCGAACACTATTCCGGAGGCTAGTACGATTACGGAATTGGGAAGTCAGCCCCCTAAGATAGGGGGAGGAGCATCAGCTCCAGCGGCATCCTCCACTAATCCGGAGGTGCCGAACACGCTGAAGGAAGCACTGCAAGGTGCTTCCATCATGGCGGAACACCGTACCCTGATGGGTGCGGTGATGGAAAAGATTTAGTCCTGGGCGGGTCGGTGACGCAGCTGCATGACATTCTTTGGGCCGTCCATGACGGAAAAAACCGTGGTAGAAGCGAGGGCGAGGAAAATATTGGGGTGTTCCCGGTTACGGTGGGTGGTTGGGGCCGAGCGATGCGCGTTTCTCTCATACACGCACATGCGTGGGTGAGAGGCGTTGTGCTCTAACTGAACCCGAGCGATTGCACTGCAGGCTACACGTTACTGAACACGAGCGATCGATCGATGGCTGTTAACTGAACCCGATCGAGCGATTTCTTCGCTACTGCTGCTAACTGAAGCCGATCGATGCTGCCTGTGCATGAACAGTGAGCGTTGCTGGGGCGGTTTGGATGAACAGTTCCCGGTGGGGGTGGCTGAATAGGACCCCATGGTGTTGAACAGGACCCCGATCGATCGAGCCGGTTGGGGCCGCATGAACAGGACCCCGTGGAGGGCTGCATGAACAGGACCACCCCGTGGAGGGCAGGATGAACAGTAGATGGTGGAGGGCTGGATGAACAGTAGCCTGTGGAGGGGTGGTTGAACAGGAGCCCATGGAGAGGGCTGGTTGCACAGTAGCCGCTGGAGTTGCGTGCGGTGGAGGCTGAACAGTCGCAGGTGGAGGCTGGAGGAGGTCGACGGTGGATGAATACTAGTGTGATGCCCAGATAATCAAGCTACAGTAATCCCCTCCTAATGTTGCCATGTCATCACAATTAATTTGCTAAACCTCACTTTGGTCCAAACCCAATTCAAATTCAAAGTTAAAATAAAGTCAAATTATTATTTCTTCAAACAGTAAAACAAAAATGTTCGGTCGGTTACAAATATTCACTAGGTAATTAACATAAAATGAATATTTAAGTTTCCCCTAGAAATAATTAAAGTGGTCAAGCAGCACCTATTATGCCCTTTAAAATATGAACTTATTTTACAACAATTCCCAATGACCCCAAACTTTTTGGACAACACCCAAAATATCAGTAGGTAATTATGTGAGGAGTTTCAACGTTAACTAAAATCGTTTAGTACCTAAACTAAGTACAAAACAGTAGCTACATGAATAAAACAGTAAAGTAAATGGGAAGTACTAGTGGAAAGAAAGAAACCTAATCTACTGGGCCAATTAGCCACATAACTAAAACTGGCCCAAGCCACCCCTGTTTTCCCCTTCCTCCTGCTACAGGGAGCAGAGGGGATCGTGAAGGCCATCCATGGCACCTCGGCCAGGTGCCGGCCATCCACGACCTTCCCCATCATCTACAAGACCAGGGCGCCGCTCTCCCGAAACCCTAGCCCCACTCATTTCCCTCCCCGCGCCTCTGCTCTCTTCCCCCACTTACCCGACGCCACCAGTGCCGCGGCATCGTCGATCCCGCGACCTCCAGCCACCCCGTGCCGCTCGGAGACGTCCCCAAGGACCGCCGTCGTCGTCCACGTCGACTCCGCCCTTTGGCTCAAGCCGAGGAGCATCACCGCCGCCGCCCCTACGCCTTCCCCGTGTTCGGTCGCCGCTGCCCCACCCCGGATCTCCTTCCTCAGCGCTCTCCCGGCCTCCCGAGCATGTCATCGTGAACCGCTATGAGGCCCTCGTCTAATTACCCTTCTTTTCCCTTTAGAATTCATGCTGTAGCCGTCGCCCTTTAGCTTGCCCGGAACTCCGTGTGCCCGCTCACCTCTGGCCGCGCTCACCGCGCGGAGCCCGCGACCTGGACTGCCCTGTCGTGCCCGCGCGCCCAAGCCATCCCCTGTCTGCGTTCGCCTGGGCGTGCTGCACTAGCCGTGCACGCCCGTGCTACTGCTGTTACAACCGCGCCTACTACTGCTGTTGTGTCGCTGCGCTGCTGCCTTGCCACTGCTGCTGCTTAGCTGTCGTTGCTGCACTGTGTGTTGCTGCCCATCTGCCCCTGCTCGCGTGTGCCACACGCTAGCCGCTCCCGTTCGACGCCACCGCCCCGCTAGCCCCTGCCGGCAGCCACGCCGTCGCCGCGGCGCTCGCGCCTGCTGATCGCGTCGGGCGCCAGCCCGCCCTTGCACCCGTCCCCTGCTGCCTGCACCACCCTGCTCCGTCCTTTCCCCTCCTCCGCTCGGCCGCCGCTGGCCCTGGCCGCCGGCGCCGGCGTGCGCCGTGCTCGCCCAGCGCCCGCACGGGCGGCCCCGAGCTGCGCCCGCCCCGATCACCCGTTGGGCACCCGGTGCCCGTCGCCCCAGCGCCCGAACCCGCTAGGCCTCTCTGTCCCATTGCCAAACGGGCCCCCATGGTCAGAACCTTTAAAAAAAGGAATTAAATATATATATATATATATATATATATATATATATATATATATAATATAAAATTAAATGATAATAATTAAAATAATTAAAATATTACTAATTAATTAATTAGTTAAAGAATTAATTAAGATTAATTAATCATTGTTAGTTTAACTAAATCCCTAATTAACTTAATTAGCTGTTAATTATCTGATCAGTCAATGACATGCGGGCCCCACACGTCAGTTTGACTCAGTCAACTGACTGGTTGACTGCTGACGTCGTACTGACATCATGATGACGTCAGCATACACTATTCTGGATAATGTTGAATTAAAATAATTAAATAAATTCTAAGAATGATTAAATCTTGTAAAATTAATATAAAATAAACCGTAGCTCGGATGGAAAAACTTTGTACATGAAAGTTGCTCAGAATTTCGAGACGAATCCGAATACGTAGTCCGTTCGTCCGCCACACACCTCTATCATACCGAACATGGAACAATCCCCCTCCGTCCCATCTAACCAAAAATGCCCTAACATTGGGAATACTTTCCCGGATGTTATTCTTCTTCGCTTGTATCACGGAGCACTGCGATAGGTCACACGTAGCACCGCGTATTGCTGTGTTATGATTTGTTATGATTTTGATTGCTATGTTATTTATTGTGTTCCCCCTCCGTTACTTCCTTTCTGGTAGACCCTGAGACGATGCCAATGACACTGTGTTCGACTACGTCGACGACGACCGCTCCTTCTTGCCACAGCAACCAGGCAAGCCCCCCCCCCCTTGATCACCAGATATCGCCCATTCTCCTCTCTCTTATTCTTGCATTAGATTTGCTATTGTTGATGATTCGATAGCTCCTATTCTGTTGCATAGCCTGCCATTATTGCTACCACTATTGATACCTTACATGCTATCCTAATGCTTAGTATAGGATGTTAGTATTCCATCAGTGGCCCCACATCCTTGTCCGTCTGCCATGCTACACATGATTTGACTAAAGTCGGGTCGGCTCTTTGAGTACCCGCAAGTGATTCCGATGTGGGGGCTGAAAGGACAGGTGGCTCCATCCAGGTAGTGGTGGGCCTGAGTTCCCGACGGCCCCTGAGTGGATCTTTGAGGCGGAGCGACAGGGCAGGTTGAGACACCCAGTGGAGAGGTGGCCTGGCCCTGGTCGTTGATGTCTACTACACGCTTCTATTCCTGTAGACAGTGTTGGGCCTCCAAGAGCAGAGGTTTGTAGGACAGCAGCAAATTTCCCTTAAGTGAGTAACCCAAAGTTTATCGAACTCAGGGAAGTGGAGGTTGAACGTACCCCTTTCAAGCAACCCTACAATCAAGATACAAGAAGTCTCTTGTGTCCCCAACACACCTAATACACTTGTCAGATGTATAGGTGCACTAGTTCGGCGAAGAGATGTTAAATGGCAAGTGATATGGATGGCAAAAGATGTATTTGTAAATCTGAAATAAAAAAGTGCAGCAAGCAAACAAGTGGTAAACGTGAGAACAAATTGTATTGCAATGGTGGTAACAAGGCCTAGGCTTCATACTTTCACTAGTGGCAACTCACAACAACATTAACATATCTAATCATATGATATTTCCCATAAAATATGCAATGGAGACGCACTCGGAGGTCATTCCTTTGTGGTCAAGAAGGACGAGAATTATGTAGGGCTACAAAAGCACACCTCAAAGTTCGTAATTCTCAATCTATGGATTTTCCAATGTCACCGCGGCCATCCAAAGAGAGTACCACAATCACCACAACATATCTCCAGAATAGTCAAAGACAAGCACCAAGAGACTCTCAATCTTCAATCAACACACAAAAGAGGAAATCACTCATAATAATATTCTTCTAATCCATGTCCAATAGACCGCTGTCACCTTGGTCTCGGGGATTATACTAGATAAAGACAAGTGAGTACATCAATTCAATACATAGAGGAAGGGGAAATATCATGGGATCACCCTAGATTAACATAGCCTATGATCACAACGAAGATCACATCATGGATGAGAGAGATAACCACATAGCTACACGTACAAGCCCTCAGCCCCGGAGAAGACTACTCACACATGGCCATGGTGAGCAAGAGATTGATGGTGGTGTTGATGGAGAGGTGCAGCCCGGAGAGGAGGAGGTGGCCAACGGCAGCCGTGGCGGCGGCGGCGGCCCTCGGGGCGGCGGCGGCCCTAGGGGCAGCGGCTCCTTGGCCCCCCTTCTTCCTTGTGGATGGTGCTGCAATGGTGCTGGTCCTCCCCTCCCAGATGGCGGCCTGGGAGGAGGAAAATTCGTGGCCCTTGGTGACCTAGGTTTCCTCTCTTTATATAGACTCTCGGATTCCCGTCATCAGATTTTGGGCTTCAGTAAAACGGGCTTTTCTCGGCCGTCCGGACTCCGATTTGGACGAATTCTATATCCAGAAGCATCCTCTCGAAATTCCCCACAACTTTTGCAACTAGGCTTTTTTCGTTTGACGTCGTCTTCGGGCCGAAACGTGACCATCTTCTAAAAATGTTCTCAGACAGATTTCAGGAAAGTCAGAGTCCTACTCCAATACGACTCCTTTTGCGTTTTTGTCAATTTCCAAGTAATTCCTACACAATAAAGTGTAAAACAAGAACATTGTGCACTTTTGCAACCATTAGTAGGTTAGTCCAATAAATGCCTAGAAAGATAGAAAACTTTGATATAAACATGAGACAATGATGCAAAATAAGCATGTCACAAGCAAAAATTATGGATACGTTTGGGACGTATCAACATCCCCAAGCTTAATTCCTACTCGTCCTCGAGTAGGTAGAATGATAACATAGATAATTTTTGAGGTGACGTGCTACTAACACAATCTTGATCAAGTAATATAGTAAAGCACATGAACTGAAATAAAGTGAACCAAAACAATTGTCTATAGTTGAAAGCAAGTAAACAATGAATAACCAAGTGATCATCTAAGTAAATTCTTTTCATGAATAGTACAATTGAAGACATGAAACTATAAAGTTAAGCACAACTATTAGCCCCAAAGGAGTTCTCTCATCAAAAGCATTCTAGTTAACACAAAAGGAAGATAAAGTTTCAGCAATGCTTTCCACTTTTCAACATTTTATCTCATGGATACGTTCAATGCACAAGGATTATATATAACTAAGCAGCAATTTTGAACATAATCAACTTGAACCCAGGGTTAACACTAGATGCTTGCTTATGGTGGAGGAAGAAGATTAGAACATAGGAAAACTGACTCAACATTTAAAAGTAAAAGATAGGCCCTTCGTAGAGGGAAGCAGGGATTACTCATGTGCTAGAGCTTTTTATTTTTGAAAACATAGAGATATAAAAGCAATTTTGAGAGATGTATGCTTATGTCAACGAATGGTAATAAACAATGCACTACTACTCATGCCAAACAGAACTTAAGAGCGGCTCCCATAGAGGAGTGATAACACTCCCCTTTCTCCTTTGTTTATCACTAGCCAAAGTTTGTCTGATTTCTCAGGTACGATGTGTGAAGGAGGTTTTTGATATTGATATTGATGACATGTAAAATGGGCTGGGCATACCCTTTTGCCAGCTCTTTTTGCAAAATTAAGGACATGCACATTATTCATGCACGTCAGGGGTCATTCTGTCCAACACAAGTAATAATGAACTATCTACCACGTCCTCATGAGCTAAAACAGAGACACAAATAAGGATAAATTTTGAAGGTTTTAAAGGTAGCACATGAGCAATTTACTTGGAATGGCTATTAAATACCATGCATAGGTAGGTATGGTGGACACATATGGCAGAATTTTGGCTATGGAATTTGGATGCACGAGCAGCATACCCACTCAGTACAAAGTTTTTGGTTTAGCAAGTTTTTAGCAAGCACATGTTAACCGGTACAAGAGAATTATAACATCCTTTCAGCATAATTATAAGACTTCTACACTGTCTTCCTTGTCAACCATCTTACTTCTAAAAAGAGAACAAGAACTTTAAAACTACCAATGGTGAAAAACTAAACAATTGCAAACTTCAAAGGTATTTCTTCACTAATAAGAATTTATTAAATGATCTACATGTTTAGACATGACTACTTAATTTCTCAAAACAATTGATAAGGATCAAGTTACTCAATGATCTTCAAGACTATGCAAGCTTTTTATTCTTTGCACCACAGCCACACTTGGCATTTTTCAGATCCAACATATTATTTAGCAATTCGAACCAATCAACTCTCCAAATAGATATAAGTGAAGCAAGAGAGTACTTTCTATAAAAGAACTAATATCTCTGAACATGATATGAAAGAAAAACAAGAGCTAGAAGCATATAACAAGGTAGCTAAAACACTCAAAAAGATATAAGTGAAGAACATGAGTGTTTCATGAAAAAGCGGAGCGTGTCTCTCTCCCAAACAAGAATGATCAGATGCAACTTATTTATGACCAGCAAAGAAAATAATACAAAACTAAAAAGAAAAGAGCAAGACGCTCCAAGCATAGCACATAACACATGAAGTGATAATTATAGTGGAACGAAAGACGAACTGATAATTGTTGATGGAGAAGGGGATGCATGGGGGCATCCCCAAGCTTAGACGCTTGAGTCTTCTTGAATATTTCTTGGGGGTGCACGGGGGCATCCCCAAGCTTGAGAGTTTGACCTTCCTGAATCTTCTTTTATCATCTTCCCTCGCACACTTGAAAAATCCCTTCATACATAACTCATCATAATCTGATTAGCGAGGTTAGTACCCATAATAAAATAATTTTTCCCTACTGGAAATAAGGATAATCTTGAAGAGCTACTGTTTCTTAAGATTCCCAAAAGGTTTTTGCAAAGAAAAAGCAAGCTCAAGGTTTGCAAAACGAAGAAAAGGCAAAACAGGACATAATCTGTGAAAAAACAGACCAGCAGGTAGTAAATAATTTTTTCAGGGCACTTCTGCAACTCAAATAAAAAAAATCAGAACAGACGCCCGAAAGCCAATAGTATAGAGCACGCTGTCAAAATAATTCAGATCAAAAAGATGATCTGGTGATTTTATACGAATTTTTCTGTCCAAGGACAGAATCTGTTTTCTGGACAGCACGTCACAACTTTTGAACTTTCTTGCAATCGGAGGCTAAACTTGGCACAAAGCTGAAAAGAAAAGATACAATGATGATGCTACTGTAGTAACAAACATCAAGACACAACAAAAGCAAAATAAAACCTAATTCGTTGTGGGCTGCCTCCCAAAAGCGCTTTCTTTTATGCCTTTAAGCTAGGTATGAGACTTTAATGATGCTCTCGTAGGAATAAGAGTTGAAGAACAAAAGAGAGCATCAAGAAGCAAATACCAAGCACATTTAAGCCTAACATGCTTCCTATGCATAGGAATATTGCAATAGAATAATTCATTGAAGCACAAAGCAATAAGCATAGGAAGACAAAACAAGTGCAGCTTCAAAACCTTCAACATAAAGAGAGGGAACTTGATATTATTGAAATATTTATAAGCATATGTTCCCTTCTCATAATAATTTTTAGTGGGATCACGAATAAACTCAACAATATAAGCATCACATAAAGCATTGTTACCATGATCCACATGCAAAAAGGTACTCTTACTCTCCACATAAGCATAATCTTTCTCATTGATAATAGTGGGAGTAGGACTATCATAAACAACTTGAACACTATAGATTAATTGTGTATTAGGAAGATGGTGTTCAACAAGGGAGTAATTCCCTCCATGATTATGACAAGTTTCATAAGGATAATTTCTCCTTATGTCATAGGTACCTTTATAATCACTATAGATTGGAGTTATAACATCATCATAGTAGAGAAGAGCATTATCATTGCTAGCAACTATATTTGTAAACATGTTGTCTTTATTCTTACTAGCAAAAGAGTTATCAATTATCACATCACTAGTGGGTAAAGGATTTGCAATCCTATCATCCCCAAGCTTAGAGCTTTCCATATCATCACTTTCAGAGTTGGTACCAAAAAGATTTTCAAGATCATAAGTAGCATTATCATCATTTTCCCAATCACAATAAGTAACATGCATATCATAATCAAAATCATCTTCAATAGTACCTACGGACGTATCATCAAGATGATAATTAAGGCAATAAACTTCACCTTCTTCTTTAAACTTACAACCGTTAGGATAAAAGTTGATGGGAGGAATATGCTCAGGCCAGGTTGATACCCATTCTTCTTCCTTCTTGCTCCTCTTCCTCCTCCTCTTCTTTTTCTTCTTCTTCACCTTAGGAGGGAGTGGTTGGAGATGAAGCTTCTCCACATATCCTGGTTTATCATTAGAAACAATAGGGGAAACTTGGGAGAAACTCTCCTTTTTATTAGCTGAAATATAAGAGACATTTTTATACTTTGGTAAAGTTCCCTCCTTTCTAATCTTACTTATGTAATCATTTTTATGGCAATTAACAAAACAATAGAGATGGCAATTTTGCAAAGTGTTTTTTATTCCTATGGCATTAACATCTAGCCAAGAAGTCTTTTCTGATAACTCTTCACACATCAAAAATAACATAAGCTCATCATAAAGATCAGATGTGATCATGTTATCACACAACTGGTTAACAGTTATGTTTTGAAAGTGCATGCATTGAAAATTAAAGTGACCATCTATACAACAAAGTTCACAAGTAAAAGGATAAAGGTCACACAATTCTCTAGCAATTTCATTTAAATCTTTGACCCAAGTGATTGTTCTTTCATGCTTATGTTGCTTACAATACTTCTCTTCTTCAATCATAGGCCTTTCACAAGGTCTATCCACTCCACAAAAATTAACATGCTTATATAAAACTTCATTTTTAGAAATTGGATCATGCATGTTGCAATCATCATGAACAATTTCATTTTCTTTGCAAATCTCTTTAAAAGGTTCATGATGCTTGATCCAATCCTCCTTAGGCATATTAAGATGTGAAGCAAAAGATTTGAGGAAATCAACAAGGAGTTGAGAATCAAGCCCAAACTTAGCACTAAACTTATTAAAACTTGTAGTTTCAACAAAGGACTTAATGCAATCATACTCATAAATTATACCCGACTCTTTACCTTTGTCGATCTCCCAATCTTCAGTGTTGCGTTGAATTCTTTCAAGGAGTTCCCATTTAGCATCAATCTTTTCGTTTGTGAAAGAACCCATAGAGGAAGCATCGAGCAAATCTTTATCCTGTCGAGAGAGCCTCACATAGAAATTAGTAATAATCAAATCTTTGGGGAGCCCATGGTTAGGACATTTTAGCATTAACGTTTTCAGTCTCCCCCAAGCTTGAGCTATGCTCTCTCCGTCATGAGGATAGAAATTATAAACATAATTCCTATTCTCATGGACTTCATGAAGAGGATAAAACTTGGAGTAAAAGAGAGTCTGGATCTCTTCCCAATCCTGCAGGTGAGAGTCATCTAGTAGCCTATACCATTCCAATGCTTTTCCTTTCAGTGACAAGGCAAATAATTTCCTCATGACTCCATCTCTTGTCAAACCTGAAATCTTAAACAACTCACAAAGTTCTGTAAGTTTCAACAAATGAATACTAGGATTGACTGTCCCATCATAACAATCATTCCTAATTATTTCAATTATCCCAAGTGGTATTTGGAACGGGATACATTCAGTAGGTGGAGGAAACTTCTCTACCACGGGTGTGGTAAAGCGGCCTTCCCCAAGCAGCGAACTAAGAGTGCGGTTTTCCATAAACATAACTAGTGAAATAAAAACAAGAAACAAAAAGATTTAATTGCAAGATCTAGAGAAGGTACCTTCACTTACCTCACTTCCCCGGCAACGGCGCCAGAAATAGCTAGATGTCTACTACACGCTTCTATTCCTGTAGACAGTGTTGGGCCTCCAAGAGCAGAGGTTTGTAGGACAACAGCAAATTTCCCTTAAGTGAGTAACCCAAGGTTTATCGAACTCAGGGAAGTGGAGGTTGAACGTACCCCTTTCAAGCAACCCTGCAATCGAGATACAAGAAGTCTCTTGTGTCCCCAACACACCTAATACATTTGTCAGATGTATAGGTGCACTAGTTCGGCGAAGAGATGTTAAATGGCAAGTGATATGGATGGCAAAAGATGTATTTGTAAATCTGAAATAAAAAAGTGCAGCAAGCAAACAAGTGGTAAACGTGAGCACAAATGGTATTGCAATGGTGGAAACAAGGTCTAGGCTTCATACTTTCACTAGTGGCAACTCCCAATAACATTAACATATCTAATCATATGATATTTTCCATAAAACATGCAATGGAGACGCACTCGGAGGTCATTCCTTTGTGGTCAAGAGAGGATGAGAATTATGTAAGGCTACAAAAGCACATCTCAAAGTTCGTAATTCTCAATCTATGGATTTCCCAATGTCACCGCGGCCATCCAAAGAGAGTATCACAATCACATTAACATATCTCCAGAATAGTAAAAGACAAGCACCAAGAGACTCTTAGTCTTCAATCAACACACAAAAGAGGAAATCACTCATGAAAATATTCTTCTAATCCATGTCCAATAGACCGCTGTCACCTTGGTCTCGGGGATTATACTAGATAAAGACAAGTGAGTACATCAATTCAATACATAAAGGAAGGGGAAATATCATGGGATCACCCTAGATTAACATAGCCTATGATCACAACGAAGATCACATCATGGGAGAGAGAGAGATAACCACATAGCTACACGTACAAGCCCTCAGCCTCGGAGAAGACTACTCACACATGGCCATGGTGAGCAAGAGATTGATGGTGGTGTTGATGGAGAGGTACAGCCCGGAGAGGAGGAGGCGGCCGGCGGCAGCCGTGGCGGCGGCGGCCCTAGGGGGCAGCGGCTCCTTGGCCCCCCTTCTTCCTTGTGGATGGTGCTGCAATGGTGCTGGTCCTCCCCTCCAAGACGGCGGCCTGGGAGGAGGAAAATTCGTGGCCCTTGGTGACCTAGGTTTCCTCTCTTTATATAGACTCTCGGATTCCCGTCATCAGATTTTGGGCTTCAGTAAAACGGGCTTTTCTCGGCCATACGGACTTCGATTTGGACGAATTTTATATCCAGAAGCATCCTCTCGAAATTCCCCACAACTTTTGCAACTAGGCTTTTTCCGTTTGACGTCGTCTTCGAGCCGGAACGTGACCATCTTATAAAAACGTTCTCAGACAGATTTCAGGAAAGTCAGAGTCCTACTCCAATACGACTCCTTTTGCGTTTTTATCAATTTCCAAGTAATTCCTACACAATAAAGTGTAAAACAAGAACATCGTGCACTTTTGCAACCATTAGTAGGTTAGTCCAATAAATGCCTAAAAAGATAGAAAACTTTGATATAAACATGAGACAATGATGCAAAACAAGCATGTCACAAGCAAAAATTATGGATACGTTTGGGACGTATCAGTCGTTGTCCGCGGTTATTTCATAATAACACGCTTAACGAGTTTGGGTACTTGATCTGAGTCTGGCCATTGGCCTATACGCACTAACCAGCTATGTGGGAATAGTTATGGGCACTCGACGTCGTGGTATCAGCCGAAGCCTTCTTGACGTCAGCGACTTAGCGGCGCGCACCGGATTGGACTGGAAAGCCTACTCTGGTATTAGGAGAGGCTAGGTCTGCTTACCGGCCGCCCCCGCAATGTGCAGGTGTGCATTGGGTGATGGGCCCAGACCCCCGTGCGCTTAGGGTTTAGACTGGCGTGCTGACCTCTCTGTTGTGCTTAGGTAGGGCCGCGACGTGTTGATCTTCCGAGACTGGGCATGACCCTGGAAAGTGTGTCTGGCCAAATGGGATCGAGCGTGCTAGGTTATGTGGTGCACCCCTGCAGGGAAGTTAATCTATTCGAATAGCCGTGTCCCTCGGTAAAAGGACGACCCGGAGTTGTACTCTGACCTCATGACAACTAGAACTGGATACTTAATAAAACACACCCAGACAAGTTCTAGATATAACTCGGTGGTTGCTCTCTCACAGGGTGATGTGTGGGAGGATCGCCGAGTAGGATTATGCTATACGATGTTACTTGGTGAACTTACCATCCACTCGCTTCTACTGCTGCAAGATGGAGGCTGCGAGAAGCGAAGATACTTGTTACTTTCCAGCTACCCTCATCTTCTGCTGCAAGATGGAGGTTACGAGAAGCATAGTCTTCAATTGGATTAGTTATCCCCCTCTTATTCTGGCATTCTGCAGTTTAGCCCACATATATTACCTCTTTACACCTATATCATTGCATATGTAGTGTAGATCCTTGCTTGCGAGTACTTTGGATGAGTACTCACGGTTGCTTTTCACCCCCTTTTCCCCTTTTGTCCCTTCTTCTCGGATGACGCAACCAGATGGAGGAGTCCAGGACCCAGAGGATCCCGAGGATGTTTCTACGTGGAGTTCGGCTTCGAGGAGTAGTTAGGAGGTCCCAGGCAGGAGGCCTTGCCTTTTCGATCATTGATGTTTTGTGCTAGCCTTCTTAAGGCAAACTTGTTTAACTTGTGTCTGTACTCAGATATTGTTGCTTCCGCTGACTCTTGTGTTTTCGAGCTTATGTATTCGAGCCCTCGAGGCCCCTGGCTTGTAATATAAAGCTTGTATTATTTTAATTTGTGTCTAGAGTTGTGTTGTGATATCTTCCAGTGAGTCCCTGATCTTGGTCGTACACATTTGCGTGCATGATTAATGTACGGTCAAATCGGGGGTGTCACAAGTTGGTATCAGAGCCGACAGCCTGTAGGAATCCCTCTTTCCAACTCCTTGGCCAAAGTTGAGTCTAGTATTTGAGAAACAAATTTACTAACTTGTTGTGTGGCTTACGGGCCCACAACACCAATGGGTGGTATTAGGATCTTTTACTCCTCGTCTATACTCTGGGACTCTGATCTCTCTTCTATTCGGGTTAAAAGCTTTTGCTAACTCTGACTCTATGTTCCCGTAACTATTTCTCCCGGAGAGCCCTCATTCCGAAAGATCACCTGCTTCGTCAGAAGATTCTGAGGATATCTCTCGATATTTTTCCGAGACCTTTGTGCTCATCGCCTTCCAATTCCTATCACTGATATATCCGTGTGGATGGCTACTTACACTTGTCATTCACACGATCATTCCTCGTCGCCCTTGTTGTTGCAAGATACCTCGAAATATTCTCCGTTGTCCTGAAAATCCTTTGAGTTTACTATCTTGCGGTATTATTTCACATGAAAACCCTTACGGTTATTTCCTCACATTTATCGAGGATCCGTTCTTCTCAATTGTTCATGTGTCTCACAAAATTTTTCGGAATACTTTTTGATCTTTCGAAAATCCATTGCAGCCTGTTACTCTTGAAATTCTTGCCTGCTGGCATTATGGTTAATTTCATATGACTAGTAGTCTTCGTTAACATCCCTTGTCTTAGCCATTTTGAGCCTATTGATTCAATGTGTGCGTATGCACGCAATCATCTTTTTAAAATTTTCCTTCAGGCTCAGACGTCATTCTGGACATTAGTTGGTTCTCGGCAATTCAAACCTTTATTGATTGTCCAACTAAGTGTTTTCAACTTATCCATCCTTGATCAGAGCATCTGCTTCTGATCCTTTGTTTTGGAAACCATAATTTCTTTCTATTTAAGCATCAGACTAATCAGGTGATTCTTGAATTTGATGCCTCTGCATTCTTTCTTCCTCTGAGTGAGTATCGATACTAACATCAGCTCCGTTGTGGATCGCCCGATCCATTGTCAGATTGTTATCCGACAGTGTCAATCCTATTCAATCACCTTGTGAGATCTTCCCCTGATACATAATGCCTTTGGTAAATTGTATCATCTACTTGTCCAACCATGCTATGCTTTCAAGCTTGATTATTTAATTTTGAAATTTGTGGTATATGTTACTAAGATGCCCGATGGGTTGAACCTATGCCTTCCCCTAATCCGTGAAAACCCGAAAGTTTTCACAAGTCATAATCTTCCGGTGTTCTACCAGATAAAATTTCAACACTACAGTTTTATCAAGGCGAGAGGTGAATGAAATGATATGCATTCAATAAGTGGGAGTCGACCTTGAGCTTTTGTTCATGCCCATGGAAACGATGTAGACCGTCTTGGGAGCCTCTTGCAAAATGATTTTTCATCTAAATAATTTTTTCGGTGTCATAAATGTGATCCCTTGCAGTTATGGTTCTGACCATGCTGTCCTTATTCAATATATCTGGAATAAATCCATTCCAGGCCGCTTCAATTTTTGACAAGGTTAAAGTATCAACTATCATAGGTCAATGACCTAGTTCAACTTCTATCGTGTTCTACCTTCGAGTTTTACCCTCTGATATCTCGAGGATATCATGCCTTTGCACTACACCTTTTGAACTTTTGATGAAGTAATGCCTTTGCTTGTCGTAATCACTCTACGGGTTCTAGGTTGCCGTCAACCGAGGACACCGTTTAGTAAATCAAATCCGCTCTAAAAATTCAACACCCCTAGTAGATGTTACTGAAAAAAATTTAAACTCAATCTGGTTTATTCCTGACTATCGGGTACATCCCTTGTCTAGCTATCCTTGACTGTGCTACCTCGTCCTTCTTTGGTGCACGAATTCTTCAGAGATTGAGCACAACTTACGTCGAGCTTTCAGCATCTGGTTGCTTGTTCAGTAAGGCAACTTTGATTCCGAGCTTGCATCATATATATTGATCCTATAACTTGCCACTTCGTTATTCCCTTGCTTGTTGTCGTTGTTGTTTGACTGCATCCTCTTGAAACCTCCCGACAAATGTGTCGGATCACCTTCAACACTTTGACTTCTTCTGAGATGTCAACTGTGTTCGGGATGAGAAATCCCCTCCTTGCCCTCGATGATTTTTATTATCATCGACAACACTCTTGACTTCCTTTCATCGCGAACTTGTCCACATTATGAATACAACTTGCTCTCCAGCAGGTGTTGTGTTCTGCATTGAAGTATTACTGTCTTCTATGTCGAGAGTGTTGTGGGAATTGCTCCACCTCTTCGAAATTCTCGGTATGATGATACTTCTCACCATCACCATTCTTCATTGGTCCCCGTGTTGTTTTTAACCGGGATACAAATATGCTAACAATGCTGCTTGAGTTCTGTACTTCTAGCAACCCTATCGCTTTGAAGTTAACGATCGACAGTTCGTTCTTAGACTGTTGGTTATTGAATCATCACTCTAACATTGATCTTGCTGCCTAAGGTCATATTTCGGGCACACCTTCAGCTAATGAATAATGGTGTATGTTTTCCTTGAGCATACAACATTATATCATTTTAATTGACAAGTGTCATCTTCTTGTTAACATTATTGCGGAAATCCATCCGTTTGGAATGCTCGATGAATTGTCGCTGAGCCCATCAGCCACCTCCTCATCCTCTCCTTGGTTTAATGATGAACTATTGTTTCGGGAACCCGCTCCCATAGTTCTTTTCCCGAGAATCTTGCAATGTCATTTCGTCGATTAATGTTGCACCGTTTCTTCTCGAACATCCCGAGTCTGAGGTATCGTGACATCAATCGGGTCCGAATCTCGGTCAGATATGATGGCTGGGGCAACTTTCTAGGAGTTATAATATTGGTCCTTTGATGACTCGGTAATATGATGTCATGCTTAGCACCCTGGCTGGAGGACCTATCATTATAATTTCTTTTGCAAGGAAAATCATTCTTCCAGGAGGAAATTGCATGACTTATTTTATAAGTTGCTCCTGATGAATCATTTGTATATCCAAAGTCTGGCCCTCGATTGAAACACCATATCATTGCTACCTCGAAGCATGACTATGATACCCCGCTCACCAACAAGAACATTGGAGGCGTGATGCTAAATGTTTCTTGGCCAGTTATCCAAACACCGTTGCATGGGTAACATCTTGATTAATCCTCGCCTCTTTATGTGAATGGTTGGGAACTTTCTCTCCAACCCTGTATGCCATGTTCTTCTTGTCCATGGGATGGATATACTCCTATTAATTGTGTTTAATCACAATTTTCCTTTCCATTTGTTTGTTTAACCTTTCCTTGATCTACATATATTCTAAGCAGTAATAATTCTCTGCTTATATAAACACCTTGTTGTACAACTCTATCGGCAAGACCCTATTACTATGGTGAGTAACATTCCGGTAACCACCGATGGAAGAAAACTTTGCCTACTGGTCTGCCTCGTTTCAACGAGCAAGAAAATGGTTCTCTTCGTCCCCCGTTCTTGGTACCGACATTGTTGCCAACTTAGCTGACAGACTATCCTCTGACATGCCTTGCTTACTGTGCAAGATGTCATCGCCCTTCCTATTTTCAACCCACATGGTGGGCCCATAACCCACAGGTCCACTGGATCGAAACCTGACTCTTCTTTACAACCCGGATTCTAAAGTATCCTTTGCACCTGGCTCCGTATGCGATTCACGAACTAAATACTATACCATTATTCATCCTGGAATCAAACACCATGTTATTCTCATTGTTCAAGCCCCATTACAGCTTCTGTCTAGGCAACAAATGATTGCCTACCCATGTGAAACTTTGGTACCATCGTATATTGCACTCAACGAATTCACTGAAATACAACTCATGGGGTACCTCGTGTATTTTCCATTGAGTTTACCGTTAGATGCCTAGCTTTGTGGAGAAGCGTTCTTCCGGAGTTTTTCCCCTGGTCGTGTTCGTAGGACGATGGAGATCCCGAAGAAAGGATGACGACTTGATCACGATGACTTGAAACAGAGAAATGAAGACATCAACGAGAGAGATCAACCTCTTCGAAATGCAGCCAAGACCGAGAATACTCGTTAAAAGTTCGTAACCAGATCTTTCCCCTTACTCCACCTCTTAAATCTCGGGACGAGATTTCTTGTAGTGGAGGAGAATTGTGACGCCCGGATAATCAAGCTACAGTAATCCCCTCCTAATGTTTCCATGTCATCACAATTAATTTGCTAAACCTCACTTTGGTCCAAACCCAATTCAAATTCAAAGTTAAAATAAAGTCAAATTATTATTTCTTCAAACGGTAAAACAAAAATGTTTGGTCGGTTACAAATATTCACTAGGTAATTAACATGTAGGAACCAACATAAAATGGATTTTTAAGTTTCCCCTAGAAATAATTAAAGTGGTCAAGCAGCACCTATTATGCCCTTTAAAATATGAACTTATTTTACAAGAATTCCCAATGACCCCAAACTTTTTGGACAACACCCAAAATATCAGTAGGAAATTATGTGAGGAGTTTCAACGTTGACTAAAATCGTTTAGTACCTAAACTAAGTACAAAACAGTAGCTACATGAATAAAACAGTAAAGTAAATGGAATGTACTAGTAGAAAGAAAGAAACCTAATCTACTGGGCCAATTGGCCACCTAACTAAAACTGGCCCAACCCACCCCTGTTTTCCCCTTCCTCCTGCTACAGGGAGGAGAGGGGATCGTGGAGGCCATCCATGGCACCTCGGCCAGGTGTCGGCCATCCACGGCCTTCCCCATCGTCTACAAGACCAGGGCGCCACTCTCCCGAAACCCTAGCCCCACTCATTTGCCTCCCCGCGCCTCTGCTCTCCTCCCCCACTGACCCGACGCCACCAGTGTCGCGGAGTCGTTGATCCCGCGACCACCAGCCACCCTGCGCCGATCGGAGACGTCCCGAAGGACCGCCGTCGTCATCCATGTCGACTCCGCCCTTTGGCTCAAGCCGAGGAGCATCACCGCCGCCGCCCCTACGCCTTCCCCGTGTTCGATCGCCGCTGCCCCGCCCCGGATCTCCTTCCTCAACGCTCTCTCGGCCTCCCGAGCATGTCATCGTGAACTGCTGTGAGGCCCTCGTCTAATTCCCTTTATTTTCCCTTCAGAATTCATGATGTAGCCGTCACCCTTTAGCTCGCCGGGAACTCCGTGTGCCCGCTCACCTCTGGCCGCGCTCACCGCGCCCAGCCCGCGACCTGGACTGCCCTGTCGTGCCCGCGCGCCCAAGCCATCCCCTGTCCGCGTTTGCCTGGGCGTGCTGCGCCGGCCGCGCGCGCCCGTGATACTGCGGTTACTGCCGCGCCTGCTACTGCTGTTGTGCCGCTGCGCTGCTGCCTTGCCGCTGCTGCTGCTTAGCTGTCGTTGCTGCGCTGTGTGTTGCTGCCCCTGCTCGCCTGCGCCGCACGCTAGCCGCTCCCGTTCGATGCCACCGCCCCGCTAGCCATGCCGGCGGCCACGCCGTGGCCGCGGTGCTCGGGCCTGCTGGCCGCGTTGGGCGCCAGCCCGCCCTGGCACCCGTCCCCTGCTGCCCGCACCGCCCTGCTCCGTCCTTTCCCCTCCTCCGCTCGGCCGCCGCCGGCCCCAGCCGCCGGCGCCGGCGTGCACCGTGCTCGCCCAGCGCCCGCACGGGCGGCCCCGAGCTGGGCCCTCCCCGATCGCCCGTTGGGCGCCCGGTGCCCGTCGCCCCAGCGCCCAAACCCGCTAGGCCTCTCTGGCCCACTACCAAACGGGCCCCCATGGTCAGAACCTTTAAGAACAGGAATTAAAAATATATATATAAATATATAAAATTAAATGATAATAATTAAAATAATTAAAATATTACAAATTAATTAATTAGTTAAAGAATTAATTAAGATTAATTAATCATCGTTAGTTTAACTAAATTCCTAATTAACTTAATTAGCTGTTAATTATCTGATTAGTCAATGACATGCAGGCCCCACACGTCAGTTTGACTCAGTCAACTGACTGGTTGACTGCTGACGTCGTACCGACGTCATGATGACGTCAGCATACACTATTCTGGATAATGTTGAATTAAAATAATTAAATAAATTTTAAAAATGATTAAATCTTGTAAAATAAATATAAAATAAACCGTAGCTCGGATAGAAAAACTTTGTAAATGAAAGTTGCTTAGAATTTCGAGACGAATCCGAATACGCAGTCCGTTCGTCCGCCACACACCTCTATCATACCGAACATGGAACAATCCCCCTCTGTCCCATCTAACCGAAAATGCCCTAACATCGGGAATACTTTCCCGGATGTTATTCTTCTTCGCTTGTATCACCGAGCACTGCGATAGGTCACACGTAGCACCGCGTATTGCTGTGTTATGATTTGTTATGCTTTTGATTGCTATGTTATTTATGGTGTTCCCCCTCCGTTACTTCCTTTCTGGTAGACTCGGAGACAATGCCGATGACACTGTGTTCGACTACGTCGACGACGACCCCTCTTTCTTGCCAGAGCAACCAGGCAAGCCTCCCCTTGATCACCAGATATCGCCCATTCTCCTCTCTCTTATTCTTGCATTAGATTTTCTACTGTTGATGATTCGATAGCTCCTATTCTGTTGCATAGCCTGTCATTATTGCTACCACTGTTGATACCTTACATGCTATCCTAATGCTAAGTATAGGATGCTAGTATTCCATCAGTGGCCCCACATCCTTGTCCGTCTGCCATGCTATACTATCGGGCCGTGATCACCTGGGGTGGTGATCACGGGTATATACTATATACATTTTACATGACACATGATTTGACTAAAGTCGGGTCGGCTCTTTGAGTACCCGCAAGTGATTCCGATGTGGGGGCTGAAAGGACAGGTGGCTCCATCCAGGTAGTGGTGGGCCTGAGTTCCCGACGGCCCCTGAGTGCATATTTGTGGCGGAGCGACAGGGCAGGTTGAGACACCCAGTGGAGAGGTGGCCTGGCCTTGGTCGTTGTCCCGGGTTATTTCATAATAACACGCTTAATGAGTTTGGGTATTTGATCTGAGTCTGGCCATTGGCCTATACGCACTAACCAGCTACGTGGGAATAGTTATGGGCACTCGACGTCGTGGTATCAGCCGAAGCCTTCTTGACGTCAGTGACTTAGCGGCGCGCGCCGGATTGGACTAGAAAGCCTACTCTGGTATTAGGAGAGGCTAGGTCTGCTTATCGGTCGCCCTCGCAACGTGCATGTGTGCATTGGGCGATGGGCCCAAACCCCCGTGCGCTTAGGGTTTAGACTAGCGTGCTGACCTCTCTGTTGTGCTTAGGTAGGGCTGCGACGTGTTGATCTTCCGAGGCCGGGCATGACCCTGGAAAGTGTGTCCGGCCAGATGGGATCGAGCGTGCTGGGTTATGTGGTGCACCCCTGCAGGGAAGTTAATCTATTCGAATAGCTGTGTCCCTCGGTAAAAGGACGACCCGGAGTTGTACTCTGACCTCATGACAACTAGAACCAGATACTTAATAAAACACACCCAGACAAGTTACAGATATAACTCGGTGGTTGCTCTCTCACAGGGTGATGTGCGGGAGGATCGCCGAGTAGGATTATGCTATACGATGTTACTTGGTGAACTTACCATCTACTCCCTTCTACTGCTGCAAGATGGAGGCTGCGAGAAGCGAAGATACTTGTTACTTTCAAGCTACCCTCATCTTCTGCTGCAAGATGGAGGTTACGAGAAGCATAGTCTTCGATTGGATTAGTTATCCCCCTCTTATTCTGGCATTCTGCAGTTTAGCCCATAGATATTACCCCTTTACACCTATATAATTGCATATGTAGTGTAGATCCTTGCTTGCGAGTACTTTGGATGAGTACTCACGGTTGCTTTTCACCCCCTTTTCCCCTTTTGTCCCTTCTTCTCAGATGACGCAACCATATGGAGGAGTCCAGGACCCAGAGGATCCCGAGGATGTTTCTACATGGAGTTCGGCTTCGAGGAGTAGTTAGGAGGTCCCAGGCAGGAGGCCTTGCCTTTTCGATCATTGATGTTTTGTGCTAGCCTTCTTAAGGCAAACTTGTTTAACTTATGTCTGTACTCAGATATTGTTGCTTCCGCTGACTCTTGTGTTTTTGACCTTATGTATCCGAGCCCTCGAGGCCCCTGGCTTGTAATATAAAGCTTGTATTATTTTAATTTGTGTCTAGAGTTGTGTTGTGATATCTTCCAGTGAGTCCCTGATCTTGGTCGTACACATTTGCGTGCATGATTAGTGTACGGTCAAATCGGGGGCGTCACAACTAGCCCGTGGAGGCTGGAGGGGGTCGAAGGTGGTGATGAGCAGTATCTCGTGGAGTCCCGTTTTGCGGTATGCCACACCCCTCCCGATGAACAAGACCCCTGTTTCGACCGTAGCGCTCCAACACAAGTCCTTTCCTCCATTTTGCGGTACGCCACACCCCTCCCGATCAACAGGACCCCTGTTTCGACCATAGGAGGTCCGTTTCCTTCGTTTTGTGGTACGCCAGACCCCTCCCGATGAACATGATCCCGTTTCGAACGTGGCCGGTCGAACACAAGGCCGTTTCCTCCGTTTTGCGGTACGCCAGACCCCTTCCGATGAACAGGACCCCGTTTCGAACGGGGCCGGTCAAACACAAGGCTGTTTCCTCCGTTCTGCAGTACGCCAGGCCTCGTTCCCATCGGCTATTCCGTCCAAGCCCTCCAGATGAATACGACAACGCATTCCGTTCCGACCCAGCTGGTTGGCTCCCCATGAACACGATGACGACGCTGTTTCTCCGTTCCGACCCAACCACGTACACGAGCCCTAGCCGTACGTATGCACAAGTAGGCATTCGAGACCCTGCCCATATGTACGCACGTGGCCGTATTTTCTTTCTTGCACACTTGTCGTTGTATGCACGTGTACATGCTATGTGCGCGCCTCTACTATGACACGTGTGCGCCTCTACATCGACCAGTATGTACGTACACGTTCGCGACCAGAATGACAATGCTACGTACACTCCGACCGGGTCGGTCCCGACTGTCAGGCACTTCCTTGCATGCGAAGATGTTGTTGGTGGGTCCCAGCAGTCAGGGGGGCGAATCGTATTTTTTTTGCCTGGAGGCACTTCCTTGCGTGCGAAGATGTAGCTGGTGGGTCCCAGCAGTCAGGGGGAAACTTTTTTTCACGAAATATGGTGGCCCGTCCGGTGGGTCCCCGCTGTCAGGTGGAGGAATAATTATTTTGCACGTAGTAAGGAGGCACTTCCTTGCTGTGCCCGTGGACCCAGCTGTCAGCCTCTCCACGTACAGTACTCTTCCGATGGAAGTCGTTCCTTGACCACGTTGAGCACGTCGCGGCAAGAGCACCAGGGCGGTGGACGACGGCGAGGCCTAGTAAGGGGACGATGCGGAGCAGGGGAAGACGCGTCAGTGGAAGCTCGCGCAGAGAGGAGTTCGAGGGTTCACTGTTCAGCTGCGGTGTGAGGCTGCCGTCACCGCAGGGCCTGGCCAGCGTTTGGAATAGTAGGGGCGGTGAGGCCTCCGCGGCAGCACAGCCGGCCACGGGAGGCAGGAGCATGCGGCACGACCGGCGCTGCTTTGGGCGGCTCGAGCAAGAAGACCAGAGGTTGAAGAAGCACTACGGCCATTGGATGGACATCGTACGTTCACTGGAGCTAGAATCGTTCATATTGACTAAGTTGACAAAGCACTCCGTCCCCGTCAACTTAGTAGGCCCACAAGTCAGCCACCCACCAAGGTGGGTCCCAACTAGCAGGAGGAGTATTCATTGTTTTGTGCGTAATAAGGAGGCACTTCCGGTGGGTCCGAGCTGACAGCGGGGGGAATGTTTTTTTCGCGAAATACGGTGACCCGTCCGGTGGGTCCCAGCAGTCAGGGGGAAATGTTTTTTTTTTTGCAAAATACGGTGGCCCGACCGGTGGGTCCCTGTTGTCAGGTGGAGGAATTTTTTTTTTGCGTGTAATAAGGAGGCACTTCCTTGCTGCGGCCGTGGACCCAGCTGTCAGCCTCTGCACGTACAGTCCACGTCCGATGGAAGCCGTTCCTTGACCATGTTGACCACGCCGCGCCGAGAGAACCAGGGCGGTGGACGACGGTGAGGCCTAGGAAGGGGACGCCGCGGAGCCGGGGAAGACGCGGCAGTGGATGCCCACGAGTAGAGAAGTATGAGGGATCACTGGTTCGCTGCGGTGTGAGGCTGCCGTCGCCGCAGAATAACAGGGGGTGTGGGGGAGTAGAGGGATGTCTTGGCCAGCGGTGGGAGTAGTAGGGGGTGGTGAGGCCTCCGCGGCATTGCAGACGGCCATGGGAGGCAGGAGCACGAGGCATGACCGGTGCTAGTTTGGGCGGCTAGAGCAAGAAGAGCAGAGGTTGAAGAAGCACTACGACCGTTGGATGGACATTGTATGGTCAATGGAGGTAGAATCGTGCATATTGACTAAGTTGACAAAGCCCTCCGTCCCCATCAACTTAGTAGGCCCACAAGTCAGCCTCCCACTATACTGGGTCACAGCTAGCAGGGGGAGTATTCATTTTTTTGTGCGTAATAAGGAGGCTCTTCCGGTGGGTCCGAGCTGTCAGCGGGGCGAACATTTTTTTTGCCAAATACGGTGTCCCGTCCGGTGGGTCCCAGAAGTCAGGGGGAAACATTTTTTCGCCAAATACGGTGGCCCGTCCAGTGGGTCCCTGCTATCAGGTGGAGGAATAATTATTTTCCGCGTAATAAGGAGGCACTTCCTTGCGGCTGCCGTGGACCCATCTATCAGCCTCTCCATGATAGTACTCTTCCGATGGAAGTCGTTCCTTGACCACGTTGGCCACACCGTGCCGAGAGCACCAGGGCAGTGGACGACAGCGAGGCCTAGTAAGGGGACGACGCGGAGCCGGGGAAGACGCGGTAGTGGATGCCCACGCGTAGAGGAGTATGAGGGTTCACTGGTTCGTTGCGGTGTGAGGCTGCCGTCGCCGTAGAATATCAGGGTGTGTGGGTGAGTAGAGGGATGGCCTCGCCAGCGGTTGGAGTAGTAGGGGGTGATAACCCACAAGTGTATGGGATCGCAACAGTTTTCGAGGGTGAAGTATTCAACCCAAATTTATTGATTCGACACAAGGGGAGCCAAAGAATACTCTTAAGTATTAGCAGCTGAGTTGTCAATTCAACCACACATGGAAACTTAGTATCTGCAACAAGATAGTTTAGTAGCAAAGTAATATGATAGTAGCAGTAGCCGTAACAAAGGTAACGATAATGTTTTTGTAGTTTTTGTAATAGTATTAGCGGAAAAGTAAATGAGCAACAAGCAATATGTGAAAAGCTCGTAGGCATTGGATCGGTGATGGGAAATTATGTCGGATGCAATTCATCATGTAGAAGTTATAACCTAGGGTGACACAGAACTAGCTCCAGTTAATCAATGCAATATAGGCATGTATTTCGAATATAGTCACACGTGCTTATGGAAAAGAACTTGCATGACATCATTTGTCCTACCCTCGTGTGGCAGCGGGGTCCTATTGGAAACTAAGGGATATTAAGGCCTCCTTTTAATAGAGTACCGGACCAAAGCATTAACACATAGTGAATACATGAACTCCTCAAACTATGACATCACCGGGAGTGGTCCCGATTATTGTCACTTCGGGGTTGCCGGATCATAACACATAGTAGGTGACTATGGACTTGCAAGATAGGATCAAGAACACACATATATTCATGAAAACATAATAGGTTCAGATATAAAATCATGGCACTCGGGCCCTAGTGAAAAGCATTAAGCATAGTAAAGTCATAGCAACATCAATCTCAGAACATAGTGGATACTAGGGATCAAACCCTAACAAAACTAACTCGATTACATGATAGATCCCATCCAACCCATCACAGTCCAGCAAGCCTACGATGGAATTACTCACGCACGGCGGTGAGCATCATGGAATTGGTGATGGAGGAAGGTTGATGATGACGATGGCGATGATCTCCACTCTCTGGAGCCCCGAACGGACTCCTGATCAGCCCTCCCGAAAGTGATTAGGGCTTGGCGGCGGCTCCGTAACGTGAAACACCATAATTCTTCCTCTCTGATTTTTTTCTCCTCGAAGGTGAATATATAGGATATGGGGATACGTCGGTGGAGCTCCAGGGGGGCCCAGGAGGCAGGTGGCGCGCCCCCACCCTTGTGGACAGGGTGTGGCCCCCTGGTCTGGATCTTCTTGCAGATATTTTTTAATTTTCCAAAATAATTCTCCGTGGATTTTCAGGTTATTCTGAGAACTTTTTATTTCTACACAAAAACAACACCATTGAAATTCTGCTGAAAACAGCGTCAGTCCGGGTTAGTTCCATTCAAATTATGCAAGTTAGAGTCCAAAACAAGGGCAAAAGGGTTTGGAAAAGTAGATACTTTGGAGACGTATCAACTCCCCCAAGCTTAAATCTTTGCTTGTCCTCAAGCAATTCAGTTGATAAAATGAAAGTGATAAAGAAAAACTTTGACAAACTCTGTTTGCTCTTGTTATTATAAATATGTAAGCCATCAGTTAGGTTTTCAGGAAGATCACGAACTAACCACATTCACAATAACTTTCAGGTCTCATGTCTACTCTCATCAATGGCATAATCAACTAGTGAGCAATAATAATAAACCTCGGATGACAACACTTTCTCAGAACAATCATGATATGATATAACAAGATGGTATCTCGCTAGCCCTTTCTCAGACCGCAAAACATAAATGCAGAGCACCTTTAAAGATCAAGGACTGACTAGACATTGTAATTCATAGTAAAAGAGATCGAGTCATGATCATACTCAATGAAAATTAATAGTAATACATGCAAATGATAGAGGTGCTCTCCTACTGGTGCCTTTTTTTTAATAAGAGGATGATGACTCTGCATAAAAGTAAATAGACAGACCCTTCGCAGAGGGAAGCAGGGATTTGTAGAGGTGCCAAAGCTCGATTTTTAAATAGAGATGAATAACATTTTGAGCGGTATACTTTCATTGTCAACATATCAACCAAGAATCTAGATATCTCCCATGCTACACACATTATAAGCGGTTCCCTAACAGAATGGTAAAGTTTATACTCCCCCAACCACCAACAAGCACACTCCACGGCTAGCCCGAAACAACGGGTACCGTCCAAACCAGCAACAACCCTGGGGGAGTTTTGTTTAATTATTATGATTTTGAGCATGGGACTGGGCATCCCGGTTACCAGCCATTTTCTCGTGAATGATGAGCGGAGTCCACTCATCGTGACAACAACCCACCTAGCATGGAAGACATAGACATCCCTAGTTGATACATGAGTTGTTCGAGCATACAAAATAGAATTTCATTTGAAGGTTTAGATTTTGGCACATACAAATTTATTTGGAACGACATGTAAATACCACATATCGGAAGGTATGGTGGACTCATGTGGAATAACTTTGGGGTTTATGGAAGTGGATGCACAAGTAGTATTCCCGCTTAGTACAGGTGAAGGCTAGAAAGAGACTGGGAAGCGACTAGCTAGAGAGCAACAACGGTCATGAACATGCATTAAAATTAATCAACAATGAATGCAAGCATGAGTAGGATATAAATCACCATGAACATAAATATCGTGGAGGCTATGTTGATTTTGTTTCAACTACATGCATGAACATGTGCCAAGTCAGACCACTTGAATCGTTCAAAGGAGGATACCACCCCATCATACCACATCACAACCATTTTAATATCATGTTGGCACGCAAGATAGACCATTATAAACTCTCAGCTAATTAAGCATGGCATAAGCAGCTATGATCTCTAATTGTCATTGCAAGCATGTTTCATTAATAACAAGCTAAATCAGGAATGATGAACTATCATATTTACAAAAACAAGAGAGGTCGAGTTCATACCAGCTTGTCTCATCTCAATTAGTTCATCATATATCATCCTTATTGCCTTTCACTCGCACGACCGAATGGTGTGGATAATAATAATAGTGCACGTGCATTGGACTAAGCTGAAATCTGCGAGCAATTAATACAAGAGAGAAGACAAGGTAATATGGCTCAAGATTAAATCAATCATAAAGCATATGAGAGCCACTAAGCATTTTCAGTCATGGTCTTCTACTCTTAACCCCCAAAGAAAAGAAAAGAAACTATTTACAAGGGAAAGCTCCCAACAAGCAAAAGAAGAACAATAAATATTTTTGGGTTTTCTTTTAATTCCTACTACAAGCAGGAAAAGTAAACTAGCTAGAAGCTACAACTAATATTTTTTTCTTAGGATTTTTTCTAGTACACAAGAAAAAAACTAAGAAAAAGAAATGAAGCAAAACATGGATGGTACACTGAAAGAGTGTGAGCACCGACAACTAGAAAAAGTGTGAACATGAATGTAAAGTCGGTGAGAAAACACGTACTCCCCCAAGCTTAGGCTTTTGGCCTAAGTTGGTCTATGGCCACGGATCGAAGCTACTCCCTCAAGTGTACTGAGATGTGTCCTCTGGGTGCCACTGGTTGGCAAGCTCATCCAGATCCCACCCATAAACAGACTGACGGTAAGGATCGAGTGGTGGCTCCGGCTCAGGCTCTGAAGCTTGTGCCTGGCCCTGGTACTTGTAGAAAGCATCTGATGTAACGAGATATATGCATGTAGACAGATCAAACAGAGATGGTGCAGGCAAGGTTACAATTTCACAATATTTTTCATCAAACCTTAATTTATAATTAAGCAACCTATCCTTGTCTTTAACAATAAAATCATGTGCTACCATGCTCTTGTAGTCTAGATAAACAGGGGCAAGCAATTTTTCTTCCTTCTCATGATGCCTAATAGGTATTCTAAAATTTTCAGCAAGGCGAGAAGCAAAGATGCCTCCAAAGACGGGCCCCTTTGAGTAGTTTAGACTCAGTCATTTAGCAACGACGGTGCCCAAGCTAAAATTTGTGTCTTGAAACAAAGCATGGCGTAAAATGACAATATCAGGGGCACTAAGGTTCCCGCTGTTCCCGTGACCAATTAAACATCTACTAGCAAATAAAGCAAAGTAGCGCAGAACAGGGAAGTGTATACTAGTGATTCTTGCCCCTGAGACTTGTCTAGTTTCCCCTACAACTATCATGTCAATAAACCCTTCAACGTCTTCACGACGTGGTTCATCAAGTCTACCTCCAAAGGGTATCTTGCATACTTCACAATATTCTAAGAGTGATATCTCCTTAACCTCATCATATAAACGAAACTCCACTGTAGGTGGTGTTTTCTTAGCATGAAAATAAAAAAATTCCGTGAAAATATTGGTGAGTAAGAGATACTGTTCACGCTGGTTGTAGAAGAAGTCGGTGATGCCTGCATTATTTGCCAACCAATAAAAGTCTTCGTAAATCCCGGCGGACATCATGAAATCATTACAAGGCCATTCGCACGGTCGAACTTCTGCCATGCGAGGAAGATTATATTTGGGCTTCTTTTCTTCTTCTCGTCTGAGCTACTACTGGAGGTGCCCCTCAACAATCTCTTTATCATTTTCCCTTCTGAAATTTTCTGAAATTTTTAGTAACTCAAAATAAAAGTTAACCAAACTCAACAAGATTGATAACAACAATCCTACTAGTGCCTAGAGACTATATCATGCATTAGAACCACTTGGAACCAAGAAAATTTAACATGCAAGCTCAAGAACAAAGTCACCGCAGCAGCAAAAATTTGCAATAAATAAAGCACTTGAACAAAAAATAATTGGACCAATGGAGGAGTCACATACCAAGGAACAATCTCCCCAAACAGTTTGGTGAATGGTGCTTTGAGCAAGGAGATCGAAAATGGCAGTAAGATGAGCTAGAACTCAGGTTTGAGCTGGTTGGTTATTTTTTGGGAGGAAGAAGAAGAGTGTGGGTACAGGAATAAATGGAGGGGGGCACGTGGGGCCCACGAGGCAGGGGGCGCGCCCTGGCAGGGGGGCGCCCTGGACCCTCGTGGCCAGGTGCTGGCTCCCCTCGCTGTGTGTTCTGCGCCATATATTCTCAAATATTCTAGAAAAAATCATATTTCATTTTCAGGGCATTTGGAGAACTTTTATTTTCGGGGTATTTTTTTATTGCACGGATAAGTCTGGAAACAGACGGAAAATACTATTTTTGTTTTATTTATTCTAATTAACAGAAAGTAAAAGGAGGGTACAGAAGGTTGTGCTATCTAGATTCACCTATCCCATGCTCATCAAAAGGAATCCATTAACAAGGTTGATCATGTCTTGTTAATAAACTCTTCCCGAATAACATGAAACCGGAGAATTTTCGAATAACACTAAATTACCTCAATGGGGATATGTATGTCCCCAACAATAAGAATGTCATATGTCTTCTTGATAGTAGGAAGAGGAAATTCAAAACCTCCAATAGTAATAGTTGAATTTTTTCCAATATAATTGATACCGTGGACCTGAGGTTGTTTCCTCGGAAAGTGTACCGTATGCTCATTACCATTGACATGAAAAGTGACATTGCCTTTGTTGCAATCAATAACAGCCCCTGCAGTATTCAAAAAGGGTCTACCAAGGATAATAGACATACTATCGTCCTCGGGAATATCAATTATAACAAAGTCCGTTAGAATAGTAATATTTGCGATTACAACAGGCACATCCTCACAAATACCGACAGGTATAACAGTTGATTTATCAGCCATTTGCAAAGATATTTCAGTAGTTGTTAACTTACTCAAGTCAAGTCTACGATATAAAGAGAGAGGCATAACACTAACACAGGCTCCAAGACCACATAAAGCAGTTTTAACATAGTTTCGTTTAATGGAGCAAGGTATAGTAGGTACTCCTGGATCTCCTAGTTTCTTAGGTATTCCACCTTTAAAAGTGTAATTGGCAAGCATGGTGGAAATTTCTACTTCGGGTATCTTTCTTTTATTGGTAATAATATCTTTCATATATTTAGCATAAGGGTTTGTTTTAAGCATATCAGTCAAACACATACGCAAAAAGATAGGTCTAATCATTTCAGCAAAGCGCTCAAAATCCTCATCATCCTTTTTCTTGGATGGTTTCGGAGGAAAAGGAATGGGTTTCTGAACCCATGGTTCTCTTTCCCTACCGTGCTTCCTAGCAACAAAGTCTCTCTTATCATAACGTTGATTCTTTGATTGTGGGTTATGAAGATCAACAGATTCAATCTCTACATCATTATCATTGCTAGGTTGAGCATCATCATGAACATCATCATTAATATTATCACTAGGTTCACGTTCATTACCACATTGTGTCTCAGCATCGGAAAAAGATATATCATTGGGATTCTCAGGTGTGGCAGCTACGGGTTCACTAGAAGCATGCCAAGTCCTATCATTTTTCTTTTTCTTCTTCTTAGTGGAACTAGGTGCACCTAATTAGCTCTATGAGAATCTTGCTCAATTCTCTTAGGGTGGCCTTCAGGATACAGAGGTTCCTGAGTCATTTTACCACCTCTAGTAGCAACTCTAATAGCATAGTCATTATTCTTACCATTTAATTCATTGAGCACATCATTATGAGCCTTAAGTACTTGGTCTACTTGAGTGGTGACCATGGAAGCATCTATACTAATGAGTTTCAATTCACCTTTAAATCTAGACAAATAATCACTCAAGCGTTCAATCATATAAGCACTATGTTGCAATTGCTACCAACATAAGCATTGAAGTTTTCTTGTTTCACAATAAAATTGTCAAACTCATATAAGCATTGGCTAGCAGACTTATAATGAGGAATATCACCTTCATCAAATCTATAAAGAGAATTTACCTTTACTACATGTGTCGGGTTATCAAGACCATGTATTTCTTCAATAGGTGGTAAATTCTTAACATCTCCAGCTTTAATACATTTTTCTTTCATCGATTCTTTGCCTCTTGCATATCTTCAGGACTGAGAAATAGAACACGTCTTTTCTTCGGAGTTGGCTTAGGGGCTGGTTCAGGAAGTGTCCAATTATTTTCATTGGCCAGCATATTTTTCAATAGTAATTCAGCTTGATCAACTGTTCTTTCCCTGAGAACACAACCAACACAACTATCCAGGTGGTCTCTGGAAGCATCGGTTAGTCCATTATAAAAGACATCAAGTATATCATTCATCTCAAGAGGATGATCAGGCAAAGTATTAAGTAATTGGAGAAGCCTCCCGCAAGCTTGTGGGAGACTCTCTTCTTCAATTTGCACAAAGTTATATATTTCTCGTAAGGCAGCTTGTTTCTTATGAGCGGGAAAATATTTAGCAGAGAAGTAATACATCATATCCTGGGGACTACGCACACAACCAGGATCAAGAGAATTAAACCATGTCTTAGCATCACCCTTTAACGAGAAAGGAAATAGCTTAAGGATATAGTAGTAACGAATGTTTTCATCGTTCGTAAACAGGGTGGCTATATCCTTCAACTTCGTAAGATGTGCCACAACAGTTTCAGATTCATAGCCATGGAAAGGATCGGATTCAACCAAAGTAATTAACTCAGGATCAACAGAGAATTCATAATCCTTATCGGTAACACACATAGGTGAAGTAGCAAAAGCAGGGTAATGTTTCATTCTAGCATTCAATGACTTTTCTTTTAGCTTAGCTAATAATTTCTTAAGATCATATCTATCGTTGCAAGCAAGAAAGTCTCTAACAGTTTCTTCATCCATAACATAACCCTCAGGAACAACAGGCAATTCATATCTATAGGGAGAAGTTTCATCATCACTTTCATAAATATCATCAGTTTCAATATTTGCATTCTCCCTAACCTTAGCAATTTGTTCATCTAGAAATTCACCTAGTGGCACAGTATTATCAAGCATGGAAGTAGTTTCATCATACATAGCAGGAGTGGCATCATCATGAACATATGACATATCAGATTCAATAGCATGAGTAGGTGTCGCAAATTTACCCATAACAGATGGAGAATCAAGTGTAGAGCTAGATGGCAGTTCCTTACCTCCCCTCGTAGTTGATGGTAAGATCTTGGTTTTTGAGTCCTTCAAATTCTTCATAGTGATCAACAGATATAAATCCCAAGTGACTTAAAGAATAGAGCTATGCTCCCCCGGCGACGGCGCCAGAAAATAGTCTTGATAACCCACAAGTGTAGGGGATCGCAACAGTTTTCAAGGGTAAAGTATTCAACCCAAATTTATTGATTCAACACAAGGGGAGCCAAAGAATACTCTTAAGTATTAGAAGCTGAGTTGTCAATTCAACCACACCTGGAAACTTAGTATCTGCAGCAAGATAGTTTAGTAGCAAAGTAATATGATAGTAGCGGCAGCGGTAACAAAGGTAACAATAATGTGTTTGTAGTTTTTGTAATAGTAGCAGCGGAAAAGTAAATGAGCAACAAGCAATATGTGAAAATCTCGTAGGCATTGGATCGGTGATGGGAAATTATGTTGGATGCAATTCATCATGTAGAAGTTATAACCTAGGGTGACACAGAACTAGCTCCAGTTCATCAATGCAATGTAGGCATGTATTCCGAATATAGTCATACATGCTTATGGAAAAGAACTTGCATGACATCTTTTGTCCTACCCTCCCATGGCAGCGGGGTCCTATTGGAAACTAAGGGATATTAAGGCCTCTTTTTAATAGAGTACCAGACCAAAGCATTAACACATAGTGAATACATGAACTCCTCAAACTATGGTCATCACCGGGAGTGGTCCCGATTATTGTCACTTCGGGGTTGCCAGATCATAACACATAGTAGGTGACTATATACTTGCAAGATAGCATCAAGAACACACATATATTCATGAATACATAATAGGTTCTGATCTGAAATCATGGCACTCGGGCCCTAGTGACAAGCATTAAGCATAGCAAAGTCATAGCAACATCAATCTCAGAACATAGTAGATACTAGGGATCAAACCCTAACAAAACTAACTCGATTACATGATAGATCCCATCCAACCCTTCACCGTCCAGCAAGCCTACGATGGAATTACTCACGCACGGCGGTGAGCATCATGGAATTCGTGATGGAGGAAGGTTGATGATGATGATGGTGACTATCTCCACTCTCCGGAGCCCCGAACGGACTCCAGATCAGCCCTCCCGAAAGAGATTAGGGCTTGGGGGCGACTCTGTATCGTAAAATGCGATAATTGTTCCTCTCTGATTTTTTCTCCCTGAAAGTGAATATTTAGGATTTGGGGATACGTCAGTGGAGCACCAGGGGGCCCATGAGGCAGGGGTGCGCGCCCTAGGGGGGCGCCCCCCACCCTCGTGGACAGGGTGTGCCCCCCTGGTCTGGATCTTCTTGCAGGTATTTTTTATATTTTCCAAAATAATTCTCCGTGGATTTTTAGGTCATTCTGATAAGTTTTTATTTCTGCACAAAAACAACACCATGGCAATTCTGCTGAAAACAGCGCCAGTCCATGTTAGTTCCATTCAAATCATGCAAGTTAGAGCCCAAAACAAGGGCAAAAGGGTTTGGAAAAGTAGATACGTTGGAGACGTATCAGGGGGGGTGAGGCCTCTGCGGCATCGCAGCCGGCCACGGGAGGCAGGAGCACAAGGCACGACCGACGCTGATTTGGACGGCTGGAGCAAGAAGACCAGAGGTTGAAGAAGCACTACGGCCATTAGATGGATATCGTACGATCAATGGAGCTAGCATCGTGCATATTGACTAAGTTGACAAAGCCCTCCGTCCCCGTCAACTTAGAAGGCCCACAAGTCAGCCTCCCACTATACTGGGTCCCAGCTAGCAGGGGGAGTATTCATTTTTTGTGCGTAATAAGGAGGCACTTCCGGTGGGTCCGAGCTGATAGCGGGGGTAACGTTTTTTTTCGCGAAATACGGTGGCCCGTCTGGTGGGTCCCATCAGTCAGGAGGGAAACATTTTTTTCGCCAAATACGGTGGCCCGTCCGATGGGTCCCTGCTGTCAGGTGGAGGAATAATTATTTTCCACGTAATAAGAAGGCACTTCCTTGCGGCTGCCGTGGGCCCAGCTGTCAGCCTCTCCACGACAGTACTCTTCCGATGGAAGTCGTTCCTTGACCATGTTGACCACGCCGCGCCGAGAGCACCAGGGCGGTGGACGACGGCGAAGCCTAGGAAGGGGACGACGCGGAGCCGGGGAAGACACGCCAGTGGATGCCCACACGGAGAGGAGTACGAGGGTTCACTGGTTCGTTTGCGGTGTGAGGCTGCCGTCGCCGCAGAATAACAGGGGTTGTGGGTGAGTAGAGGGATGCCCTGGCCAGCGGTGGGAGTAGTAGGGGCGGTGAGGCTTGCACGGGAGGCGGGAGGAGGCGGTCCCGCCGGCGCTGGATTTGGTGGGTGGAGCAAGATGATCAGAGATTGAAGAAACACGACGGCCGTTGGATTGACATCAAACGGTTACGTCTGCTAGAATCGTTTTTTGACGTATATAATAACAAAAAAAAAATCTTGCATACACGTCAACTTAATAGGCGCATAAGTCAGACCATTCCCTCTTTTTTTAATAATTTATATATAGCTCATTGCGACTTCTTATGCAATTTATTGTTGTCTGTTTTTTTGGTTGGCCAGGGGCAATTTCGCATATTTCTATGGGTTCCAAACTATTTTTAATACCGAAATGTCGAGCCAGATTTAAAGTACTTTGAAGATATATTTAAATTAGGTTAATGCCCAGTGAAATAGGAATGTGAAAATGTGAAAAATTCAGAAATTATATAGTAATTGTCAATTTGTCATCTATTTTTATATTTACAGCCAATTTCATATTACTTTCAAGATTTCCAGACGTCTTGAAAGAGTTGCAGCCCATCAGGGCGTAGAAAAATAAATAGGCCTGGATTTGGTATTCTTCAGTGAAAATAAACTGGGCTCACTTTCAAAAAGAAAAAATAGTTGGGCTGGTCACATGGTGAACATAAAATATAAGCCTGGCCTAGACGGGCTACAGCCCAGTCCAAACCCTGCTCCGTCTCAACAATAACAAAAAAAATATTGCTCGAGCAGCTACGTCCCAGGTGTCAGCCGATCTTGTGATGTTCTCTTGTCTATTGACTATGTACGCTCACAATGTCATGGGTCCCAGATGTCAGGAAAACACTAGAAGGAAGCATTTTATTTTTCCATACGCTGAAATGGTGGGCCCGTACTGTCATCCTCTCCACGTACTTCTGCCGATTCCTGTTGTTTGTTGACCATGTTGACAATGCGAGAGGGCGGTGCCGTGGTGAGCAAAACAAAGCGCGCGGAGGACGATGGCGAGGCCTCGGACGTCGGCGTTAACAATTTAGGAGACGGTGGGGCAGCGATGCGTGCGCTGAGGCGCAGCCAGCTGTGGGAGGCGGAAGCAGACGGCCCCGTCGGCGCTTGTTTGGTTTTGGCTACTGGAGGAAGACATGACTGAAGAAACACGACATACTGTAAAAGCAGCAGGAGTACTTAACAACCTTAACTAAAACCAGCAGGGGCACTTAACAACCTTAGCTGAAAGCAGTATAAGTACTTATACAGGTTCAACCGTACAAAGCATGCCTCGAACAATGCTAATTTTCCTACAGTTAACCAAGGTGAGGTGCCAAGCCCCAGGACAAGGCCTAGGCGCCACCCCGCGCATCCACAACCTTCTGAAAGCGGTTTGATCTCGCAATGTGGTCAATAAACAGGATATTCACTTTAGAGCCATGGAAAAGCAGGAACATAATCTTCTGTCCTATTCTCAAGATGGACGGGCCTTCATTATTTGAGACCACCCATGAATAAGTATCTTTTCACCTCCAAGGAGAATGGAGTAGGTCAACATAAACATCATGTTCTGACCAAGCGCAAGTCTGACCCGACCATGGTTAGGCATCTCTATAGGAACAATAGAACTGGGCAGTTTCTATTTCAAGAATATCACAACTGTAAAACTGTGTATAAGCAATAGTTTATGAACAACATATATAACAGAAAATAGCTCGTACCATAAGTTTCTCGACACATTTGGACCTGTTCAACGAGTGCAGCAGTGGAACACATATACCACGTGGACTTCCACCATTGAAAAGCCCCACAAGGACCTCAAGACGATCAATAAAGTGTAGGAACTTGTGGATGTCGTCCCAGTGAACTTCAGTGCCATCAGTAACAACCGAGTTGTTACAAAATAACAAATGAGTAGCCTACTTAACTCTGAAAAAATCTACACGTGCCACAAATTATAAGAAAATATTAGTTAGAAGTAGCATCTTCGTTAGAGATTCGTTGCTACTTCCAAAGTTGAACTGTGATTAGTTAGACAGAATAGGTGGATTAAGAAGTAATCAAGGCAACAAATATGAACCAGATACAAAACTAACATGGATGAACAATTGGAACGACGTCGTGGTGGAAGATCGCAGTGAAGATGAGACCAAGTTCTGGTATTTCCATCAACATTCGTGCGCCAACTTTCAGTCCGTAACACTTGAGAAAGTTTATCCAGGTTCGGCCATAAAAATAGCAGCGATCTTCTTGGTTCATGAACCGAACTCGGAACTTATATCCATGGCTTGTCTTCACTGTGACCATTAAACTGGTGTATTCAGTTATGGCAAGGCCGAGCATCTTGAGTACATGTGTTATGGCAGAGCAAATAATGCACTGCAGGAAAAATAATATGAGAACACAATGTATTCCCTATCCAAATCTAGAAATAACTTCCTCCTTCACGTCAGTGTTGACCATCGTACTACTAGTACCTTTTATCCAAATATAGCAATCCAAATTTCCAAATTATTCGACAGCATGTTCAAAAAAAACCCACCCTCCCGGATAGAAAAGAGGATTCTAGAAACATACTGTGCGCGTTTTACAATCCTGTGTTAGGATGAGAAGGAACAAGTGTGGCATCTCGTCGAGGGCGCAGAAACCTGTATGGTCCTCGCACTTTGGGCACTGCAAATGAAACTCACTAGATTCAGTAGGAAGAAAAATGCATCAACGGTGGTGGCTGCCATCCTAGGATTACCCGCGACCAAGGGACTTGGATTTATCGGGGATGGATGAAGAATTTGTACCTGGTTCTCCATGAGAAAACCCTATGCAATCGCCGAGAGGGGTTTTCTCTGTACAAGAAGACGAGGGAGAAGGGGATTTAGGCCCAGTGAAATATTGCCGCTTCGTCCGTCCAGCTTACTGGTAAAGCTGGAAAGGGGGGCTTGTGATTTGACGGCTCATTGGGCATTACTGCGGCGCTACAACCGGGGTGTGTCTACCGTGCAGTTGGGCACTCTAATTCGTGCATATGGCACGTGGACCCTGTTGCCGGATGCCCCACATATCAGCGTAAGGAAGTAGAAAGACAAGAGTAACTAGTTACTCAAAAATATATTTTTGACAGAGAGATACTCCCTCTGTAAAGAAATATACAAATCTTTTATATCGCAACTTTATACATACAAAATTATATCTGACGGATAGGAAGCAAACTATGGCAATTTTGAAAAAAGGTACCCACACACCTCTCCACATTTGCAAATAAGGCCTTCTCTCATTCATCCTTTTCTCTCACAAGATAAAATACTCATACAAATGCATCTTGATGTTACGTGCAACGCACATGCATTACGGGGGTTCAGATGAGAATATAATACTCAGTCAACCTCACGGTTCTGGACTTTGGACCGCAGGCCCACCCTGCATGTTTGGGGGGGGGGCATGTGTTCTACCTCAGCGCTTTTCATATTGCAAGTGATCGATACGGCACTGGTTTTAGATGCTGTCGCAAGGCGAATACACAAAATTGAATAAAGCATGGCAGCTGGTGGAATGAAATCGAACGATAGTACCTAACCAGTAGTGAGAGTTGCAATTCTATTAACAATATACTATGTGATAAATAATACTACCGTATTACTTATACACATAGGATACTTGTTTCACCATGCCAGATTATTACATCAAAATCTCTCGTAGGATAGATCAGTTCAGTAGTTGCGTGCTGCTACTGAAGAATTTCAAAGTTGATTTGGACCAACTGTCCATGCCGAGAAAGTTCGACTTTGAGATCATCCCCTACCGCAAGATATGATTTAGATTTGAACCTTGACCATCCTTTAGCATCAATCATCATGCAACCATCCTTTGTACTTATGGTATATTGAGCAGGTTCATTCACACCAAGGCTGCGCATGGTAAGAGAAACTTGGACACTGTCGCCCAGATTGTTGAATGACTCCCTCGTTGCTCTAGGAATTCTCTGTTTGCAAACAAGAAGACATACCCAAACAGTTAGATCAACACAATGAATCATGCGAAATAACATGGAAAGAAAAAAGAACGAAACACTTGGGCGGCCAATGCTTACCAAGAAGGTGGACATGTCGGTTTTTGTAAGGACTTTGGTATATGAAGTGTGAACTGCAGCCCAGTCTGTTTCCGCTGCACCTGCTGGTTCGGTTGCCGATGCACGGGCCGGAGCAGATGCAAGTGCAAGTGTTATTGCAGGTGGCGAAGCCGCTGCTGCTACCGGAGATGGTGATCCTTGTAGATCTGGTGCTGGTGTCGGAGCAGGTGCCGGTGTCGATGCCCGATCCTCCGGTAGATCAGCCTAATCCGCTGACGCGGTCGGTGCCCAATCCTCAGCTGGATCAGACTGAGCTGTTGCCGCTGTCAGTGCTAGAGCAACTGTCGGTGCTCGATCCGTTGCTGAAGGTGGTACCGATGTGCAAGACAGCGGCGATCGTGTCTGGTCTGCTATGATCAGCTTTCTAACTTGACTAGGCTTCGTGACCATGATCCAATTTTTTTCTTCATTTATTTTAAATGCGAGAAGGACTAATTGTGGCGTTTTTGTTAAACCAAACTACAGTTCATCATAGGGATTCAGCTTGTACTCAGACAACAGACTGATCCAATTTTTTCCAGTAATATAAGTGATGGACAGTGCCTTCGTTACCGACACGACATAAGAAGTGAAACCTGCAAAAATAGCTGTCATAGAGCAAACCAAACGGTTTATTCTATGATGAACGTCACGTGGCAAAATCTGCATCGTAAAATTGCAGGAAAAGAAAGAAAACATGACATTAAATCAATAAGATTTACTTGATGTGACACGAGTGAATCCTTACCAGGAAATCACTATGTTGAAGTACTAAACAGAAGATTGATCGTCCAACTACGGGTGGCATGCAGGGGTCCCGCCTACTCCCACAAGCAGAACAGTCCAAAGGTCGTGACAAATCGTATGGACCGAACATCCATGGGACAGGAAATTCTGGTGGGTGCGATAAACCCTGCAATGCATACAGATATTGGAGTGTAACCATAATTGATAAACCGTCCTCGCAAAAAAGATGATCTGGATACTTCAAAATATACAGACTGAATTGAGTGGACACACATTAACATAGACCGTTCTCAGGACTGACCACACACCAAAAGCGGCAGTACTAATAAACAATACAGGTTTCACAAACACAAATCAAGTACTGAACAATAGTACTTACTATAGACAAGCAAAGTTGCACTAATTAAACTCTGTAGACTATTTCTTGCCACCGACCTATGGGATGAACCCCGCATAACTGACTAGGCCATGGACTTCATGAGAGATGTATACATGCACCATCACCATCTCGACAACCTTGGAGGACCTAACATAGTGGTCTTTCCACTCATAAACATGATGATGAAGACATGCTGCATCAGATTTGTCGGGAAGCTTTAGAAGAACCACACCCTTCGTAATCAAAGGCATAGCCAGGAAATTGTTGTGGCCAAGTACAGTCTCGAGAACACGCCTGACAACAATGCTACAGGAAAACACTAGTTCAGGACATGTGGCGACAAGGACACGTCAGCTGGATAGTTTAGCAGTAGAACTCATCCTCAGGTCTTCCAGTTCATACGACATGACATTGAGAACTTCATCTCCACCGCGGACCTGGTTCTAATTCAAAAAGATACCATATTTTATTACTACCTCCATTCAGAAATATAAGATGATTTTCGATATTATACTCCATATCTGACTACATGTACGCACAGAAATGAGTGAACAAAGACACTAGAACATGTCTTCAAAGGCATGAGAGCAGAGGGATTACTTGCAATATCCATAACACAAGTTACTGAGGCAAATATACCCTCTTCAAAGGTACAATAGCATTGATGTTCATAAAGTACTCCCTCCATCCCAAAATTCTTGTCTTAGATTTGTCTAGATACGAATGTATCAAGTCACATTTTAGTATTAGATACATCCATATCTAGACAAATCTAAGACAAGAAATTTGGGACAAAGGGAGTAGTTGAAGTAATCTATAAGAAATCAATATAAACCTCTCGCATGTTTTGGTCAAAAGAGGAATTTAGAACTGTCATTTGGCACAAAAAAATCACATGCAAGATCACCCATAAAGTTGTACTACTAGTACTAGTACTGCGTGTTAGATGAAAAATACGATCAAGATCGAGAAAAAGATCATCAAGAAGAGATATTACCTGGACTTGCTTAATGAGGGATCCCGGAGAGGGGGGCTTGGATAGGGCGATGGCTTTAAGCTTGTTTGCGGTAGTCTCGGTGGGGTGCTTGCGCTTCTTCATACCATGAGCCTCAACGGTTTTGGCCAGAACCATAAACATCACTTTGGCCGATGCTCCAGCGTCCATCAAGAAACTGTCAAATAGAAATAAAAGAAAATAAACCATAGTCACAAACCCAAAAGAAGAAAAGAGAGGGAGTTATAGGATCAGTCTCGGGGTTGCAAGACCGGGCCTTGGCCAGAATCAACACCATTGATGCGCTCACCTTTCCTTCTTTGGGAGAGAAGAACAATGGCAGAAGCAGGTCGGGGTTTTCTCGAAGAAATGAGGAACAAGATGGGGGAGAAGCGAGTTGGGTAGAGAGGAAGCTGAGAGAGAAGAGTGAAATGATGGTTGCTTCGTCCGTCCAACTTACTGCTGGAAAGGAGGGGGGTTTGTGATTTGACGGCTCATTGGGCATTACTACGACGCTTCGATCGGGGTAGTCTACTGTCACTCTACTATAGAGTAATTTAGTGCATGGCTGGTGGACCCCGATGCTGGTTGTCCCACACGTCGGCGGGAGTGAGTAATTTAGTGCATGGCTGGAGGAGGATCCGCACAATAGAGTGTGTCCACTGTTTTTCTGAAGAAAAAATGATTACAGCAAGCGTTTCCACTCTTACGACGGAGGAGTGCGAAACACGATAGCCACTTGAACATACATAGTGCTCCTACTAATAGGCATGTGCAGTGGTTCATACATCAATACTACATATCTTGTTGCTAGTGTAGTAAGATATGACGACAACAAATGATGTTGTGTGCATGTCAACTATATGAACAGTAATGTAGTAACATAGTACCCCTTTCTCGACTGTTCGGTCGCGAATGAACGGTGCGATCAATATTAACAGAACTAGATCTACAGCGCACGGAGAGTACGGTGCTACAATACTCCATGACACATGAACCACAAGAAGCACGAATAGTATTAGGCAGGGTGTATGAAGGGTGCACGGGATGGGATCAAAAGTTCCCTTCTCGACCCACTTTTGGGTGTTTGGCAGAGTGCATGAAGGGTGCATGTGTCCACACTAGTAGGTTAACACAAATACACGAAGAGGAAGCAACTACTCCCTCCGTCTAGGTGTGTAAGTCATCTTATGTTGTGCACTGCGACCAATGCGGAGAGGAAAACGAGAAAACTTAATGTCTTTTTGCTAATTAATAGCATTGCATGCAATGAACGTTACACTGCATGTCATGTTTATTAGTCTCAAGTCACTCAAAGCATGCATGACCCACGTCTCTTATTGGTTAATATGTCACAAAACAAGAAACGGAGAGGGAGTTAATGTACCATGCCTAAGTGTTTTGGGATTATTTGGTTTTCGTAAGGTGACTTACACACCTAGATAGAGGAGTATATTGAGATGAGAATGCAACCAAACACACCCACATGCTTTGTGCTACAGTGACTGATCTGCACCATCTGAGTTTGATCCAACTGTCATGTGGCACCGAGACATGGACATGGCCATGTAGAGTGCGCCTAAACACCACCGAAGTCCCTCTACTTCTCGAGGCGTGGGACGTTGGTGATGTAGGGGGCGAAACGGCTGAAAGGCAATGCAATCTACGGGAAGGCGGAGCGAGCCAGCCGAGGAGCGGGGAATCTTTTTGTTTTCACCATGGTAAAACACCAGTCGACGACTTCTCACATCAGGGAGCAGTGGGTTTTACAGGTGGAGTCATCGTGACTAATTGTTGCCGCACCTACTCCCGTCAATAAAAAAAAATTAAAAATCCTGCCGCGCCTACTCCCGTCAATCAAAAATTAAAAATCCTGCCGCACTCATACACCAGAGCAACGCCGCGGTGGATACTTAAATTTACATGCTGGCAAGTAGATAAAAAAGGGGTGAAAAAACTAATGTGGCGGCGGCCTAGCTAATCGGTCGAACTAGCCCAACTAGCTAGCCACCGTGCTTCACTGATGTACTCGGCGGGAAAAGTGGTCTTTCGTGATTTGATGACTCATTTACTTGCTTCGGCGAAAATGCGCGGTAGGGCGTCCCATGTTAGGAAGAATATATGCATGCACCACCAGGGAGGACCCCGAAAGCGCGCGCTAGGGTGTGCCATGTGTCGGCACGGAGGACAAAATGTGCGTGTAAAAATTTACTATATCAGACGTAGTACCTATGGTTCGACCTCGAGACTCAGCCAGTCGGTCGAAAACACCCCACTAGCCACACAGCTTCATCATGCTAACATGGCATGGAGGATAGGTGTGGTTAGCCTCGTCTCGACCAGCCACAGCGTCTCTTGTTCTAAGCGATTCTTCTATTTTCCAAGCTTTTTTTAGTTGTAATAACACCATGGCAAGGTAGTGCCGCTCTTCGTGTGTGCCCGTGCAAAGGTTAGACGATGGAGAAAAGAGAGAGATCGCAGACCTGGTGTAGCGACCAGACCTCAAACAGTCTGATCTCTGTGCATCAGTGTCATCCCTGGATCAGTAATGCTGACACGCACAGTACTTGAAGGATTTATAACAGAGTAGCAATCACACACTTATTACATCGATAGTCTGATGATGAATTTATTACAAATAATATGGCTGAAGTCCATCTAATACGATAACAGCGGAAGGCTTGGAAGATAAGTGAGTCCATCAACTCCAGCGGCATCACTGAGTATAGAACCATGACCTAAAAGGGCATCTTAATCGTCTTCTGAAAAGTCTGCAACATGAAACGTTGCAGCCCGAAAACGGGTCAGCACATGGAATATGCTGGCAAGGTAACACAAGAGAATGCAATGAAAGTAAAACTATACTATATGCAATATGGCTGGTGGAAAGCTCTATGGTTAAGTTTTTGCGTAAAGCCAATTTTTTCCTACTTCAAAGGAATGCATTTTAATTAACTATCATGGTAGTTGAAACATCGTTGAGAAGATAAACATCCTCTCAACCCCAATTAAAGTTCATCATTAAACCCAACAAAATTAAATTAAAGTAACATGATGAGATGCACATGAAAATCCAGGTACTAGATACTCAAGACGTCCATAACTGGGGACACGGCTAATCATGATCAGTTTGTACACTCTGCAGAGGTTTGTGCACTTTTCCCACAAGACTCGATCGCCTTCGTTTGGTTTCTCGCACTGCATGGTGTTTGAGAAACGGATGACCGAGACATAGTCTTTCAGAAGCGCTAGCACCTTACGATCGGGCGGACCGTACCAACCTACATCCCCTACATCTGCTAGTCCACCACTATAAGAGTTCGCACAACTTACTCATACTATGCTAGAGCCCATAATAGCATTGTGGCTGCACACGGAAGTTTCTAGTATGAATAATCTCATGATCCCTTTGAGCCTGGGTGGCGGTCCAAAAGAAAAATAGGCAATCACTGGAATACCCAGATGCCTCAATCCACCCAGATGTGTATTAATGTTGCCACCTTAAGTTGAACCATTAATTAAACAATCTCACATCTGTCATGGATTTCACTCACCCAATCCACGTCTATGAGCATAGCATGTCCTAGCAGCAAACGTAGAAGTAACTCCCAAAGGTTTGAATGTAATGCAGGTAATAGGTACTACCTCAAACTACTTCCCAATCCCACGAGTTAATTGATCCTACTCATGCAATGTGTGAGGGTTTTACTAATGCAATGAAAACTGGGTAATTGGAAAGTATGATCAAAGTGTTACTTGCCTTGCTGATGATCCGCAAAACCTAAAGACTCAAAGTAGCAAGCGGCGCACTCCGGGTACTCTATCGCAATCAAACAAGCATACAATAAGTACTTAACTAATGCACGGGTAAAACTCAAATAAGAGATTTAACCAGAAATTTCAACTTAAGAACTCCGGTTTGCAAAAAGAATCAACTCGAAAGAAGCGACGAAACTCAAACTGCAAAAGAAACGAGCTCCGGTTTACTAGTTGGCCTAAAGTCAAATTTTACAGTAGCCAAAACTTTGTTCAAGTTGATCAAACGTAAAGAGGGCTTCGAGACAAAGATCTGGGATTTTGAATCACCTGATTCCGACTCTCGAGCGAAAAGAAAAACGAAAAACAAGATCAGGGCAGAAATCGCGATCGGAATAACCGCGGATAAATACCCCGAAAAAGGAAAACGATGAACAGGCTAACGAACGAACGTTCACTGTCTGTGGTTAACTAACGAAAACCGTTCGTTAAAACGAACGTACGGACGAACGTCCGCTAAATAGCTAAACCGGAAAAACCGAACCGATCTAATCTAATAAAAAAACGAATCTACGGTTTTATTACTAAACCGGTCAGTTTCTAAAAGAAAACCACAACTACCTCGACGAACTCCGGCGACTCCGGCAGGCGGCGGCGGGGTAGTCCGGCGGGGCGGGGCGGCGGTGCGGCGGCTGGCGGGCAGAGGCGGCGTCGGGGCGGCGGCGCGGCGCTAGGCGGCTGGGCGGCGGCGGCGGCGGCGGCGCAGCAGGCGGCGGCGGCGGCGGCTAGGGCGACAGGCGGCTAGGGTTTGGGCGGCGCGAGCGAGGCGGGCTGGCTGGGCGTCTCGGGCCGGCTCGGGCGGCTTATAAAGCCCAGGAGTCCTGGGCTAGTAAGACTCCTAGTCGGTTTCCTTTTTTTTTTCTAAAAAGAGTCCCGGCGCAAAAAAACTAACGAAAGAAATACCAAACGGGCTTCAAATTTCCCGAAATAAATTTTCACCGTCCTCTAATAATATTTAGGACAAAGTGAACATTTTTCCCGGACCTAAATGCAATTTTGAAAAACGCGTATTTTTCCTATGCAAATAAATCCACAAATAAATCCAGAAAATTACCAAAAGTGATTTTAACATTTTTCCTCCGATATTTCTGTTATTTTGGAGAAGTCATATTATCTCCGCTCATTTTTTGTATTTAGAAATATTTTTAGGAGGGAAAAATTATTAGAATCACACTGTCCTCGTACCGGTATTCGGGCGAACTCAAATACGAAAACGGTAAAATTCCCAACTCTCTTCGTAGGTCCTTGAGTTGCTTAGAATTTCGAGGAACTCCACAAACAAAAATGCAAAAACATGAAATGCAATTATGATCTATGTATAACATTCCAAATTGAAAATTTGGGATGTTACAAACCTACCCCCCTTAGAATGAATCTCGCCCTCGAGATTCGACTTGGCTAGAGAACAGGTGTGGGTGGTCGTTGCATAGATCATCTTCTCATTCCCAGGTGGCCTCTTCCTCGGTGTGGTGTCTCCACTGAACTTTGCAAAACTTGATAACCTTACTACGAGTGACTCTTGTAACGCCCCTGACACACCCGCCGGTGGTCGTTACTCCTGGCGGAATCTAGACTGGCCCCACACATCAATACTAGTCTTTTCTGCGCACTTTGTCCTCACTCATGCGCACCCGGGAGCAACTTCCCGGTCGGTCACCCATCCTGAAACTACTCCAAGCTGAGCACGCTTAACTTTGGAGTTCTATCCGAATGGGCTCCCGGAAAAAAAGTAATTCCTTATTTATATGAGTAGTCTATCATCCCTACTAAGCCAGGCCATCACATACACCCTCACTCAGAGGAACCGACGTCCTCGTCGGGCCACATGAACGTTCCCTCTTGGCACAACCGTCTGTGCTTCCAGGACAACACATGTGCCATGTCGTGTGCCACGACGGGTCACAAACGTCATGCACAACATGACTGCAAACTGTCCGCAAACATCCGTGGAACTGCGAGGGTCGGCTCTGATACCAACTTGTAATGCCCAGGATGGGACTATACCTCCTACGTGTCGAGGCACGACTTAAAGGTATAAGCCCATCCTAGAATGATCTCAAGTTTGGTATCTTTGCACGACTCATGTAAAAGAGGGATTAAATTGCAAAAGGAGATAGTTGGCTTACACTCGCCACTTCACACAATACAATACATAAGCAATACATCATTCAAAACATCACAACCCGACTACCGGTGAAGATCCAAAAGAAAGATACCAAAACAACATAAAGCCACAGGTTTAGGATCGAATCCTAGTAGAAACCACTACTGATCGTCGAAACGTCACAAGCAAACGGCCACGATCTTCATCGAGCTCCCAATGAAGTACTGAACCAGCTCCTGCTTCAAACTCGGCTGAACCTGCATCTGGTGTTGTAGTATCTGTGAGCCACGAGGACTCAGCAATCCCATAACCATGGGTAACAAGACTAGCAAAGCTTTATGGGTAGGAAGAGGTAAAGTGGTGAGGTTGCAGCAGCGACTAAGCATAATATGGTGGCTAGCTTACGAGTACCAGAATAAGATGAGAATCTACGCAAACGGTTGCAAAAGTAGTGATCGCTAAAGATCCTGACTAGATACGAATCAAACATAACCCCACCGTGTTCTCTTCTCAAAGTGAAAAGAGACAGTCACGGTTACTCACACAGTTGTGTGTTTTACTTCGGATCATCTGTCAAGTTATCTACAACCGGACATTAACAAATTCCAATCTGCCACATAACCGCGGGCACGGCTTTCGAAAGATCATAACCCTGCAGGGGTGTCCCAACTTAGCCCATCACAAGCTCTCACGATTAGCTGAAGTGATAAATATAATATCATCACCCCTTATCTTAGGGAAAATCCGACCAGGCTCGGCATCCCGGTAGCACAAGTCATTTCGACAATGGTAAAACAAGTCCAGCAAGACCTCCCGGCGTGCCGACACCCTGATAGTAGCCGCGCGTATCTCGTCTCAGGCCACGACCGGATGAGCACAGCGTACAGCAACCGAAGACCCCAGATAACTGGGTGGCACCGCACACGACTCTATTTGGGACCAACACCATCAGCACTGGCCCCCCTGCTATGTAGAATTAAGAATCCTCGGGTAGCGCTAACTCCCTATGCAAATTTAATTAATTAATTAAGTTGTTATTATGAGCAAATTAAAACCAATGTTGGGCCTTGCCGGAGGAGTTTTATTCAAAGTCGAACTGTCAAGGGGTCCCCATCCACCCATCGTGTAAGGAACGCAAAATCAAGGAACATAATGCCGGTTTATCGGCGCCTAAGGTGGCATGAGTGGAAAAAAACACCGAGCAAAAGGCCAAGCCTTCCACCCATGCCCAGTATATAGGTGTGTTAATAATAATTATAGATATTCTGATATACAACAACAAGTTCCCTCCTGGAACGAACTTCATCTTCACCTGCAACTAACAACGCTATAAGAGGGGCTAAGCAAGCGGGTAACATAGCCAAGCAGTGGTTTTGCTAGGAAGGTTTCAAGGTTAGAGGTTTCATGGCAACAAGGAGAGGCTGACATAAAAGATGGGTAGCGCGACATGTAACGATAGCATCGAGACAACTAAGCATGGCAATGGTAGTAAAGGTATCCAAGGTATGATCATCTTGCCTGGGATTCCACAAGGGAGAAGAACGGATCCATGAAGTAGACAGAGCAACACGGTCGAGCGAATCCTCACAACTCCGGAACGAAACCGAAGCTAACAAGAGAAGCAACCGGAAAGAAGCAAACAACACGGTAAACACACATATCATAAACATGGCATACGATGCACATCCAAGTATGATGCATGTCCGGTTTAATTATGCATGGCATGGCAAAATGCACAAACAACACTACAAGTTAAGTGGAGCTCAATATGCAACGAGTTGCATATTGACGAAACACCACATTTTAATTATTTAATTGACTCTCGTTATTTACAAGACAAGATTAAATGTTTGTTAACATGGCAAGAGGTGAAGCATAAGTAAACTACCTATTAAGACATTTTAAATGAGGCCGGAAAAATAACAACAACAATCCGGAAAATCCCCATGAGCATGTTTAGTAATTATAAGCAACAACAATTCACACCTTTAATGTTGTTAAATGATGCGGATGACATGATCAAGTTTTATGCAATTATTATTAAAAGTTGACATGAAGAAGATATGAAGCATCTGTCACCGTGGTGAAAGGAAAGAGTGCCACGACAACGATCCGAAAATGATGCAACGCAACACCTCGGTTCCGGTAACTCGGTGAGAGACCGGTGCAAAAGATGACGGGAGGCGTGTCAAGCAAGAAGAAATTAGGGAGATCCCATCACCGGGTTCCCACGGGTCGGCGACGAGGCAACCGAGGAACATGTCAAAAGATGAAACGGTACGGTGCACACAAGGAAACATCTCATACAACACATGCATCTACACGGGTCATCGTCTCGGGGTATACCTTCGGAACATCGTTTCGGGGCGGTTCGAGTTCGTAGGGGAAGTAGTGGTAGTAGTGGAAGTAGTGGTTCACGTTCGAAGAGGAAGTAGCCGTTCACATTCCGTTTCGGAGAGGTACTTGTCGTTCACATGGCGGTAGTTGTTCACTTGACGGTCTTCGGCGATGGTAGCGGAACACGTTGATGTAGTGGTACTCGCGGGTCATCGTGGTACACGTTTTGTAGATGATCATCCGTCATGTCGTGGTACTTGGAGATTCCGAAGACCGCGGTCGTCGGGGTACTTGGTCGTGGTACTTGTCGGGTCATCGTGTAGTCGTGTAGGCGTTCCCGCTCGTAGATGTACTTGTCATCGGAGGGGTACTTGGGGTCTCCGAGTAGTCGTTCACGAAGCTCGTTGTAGAGGTACTTGGCGAGACTGTGCGTAGAGGTACTTGCTGTCCCGTGGGTACTTTCTGGACAAAAATAAACAAACACGAGGCCGAAGCAGGCGGTGGTCTTGGAGGCGCTCGGCAGCGGCAACTTGGCGAGGTGGCTGCAGCTCCTTGGGCTGCTCCCGACAGAAGGAGGCAGCGGCAACTTGGTGTGACGAGGAGGAGGGAAAGTGGCTGCAACTCCTGGCGAAGAGGAGACAGGGGTCGGGCGCGGGCGGAGGGAGGCCACGGCGGTCGGGGCCTGCGGCGGAGGGCCTGAGGGCCGGAGGGGCATTGCCAGCTCACGGGGCTCTGGCGCGGTAGTCGTTCTCGAGGCGCGGGCTGCTGGGGTGCGGCGCTACGGATGGAGGCGGGGCCGGACGGCCGCTGCGGTGCTGCTGCAACTCCTGGAGACGGGCGCCGGGGCTCCTGGCCGCTGGAGATGGAGGGAGGTCGCGCCAGGAGGAGGCCAGGGAGGCGCGGCGCTCGCGGGAAAAGGCCTGGGGCGCACGTTGCCGGCGCGCGGGAGATGTGCTGGGACCTGGCCGGCCCTGGCTGCTCGCGGGCGAGGCTGGAGACGGGGCGCCGACACTGGACGGCGGAGGCGCTCGGGAGGCCACGGACGGAGGAAGATCACGGCAGCCGGCTCCTGGTCGAGGAGGCCGCAGGGCCATGGCGCAGAGAAGCTTGGGCGCGGCTGCGGCCCTAGCGGCGGAGGGAGAAGGGCGCAGGGGCCGTCGCAAGGAAGGGGATCGAGGGGTGCGGGATGGAGGCGAGCGAGGCAGAAGAGTGGGGTTCGGCTCGAGGGAGATCCAGAGGGGATCGAAGCGATGGGGGATCGAGGGGCTGCGGCGGACGAAGGGAAAACGTGGAGGGAGCGAGCGACCTGGTCAGGGCTAGGGTTAGCGGTCGCCCGGCTGGAGTGGGCCATTGGGCCGGCTGGGAGCAGGCCTGGTGGCTGGGAGGTGCGGCCGGCTGGGCCTGGAGGCCTGGGCCTCGGCTAGAGTGGGAGGAGAGGGAGGCTGGAAGGAGATGGGCCTTGCTGCGGCTGGGCCCTCTTCTGCCTTATAATTTCTGCCACTTCCAATTACAGATAAGCCAAGAAGAAAAAGAGAAGAAGGAGGGGGTTAGGGCAAAATTAGCACAAAGGACTATTTTTCTCGGGCATCATAAAATGAGCAAGGTCCGAGAAAAATAGCAAAGGCATGAACGGAAAAAAATAATTCAAACATATTTGAATTTAATTCAAATGGGTTTGAACTAAGACTTGATTAAAGAAGTGTCCAAAAATGTTGGAATTTTTGGAGGAACCTCGAAACAACGGAAAAGAATTATTGGCAAGGTTTTAAGGAGTAACTCGAAGCAGGAAAAGCATGGGGAAATTATGCACGTGTGTTGCGGGTAATTCCAAACAATGGAATATTTATTATATAGCTCCCTAAATATTGGGATGATATGTTTTAAAGAGAAGAAATTCTTCCCTCGATTTAAATGGATCGAAGATCCACATGATTTATTTAAGTTGAGATGCAAAAATAAATATGACATGATGGCATGATGACATGATGCAATGCAAAAAATAAATAACACAAGCACAAATAAAACACACGGGAGAACCGGAACATCTGGAATCTTCTGGAATCTTCTGGGATCTTCTAGGATCTTCTGGGACGTCGGTCTCGGGCATCACAACTCTCCCACACTAACAGAGGATCTCGACCCGAGATCCTAGAGATAGCACCGGGTAAAAACAAAAGAGGAAGAGGTAAAACAAAGTTGCTTCTTTGACAGACGAGTGAAACCACAAGCCTTGAGAGGTTGAACAAGATGAAAGAAGAACACAACAGAGATGAACGAAGATGAAATCACCGTTAGAAGAGAGGAACAAGGAACATTATGAGAACCTTGTAGGTTGAAAGACATGAAACAAGAGCTTACGGATGACGAAAGAATTTCAAAACCACTCCGGTTAAAACAAGACGGAGAAGGAATAAGAACAAAATAATTTGGACAGCACTCCGTCTGAAAATGGAAGGAATTAACAAGAACTTGAGGAGATGGAGTGATACTTGATGAAATCAACAACATATTGCCTCCGAAACAATTAAAAGAATGGCACAAGGGGGTAAGAAGGATTCAGGCAGCACTCCGGTTGAAAAGAGAGGCAAAACTTGATAAGATGAGAGAACTTGAATGAAGAATACAACACTCCGGTTAAATAGACAAGCAAGGGAGAATATGATCTTGATAAAAACGAGATGATGGTTTGGAGAGAGCAACATCACAATGCCTCCGGAATGAAAGAATAACATATAAATCAACGAAAGAAATGAAAGGAGAAGAAAAATAACAACTTCTCCCACAATGAATATGAAACACATCCTTACGAAGAAGGGTTGAACGGAGTTGTTGAAAATAATCAACAACAAAAGAATAAGCTTTATGTGGGCTTATGGAAAACATCTCAAAATTAAGAGGTGACAACCAGCCACTACGAAACATTTGATTGGATTGAGATCAACAAGGAGACGATAAACTTATTTCACCGGAATGATAAATGAAGAACTTGGGTCATTCATAATCACCATAATTAGCAACAATCCTTAGGGAAAGCTTTTAGGTGAATACAACCCATGATTACTCCAACGAACAAAATGGGAGGTTGAAAGGATCTCTTGAGAAAAAATAAGGATGATGGGTTTAAATATTTCATTCTTGAAACTCGTGAATCATGAAACATGAAGAAATTGTCAAGAATGACATAACACCACCTGATAAGATAAGGTAGAAAGGATTGCAATTTTAAGCATGATGAAGAATGTTTGAGCTCCAACAAGAATCTTGATGAAGACTTCGAGGATGAATTAAATCATGATGAACCACCATGAGAACTGCGGTAATGAAAGCATGAGAAGTGAAAGATGAAAAGAATAAGATTCAAGGCCTGCAATGAATTAGATGGAGCTTTGGAATGAAATAATTGAAATAACTTGGAGCTCCGGAAAACAAGATGAACAACTTAGAACCGAGAATATGATATGATGAACAAGCTCCAGACAAAGAATTAAATCACCTCGAGGAAAATAAGAATAAGATTTACTGTGTGCTTATCCTTCACCAATTTAAATTGATGACAACCAAAGGAATTGACATACTACTTATTCTCGTTGGAAAGAATTAAAGAGGGATCTAGCACAAGCTTGGGTAAATCTTCAATGAACCACCGGGAGGATAAATGAAAGAACAAATGAATTAAAACGATAACAACGGAAGAGTAAACTTGAATGAACCACCGTAAGAATATGGAGACGAACGAAGGGGCATCGATGAAGAATATTTGGAGGACAAAGTTGAAAACTGAGAACGAAGAAATATTCTGAAATGATGGCCTTCGGAGAATCACAAAGAAAAATAATTCATGAAATGCTTCGAACGGGTATAAAAAGAATTCTGCACGATCGAAACAATAATGAGGATGGCATGAAGCTAGAACCACGAATCTTCAAGAGGATGCCAATGATTAAGAGAAACTCTTCTCCGGTCTTCAAATGTGAGAAGACGATGAGATACACCACCATGAATTGTATAGGCACTCCGTAGTGAAGAATTAAAAGGTTTAACCAATGATGAAAAAGAATTTGAAAGCGATCTTGGAGAAGGACTGTGACTGATGGAAATCATTCTTATGTCACACTTGAAAAGAATTTCAGAATACTCCGGAAAAATAGAAGATTCAGATAAGATCCTGGAAAAGACCTGTGGGTTAGGGCCCACTCAAAGAAATCACCATTGGAAAAGATTGCTTAAGAGATACTGCACCGGTTGAATTAAATGACTTGAATAAGATGACAATCTCAAAATAGCTAGAACGGATTAAGAATGGAATCACGAATCTTCTGAGGTATCTTCAACACACCGGATATGAATAGCAAGAGGAGAATGATTAATTGGTGCACCGGAATAAGAAAGCATTGTGAAAAGAGGAAAAGGGTAAGATCAACACCGAAATCTTGAATTACATCCACCGACAGAATTTGAGAACAAAAGAATGATGAACTTGAAGCTCTTGAGCATCTTCACGATAAATCACCGGATAAGAACATTGAAGGAAATGAATGCATAAATAGCACATGAATAAAATGGATAATTCATATGAGAATTTCTTGCTCCAAGAAGAAGAAGGGTGGAAGGGTGGGAAAAACAAAGACAACTTGGGATGAATGAAACAGACAAAACGTCGGATTTCTCAACGGCGTCCGTATGGAATAACTTGAAAAGAAGGCACACCGGTTGAAAAGGATTTAACATGACCATCTCGATGGTCAAGAAGAATTAGCACTCTCATAGAAATATGAGAACACCGATTAGGAAAGGTATGGAATCAACATTTGACATCGAAGCAACTCGAATACCAGAATCAAAACAAAAACAAAGGATTGAACGAATGAATTCCGCAGGTACATCAACTTGTCGAGAAGCCACTTGGAAGAACAAAGGGTAAATAAAAAGGAACAAGGATCAGATAGAACAAATACAAGATAGAAGCTTCGTTCGACATCTTGGTGCTGAAAGCTCATGGAACGTGTTACAAGAGGGTTTTGCAATCCCCGGATCAGCATAGCCAAGGACCCTTTAAGATGCAACTCCCGATCAGAACAAGTCCATAAAACCACTTCACTCAATGTAGAACCCCAAACTTCATATCGTGCATCCATTGGAAGAATGCCTAGAACTACTGGATGAACCCACCTATTAATTTCCGAAAGTTTCCAGTTATGCAATCAGGTGTTGGGGATACAGGGGAAGCACCGCGCAATCAACTCTAAACCTACATCCAGCTGTATCCATCCTTCAACACATAACCAGTCTTTCTCGGAAACTGTTTACCTCGGACCTTCGAAACGCATCCACTATACAAGCTATGGCAATACTCCCGAACTACCTCCCCAGTAATGGGTGATGTCGGGGTTATCTTGCCACTAACCGCATAGGAGAGTTTTCGATGTCGGCCGTCTTAAGTATTCTAGTACTGCCGCGATGGATTTGTGACGACAACACCTCGGAGCTCAACTCCCCGGGACACTGCCACAACCCCTAATGACAGGAGGCATCGAGAACAATGTTCTCGTCACAAAGACATCGGAACAATCCAAACAATACTCGCGTGATCCTAAAAACAATTTGGTGCAATTTTTGAAAGTAGAAGAGGCAAGAGTAATCGTCAGGAGTCCTCACCAGAGTGAAAAGAGATGAGGAGCAAAAGAAATCCTACTCTCCGATATATATATAGGACTCAAAACATTTTCAAGTGTGTGCCTAGACTCAACCGTCAACGATTCGATCAATCAGTGGGGGCTTCTAGGTCGGAGAAGGCTCTGAATACCAACTTGTAATGCCCAGGATGGGACTATACCTCCTACGTGTCGAGGCACGACTTAAAGGTATAAGCCCATCCTAGAATGATCTCAAGTTTGGTATCTTTGCATGACTCATGTAAAAGAGGGATTAAATTGCAAAACGAGATAGTTGGCTTACACTCGCCACTTCACACAATACAATACATAAGCAATACATCATTCAAAACATCACAACCCGACTATGGGTGAAGATCCAAAAGAAAGATACCAAAACAACATAAAGCCACATGTCAGGATCGAATCCTAGTAGAAACCACTACTGATTGTCGAAACATCACAAGCAAACGGCCACGATCTTCATCGAGCTCCCAATGAAGTACTGAACCAGCTCCTGCTTCAAACTCGGCTGAACCTGCATCTAGTGTTGTAGTATCTGTGAGACACGAGGACTCAGCAATCCCATAACCATGGGTAACAAGACTAGCAAAGCTTTATGGGTAGGAAGAGGTAAAGTGGTGAGGTTGCAGCAGCGACTAAGCATAATATGGTGGCTAGCTTACGAGTACCAGAATAAGATGAGAATCTACGCAAACGGTCGCAATAGTAGTGATCACTAAAGATCCTGACTACATACGAATCAAACATAACCCCACCGTGTTCTCTTCTCAAAGTAAAAAGAGACAGTCACGGTTACTCACACAGTTGTGTGTTTTACTTCGGATCATCTGTCAAGTTATCTACAACTGGACATTAACAAATTCCAATCTGCCACATAACCGCGGGCACGGCTTTCCAAAGATCATAACCCTGCAGGGGTGTCCCAACTTAGCCCATCACAAGCTCTCACAATTAGCTGAAGTGATAAATATAATATCATCACCCCTTATCTTAGGAAAAATCCGATCAGGCTCGGCATCCCGGTAGCACAAGTCATTTCGACAATGGTAAAACAAGTCCAGCAAGACCTCCCGGCGTGCCGACACCCTGATAGTAGCCGCGCGTATCTCGTCTCAGGCCACGATCGGATGAGCACAACGTACAGCAACCGAAGACCCCAGATAACTGGGTGGCACCGCACACGACTCTATTTGGGACCAACACCATCAGCACTGGCCCCCCTGCTATGTAGAATTAAGAATCCTCGGGTAGCGCTAACTCCCTATGCAAATTTAATTAATTAATTAAGTTGTTATTATGAGCAAATTAAAACCAATGTTGGGCCTTGCTGGAGGAGTTTTATTCAAAGTCGAACTGTCAAGGGGTCCCCTTCCACCCACGTGTAAGGAACGCAAAATCAAGGAACATAATGCCGGTTTATCGGCGCCTAAGGTGGCATGAGTGGAACAAAACACCGAGCAAAAGGCCAAGCCTTGCACCCATGCCCAGTATATAGGTGTGTTAATAATAATTATAAATGTTGTGATATACAACAACAAGTTCCCTCCTGGAACGAACTTCATCTTCACCTGCAACTAACAACGCTATAAGAGGGGCTGAGCAAGCGGGTAACATAGCCAAACAGTGGTTTTGCTAGGAAGGTTTCAAGGTTAGAGGTTTCATGGCAACAAGGAGAGGCTGACATAAAAGATGGGTAGCGCGACATGTAACGATAGCATCGAGACAACTAAGCATGGCAATGGTAGTAAAGGTATCCAAGGTATGATCATCTTGCCTGGGATTCCATAAGGGAGAAGAATGGATCCATGAAGTAGATGGAGCAACACAGTCGAGCGAATCCTCACAACTCCGGAACGAACCGAAGCTAACAAGAGAAGCAACCGGAAAGAAGCAAACAACACGGTAAACACACATATCATAAACATGGCATACGATGCACATCCAAGTATGATGCATGTCCGGTTTAATTATGCATGGCATGGCAAAATGCACAAACAACACTACAAGTTAAGTGGAGCTCAATATGCAACGAGTTGCATATTGACGAAACACCACATTTTAATTATTTAATTGACTCTCATTATTTACAAGACAAGATTAAATGTTTGTTAACATGGCAAGAGGTGAAGCATAAGTAAACTACCTATTAAGACATTTTAAATGAGGCCGGAAAAATAACAACAACAATCCGGAAAATCCCCATGAGCATGTTTAGTAATTATAAGCAACAACAATTCACACCTTCAATGTTGTTAAATGATGCGGATGACATGATCAAGTTTTATGCAATTATTATTAAAAGTTGACATGAAGAAGATATGAAGCATCTGTCACCGTGGTGAAAGGAAAGAGTGCCACGACAACGATCCGAAAATGATGCAACGCAACACCTCGGTTCCGGTAACTCGGTGAGAGACCGGTGCAAAAGATGACGGGAGGCGTGTCAAGCAAGAAGAAAGTGGGGGGATCCCGTCACCGGGTTCCCACGGGTCGGCGACGAGGCAACCGAGGAACATGTCAAAAGATGAAACGGCACGATGCACACAAGGAAACATCTCATACAACACATGCATCCACACGGGTCATCGTCTCGGGGTATACCTTCGGAACATCGTTTCGGGGCGGTTTGAGTTCGTAGGGGAAGTAGTGGTAGTAGTGGAAGTAGTGGTTCACGTTCGAAGAGGAAGTAGCCGTTCACATTCCGTTTCGGAGAGGTACTTGTCGTTCACGTGGCGGTAGTTGTTCACTTGACGTTCTTCGGCGATGGTAGCGGAACACGTTGATGTAGTGGTACTCGCGGGTCATCATGGTACATGTTTTGTAGATGATCATCCGTCATGTCGTGGTACTTGGCGATTCCGAAGACCGCGGTCGTTGGGGTACTTGGTCGTGGTACTTGTCGGGTCATCGTGTAGTCGTGTAGGCGTTCCCGTTCGTAGATGTACTTGTCATCGGAGGGGTACATGGGGTCTCCGAGTAGTCGTTCACGAAGCTCGTTGTAGAGGTACTTGGCGAGACTGTGCGTAGAGGTACTTGCTGTCCCGTGGGTACTTGCTGGACAAAAATAAACAAACACGAGGCCGAAGCAGGCGGCGGTCTTGGAGGCGCTCGGCAGCGGCAACTTGGCGAGGTGGCTGCAGCTCCTTGGGCTGCTCCCGACAGAAGGAGGCAGCGGCAACTTGGCGTGACGAGGAGGAGGGGAAGTGGCTGCAGCTCCTGGCGAAGAGGAGACAGGGGTCGGGCGCGGACGGAGGGAGGCCACGACGGTCGGTGCCTGCGGCGGAGGGCCTGAGGGCCGGAGGGGCGCTGCCAGCTCGCGGGGCTCTGGCGTGGTAGTCGTTCTCGAGGCGCGGGCTGCTGGGGTGCGGCGCTGCGGATGGAGGCGGGGCCGGACGGCCGTTGTGGTGCTGCTGCAGCTCCTGGAGACGGGCGCAGGGGCTCCTGGCCGCTAGAGACGGAGGGAGGTCGCGCCAGGAGGAGGCCAGGGAGGTGCGGCGCTCGCGGGAAAAGGCTTGGGGCGCATGTTGCCGGCGCGCGGGAGATGTGCTGGGACCTGGCCGGCCCTGGCTGCTCACGGGCGAGGCTGGAGACGGGGCGCCGGCACTGGACGGCGAAGGCGCTCGGGAGGCCACGGATGGAGGGAGATCGGGGCGGCCGGCTCCTGGTCGAGGAGGCCGCGGGGCCATGGCGCAGAGAAGCTTGGGCGCGGCTGCGGCCCTGGCGACGGAGGGAGAAGGGCGCAGGGGCCGTCGCGAGGAAGGGGATCGGGGGGTTCGGGATGGAGGCGAGCGAGGCAGAAGAGTGGGGTTCGGCTCGAGGGAGATCCAGAGGGGATCGAAGCGATGCGGGATCGAGGGGCTGCGGCGGACGAAGGGAAAACGGGGAGGGAGCGAGCGACCTGGTCGGGGCTAGGGTTAGCGGTCACCCGGCTGGAGTGGGCCATTGGGCCGGCTGGGAGCAGGCCTGTTGGCTGGGAGGTGCGGCCGGCTGGGCCTGGAGGCCTGGGCCTCGGCTAGAGTGGGAGGAGAGGGAGGCTGGAAGGAGATGGGCCTGGCTGCGGCTGGGCCCTCTTCTGCCTTATAATTTCTGCCACTTCCAATTACAGATAAGCCAAGAAGAAAAAGAGAAGAAGGAGGGGGTTAGGGCAAAATTAGCACAAAGGACTATTTTTCTCGGGCATCATAAAATGAGCAAGGTCCGAGAAAAATAGCAAAGGCATGAACGGAAAAAATAATTCAAACATATTTGAATTTAATTCAAATGGGTTTGAACTAAGACTTGATTAAAGAAGTGTCCAAAAATGTTCGAATTTTTGGAGGAACCTCGAAACAACGGAAAAGAATTATTGGCAAGGTTTTAAGGAGTAACTCGAAGTAGGAAAAGCATGGGGAAATTATGCACGTGTGTTGCGGGTAATTCCAAACAATGGAATATTTATTATATAGCTCCCTAAATATTGGGATGATATGTTTTAAAGAGAAGACATTCTTCCCTCGATTTAAATGGATCGAAGATCCACACGATTTATTTAAGTTGAGATGCAAAAATAAATATGACATGATGGCATGATGACATGATGCAATGCAAAAAATAAATAACACAAGCACAAATAAAACACACGGGAGAACCGGAACATCTGGAATCTTCTGGAATCTTCTGGGATCTTCTGGGATCTTCTGGGACGTCGGTCTCGGGCGTCACAACTCTGCTCGAAAATTCGAGAATCTTAACAGGCTTCTCCTCGTAGGTCAGATCACTGTCCAACTGAATTGCTTCCAGGGGTACTGTGTCTCTAAGCGGTACATCGACCATCTCCGCGTGGCACTTCTTTAGCTGCAAAACGTGAAACACGTCGTTCACTCCTGACAATCCTTCGGGCAATTCCAACTTATAGGCAACCTCTCCCATGCGTTCCAAAACACGGTAAGGTCCCACAAATCTCGGGGCTAACTTCTCTTTAACTCCGAAAGGTTTAACTCCTCGCAGAGGCGGTACTCTCAGGTATGCTCTGTCTCCGATCTCATAGGTTATCTCCTTGCGCTTCGAGTCTGCATAACTCTTCTTCATGGACTGAGCTACCTTCAGTCTATCTCGAATCAATTTCACCTTCTCCTCAGACTCTTTGATTAAGTCTGGTCCAAACAACTGTCGGTCTCCAACTTCATCCCACGACAACGGTGTTCGGCATCTCCTTCCATACAATGCCTCGAACGGTGCCATCTTCAAACTGGCTTGGTAACTGTTGTTGTATGAGAACTCCGCGTAGGGCAAGTTGTCATCCCAACTAGATCCATAATCTAATGCACAGGCTCTTAGCATATCCTCTAGAATCTGATTGACTCTCTCCATCTGTCCATCTGCCTGTGGATGAAAAGCTGTGCTAAACTCTAGTCTGGTACCCAAAGTTTCATGTAACTGATTCCAGAACTTTTAGGTAAACTGGGTTCCTCTATCTGATACAATACTCCTCGGAACTCCATGCAGACATACAATTCTGGTCATGTATATCTTGGCTAACTTTGCACTGGTATATGTGGTTTTCACAGGAATAAAGTGGGCTGCCTTCGTCAATCGGTCTACTACTACCCAGATTGAATCATATCCTGCTTTGGTCTTGGGCAATCCGGTAATAAAATCCATGCCAAGCTTCTCCCACTTCCATTCGGGTATTGGCATAGGTTGTAACAATCCTGCTGGCTTCTGATGTTCTGCCTTCACTCTCCGACACACATCACAAACTGCTACATACTCTGCAATATCCTTCTTCATACCGGTCCACCAGAAAATATCCTTCAAATCCAAATACATCTTAGTATTTCCTGGGTGAATCGAGTATGGCGAATCATGGGCCTCCTGTAAAATCAACTTCCTGATCTCCGGGTCATTAGGCACATAAATTCGATCCTCAAACCATAGGGTGTCGGGTTCATCCTCACGAAATCCTTTAGCTTTTCCTTCGCTCATCCTCTCCTTTATAGAGGCAACCTCCTTGTCAGCTTTCTGAGCTTCTCTGATTTTATCCATCAGGGTAGACTGGATTTCTAGTGTTGCTACATAGCCTCTCGGAACTATCTCCAAACGTAGTCCTTGTAGGTCCTCGGCTAGCTCCTTTGGAAACTCCTCCATCGTTAGGGTATTGACATGGCTCTTACGGCTTAACGCATCCGCTACTACATTAGCCTTTCCGGGATGATAATGCAATCTCATGTCATAATCCTTATGAGTTCCAGCCATCTCCTTTGCCTAAGATTCAACTCCTTCTGAGTGAATATATACTTCAAACTCTTATGGTCTGTATATACTTCACAATGGTTTCCAATAAGAAAATGTCTCCACGTCTTCAATGCATGCACTACGGCTGCTAATTCCAAATCGTGGGTGGCATAGTTCATCTCATGAGGTTTTAGTTGTCGTGAAGCATACGAAACAACTCTTCCTTCCTGCATAAGAACTGATCCAAGTCCTCAACGTGAAGCGTCGCAGTACACCTCATAATCCTTATGTTGATCTGACAGAATCAACACAGGGGATGAGACCAACCTTTTCTTCAACTCCTGGAAACTAGTCTCGCATTCTTCTGTCCAACTGAACTTGGTGTCCTTCTTTAACAACTCCGTCATTGGCTTTGCAATCTTCGAGAAATTCTCAATAAATCTCCGGTAGTATCCTGCGAGTCCAAGAAAACTCCGGATCTCTCCAATTGTCGTATGAATCCCTTATCCAGTAACTCCTTAATCTGCTTCTTAATTTCCTCCAAATCCTTTGCGGGCATCCTATATGGTCTCTTAGAAATTGGCCCAGTGCCTGACAAAAGTTCAATCAAAAACTATATATCTCTATCCGGTGGCATGCCAGGTAACTTCTCTGGAAACACATCCGGATAATCCTTCACTACTGGCACTTCCTCCTGAACAACTCCTAACAAGGAATTCAGTCTACTCCTCTTTGACTCATGCCGGGATACATACTTGATCCTTCTTCCTTCCGGCGTAGTAAGCAAAATGGTCTTACTAGCACATTCAATATTCCCTTCATACTTAGATAACCAATCCATGCCTAATATCACATCCAGTCCTTGAGATTCCAATACTATTAGGTCCGAAGGGAAAATGTAATTACCAATCCTTAGGGGCAACTGATCACACCATGACTTAGCCATATATTCCGCTCCTGGTGAGGTTACTAACATGGGAGATCTAAGAGCTTGGGTTGGCAGCTTATACTTATCCACGAATCCCCTTGAAATGTATGAATGCGATGCACCAGTATCGAAAAGAACGAGTGCAGTAAAGGACTTAACTAAGAACTTACCTATAACTGCATCTGGTTGCTCTTCTACTTCCTCCACAGTCACGTGGTTCACTTGTCCTTTGTTGAACGGGTTGGGCTTCTTCCCGGCGCTTCCATTGCCGTTCCCATTCTTAACTTCTGGGCATTCATTAGCATAATGTCCAGTCTTCCCGCACTTGTAACAAGTGACATGGCTAAAATCCCTCTTGGTGGGTGTGGACGGTGCAGGGCGGTTCTGGTTTCCATTGGCTCCATTCCCATTTCCATTCTTGGTGCCATTGTGATTGTGCGAGCTACCTCCTCCATGGGTATGGTGAAACTGTCCTACCACTTTAGGGGTAAAGCGAGGCTTCTGCTGGGCTCCAGAGTTATACTTTCCTTGCCCATACTTCCTCTTGCGACTCTCAATCTGTTGATGCTTCCTTTCAATCATCAGGGCACGGTCAACCAACTCCTGGTAATTATTGAAAGTTGCCACCATCAACTGTACACTCATCTCATCATTCAGCCCTTCCATGAATATCTCCTGCTTCTTGGCATCTGTGGCCACATCATCTGGGGCATAACGAGATAGGGTACTAAACTCATCCACGTACCGGGCCACAGTACGGTTCCCTTGGCACAAGTTGCGAAACTCCTGCTTCTTCATACTCATTGCTCCAGTCGAGACATGGGCGGTACGAAAAGCTTGCTGAAACTGATCCCAAGTGACATTGGCTACGGGGTAAGTGGCTGTGTAATTCTCCCACCATGTTGCGGCTGGTCCAGACAACTGGTGTGCGGCAAATCGCACCTTCTCAGCATCCGAGCAATTGGCGGTGGTCAAATCCCTTCCAATCTTGCGTAGCCAGTCATCAGCCACAATTGGTTTGATGCTGCTAGCAAACACGCGTGGTTGCAACCTTAAGAAACGTGTCAGGTTGTCCACAGGTGGTGGTGGTGGAGGGTTGTTGTTGTTGTTGTCGTGGTTGTTCTGGGTGTTCTGGACAAGAAGTTGCATCAGGGTGTTCTGCTGCTGGATCAACTGGGTGAGATCAGGGGGAAACTTGAATTCACATCTTGGGGGCATCTGATGGGTGTAGAGGGAAGAGATTAGAATAGAAAAGAGGTCTAAGGGAAAATCACTACCCATATGCTCATGAGACAAACAAACAATCATAACACACCAATCAATTTCAAACAAGGTCTTACAAATCTAACGATCGTTACAAAGGTGTTCTAAAACTAAAATTTGGTGGTAAACTACTAGTCACAGGGTGGTCATCTAAAAATATTGATCGGCAGAGGATTCCATAATATCTGCTCCAGCTTCATCTTCATAGTCTTCATCCTTGCTATCCTCAGCTTCCGAATCCGTGTCATCTATGATGATATAATCTTCCGGTGGAATCTCACTGGGTTCTTCTTCCTCGTCTTCTTCTCCCATGAGTATCCCTAACTTCCGGGTCAAATCATCATTCTTCTCCACAAGTATCTTCATCTCCTCCTCATAACCGTTGCGTGCAGACTTGAGTTCTTCTTCTAGCTCCAAATTCCTATTTAGGGCCTTCTTCAAATCTATCATCTCAGCACACATCTGGTGCTCCAGGCGACGAATGTGGTGGTTCAACTCTTGTATGAATGCTGCAATGGATATACCCTTCCGTGTGCTGATCATATCCCAATTCTCATCTCGGCGTCCACAAATCTGGTAGATAGTGTCCTTTAGCTCCTGCTTGTAGACTTCTCCAATCCTTCCCATAGCAATGTGGGCTGCCATACTCCTTCCTAGGTTTCCATGTGGGTGCGTTAAAGGAAAATGCTATGAGTGAGGTGACGGGTGCGAACGTCCTTCCTGGAACTTGAGCTTGAATCAACCAACGCTCCTCCTCGGGTAGAGTGGCATTGTAGATTCCAGTGAAACTTGGTAATCCAATGTTGAGATGTCTCGTGACTTCCTTCAGGTGTCGTCCAAAGGGTGTTTCATCATCCGGTTGCATGAACTTGTGCTTTGCTTCCACCATCCTAAAGAGTAGAAAAGATGAGGAGTCAGAAAGAGAAGAGTGAATAGTGTTCTAGGGCTTGTCTTAGTGGTCGTGTCCTATAGTCAGCGTGTGCTCTGATACCATCTTGTAGCGACCAGACCTCAAACAGTCTGATCTCTGTGCATCAGTGTCATCCCTGGATCAGTAATGCTGACACGCACAGTACTTGAAGGATTTATAACAGAGTAGCAATCACACACTTATTACATCGATAGTCTGACGATGAATTTATTACAAATAATATGGCTGAAGGCCATCTAATACGATAACAGCGGAAGGCTTGGAAGATAAGTGAGTCCATCAACTCCAGCGGCATCACTGAGTATAGAACCACAACCTAAAAGGGCATCTTACTCGTCTTCTGAAAAGTCTGCAACATGAAACGTTGCAGCCCGAAAACGTGTCAGCACATGGAATATGCTGGCAAGGTAACACAAGAGAATGCAATGAAAGTAAAACTATACTATATGCAATATGGCTGGTGGAAAGCTCTATGGTTAAGTTTTTGCGTAAAGCCAATTTTTCCCTACTTCAAAGGAATGCATTTTAATTAACTATCATGGTAGTTGAAACATCGTTGAGAAGATAGACATCCTCTCAACCCCAATTAAAGTTCATCATTAAACCCAACAAAATTAAATTAAAGTAACATGATGAGATGCACATGAAAATCCAGGTACTAGATACTCAAAACGTCCATAACCGGGGACACTGCTAATCATGATCAGTTTGTACACTCTGCAGAGGTTTGTGCACTTTTCCCACAAGACTCGATCGCCTCCGTTTGGTTTCTCGCACTGCATGGTGTTTGAGAAACGGATGACCGAGACATAGTCTTTCAGAAGCGCTAGCACCTTACGATCGGGCGGACCATACCAACCTACATCCCCTACATCTGCTAGTCCACCACTGTAAGAGTTTGCACAACTTACTCATACTATGCTAGAGCCCATAATAGCATTGTGGCCGCACACGGAAGTTTCTAGTATGAATAATCTCATGATCCCTTTGAGCCTGGGTGGCGGTCCAAAAGAAAAACAGGCAATCACTGGAATACCCAGATGCCTCAATCCACCCAGATGTGTATTAATGTTGCCACCTTAAGTTGAACCATTAATTAAACAATCTCACATATGTCATGGATTTCACTCACCCAATCCACGTCTACGAGCATAGCATGTCCTAGCAGCAGACGTAGAAGTAACTCCCAAAGGTTTGAATGTAATGCAGGTAATAGGTACTACCTCAAACTACTTCCCAATCCCACAAGTTCATTGATCCTACTCATGCAATGTGTGAGGGTTTGACTAATGCAATGAAAACTGGGTAATTGGAAAGTATGGTCAAAGTGTTACTTGCCTTGCTGATGATCCGCAAAACCTAGAGACTCAAAGTAGAAAGCGGCGCACTCCGGGTACTCTATCGCAATCAAACAAGCATACAATAAGTACTTAACTAATGCATGGGTAAAACTCAAATAAGAGATCTAACCAGAAAGTTCAACTTAAGAACTCCGGTTTGCAAAAAGAATCAACTCGAAAGAAGTGACGAAACTCAAACTGCAAAAGAAACGAGCTCCAGTTTACTAGTTGGCCTAAAGTCAAATTTTACAGTAGCCAAAACTTTGTTCAAGTTGATCTAACGTAAAGAGGGCTTCGAGACGAAGATCTGGGATTTTGAATCACCTGATTCTGACTCTCGAGCGAATAGAAAAACGAACAACAAGATCAGGGCAGAAATCTCGATCGGAATAACCGCGGATAAATACCCCGAAAAAGAAAAACGACGAACAGGCTAACGAACGAACGTTCGCTGTCTGCGGTTAACTAACGAAAACGGTTCGTTAAAACGAACGTACGGACGAACGTCCGCTAAATAGCTAAAACGAAAAAAAACCGAACCGATCTAATCTAATAAAAAAACGAATCTACAATTTTATTACTAAACCGATCGGTTTCTAAAAGAAAACCGCAACTACCTCGACGAACTCCGGCGACTCCGGCGGGCGGCGGTGGGGTACTCCGGCGGGGCGGGGCGGCGGTGCCGCGGCGTCGCGGGGCGGCGGCGCGGCGGCGGGCGGGCGGCGGCGGCGGCGTCGGGTGGCGGCGGCGCGGTGCTAGGCGGCGGCGGCGCGGCAGGCGGCGGCGCCGGCTAGGGTGACGGGCGGCTAGGGTTTGGGCGGGGCGGGTGAGGCGGGCTGGCTGGGCGTCTCAGGCCAGCTCGGGCGGCTTATAAAGCCCAGGAGTCCTGGGCTAGTAATACTCCTAGTCGGTTTCCTTTTTTTTTCTAAAAAGAGTCCCGGCGCAGAAAAACTAACGAAATAAATACCAAACGTACTCCAAAATTCCCGAAATTAATTTTCACCTTCCTCTAATAATATTTAGGACAAAGTGAACACTTTTCCTGGACCTAAATGAAATTTTGAAAAACGCGTATTTTTCATATGCAAATAAATCCGCAAATAAATCCAGAAAATTACCAAAAGTGATTTTAACATTTTTCCTCCGATATTTCTGTTATTTTGGAGAAATCATATTATCTCAGCTCATTTTTTGTATTTAGAAATATTTTTAGGAGGGAAAAATTATTAGAATCACACTATCCTCGTACCGGTATTCGAGCGAACTCAAATACGAAAACGGTAAAATTCCCAACTCTCTCCGTAGGTCCTTGAGTTGCTTAGAATTTCGAGGAACTCCACGAACAAAAATGCAAAAACATGAAATGCAATTATGATCTATGTATAACATTCCAAATTGAAAATTTGGGATGTTACACCTAGGACCCACCAGTAAGTGAGTCAGCGGTCATGCACATGTTGACGAGGCATTCCATCTACTCTACTCAACGTAATACTGTATAAAATCAAGTTATGAGACAAAGACAACAACCGTTGTTTTTTCAGGCTAACGACTTACGCTTTTTAGTCCAGGTTGCCAGTTCGAATCTCGTCTTTCATATTTGTTAGTTTTAGGTACAAATTTGATTAATGACAAGTGGGACCCCCATGTGTTGTTCCGATACTTCAGTGTAGGATGGTTTTTTTGAACAAACACTTTGCGCGGTTAGACAAGTAACGGCACAAGTTACACGTATTTTGCAAGTTTACGAACAAAAATGACAGCAGCATAGAATATCACATCCACCCCGCAGCTTAGATGCTATGGTGATACGAGTTTTTACACTATTGGAAGTGAGATCCAATGGCTTGGGAGTAGTCTTTATAATTATGCACAATTTCCAAACTCTCCAAAGGTTTTTTTTTGCAAATAAAACATTCAGGCCTCGTGTGTGCCACTACATTTTGGATCCAACGGCTAACCGTTGCTCATATTAGGTGCTCCCCGTAGCTTAATTACCCGCTACGGTGATATGAGCATCTAGGTCGAATGATCAGTGATCAGATGGCACATGCGTAGTACTTGTACTTTCTGTGCAATTCCCAAACTCTCTCAGCTGTATATTGTAAAAACATTCAAACCTCCTATTGTGGTCCGTTAGATCTCCGTGAACTCATATCACCATAGAATCTATGGTGCGGGAGCACCTCATATTCTCCCATGCGAGAAAACATAAGGTGCTCTCGCAGCTTGGATGCTACGGTGATACGAGCTTCGAGGTCGTGTGATCTGAGATCCAATGCTATATGAGCAGTCTTTGTGCTTGTAAGCAGTGGCCGAACTCTTTGGGGGCTTTTCTACGAAAAACCATTCGAACCACCGAGGAGGTGTTGGGTCACAAATCCAACGGCTCCGAAGAGCTTGTATCACCAAAGCATCTAACGTGTGGTAGCACATGATATTCTTACATACAGGAGAATATGATGCCTCCTTCATCTTAGATGCTACGGTGATACGAGCTTCGAGCTCGTTGGATATGGGATCCAAGGGCATCTAAGTAGTTTTTGTACAAATTGTGTGAAATTCTCAAACTCATCAAGGTTTCCTGTAAAAATATTAAGACATCATGTGAGCTGCTATAACTCAGATCTACAAGCTCCAACCAACTCGTATCGGCATATCTAAGGTATGGGGGCACATGATATTCTCCCGGGGAGGAGGGGTGGGGGGTGCACAACCAATCGGTGGTTGGGAGGGTGGGACAAATATAATCTAAACAACCCTAAACAGAGCTTCACAATTTTATCTACGGTCGAGGGGGTGACCCCCGACAATCATAGCTCCGCCTAATTAAACACAACATTTGCATGTACTGTAGTACTAGACCTAATATTCATGTTTCAGTTTCATGTTCATTTTAAATATTGAATTGAGGACCATGGTTGTCTTACATTTTACACCCTTCGTTCCTAAATATTAGTCTTTTTAGATATTTCAAGTGGACCGGCACATACGGATCTATATAGACATATTTTAGAGTGTAGATTCACTCATTTTGCTCCATATGTAGTCGCTTGTTGAAATATCTAAAATACTAATATTTAGGAATAGAAGGAGGATTTTTGAATTCGTGTCATACATGCATGGTTTGGAAAAATAGATGCACTATACTTATTGGATTGTTGCTGTGTTCGTGTGTGGGTGTTTGTGTGTGTGTGTGTGTGTGTGTGTGTGTGGTCATATGCTTGATACATACAAAGTTTCCTCACCTCCATATTGTTCATCTTTTAAATTTGAATTTGCATTGAAAAACTTACCAGGGATACCAGGAAATATGAAATCCACGTTGAGATCACTATATCACAAACTCACTCTAATTCAACAACTCGTCATAAATCAATTACCACATTGAGATTAGTATTTGCAAGGAAAATCCATACATTGTAATGAACATATATTCGTTTGGCAATTTAAAAGGTTCCTTTCGTATTCTCAAATGGTAGGACCCAATGGCGTACCAGCCAGACCTTGGCTCGTGTTGATCCTAAAAAAACTGGGCTCGTGTCCTTCTGGTGGCGTGCGTGGTACGCACATTAGGCAACCCCTACTAGTCGAGCCTCCGCATTTCGAGTCGAAATATCTGGCGCCCAGAATTCCATCCCTAGGAAATTCCCCTCATGTCCCCGATACATAATGACTACCGATGAACAACGGAGGGATGCTTTAGTAACTAGACAACGTTACCTACCGTGCCAAGCACGGTTCAATTCCCTCGGTCGCCGCTCGCCAAGGTCACCCGTCAACTGCATTGCCTAATACTACTACTACTACACCAGGATGATCACATAATTGAGCCCGTTTGTTCGTGCCTAGTACTTGAGTTAATATATCAGGCAATGCACTGGTACGGAGGGATTATCCTTTTGCTCTGCATATATAACTTGTCTGAAGTCTAACTAAGCAAAATGTTTGACCAAATCCTTTCTTAACAAATACAACAGGACAGATGTATGGCTTGAAAATTTATTGCATGATGCAGGTTATGATATTGTTTCGAATCCTGGATCTCAAATTTCAGAAAATCCGAAAGTGACCATAAATTCTTGAAACTGAGCATGGTCACGTGATATGGCACAAATATTACTTCGTATTTTTTTCTTCAATTTGAGACAAGCTGCTTATGACAAGTTGCACAAATGAAGAGTCAAGGTATTTTGGAACAAAGACCTGTCACATTAAGGCGAACGCTTTCACTATTGAAACCGTGGGCGTTTACGTGCCGCCACGAGTCCTGCTTCTCATCGGCAGGTGCCGTCCGAGCAAGCGTGTGAGTCGACGGTAGGCGTGCGAGCAGACCGCTGTGCCCGCTGACAGGGAGGCGTGCGAGCAAACCGCTGTGCAGGCTCACTGGGAGGCGAGCCCTTTGACCATGCTCCGCCGCCCACCTTTGTTCCAACTGCTCCCACTTTTAATGTCGCCGGCGCCGCAGTTTAAAATCAACCCCGCACTACCTGGTATAGCTACAATCTTCTCTCTTCCTCTCGGATTCTCCTGTCGTCTACCTCCAACCAGCCTGACCTAAACGTACGCCATGCCGCATCACGATGGTCTGCCCTTAGTCTTCCAGTTTCCTGAGGAAGACACCCAGCCGGAGTCTCAAGAACATAAGGCGCTTTGGGACGAGCTTGAACTGGCCTTGCGGGAAGACACCACGCCTGTCCCCCCTCCCGTTCCGGCTCCCATCGCCCCGACTGCGCCAGCGCCCATCCACGTGGCATTGATGGTCTGGGAGCCGCACATTGTCGCCGAGCTTGATACCACGGGGTTCCACGAGGTCCCCGCCGACCTTCACGCGCCCGTGCACATGCCAGTGCATAAGCCTGCGCGTGCACTGGCGCGCATGCCCATGCCGGTGCCCGTGCACCTGCCAGCGCATGCGCCTGCACATGCACTGACGTGCGCGCCCGTGCCGGTGCACGTGCACACGAATGTCTCCGTCGCGCCGTTGACAGAGCCTGTCCCCACGTGGGTGCGAGTGCCCCCCTCAGCGGCATGGATGGCCGCCGTCGACCGCTTCCTTGCACCAACGCCAGTAGCCTCCTCCCGCCAGTTGACTCGCTCGGAAGTCCGGAATATTTTGGCCTTCCTTGAAGCTAGGCCAACGTCCAGGAGTACGCAAACAACGGCGCAAGGCGCCGCTGTCGCCGTCGGTCAGTGGCTCGACGACACACAGAGCATGGCAGAGGAGCCGCTTCCCACCGCAAGACGCCACCGCCGCCGCCGCATAATCTAAATTTGCCATGAAAAACGTTTGGATTGCCATGCTTAAAATCCGACGTTTATCATTTCCGTTTATTTTAGATCGATCGTCGTATAGTTTAAAGTCGGCGTTATAATAACGAAATCTATGGTTTGATCGATTGAATGTTCTGCTAGAGCCGTATCAAATTAAATATAAAACGTCATCAAGCCACATGTATTCCTTGTCATCCAACGACCTAGACTGCTTCAATGTCGAACGCTCAACACGTTTAGCGTGCAGTTAATTTCATGCCAAAAATAGTGCTAATCACATAATAACACGCAAATAATATCCTACTTAATATCAGCATGCACTTAATATACTTCCAAATTAACGTGCATTGCACGTACACACTGACTAGTGCTGCTAGCACGTGAAACTGGTGTCGTAACTTGTGAACGCGTCTAGATATGGTCAACGGCAATATCACCCATGAGTTCTTCGTGTTTGCCCGTGTCTCTAAACGTAGAAGGGGAGGAGAGAGAGAGCACACATGGAACCCACCAGTAAGTCAAGGCGAATAGTACTAAAAATAATATTACATTTTATCAATTAAATAGGCTGTGGTAATATGAAACATTATGTGAACAAAGGGAGGTACAAAAACATTGATCTTCTACATATGTTGCCTATTGACGTGCGGCTTGAAGGCCCTGGTCGCATGTTCGATCCTCGTTCTTTTTTTAGTTTGTATATTGGTCCAAATTTTTTTCATGACATGTGGGCCCCTCGGTGTGTAGTTTGTAGCACTTTAATTTTTGGGTCGAAATTTGTTCCAATGCAAGTGGACTATCGGTGTGTAGTTTTGTAACTTATTTATAATAATTAAAGAGAACAACAGAGTTTTTTTGCAATAATACCATGGTGCGACGTTGAAGGGGAGAAAGGACGTGCGATAGAGCGATGACCGAGCCACAGGGAAATCAACTAGGGGAGTTGCAGGGGTTGCAACAGTGTTTCGAGTAGTTCTGGGCCAAATGCTATGGAAATATAATCTAAACCGACCGGAATAAATGCCTACACAAATTAATCCAAGGTTGGAGTGCCCCTCGCAATGTAAATAGCTCCGGCTTTGCGAGGGATGGAGAGGTAGCTTCAATGTGTGGAAGATACGGCGTGAGAAAGCGAGGTCAATCGAGAGACATATAGATAGATAGACAAAGCGAGTGTGGTCCGACATTCATTGAACAAATATATATGCTCTGGAGAGATATTGTCCGATTGAGCTTTTGGTAAGGGTGAGGGCTGTAAGATAGAGCTTGAGAGATGATCCAGTCACAGACATGTAGATATATTTTGTGCGTGGGAGGAAGCAAGGTCAACCGATCACATATGGTCGTTGTGCGATTGAAAGAGTAAGACGGGTTGGATAGAGTGACCAAGATAGACAATGTGCGTGAGAGAGTATACAATGTGAATAAGTCGAATTGGGCTCAAACATGGTGATATATCCTTTTTGTCCAAGAAAGAGCGAGGTTAATCGAGACATACATAGAGAGAGAGAGAGAGAGGGAGAGAGAAAGAGAGAGCGTGGCCCGCCATGAGGTCGAAAGAGTGGGGGCGGCTGCGATGGACTGACCTAGATAGACAATCTACGTGAGAGAGTATAGAGTGTGTCGATCGAGGCTCGGACACGGATATATATCATTTGTGTGTGAAAGAAACCGAGGTTAAACGAGACTCGGATAAAGAGTGCGAGATTGAGTGAGTGTGGCCCGCCGTGCGGAAGAAAGAGTGAGACAGTCTCGAGGGAGTGACCTAGATAGACAACGTGCGTGCGTGCGCACGAGAGGTTGGGGGGCTAGATAGGCAATGCATGTATTTAGCGCGAGAGGGTGAGAGGGAGAGGGAGAGAGAGAGAGAGAGAGAGAGAGAGAGAGAGCTCGGCATGGGGTGCAATGGCGGATGTGTGAGGTAAATACATTTCGTAACAGAGTGGAAAAAGGGGGTTGTGTAGTTGAGAGAGTTAGAGATCGAAACATGGAGAGAAAGAATGGATGTGTGTTGGAAACCGATAGCTTCCTAAGGTGGATAGGAGAGGAAGATTGACCGATACAGGAACTATGTAGCGTGTGTGCGG
>LR738710.1:481077943-481126800 GCA_902687465.1 Secale cereale | reverse complement strand
CTAAAAGCAACATTTGAATGTAGATAGTACGAGATTTAAAATCGATGTTTCAATTCGGTGTACATTGTAAGATTTGAACTGAGGACCATGCATATGGGTAATTATATTGAATTCGTGCCATACTAGGTTTCAAAAAGTTGACATTGACTCGATTTGTTGTGCTATTTTGCAGGTCAAATGTTTGAATCCATCCAAAAGTTTTCTGACAACCATGGTGTTCATCATATACATATGAATTTGTATTAAAAAAGTATCGTGGATACAGTGAAATGCGAAATCCACGTAAGAATTGGAGATCGCTATGTGACACACACTCTAATTCAAATAACTAATTATGTGACACACACTCTAATCCACGTTAGCGTGGATATCATGGATACCGTTTCAATTTTTTTTCTTCAAATAACTCCTCATTAATTAATTTATAGTATCTCGTTTCGAATGACTAATTATTGCAAGGAAAACATGGGCATGGTAATACATGCAGATTTGTTTGCAAATGAAAGAAGATTCATTTGCATTCTCAAATGTAGGCGCACCAGGCAGACCAGGTTCATGTCGTGGTGGTCGTGTGTGTCGAACGGACGCTTAGCACCCAGCCACCCACGCCCCTCCCTCCCTCCCCCCCCGAAAAAAAGGACGACGACAAAATAAGTTCGCGCTTCCACGTTTCGGATTGAAATATCTGGCGGCCCCAATTCCAGCCCTGCAAAAAACTCCCTTCTCCACCGTCCCCTTCCGCGCCAGATTGCTCAAATCCCTAATTCGCCTCCAACCCAAGAAAAGTTCAAATCGCCACTCGTCTCGTCTCTTTCCCCACCTCTGTGCCGGACGACGATGACAAAGACGACGGTCGCGCTTCACCACCGTACCGGAGCTACCTCATATATGCCCTCGTCCACCACACCGGGTGGTCCACCAACAATGTCGGCCGCCGCAACCGACGTGCCTCATAGACACCGACTTCCACCGCATCAGGTGCGCTTCACCGACGCCGTCTCCCAGCTCACCGGGGCTACTTCACCGAGCACAATGTCGCGCCTCAGCCCGCCGAGGTCGCTGGGGCTTCACCAACGGTCTTGTCCACTGCATCGTAGCGCTCCGCTACTACTCAATATCTGCATCCGTGCGCGGCCAGCCAACGCCAGCGCATCACCCTCAACAGCTCTGAAGTGACCCGCACTCTAGCTAGGCGAGCATGCCCAAACGCCAGACCGAACTAGGTATCCACACATCACTCCCTTGTGCACTGTTCCGACAATATTAGGATGTCCTTTCACTGCTCTCTTAGCTTACATGCCTATCCAACTCCGACTTTAACTCTTACTTCTTCTGGAGATATAATCTGAAACAAGCAAACCATTTTTAGCAAAGCATGATGGCGCTACGGGATCTGGTACACATCCTGCACACTCGTATAACCTTGTAAGTATCTGTCCTCCGGTACAACAGCAAGGTCGATTCTTCTTATTTGATCAGCCATTCGCCGTGTCAAAAATGCAGAGGGGGATGCAAGGAGCACAAGGCATGCACATCCAAGCAAGTGGTAACATGGACTTGTACATGGAACATCCCAAGCGCAAGCAGAGTTGCAGTGAGCCTGTACAACGAGCTAGCGTAAGTTCCTGCATTTCATTTAATTCGTACTGGCACTCGTGTATGATTTGTGTGCGGTGGCGGATCCAGGAATTCAAGTTACCAGGGGCAAACATTTCACTTAAGAAATACGAAGGCACTTGCACTCCAGAAATCAACATAACTTGAGAAATGTGAAGCTACATGCACTTTGAAAACCAGCTAATGATCCAAGGTAGTTCAGATTATAAACACTAAATTATGCAAGCACCAAAAAACACAAAATGCAACATGGTGTACAAGGACTACAAACATGGTCTGTACCTGCTTGAATTATTCGTTCTTGGGCTGAAAATATCGAAGTGTAATTGCACCTATAACCAGTGCGCATACTGCATATCTATCCTGCACAAGTATGCCAATAGTTCCAAACAACAGATTAGAAAAGTACTTATGCTACGTTGTCATGATACGGGGACTTTCTAGTAGATGGCCTTGATGTTTCCTCAAGCCTTGAAAATGCACTATAATTTGCTTGTCATCAATGCCTGCAAATCTCTATGTCTCTCTCAACATAGCAAATCATCATTCGACACTAACTCCTTCAATGGGAGCTTGCACAATGCTTGCATTAGATGCCTCATTAGACACTATATGTTCATCACCAGGAGCATGTAAAATGTTTGCATCAAATCCTTCATTACCACTCTGTTCATTGGACACTTCAGGCTCAAGAACAACATGAGCTTGGATGTTTGCACTGGAAACTTGATTAGATTCATCAGATTCAGTCAGTTCAGTATTGATTGGGGGAGTTATAAAATAAGTAGAAATTGGTTTCATTTTCTCATAGATTCCCTACATACAACTAGTTTTACAACACCATCAGGTTTAACTATTGGCCAGAAATTGAAGAGTTGAATTAGATATAATCAGGGATGTGATGTACCTGCTCGTTGCGCATGCTACTCTTGCAAGCTGCGACTGTCCGTTTGCGCAAGCTCGATGCCATGCCTGTGCTGCCGCCGCTGCCTCCCACGCAGGCTACACCCAGGGTTGGATCTTCATCTTCTAGTCGTTCCGTTCGCTTGAAGGCCGGCGACCGCCCTCCAACGAGGGCGCGTGGAAGTGTTGTGTCGGTCTGTCCAGCAACGGCTATGTTAGGAGCAAACCAGACTGGAGGCTGGAGCGGATGAATTGGGATTTTTCCTGCTGTCGATCGATATGGGAGGTGCTCGTTTGGGCCGCGAGCCTGCTATAGGGCCTGCCTTGCACCTATGTTATTGTCCTATCCAAATTCAAACATTTTTCTTCATTTTTTACATTGCCTGCTCGTGCGTTGGGACAGGAGGCGTGAGGCGGCGTTTGGCGGTTGTGCGTCCTCCGCGCCCGCAGCTCCACTCCTTCGATGTTTCGTCGGAGTTAGTGGTGTGGGCGGAGAAGCTTGGCGACTTGTGGCTTCGGCTCCCCCGCTCGTTCGGCAATGTGCTACCAGCCGGAGGCCCTGGCGGCCTCTGGCTGCAGACCGACGGTTGCTGCAGTGGTGCGTCCTGGGCGGAGGTCGACGTTGCTCCCTCGGGCGATGTGTTCCTGGAGCGCGGCTGGCAGTTGTTTGCGGGCGCTCGCCGGCTGCAGGGAAGGTGCACGCTCCACTTCAGGTATGATGGTGCCTCAACACTATTCGTCAGGGTCTTCTCGGAGGAAGGGATGCGCCTTGGGTGCTGTCCTGATGCTGTCGACGAAGAGGATGGTGGGGACGGCGTCCGGAGGAGCAGCTCCTCCTCTGGAGACGAGCTTGGCCCTAGAGGGCGTCACGGGTCCGCCCTTTGTGGCAGCAGCAGCTCCTCCAGCAGCGGCGGCTACAATGAGCCACCGCGCCGCCGAGCTCGGCTCGGCGAGCGGAGGGGGTCGTTGCGCCGCTGTGGCTCGGTGAAGCGGGAGGATCTGGGAGACTCCGACTAAGTAGGGGCAACGGTGCTAAGCCGCGACTTGGCGGAGCTGTGGCTTGCTGGGCCAGCCTCTGCTTCTTCTTTTTCTTCATTTCCTTCGTGTGTCAAAATTTTAAGTTGCCTCGAGAAGGCGTATAATGGACTATGACATATGTATGAAGCGAGAACTTGCTATCATGTTTTTGGTCTGGGTGAGATTACTTAGCTTATGTGTTGCAACGTCTTGAGGCGAAGTGCTCCTGACTCATTGGAGTCATGAGCCCCCGACGGGCCATGAGGATGGCTAAATTCGGGGGGTCCTGACCTGCACAACCCCCGAGTATGAGTGAGCAGCTGTGAGCTACTGAGGGCTTGCGCCCTTGGGCTCGCTTGAGAGCGCCGAGCATGGATTAAGGCGCCAAGGCCTGAGCTGGCTCGACAGAATAGGTCGCGTGGACTGAGTAGTCCAACGCCAGAGCCTGAGCAGGCTTGTCCAGGCGAGGTCACGAGATCGTGGCAGACGAGAGCCGGGACCGACCGTGTCCCAGTCCCCACGCGCGAGGCACGCGAACGAGAGCAAGCGGCGCAGCTCCTGCTTAACAAGCTGAACTTAAAACCGGCGAGAAAATCCCAAGCAAGACTTCCAACCAAATGCAAGAAACAGGAGAACTTCATAGCATGGGGTAGGGGAAGGGCAGATAGCCAAGGAAGTAGAAAAGGCTGATAGCCAAACAACAAGCCAAAAAAGGGAAAAAGGTCGTGTCCGACCCCTACACTACATCTTCTTCCCAGCGCAGAGCTAAGGATTACCACTAGGACGTGGGTGGGAGCCCCGTCTGATGGCCCGCAGGCAACGCTCAGGAGACTCCGAGGCATGTACAACCCCAACTCATTATTACGTGAGAGTGTCACGAGTGGAGACCTTCACGGGCACGACCCCTTGATTACGGACAGAACCTCCTGAGGTGCTCAATGTTCCAGGAATTCTGGATAGGTACCCCATCCTGCGTCTCCAGGTGCACATCACCAGGCCTAGAGACACGGGCGATTCTGAACGGGACCTCCCACATGGGAGAGAGCTTCTGTAACCCCTCTCTGGAGAGGACACGCCTCAGGACCAAGTCACCAACTTCAAGTGTTCTTTTGCGGACGATGCGGCAGTGGTACCACCACAGCGCCTGCTGATATCGCGCTGCCCTGAGGGAGCTCGCCGGCGGCCCTCCTCGTGGAGCACAAGGTCCATCCGCCTTACGTCATCCTGGCATTCCTCGTTGAAAGACAAGACCCGTGGGGAGCGATGCTTGACCTTGTGAGGGAGGATAGCCTCCGCCCCATAAACGAGAAAGAAAGGAGTTTCTCCCATGGGTTTGGTAGCGATGGTTCGGATCGACCACAACACGGACTGGAGCTCGTCGATCCAGCCCCTGCCGCAAGCCTCGAGCTTCTTCTTAAAGTTGCGCGTCTTGAGGCCATGCAAGACTTCCGCGTTGGCGCGTTTGGCCTGACCGTTGCTCCTCGGGTGAGCCACCGAGGCATAGCAGATCTGTGTTCCAAGGTTAGCACAATATGACCTGAAGAGATTGCTTGCGAACTGCGAACCGTTATCCGTGATGATGCGGCTGGGGACCCCGAATCGCCTCACGAGGCCCTGGATGAACTTGACGGCCGACCTGGCTGGGATTGCGCGAACAGGATCCACCTCTGCCCACTTGGTGAATTTGTCGATGGTGACGTACAGGAAGCGGTAGCCACCCCTGCCCGGGGAAATGGACCCAGGATGTCCAATCCCAGACCGCGAAGGTCCAGGAGAGCGGGACCGTCTTGAGACCCTGTGCTGGTTGGTGGATCTGCTTGGCGTGAAACTGGCACGCCTCGCAAGCCTGCACAAGCTCCGTGGCATCTTTAAGCGCCGTGGGCCAGTAGAAGCCGCTGCGGAAGGCCTTTCCCATGAGGGTGCGGGACGATGCATGGTGACCGCAGTCCCCATCGTGGATGTTAGCCAACAGCTCGCGTCCTTGTTTCCTCGAGATGCACGTTAGTGAGACGTCATTGGGGTGCCTCCTGTAGAGTTAGCCGTCTTGGATGCAATAAGCCGAGGCCTGTCGGACCACGCTCTCCGCGTCTTCCTCCTTGTCTGGCAAGGTGTCATGTTGCAGGTACATCTTGAGATCTTGGGTCCAGCAACCATACTCGGGCTCCGCGGCGAGTAGCAGGCAGGCTCCGGAGGCCGGTCCGCAGGGCGGAGCTCTAGCTGCAGGCGCCACAGGTAGCCCCTGCTGAGGGGATGTCGGCTCAGGAGCGGGCGATGTTGCCGATGGTTTGAGCAACCGCTCCTCGAAGACGCCCGGCCTCTGATGCTCCCGCCTGGAGGCTCGTTTGGTGATGTCATCCGCTTACTTGTTCGTGCCTCTTGGCACGTGTTGCACCTCCAGCCCTCGGAATCGCTTTTCCATCTTACGCACCTCCTCCAGATATGCCTCCATGTGCTCGTCTTGGGCTTGTATTTCTTGTTGGAGAAGTTGACGAGGAGCTGCGAATCGCCACTAATGGTGAGGCACCTGACCCCCAGTGCAGCGGCGGCCTTGAGCCCAGCAATCAGGCCCTCATACTCTACGATGTTGTTGGAGACCTTCACGCCTTGCTGGAAGCTGATGGCTTATCGCCCCTCGTTGGTTACCCCAAGTGGAAGGTTTGAGATGCAGTGTAGCGGTAGTTTTCCCTTGGCAAAGATACCAAGGATCGAATCCCCTGAGACTCTGAGGGTCAACAAGAAGGTGTCAACTGCTAGCGGCGCAACTTAGCGATTGACAGGACCTGCACACAAATACAAATAACTTTGCTCCCAACGAGTACAGAGAGGTTGTCAATCCCTCCGGCCTTGTCGTTTACAAAGGATCAAACGCAAGAGATAATAGTGATAGGTATGACTGCAACTAGTAAGTAAGAACAGAAAGTAAATAGCGGATGTGATCAGTGATGGTAATATGGACCGGGGTCCCATGATGTTCACTAGTGATGTCTCTCTCCCAAAAGATGATAAAACAGCTAAGCGAGGTAAACAAATTACAGCTGGGCAATTGACAGGATTATGTGCGCAAACCAATGCTAACTATGCTGCAAAGAAAGGTAGAGGCTCAAAAGCATGGGCGGTACGCCAAGGCAAGTAGACCGAAATCCATCTGCATCTACTACTAATCATCCACCTTGAGATATATATCCAGAACATCCCGCTGGTATTAAGTTGCGAGTCCCACCCATAGTGTAAACTCAAAGCAACAGACAACTGCATTAAAAGAACTTTGCGTAAAGTAAACAATCCTTGCACCCGCAAGTACAAGCACCGTTGTTTTCCCCCTTGTAGCAATAGCACATCCCCTAGACTCATCTTTCTGTCAGTCAAGCTAGTCATCGAGGGGCATGAACCCACAATCAAGCATAACGTTCCCTCTTGGAGTTACTACCTACTACTTGGCCAAAGCAATAAATAGCAATGGAGAACATGCAAGAATTACTCAAGAACATAAATATAAAAGAGGTGAATCAAATATATTACTCACACACAATCTGAACATAATCTCATAATCCATCGGACCCCAGCAAACTCATCATAGCAACAGCATAAGGATTACATATGTGCCTCGATCATGTAGGGCAGCTCACAAGGTCTAATCGGTGAAGAACAAAGAGGGGAGGAGAACATCACATAGCTATTGGTCATGGACCCATGGTCCAAGGGAGACTACTCACAACTCATCCGGGAGGCGTCCATGGTGGTGGAGAAGCTCCCGGTGGTGATCCTCCCCTCCGGCAGGGTGCCGGGAAGAGTTCTCCTGGTGCTCCCGATCTTGGAAGCACGGCGGCGGCGGAACAGAGATGAGATCGCGAAAAAGGGTTCCGTCCTCGAGGGTTTCGGGATGCGGTGTAAATATATGCCAAAGGGGGGCGTCAGAAGAGGCCAGGGGGGCCCTGGCGGCGCGGCTAGGAGGGGGGCCGCCCCCTCTGGTCGCCTGGAGCCCTGGTGGCCCCCCTCTGGCCCTACTTTGGCCGCATGGAATCTTCCGGAATGCTGATTTTTTATATATTTTTCCCGGGATTTTTCTGGCAATTTACGTAATGGGAAAACCTGAAATACAAAAACAGCAGAAAACAGAAACTGGCACTGGGGTGCACTGAGTTAATAGGTTAGTCGAAATATGATCAAAAGTGTATGGAAGTGCATAAATATCATAGCAATATCACACAAAAGAGGCATGGAGCTAGCAGAAATTATAGATACGTTTTGGACGTATCAACATCCCCAAGCTTAATTCCTGCTCGTCCTCGAGTAGGTAAATGATAACAAGCATAATTTCTGTGGTGACATGCTACCAACCATATAAGAACTTTTCACAGTCACATGACAAATGCTTACTGAGACAATGAATCTGTAGTAATTAAGTTGCCTCATGAGAATATCACAAAGAACTGAAAGTTTTACAATATGATACTGAAACACTCAATAGATTTGTAGTGAGCATGGTGTGCAAACATGACAAAGTGATATCTCGCTTGCCCCCTTTAGTGAAGCAAAACATAAATGCAGGGGCACCTCCAAGGTTTAAGTGATGACTAGATACAATGATTTCAGAATAAACGATATCATAATCATGCAAAAGACAATGGTACTTTGGGACAATGCACATTACACTCAGAATGACAATCATGCTCTCAATAGTTGGTGCTTTAAAGAAAGAAGGTGGAGACTCTCGAACCGTGGCTTTTGTTGGCAAGGTTGAAAACCCGTGGTCGGAAACAAAAACTAAACATGTACCAGAGCTCTTGGTTTTAAAAACAGAAGTAAAAATTATTTATTAGAGATGCATATTTCGTCAACGAATGCTAGCAGATAACTCAATTACTTCTCAAGCTGGACAAGTTTCGAGGAACGGCTCCCGCACGAGGACGATCACATCCTCTTAATCTCCTTTGTTTATCACTGCCAAAGTTTTCTGATTTCTCATGAACAAAGCGTGAAGGAGGGTTTGTTTGTTGTATATTTTTTTAATGAGCCGGGCGCACTCTTTGCCAGTTCCTTCTCGTATTAGGGGTTTGCACATTAGACATGCAATCCCGGGGTGAAGCTTGTCCAACTTAAAAAGATCATGAATTAACTACTACTTCCTCATGAGCTAAAACAGGGGCACAAAAGAGAAATGCTTTTGATTAATTTCGAGATGGTACACGAAAGTCTTCGTTAGGAATGGCAAGTAAATACCATGTATAGGAAGATATGGTGGACTCATATGGCATAACTGGTTTAAAGGATTTTGGATGCACAAGCAGTCAGTCGACTTAGTACAGGCGAAGGTTAGCAAAAGACTGGGAGCGACCAACTAAGAGAGCAATGACGGTCATAATCATGCAGAGCGACAAAGCAACATTGAATCGGGTATGGAAGTTATATCGCTACTCAGAAATTAAAGATCATCAAGGCTTGATAGACTTTCTTTACAGTCTTAAATATGCGTGAGCATATGCCAAGTCAATCAAAATAAATTCTTGAAGGAAGATATCACTAAACCATACCACATCATAGGCAAACAAATCATGTTGGTACTTCAATAACACATTAAGAACTCCCCCAGCTATTTGAGACTAACCATAAGAAAACATGAACTACTAAGCACCATTATGCACATAGCATTTTTATCATAGACATATCAACCAGTGCAACAGAAGCCAACTCTCTTAACAAGATAAGCATGATAACTCAAGAGAGTTCCAGCGACCAACTAAACAAAAGCTCTTTAAAAAGTAAAGCATGAAAACTAAGAGCTGAACATGATAGTAGCTATTAAAAGACAAAGAACATACACAGCAAAGATAAACAGGAAAATCCCATGTTATGTTCTAGGTTGAAGTGGAGCGTGTTTCTCTCCCACACAAAGAAAGCTGAGTTCCAACTCGTTATGAAAAGCAAGCAAAGCTAAAGAAAACTAAAAAGGAAACTAAAAGCAAGACGCTCCAAGCATAGCACATAACACATGAAGTGATAAAAATATAGTGGAAAGAAAGACGAACTGATAATTGTTGATGAAGAAGGGGATGCACGAGGGCATCCCCAAGCTTAGACGCTTGAGTCTTCTTGAATATTTTTTGGGGGTGCACGGGGGCATCCCCAAGCTTGAGCGTTTGACACTCCTGAATCTTTTTATCATCTTCCCTCGCACACTTGAAAACTCCCTTCATACATAACTCATCATAATCTGATTAGCGAGGTTAGTACCCATAATAAAATAATTTTTCCTTGCTGGAAATAAGGATAATCTTGAAGGTCTACTGTTTCTCAAGATTGCCAAAAGGTTTTTGCAAAGAAAAAGCAAGCTCAAGGTTTGCAAAACGAAGAAAAGGCAAAACAGGACAGAATCTGTGAAAAACAGACCAGCAGGTAGTAAATAATTTTTTCGGGGCACTTTTGTAACCCGAATCAAAAAACTCAGAATAGACGCCCGAAAGCCAATTGTATAGAGCACGTTGTCAAAAAAATTGAGACCAAAAAGATGATCTGGTGATTTTATACGAATTTTTCTGTCCAAGGACAGAATCTGTTTCTTGGACAGCACGTCACAACTTTTGAACTTTCTTGCAATCAGAGGCTACACTTGGCATAAAGCTGAAAAGTAAAGATACAATGATGATGCTATTGTAGTAACAAACATCAAGACACAACAAAAGCAAAATAAAATTTTATTCATTGTGGGCTGCCTCCCAAAAGCGCTTTCTTTTATGCCTTTAAGCTAGGCATAATGCAAAGAGATCAAGTCTTATCAAGAGTAAAAGAATAGCTAGCCCGTATAACGGGCTCAAAAGGTAACTTAATCTTCTTCCTAGGGAAGTGTTCCATCCATTTCTTGAGAGGAAATTGGAATTTTATATTCCCCTCCTTCATGTCAATGATGGCACCAACAGTGCGAAGAAAAGGACGTCCCGAGATAATTGGACAAGAAGGTTCACATTCAATATCCATAATAATAAAATCAACGGGAACATAATTGTCATTGACAATGATAAGAACATCGTCGATCCTTCCCAAGGGTTTCTTTATGGAAGAATCAACAAGACGAACACCAAAAGAACAAGAATCAAAAGGTTTCAATTTAAGCATATCATATATTCTTTTGGGCATAACGGAGGTACTAGCTCCAACATCACATAAAGCATAGCAAGATAAGTTATTCAACTTAATTTTAATCATAGGATCCCAACCATCTTCTAGCTTTCTAGGTATGGAGGCTTCTACCCTAAGTTTATCCTCCCTAGCTTTGATGAGAGCATTAGTGATATGCTCTGTGAAGGCAAGATTAAGCGTGCTAGTGCGGGGATCTCTAGACATCTTGTGAAGAAAATCAATAACTTCAGAAAGGGTGCAATTATCAAAATCAAGGTCACTACTATCAAGTAAAGTGGTAATGGTGTCCTTTAGGCTCACTTGTTTGGTAGTTTCTATGGTCATAGCATCACCATTAATAGGTCCAATGGGACCAGGAGTGCATTGGGTGCTAAGAGTTTGGATATCCTCAACAACTTGGATAGTAGCAATAGTGTGGTGGGTAGGAAGGTTCTTAATTCTATCTTCTTCCTCCTTTTCTCTAGCCCATCTCTCTATAAGTTTAGCCAACATCCTAATATTTTCATTAATTTGCACTTGAATATCATTCATAGGAGTGGTCTTCCTCTCCTCAAGAGGGGAAGTTCTAATTTTAAGCAAATCTACCTCATGGGCTAAATTGTCTACCTTCAAAGAGAGATCATCTAGTTTGGCTAGTTTTTCTTCTACACTCTTATTGAAGGCTTTTTGGGTAGTGATGAAATCTTTAAGCATAATCTCTAGTTCAGAAGTGGAGTTCTTGGTGCTAGGATAAGCATGGCTGTTCCCATAGGAATTAGAGGGGAACGGTCTAGGATTGCTACCAAAATTGCTCCTATAAGCATTGTTATTGAAATTGTTTCTAGAGATAAAGGTCACATCTACTTGATCTCGAGCAATCAAAGAATTTAAAGGAACATCACGAGGATCAATAGAAGATTGCTTGGAAAGTAGAGACATGATCAAGTCAACTTTTTCATTTAGGGAGAAATCTCCTCGACAGAGTTTACCTTCCTACCTGTTGGAGCGCGTTCGGTGTGCCATTGGGAATAATTGGTCATCATCTCATCGAGAAGCTTAGTGGCAGCACCAAGTGTAGTTGACATAAAGGTTCCTCCCGCGGCCGAATCTAACAAGTTCCGCGAGGTAAAGTTCAAGCCTGCATAAAAAGTTTGGATAACCATCCAAGTAGTCAAACCATGAGTAGGGCAGTTCTTGACAAGAGATTTCATGCGTTCCCAAGCTTGGGCAACGTGTTCATTATACAATTGTTTGAAATTCATTATGTTACTCCTTAGTTGGATAATTTTATCAGGTGGATAGTACTTCCCAATAAAGGCATCCTTGCACTTGTCCCAAGAATCTATGCTATTTCTAGGCAAAGATTGAAACCAAATTTTAGCTCCTCCTCTCAAGGAGAAAGGAAAAAAGCTTAAGCTTAACAATATTACCATCTATTTCTTGGTACTTTTGCATATCACAGAGTTCAACAAAATTGTTTAAGTGTAAAGCAGCGTCATTTCCAGCACCGGAGAATTGATCTTTCATAACTAGGTTCAGTAAAGCAGGTTTAATTTCATAAGAAGGTGCTGAAGTGGCAGGTGTAGTAATGGGCGTGCAGATAAAGTCATCGTTGTTATGACTAGTGAAGTCACACAACTTGGTGTTCTCGGTGGAACCCATAGCAGCAAGCAAGCAAGATAACTATTTTTGTGATTTTTGATAAAGGGAACTAAAGCAAAAACTGAAAGGTAAACTAACAAGACTAAAAAGCAAAGGTAAAAGTTAGCGTGCAACTCCCCTATCTTGAAGAGTGGAGGCCCCGGCAACGGCGCCAGAAAACTTTGCTTGATGGCTTCTCGCCCCTCGTTGGTTACCCCAAGTGGAAGGTTTGAGATGCAGTGTAGCGGTAGTTTTCCCTTGGCAAAGATACCAAGGATCGAATCCCCTGAGACTCCGAGGGTCAACAAGAAGGTGTCAACTGCTAGCGGCGCAACTTAGCGATTGACAGGACCTGCACACAAATACAAATAACTTTGCTCCCAACGAGTACAGAGAGGTTGTCAATCCCTCCGGCCTTGTCGTTTACAAAGGATCAAACGCAAGAGATAATAGTGATAGGTATGACTGCAACTAGTAAGTAAGAACAGAAAGTAAATAGTGGATGTGATCAGTGATGGTAATATGGACCGGGGTCCCATGATGTTCACTAGTGATGTCTCTCTCCCAAAAGACGATAAAACAGCTAAGTGAGGTAAACAAATTACAGCTGGGCAATTGACAGGATTATGTGCGCAAACCAATGCTAACTATGCTGCAAAGAAAGGTAGAGGCTCAAAAGCATGGGCGGTACGCCAAGGCAAGTAGACCGAAATCCATCTGCATCTACTACTAATCATCCACCTTGAGATATCTATCCAGAACATCCCGCTGGTATTAAGTTGGGAGTCCCACCCATAGTGTAAACTCAAAGCAATAGACAACTGCATTAAAAGAACTTTGCGTAAAGTAAACAATCCTTGCACCCGCAAGTACAAGCACCGTTGTTTTCCCCCTTGTGGCAACAACACATCCCCTAGACTCATGTTTCTGTCACTCAAGCTAGTCATCGAGGGGCATGAACCCACAATCAAGCATAACGTTCCCTCTTGGAGTTACTACCTACTACTTGGCCAAAGCAATAAACAGCAAAGGAGAACATGCAAGAATTACTCAAGAACATAAATATAAAAGAGGTGAATCAAATATATTACTCACACACAATCTAAACATAATCTCATAATCCATCGGATCCCAGCAAACTCATCATAGCAACAGCATAAGGATTACATATGTGCCTCGGTCATGTAGGGCAGCTCACGAGGTCTAATCGGTGAAGAACAAAGAGGGGAGGAGAACATCACATAGCTATTGGTCATGGACCCATGGTCCAAGGGAGACTACTCACAACTCATCCGGGAGGCGTCCATGGTGGTGGAGAAGCTCCCGATGGTGATCCTCCCCTCCGGCAGGGTGCCGGGAAGAGTTCTCCTGGTGCTCCCGATATTGGAAGCGCGGCGGCGGCGGAACAGAGATGAGATCGCGAAAAAGGGTTCCATCCTCGAGGGTTTCGGGACGCGGTGTAAATATATGCCAAAGGGGGGCGTCAGAAGAGGCCAGGGGGGCCCAGGCGCCCTGGCGGCGCGGCTAGGAGGGGGGCCGCCCCCTTTGGTCGCCTGGAGCCCTGGTGGCCCCCCTCTGGTCCTACTTTGGCCGCATGGAAGCTTCCGGAACGCTGATTTTTTATATATTTTTCTCGGGATTTTTCTGGCAATTTACGTAATGGGAAAACCTGAAATACAAAAACAGCAGAAAACAGAAACTGGCACTGGGGTGCACTGAGTTAATAGGTTAGTCCAAATATGATCAAAAGTGTATGGAAGTGCATAAATATCATAGCAATATCACACAAAAGAGGCATGGAGCAAGCAGAAATTATAGATACATTTTGGACGTATCAGAAGCAAAGCTACACTGCGTAGTACAACTTGTCTTGAGTGGGAGATACCAACACGGCGCCAGCTCCCGCGCAAAGGCACAAGAAGGCGCCGTCGAAGTATAGCACCCATCCGTCCGGGGCTTCACCGTCGGGGGCCAGCTAGCGATCCTCGCCAGCCCTGCTCCGGCGCGTCGGTCCATTCTGCCACAAAGTCTGCCAGAGCCGCTCCTTGGATCGCTCGCGTGGTGCTGAACTCCAACTGGAACGCGTGGAGCTCGATGTTCCACTCGGCGACCCTCTCGACGACATTCGGGCCCCAAAGCATCTTCTTGAGAGGGTATGACAAGACAACCTTGATAGGCTGGCCCTGGAAGTAATGGCGCAGCTTCCTGGAGGCAACAAGGAGTGCCAGGAGCAGGTTTTGAGGCACCGGGTAGAGCAAGCTTTGCGTCGCGTAGTACGGTGCTTACTAAGTACACTGGGTGCCCCACGAGGGTCGGCGCCATAGGATCCTCACGCGCTTAAGGAATCTTGGGTTCTTCTTGCTGGACGGCGGGGCCACCAGTAATCGTGGTCGAATCTACCTCTAGAGCTACGTCAGGGGGCGACGGGGGTCCTGAGGATGCCAAATTGCCCCGTGGCCTCGTGCTTCAGGGCCTCGTGCTTCGGGGCCTCTCCTCGCACTCCACCACTAACGCTGCACTGGCGGAGTGAGGCGTAGTGGCGAGATAGATAGTCATGAGTTCCATGGGTCATGGTGCCACCATAACCGGCGGGATCGTGAGGTATTTCTTAAGACCCCGGAAGGCGGCAACGGCCTCCAGAGTCCACTCAAAGGGCCCATTCATCTTCATGAGTTTGAAGAACGGGAGGGCGCATTCACCAAGCTTAGAGATGAAGCGCCCCAGGGACATTACGCATCCCGCAAGCTTCTGCATCTCCTTTAGGGTTGTGGGCGGCTTCATTCGTTCGATGGCCTTGATCTTCTTCGGATTAGCTTCAATGCCCCGGTGTGAAACCAGGAACCCTAGCAACTTGCCAGAGGGTACACCAAACACACACTTCTCCGGGTTGAGGCACAGCTTCACCTTGCGCAGGTTGGCAAACCTTTCTTCTAGGTCCTGGATGAGAGTCCTGGCTCTCTGGTCTTGACCATGATATCGTCGACGTAGGACTCGGCATTCCTCCCGAGCTGAGGGCCGAGGGTGATGTGCATCAGGCGCTGGAAGGTGGAGCCCGCGTTTCTCAGCCCAAAAGGCATGCAGGTGTAGCAGTAGACCCCGCAAGGGGTCAGGAACGCCATTTTCTCCACATCCTCCACCGCCATCTTAATTTGGTGGTAGCCCGAGAAGTGGTCGAGGAAGCAGAGCAGGTCGCACTCAGCCGTTGAATCCATGATCTAGTCGATGCGCGAGAGAGGGAACAGGTCCTGAGGGAAGAATTTGTTGAGGCTCGTGAAGTCGACGCACATGCGCTCCTTGCCTCCTTTCTTCGGGACTATGACGGGGTTGGCCAGCCACTCCGGGTGCCGTACCTCCCGTACGGCGCCTGCTTCCTCTAGCTTCCGAACCTCCTGAACGATGAAGGCCTCCTTCTCTGGGGCATGTCTGCCTTCTTTTTTGCTTGATAGGGCGCATGTTGGAGCACACCGTAAGGTGATGCTCGATGACGTGCCTAGGCACCCCGACCAAGTCAGAGGCTATCCAAGCGAACACATCCTTGTTAGCCCTGAGGAAGCTAACCAACACTGCCTCTTTCTCAGGGTCCATGCCCGTACCGTTGATGAAGGTGGCTCCTGAGCCCTCCTCGTCAGCGGGCACCTGCTTCGTCTCGGCCGGGTCCTGAGAGAAGAGTTGCTTCTTCTTGGCAGGCGTGGCTTCCTGCGTCTCCAGAGCCGCCTTCGTGTCTGAATGAGCTGCGGCGGAAGCCCTGTAAGCGCGCCTGAGGACCTGAAGGGCGGCCTTGGGGTCCCCTTTGATAGTGATGATGCCGCTGCTCCCGGGCATCTTGACGGTGTTGTAGCCTGGGTGAGTCTCCGCCATGAATTTCGCCAAGGCTGGGAAGTCGAGGACGGCTTTGTAGGGCAGGTGGATGGGCGCAACATCAAAGTCGATGAGCTCAGTCCGGTAGTTAGCGGGTGTGCCGAAGATGACCGGGAGGCGGATCTGGCCAAGCGGGACGGCCGAGCCCGTGACCCCTGAGAAGGGCTTGGTGGGGAGGAGCTGCCTATAGGACACGGGCAGATGACCAAAGGCCTCGGGGGAGAGGATGTTGAGCCCGGCGCCATCGTCGATGAGGGTCCTCGTGACGGCCACCCCGCAGATGGTGGGAGTGCATACCGTGGGGAGGACGTTCGTGCTAGCTGCAACTATGGTGCTGTCGCCAGGGCCGAAGGTGACGACGTGCCCCTGCGCGCCCTGTGCCCACGAGGCCTCCTGCGGCTGGCTGGCGGCCTCGATCCGCCGAAAGTGTGACTTGACGTGCCGGGCCGACGCCGGTGCTTGGGATCCTCCGAGGATGCAGGCAACCCCGCGGCAGGGCAACCCCCCGCCGGCAGCGCCCCATAGCTCGTCAACACGGGCCATTCGAGTGTCGAGCTCCTCCGTGGGTGGCCGGTGCAGGGGCAGCCTCTGCGCCACTAAGAGTGCCGCCGGCGAGGCCACATGGAGTAGAAGTGGCGGAGCAGGCCACTCTCCGGTGGCCCGGCCGGCGAAAACATCGTCGGGGAAGGAGGCGGAGCGCCCATGGGTGGCGCGGTCTGCAGATGCCGCTCAGACAACTGGGACAGCGCCAGCCTCCACGCGGATGCGGCAGGCCGCGGTCATCATGGCAGCGCAGAGCAAGAGAGGGGAGGCGAGGTCATCAGAGAGGCGAGGTTTCGACATGCCCCCTACCTGGCGCACCAAATGTCAGATTATGGGATCCGCAAACCCAAGAAGTTCGAACACAGGGGCGTGAACGAAGATCTCTCCCACTCACGTCTACCTAGCGTCTCGCCCTTGTCCGATGAAGAGATTCAAGCGAACAACAAGTAAAACACACACGAATTTACCCAGGTTCAGGTCACCTTGCGGTGTAAAACCCTACTTCCTGCTTTGGTGGATTAGCCTCGAGAGGGCTGGAGTATGAACTAGTACAATAGTTCCTGAGCTCAGGAGGAGAGCTTAGTAGGGTCAGGAGACAAGGGTTCTTGCTCCTTTGTGTGAGGGCGGATTCTCTGGATCTGATCAGCCCCGCTCCATAGTGGAGACCCCAGCTACTTATATAGGCGGCCAGGGTCCTCTTCCCCCGAAATTTTTAGGCAGGAAGGGATCCCACAATGGCCATTTTGAGAGAGAACATAAGGACATTCCTATCATGAAAAAAGCGGTCTTCGCCTGCAAAGGGATCAGGCAGTGACGTGGTGGTGGGCTCGATGGTGACATCCTCCCCGTCGTCCTTGCGGTCTTCGGTCTTGTTGCACCAAAGGGGAAACCTTTGTCCTGCTCCTCGGGAACCTGCGCGTGCGCTGTCTTCTTTGCACCAAAACGGCAACTGCACCGCTGGCACGCACTGGCACCTTGGCGCGTTGCCTCACTGCTCGCGTCGCAGCCTCCTCCCGAGGAAGGCTTGGCCTTGAATTCTCCGCCCCTCCGGAGCAACCTATCTGAGGCCGCTCCTGAGGGGGTCTTGACGTCGTTCTCCTCGCAAGGTCTAGCCCCCTTGCGAGGGTCTTGAGCAGCTGGTCGATCAGCTGGGCCGTACCAGGCCATAGTAGGAGCGCGTCGCGGCTCGCAGACAGGCAAGTCTGGGTACCATGGTTCCCAGGATGCCGACAGGTGGCGCTGTCGTTGATGACGAAGCGAGCCATTAATCCAATGTCGGTGTCAAAACCAGTGGATCTCGGGTAGGGGGTCCCGAACTGTGCATGTGATGATCGATGATAACAGTAGACTGGGGACACGGTGTTTACACAGGTTCGGGCCCTATCTATCGAGGTAATACCCTACTTCCTGCTTGATTGATCTTGATGAATATAGGGTTACAAGAGTTGATCTACCTCGAGATCGTAATGACTAAACCCTCGCTATGGACTAAACCCTCCGGTTTATATATGCACCAGAGGGACCTAGGGTTGTACATGATCATCTTGCAGAGGAACGGAATTTTACACATGGACTCTAAATTTGCCATTCTACACATATAGGAGTCCTATCTTGATATGGGGGATAATCTTCAGCGATAATCTTCACGGCCCACCAGTATGGCCCATAACAAGTAATCCTGCCACCCGAGGACCCCTTAATCTAGGACTCCCTCAAAGGGCATGGAACACTTTCCAGGAAACAAAATAAAATTGCCTTATGAATCTATTATGAGAGCTACTTATGGATTTATACCGAAGCTGACAATACCAAGATCTATTTGTGCTTTATGCCTAGCTAGGGGCGTTAAACAATAACGCTTGTTGGGAGGCAGCCCAATTTATTTTTTGCTTTTTGCTTTTTGGTTCTATTTTTGAATTTTCCCACATTAATACTTCTTTAGTAATTGTGTTTTGGTGTTTTAATTAGTGTTTGAGGCAAGTAAGACCTTTTGGGTGGCTTACGGTGATCGTTGATTTGATTTTGCTGGAAAATAGAAACTTTTGCGCCAGTGCGAAAAATTAAATAATTCTATCGAACGTGAAAAGCTTCTGAAATTTTTACAAAAACTTGACATACAAATTCCCCACGTCTTCCTATATTTTCAGAATTTTTAGTGTTATAGAAGTATGCAAAGTTTTCATATTACTACACACTGTTCTGTTTTTGACAGATCCTGTTTTCTATGTGTTGTTTGCTTATTTTGATGAATCTATGGCTAGTATCGGGGGGGATGAACCATGGAAAAGATGGAATATAGTAGATATTACAGCAATATAAAATAAGAATAAGATCACAACAGTACCCTGACTTGTTATTTGCTTTGTTTTACTAACGGAGCTCATGAGTTTTATGTTGAGTTTTGTGTTGTGAAGTTTTCAAGTTTTGGGTAAGGATTTGATGGACTATGGAATAACCCCAAGGTAATATTCAAGGAAAACCAAGAGCCTAAGCATGGGGATGCCCCAGGAAGGCATCCCCTCTTTCGTCTTAGTCTATCGGTAACTTTACTTGAGGCTATATTTTTGTTCACCACATGATATGTGTTTTGCTTGGAGCGTCTTATATGATATGAGTCTTTGTTTTTTAGTTTGCCACAATCATCCTTGCTATACACACCTTTTGAGAGGGACACTCTTTAATCATGATTTATTAGAATACTATATGTGCTTCACTTAATCTTTTGAGCTAGGCAATTTTGCTCTAGTACTTCACTTATATCTTTTTAGAGCATGGCGGTGGTTTTATTTTATAGAAATTGTTGAACTCTCTTGCTTCACTTATATTATTTTGAGAGTCTTTAAAAATAGCATGGTAATTTGCTTGGGTTATGAATTTAGTCCTAATACGATAGGCATCCAAAGGAGAAATAATAGAAACTTTCATATATAGAGCATTGAATACTATGAAAAGTTTGACTCCTTATAATTGTTTTGAGATGTTAAGATGGTAATATTGGATTCATGCTAGTGGTAGTTTGTGAAGTTAAAGAAATAATTGTGTTAAGGTTTGTGATTCCCATAGCATGCATGTATGGTCTCCTAACTATGTAACCGAATTGGAGCGCATTGTATCTTGATTGTTTATCTTTGCGTGAAGGTCGGGGGCGCGCGAGGGTTAACTCCTACCAACCTCCCACACTAGGAGCATGCGTCGTAGTACTTTGCTTCGAGTGGTAATAAGATTTTTGGAAATAAGTATGTGAGTTCTTTATGACTAATGTTGAGTCCATGGATCATACGCACTCTCACCCTTCCCCCTTGGTAGCCACTCTAGTGCCGTGCAACTTTCGCCTGTGCATCTAACCACCTTATACCCTTCCTCAAAACAGCCACCATACCTACCTATCATGCCATTTCCATAGCCATTCCGAGATATATTTCCATGTAACTCCATCGTTCCATTTCTTATGGCACGCATCATCATTGTCATATTGCTTTGCATGATCATGTAGTTGACATAGTATTTGTGGCAAAGCCATGATACGTCTCCAACGTATCTATAATTTTTTATTGTTCCATGCTACTATATTATCCTTCTAGGATGTTTTATGGGCTTTTATATACACTTTTATATGATTTTTGGGACTAACCTATTAACCCAGATCACAGTGCCAGTTTCTGTTTTTCTCTTGTTTTAGAGTATCGCAGAAAAGGAATATCGAACGGAGCCCAATTGACCTAAAACTCAACGGAGGAAGGTTTTGGACCAGAAGAAGCCCAGGAAGTGCCGAAGGGGGGCCAGAAGGTTCTCGGGCTGCCCACGAGGGTTGGGGGCGCCCCCCTGGGCGCGCCCCCTGCCTCGTGGACAGCCCGGAGACCCCCTTTACTTGCCCCCGACTCCAACACCTCCTATAAATACAGAAACCCCCGAAAAGAAACCTAGATCGGGAGTTCCGCCACCGCAAGCCTGTGGATCCACCAAAAACCAATCTAGACCCGTTCTGGCACCCTGTCGAAGGGGGGGAATCCCTCTCCGGTGGCCATCTTCATCATCTCGGCGCTCTCCATGATGAGGGGGGAGTAGTTCACTCATGGGGCTGAGGGTATGTACGAGTAGCTATGTGCTTGATCTCTCTCTCTCTCTCTCTCTCTCTCTCTCTCTCTCTCTCTCTCTCTCTCTCTCTATCTCTCTCTCGTTTTCTTGAGATGGCATGATCTTGATGTATCACGAGCTTTGCTATTATAGTTGGATCTTATGATGCTTCTCCCCCTCTACTCTCTTGTGATGAATTGAGTTTTCCCTTTGAAGTTATCTTATCGGATTGAGTCTTTAAGGATTTGAGAACACTTGATGTATGTCTTTCATGTGCTTATCTAGGGTGACAATGGGATATCACGTGACCTACTTGATGTATGTTTCGGTGATCAACTGGCAGGTTCCGTGACCTTGGGAATCTATGCATAGGGATTGGCACACGTTTTCGTCTTGACTCTCTGGTAGAAACTTTGGGGCACTCTTTGAAGTTCTTTGTGTTGGTTGAATAGATGAATCTGAGCTTGTGTGATGCATATCGTATAATCATGCCCATGGATATTTGAGGTGACAATGGAGTATCTAGGTGACATTAGGGTTTTGGTTGATATGTGTCTTAAGGTGTTACTCTAGTACGAACTCTAGGATATATCAAACGGAAAGAATAGCTTCGTGTTATTTTACTACGGACTCTTGAATAGATCGATCAGAAAGAATAACTTTGAGGTGGCTTCGTACCCTACAATAATCTATTCGTTTGTTCTCCGCTATTAGTGACTTTGGAGTGACTCTTTGTTGCATGTTGAGGGATAGTTATATGATCTAGTTATGTTATTATTGTTGAGAGAACTTGCACTAGTGAAAGTATGAACCCTAGGCCTTGTTTCAAAGCATTGCAATGCCGTTTATGCTCACTTTTATCATTAGTTACCTTGTTGTTTTTATACTTTCATATTACAAAAACCTATATCTACCATCCATATTGCACTTGTATCACCATCTCTTCGCCGAACTAGTGCACCTATACAATTTACCATTGTATTGGGTGTGTCGGGGACACAAGAGACTCTTTGTTGTTTGGTTGCCGGGTTGTTTGAGAGAGACCATTTTCATCCTACGGCTCCCAGGGATTGATAAACCTTAGGTCATCCACTTGAGGGAAATTTGCTACTGTCCTACAAACCTCTGCACTTGGAGGCCCAACAACGTCTATAAGAAGAAGGTTGAGTAGTATACATCAAGCTCTTTTCTGGCGCCGTTGCCGGGGGGGGGTGAGTGCTTGAAGGTATATCTTTAGATCTTGCAATCGAATCTTTTAGTTTCTTGTTTTATCACTAGTTTAGCTTATAAAAGAAAACTACAAAAAATGGAATTAAGGTTGCCTCATATGCTTCATCTTTTTAATATCTTTCGTGAAAATGATGGGAAGGAAAATTGTGCTCAAGTACTAGAAGAAGAATTACATAGAATGCTTGGCATAAAATATGTGAATGATGAGCACAATTTCAATGTTGTTAGTATAAATTCCTTGAATATCCATGATGCCAATGATATGCAAATCCACAAGCTTGGAGATGCTATGTTTGATGAAGATGATATTTCTAGTCCCCCAAGTTTTGATGAGAATATTTATTATGATGAAAGCATGCCTCCTATTTATGATGATTATATTGATGAAAGTGTATTTGGAGAGGTCATGACTTCATTTAGTGATGAATCCACTATTTCGGAAGAGGTTCCAATTGATTATGAGAACAAAGTTGCTATCTATGATGATTATTGTGATGACGTGTATGCTATTAAGAATAATGATAACCATGAAACTTGTCATCATGATTTAGTTTTCAATTGGATTATGCCTCACATGATAATTATTTTGTTGAGTTTGCTCCCACTATTATTCATGAGAAGAAATTTGCTTATGTGGAGAGTAATAAAATTTATATGCTCGGGGATCATGAAGAGAATGCTTTATGTGATGGTTATATTGTTAAATTCATTCATGATGCTACTGAAAATTATTATGAGGGAGGAACATATGCTTGTAGGAATTGCAATAATATCAAGTTTCCTCTCTATATGCTTAAAATCTTGAAGTTATGCTTGTTTTGCTTTCCTATGCTAGTTGATTATTGTTCCCATAAGTTGTTTGCTCACAAAATCCCTATGCATAGGAAGTGGGTTAGACTTAAATGTGCTAGTTGATTATGTTTCAATTCTTATCTTTTATGCGAGCATCATTGAAATCATCATGCCTAGCTAAAAGGCGTTAAACGATAGCGCTTGTTGGGAGGCAAACCAATTTTATTTTATTTGCTTTTGCTTCTGTTTAGGAATAAATATTGCATCTAGCTTCTATTTAGATGTGGTTTTGTGTTTTAATTAGTGTTTGTGTCAAGTAGAACCTTTGGGAAGACTTGTGTGAAGTTTATTGCGATCATGCTATAAAAAACAGAAACTTTAGCGCTCACGAGATTGGCTACCTCTTTTTACTGGAGAGTAATTTTTAGTTGATTCTTTTTTCAGATGATTAATAAACAAATTCCTCAAGTCGACCAATTTATTTCAGAATTTTTAGAGTTACAGAAGTATTCCAAAGTTACAGATTACTACAGATTGTTCTGTTTTTGATAGATTCTGTTTTCTATGTGTTGTTTGCTTACTTTGATGAATCTATGAGTAGTATCGGAGGTTATGAACCATAGAGAAGTTGGAATAGAGTATATATTACACCAATATGAATTGAGAATGAGTTCATAATAGTACCTAAGTGGTGGTTTTATTTTCTTATACTAATGGAGCTCACGAGTCTTCTGTTGAGTTTTGTGTTGTGAAGTTTTTCAAGTTTTGGGTAAAGATTTGATGGAAAACGGAACAAAGAGTGGCAAAAGCCTAAGATTGGGGATGCCCAAGGCACCCAAGGTAAAATTCAAGGACAACCAAAAGCCTAAGCTTGGGGATGCCTCGGGAAGGCATCCCCTCTTTCGTCTTCGTCTATCGGTAACTTTACTTGAGACTATATTTTTATTCACCACATGATATGTGTTTTGCTTGGAGCGTCATCTTGTTTTAATTTGTTTTGCTTGCTGTTTGAATAATATCCCAAGATCTGAAATTCTTCAATGTTAGAGAGTCTTCACATAGTTACATAGTTATTCAACTACTCATTGATCTTCACTTATATCGTTTGGAGTAGTTTGTCTTTTGCTCTAGTGCTCCACTTATATCTTTTAGAGCATAGTGTGATTTTATTTTTAAGAAATAGATGAACTCTCATGCTTCATTTATATTATTTTGAGAGTCTTTTAGAACAGCATGGCAATGTGCTTTGGTTATAAAACTAGTCCTAATGTGATAGGCATCCAAGTTGGGTATAGTAAAAACTTTCATACAAGTGCATTAAATATTATGAGAAGTTTGATACTTGATGATTGTTTTGAGATATGAGGATGGTGATATTAGAGTTATGCTAGTGGGATAATTATGAGTTCAAGAAATACTTGTGTTAAAGTTTATGATTCCCGTAACATGCACGTATGGTGAACCGCTATATGACGAAGTTAGAGCATGAGGTATTTATTGATTGTCATCCCTTGTGTGGTGGTCGGGATCACGCGATGGTTAACTCCTACCAACCCTTACCCTAGGAGCATGCGTTGAATACTTTGTTTTGATGAATCTTTGATTTTTGCAATAAGTATATGAGTTATTTATGACTAATGTTGAGTCCCTGGATTATACGCACTCTCACCCTTCCACCATTGCTAGCCTCTCTTGTCCCGCGCAAATTTCGCCAGTACCATACACCCACCATATACCTTCCTCAAAACAGCCACCATACCTACCTATCATGGCATTTCCATAGCCATTCCGAGATATATTGCCATGCAACTTTCCTCCGTTCCGTTATTATGACACGCTTCATATTGTCATATTTCCATGCATGATCATGTAGTTGACATCGTATTTGTGGCAAAGCCACCATTCACAATTCATTCATACATGTCACTCTTGATTCATTCCACATCCCGGTACACCGCTGGAGGTATTCACTTAGAGTCATATTTTGTTCTAGCTTTGAGTTGTAATCTTTTAGTTGTAAGTAAATAAAAGTGTGATGATCTTCATGATTAGAGCACTGTCCCATGTGAGGAAACAAAAAAAGAGAAAGGCCAAATAAAAAAAGAGATGGCCCAAAAAAAGAGAGGGGGGCTAAGAAAGAAAAGCCCCTCAAAAAAAGAGAGAAGGGACAATGCTACTATCTTTTTCCACACTTGTGCTTCAAAGTAGCACCATGATCTTCATGATAGAGAGTCTCTTGTTTTATCACTTTCATATACTAGTGGGAATTTTCATTATAGAACTTGGCTTGTATATTCCAACGATGGGCTTCCTCAAAATGCCCTAGGTCTTCATGAGTAAGCAAGTTGGATGCACACACACTTAGTTTCTTTTGTTGAGCTTTCATACACTTATAGCTCTAGTGCATCCGTTGCATGGCAATCCCTACTTACTCACATTGATATCTATTGATGGGCATCTCCATAGCCCATTGATACGCCTAGTTGATGTGAGACTATCTTTTCGTTTTGTCTTCTCCACAACCACCACTCTATTCCACATAGTGCTATATCCGTGGCTCACGCTCATGTATTGCGTGAAAGTTGAAAGGTTTGAAAGAATTTGAGTATGAGATAATTGCTTGGCTGAAACCGGGGTCGTGCATGATATGAATATTTTGTGTGATGAAGAGGGAGCTGAAGGAAATATGCCCTAGAGGCAATAATAAAGATGTTATTTATATTTCCTTATATCATGATAAATGTCTTTTATTCATGCTAGAATTGTATTAAACGGAAACTTAGTACATGTGTGAATACATAGACAAAACAGTATGTCCCTAGTATGCCTCTACTAGACTAGCTCATTGATCAAAGATGGTTATGTTTCCTAGCCATAGACATGAGTTGTCATTTGATCAACGGGATCACATCATTAGGAGAATGATGTGATGGACAAGACCCATCCGTTAGCATAGCACTATGATCGTTTAGTTTAACTGCTATTGCTTTCTTCATGACTTATACATGTTCCTATGACTATGAGATTATGCAACTCCCGAATACCGTAGGAACACCTTATGTGCTATCAAACTTCACAACGTAACTGGGTGATCATAAAGATGCTCTACAGGTGTCTCCGAAAGTATTCGTGGTGTTGACATAGATCAAGATTAGGATTTGTCACTCCGAGTGTCGGAGAGGTATCTCTGGGCCCTCTCGGTAACACACATCATAATAAGCCTTGCAAGCAAAAGACTAATGAGTTAGTCACGAGATGATGTGTTACAGAACGAGTAAAGAGACTTGCCAGTAAACGAGATTGAACTAGGTATAAAGATACCGACGATCGAATCTCGGGCAAGTAACATACCGTTTGACAAAAGGAACAACGTATGTTGTTATGCGGTTCTGACCGATAAAAGATCTTCGTAGAATATGTAGGAGCCAATATGAACATCCAGGTTCCGCTATTGGTTATTTACCAGAGATGAGTCTCGGTCATGTCTACATAGTTCTCGAACCCGTAGGGTCCGCACGCTTAACGTTTGATGACGATCGGTATTATGAGTTTTTGAGTATTGATGTACCGAAGGTAGTTTGGAGTCCCGGATGAGATCACGGACATGACGAGGAGTCTCGGAATGTCCGAGACATAAAGATTGATATATTGGATGGCTATATTCGGACACCGGAAGTATACCGGAAAAGTTTCGGATTTATCGGGAATGCCGGAGGGGGTTACCGGAACCCCCTACGGGAGGGAATGGTCCATAGTGGGCCTAAAGGGTGAGAGAGAGGCAGCCCATAGGGCTGGCCGGCGCCCCCACCTAGGAATCCTAGTTGGACTAGGATTGGGGGGGCGCCACCTCTCCTATTCCTTTCCCCCTTCTTCCTTTCGGTGAATCCTACTAGGAATAGGATTGCAATCCTATTCCTAGTAGGAATCCCTTTCCTAGCCGCACCATAGAGAGTTGGCCGGCCCTCCTCCCTTGCTCCTTTATATACGGGGGCAGGGGGGCACCCAAAGACACACAAGTTGAATTGTTTTAGCCGTGTGCGGTGCCCCCCTCCACAGAATCACACCTCGGTCGTACCGTCGCGGAGCTTAGGCGAAGCCCTGCGCCGGTGAACACATCATATCCGTCACCACGCCGCCGTGCTGACGAAACTCTCCCGTGAAGCTCAACTGGATCAAGAGCTCGTGGGACGTCATCAAGCTGAACGTGTGCTGAACGCGGAGGTGCCGTACGTTCGGTGCTTGATCGGTTGGATCGCGAAGAAGTTCGACAACATCAACCGCGTCACTTGACGCTTCCGCTCCCGGTCTACGAGGGTACGTAGACACACTCTCCCCTCTCGTTGCTATGCATCTGGTAGATAGATCTTGCGTGATCGTAGGAAAATTTTAAAATACTACGTTCCCCAACAGTGGTATCAGAGCCAGGTCTATGCGTAGATGATATGCACGAGTAGAACACAATGAGATTGTGGACGATACTAGTCATACTGCTTACCAGCATGTCATACTTTGCTTCGGCGGTATTGTGAGATGAAGCGGCCCGGACCGATATTACGCGTACGCTTACGCGAGACTGGTTTCACCGTTACGAGCACTCGTTGCTTAAAGGTGACTGGCGGGTGTCTGTCTCTCTCACTTTAGCTGAATCAAGTGTGGCTACGCCCGGTCCTTGTGAAGGTTAAAACAGCACATACTTGACGAAACATCGTTGTGGTTTTGTATGCGTAGGTAAGAACGGTTCTTGCTAAGCCCGTAGCAGCCACGTAAAACTTGCAACAAACAAAGTAGAGGACGTCTAACTTGTTTTTGCAGGGCATGTTGTGATGTGATATGGTCAAGACATGATGAGTTATACGGTTTTGTATGAGATGATCATGTTTTGTAAAGTTATCGGCAACTGGCAGGAGCCATATGGTTGTCGCTTTATTGTATGAAATGCAATCGCCATGTAATTGCTTTACTTTATCACTAAGCGGTAGCGATAGTCGTGGAAGCAATAGTTGGCGAGACGACAACGATGCTACGATGAAGATCAAGGTGTCAAGCCGGTGACGAAGGTGATCATGACGGTGCTTTGGAGATAGAGATCAAAAGCACAAGATGATGATGGCCATATCATGTCACATATTTGGATTGCATGTGATGTTTATCTTATTATGCTTCTTATTTTGCTTAGAACGACGGTAGCATTATAAGATGATCCCTTACTAAATTTCAAGGTATAAGTGTTCTCCCTGAGTATGCACCGTTGCGAAAGTTCGTCGTGCCGAGACACCACGTGATGATCGGGTGTGATAAGCTCTACGTTCAAATACAACGGGTGTAAGCCAGTTTTGCACACGCAAAATACTCGGGTTAAACTTGACGAGCCTAGCATATACAGATATGGCCTCGGAACACTGGAGACCGAAAGGTCGAGCGTGAATCATATAGTAGATATGATCAACATAAGATGTTCACCATTGAAAACTACTCCATCTCACGTGATGATCGGACATGGTTTAGTTGATTTGGATCACGTGATCATTTAGATGACCAGAGGGATGTCTATCTAAGTGGGAGTTCTTTAAATTAATATGATTAAATTGAACTTTAATTTATCATGAACTTAGTCCTGATAGTTTTGCATATCTATGTCGTTGTAGATCAATGGCCCGTGCTACCGTTCCTTTGAATTTTAATGCATTCCTAGAGAAAGCTAAGTTGAAAGATGATGGTAGCAATTACACGGACTGGGTCCGTAACCTGAGGATTATCCTTATTGCTGCACAGAGAAATATGTCCTTGATGCACCGCTAGGTGACAGACCTATTGCAGGAGCAGATGTAGACGTTATGAACGTTTTGACAAAAGCTCGGTATGATGACTACTTGATAGTTTATTGCACCATGCTTTACGGCTTATGACCGGGACTTCAAAAACGTTTTGAACGCCACGGAGCATATAAGATGTTCCAAGAGTTGAAATTAGTATTTCATACTCATGCCCGTGTCAAGAGGTATAAGACCTCTGACAGTACTTTGCCTACAAGATGGAGGAGAATAGCTCAACCAGTGAGCATGTGCTCAGATTGTCTGGGTACTACAATTACTTTAATCAAGTGGGAGTTAATCTTCCAGATAAGATAGTAATTGACAAAGTTCTCTAGTCACTATCACCAAGTTAGTAGAACTTCGTGATGAACTATAATATGCAAGGGATGACGAAAGGAATTCCCAGCTCTTCGCGATACTAAAATAGGCGAAGGTAGAAATCATGAAAAAGCATCAAGTGTTGATGGTTAACAAGACCACTTGTTTCAAGTAAAGGGCAAAGGGATAGAAGGGGAACTTCAAGAAGAATGACAAGCAAGTTGTCACTCCCGTGAAGAAACCCAAAGCTAAACTCAAGCCTGAAACAAGTGCTTATACTGCAAAGGAAATGGTCACTAAAAGTGGAACTGCCCTAGATACTTGGCGGATAAGGAGGATGGCAAAGTGAACAAAGGTATATTTGATATACAGATTATTAATGTGTATTTTACTAGTGTTCATAGCAACCCCTCGGTATTTGATATTGGTTCAGTTGCTAAAGAGTAGTAACTCGAAGTGGGAGTTGCATAATGAACATAAACTAGTTAAAGGATGAAGTGACGATGTGTATTGGAAACAGTTCCAAGATTGATATGATCATCATCGCACACTCCCTATACTTTCGGGATTAGTGTTGAACCTAAATAACTGTTATTTGGTGTTTGTGTTGAGCATGAATGTGATTTGATCATGTTTATTGCAATACGGTTATTCATGTAAGTTAGAGAATAATTGTTGTTCTGTTTACATGAATAAAACCTTCTATGGTCATACACCCAATGAAAATATTTTGTTGGATCTCGATCGTGTGATACACATATTCATAATATTGAAGCCAAAAGATGCAAGGTTAATAATGATAGTGCAACTTATTTGTGGCACTGCCGTTTAAGTCATATTGGTGTAAAACGCATGAAGAAACTCCATAATGATGGACTTTTGGAATCACTTGATTATGAATCACTTGGTGCTTGCGAACCATGCCTCATGGGCAAGATGACTAAAACTCCGTTCTTCGGAACTATGGAGCGAGCAACAGATTTGTTGGAAATCATACATACTGATGTATGTGGACCAATGAGTGTTGATGCTCGCGGCGGGTATCGTTATTTTTTGACCTTCACTGATGATTTGAGCAGATATGGGTATATCTACTTAATGAAACACAAGTCTGAAACATTTGAAAAGTTCAAAGAATTTCAGAGTGAAGTGGAGAATCATCGTAACAAGAAAATAAAGTTCCTACGATCTGATCGTGGAGGAGAATATTTGAGTTACGAGTTTGGTCTTCATTTGAAACAATGTGGAATAGTTTCACAACTCACGCCACCTGGAACACCACAACGTAATGGTGTGTCCGAACGTCGTAACCGTACTTTATTGGATATGGTGCGATCTATGATGTCTCTTACCGATTTACCACTATCGTTTTGGGGTTATGCTTTAGAGACAGCTGCATTCACGTTAAATAGGGCACCATCTAAATCCGTTGATACGACGCCTTATGAACTATGGTTTGGCAAGAAACCAAAGTTGCCGTTTCTTAAAATTTGGGGCTGCGATGCTTATGTGAAAACACTTCAACCTGATAAGCTCGATCCCAAGTCGGAAAAATGTGTCTTCATAGGATACCCAAAAGAGACTGTTGGGTACACCTTCTATCACAGATCCGAAGGCAAAATATTCGTTGCTAAGAACGGATCCTTTCTAGAAAAAGAGTTTCTCTCGAAAGAAGTGAGTGGGAGGAAAGTAGAACTTGATGAGGTAATTGTACCTTCTCCCATATTGGAAAGTAGTACATCACAGGAAATTGTTCCAGTGATTCCTACACCAATTAGTGAGGAAGTTAATGATAATAATCATGAAACTTCGGATCAAGTTTCTACTGAACGTCGTAGATCAACCAGAGTACGTTCCGCACCAGAGTGGTACGGCAACCCAGTTCTGGAAATCATGTTACTAGACCATGATGAACCTACGAACTATGAGGACGTGATGATGAGCCCAGATTCCGCAAAATGGCTTGAAGCCATGAAATCTGAGATGGGATCCATGTATGAGAACAAAGTGTGGACTTTGGTTGACTTGCCCGATCATCGGCAAGCCATCGAAAATAAATGGATCTTCAAGAGGAAGACCGACGCAGACGGTAATATTACTGTTTACAAAGCTCGACTAGTTGCGAAAGGTTTTCGACAAGTTCAAGGAGTTGACTACGATGAGACTTTCTCACCTGTAGCGATGCTTAAGTCTGTCCGAATCATGTTAGCAATTGCCGCATTTTATGATTATGAAATCTGGCAAATGGATGTCAAAACTGCATTCCTAAATGGATATCTCAAAGAAGAGTTGTATATGATGCAACCAGAAGGTTTTGTCGATCCAAAAGGTGCTAACAAATTATGCAAGCTCCAGAAATCCATCTATGGATTGGTGCAAGCGTCTCGGAGTTGGAATATACGCTTTGATGAGGTGATCAAAGCATATGGTTTTATACAGACTTTTGGAGAAGCCTGTATTTACAAAAAGTGAGTGGGAGCACTACAACCTTTCTGTTAAGTATATGTGAATGACATATTGTCGATCGGAAATGATGTAGAATTTTCTGGAAAGCATAAAGGAGTGTTTGAAAGGAGTTTTTCAAAGAAAGACTCAGTAAAGCTGCTTACATATTGAGCATCAAGAATCTATATATAGATAGATCAAGACGCTTGATAAGACTTTCGATGAGTACATACCTTGATAAGATTTTGAAGTAGTTCAAAACGGATCAGTCAAAGAAGAAGTTCTTGCCTGATTTGTAAGGTGTGAAGTTGAGTAAGACTCAAAGCCAGACCACGGCAGAAAAATATAGAGAGAATGAAAGTCATTCCCTATGCCTCAGCCATAGGTTCTATAAAGTATGCCATGCTGTGTACAAAACACGTTGTGTACCTTGCCAATAGTTTGACAGGGAGGTACAATAGTGATCCAAGAGTAGATCACGTACAGCGGTCAAAATTATCCTTAGTAATTGGATGACTAAGGAAATGTTTCTCGATTATGGAGGTGATAAAGAGTTCGTCGTACAGGGTTACGCCGATGCAAACTTTGACACTAAATTCAGATGACTCTAAGTATCAATCTGGATGCATATTGAAAGTGGGAGCAATTAGCTAGAGTAGCTTTATGCAGAGCATTGTAGACATAGAAATTTGCGAAATACATACGGATCTGAATGTGACAGACCCGTTGACTAAACTTCTCTCACAAGCAAAACATGATCACACCTTATTACTCTTGGGTATTAATCACATAGCAATGTGAACTAGATTATTGACTCTAGTAAACCCTTTGGGTGTTGGTCACATGGCGATGTGAACTATGGGTGTTATTCACATAATGATGTGAACTATCAGTATTAAATCACATGGCGATGTGAGCTAGATTATTGACTCTAGTTCAAGTGGGAGACTGAAGGAAATATGCCCTAGAGGCAATAATAAAGATGTTATTTATATTTCCTTATATCATGATAAATGTCTTTTATTCATGCTAGAATTGTATTAAACGGAAACTTAGTACATGTGTGAATACATAGACAAAACAGTATGTCCCTAGTATGCCTCTACTAGACTAGCTCATTGATCAAAGATGGTTATGTTTCCTAGCCATAGACATGAGTTGTCATTTGATCAACGGGATCACATCATTAGGAGAATGATGTGATGGACAAGACCCATCCGTTAGCATAGCACTATGATCGTTTAGTTTAACTGCTATTGCTTTCTTCATGACTTATACATGTTCCTATGACTATGAGATTATGCAACTCCCGAATACCGTAGGAACACCTTATGTGCTATCAAACGTCACAACGTAACTGGGTGATCATAAAGATGCTCTACAGGTGTCTCCGAAAGTATTTGTGGTGTTGGCATAGATCAAGATTAGGATTTGTCACTCCGAGTGTCGGAGAGGTATCTCTGGGCCCTCTCGGTAACACACATCATAATAAGCCTTGCAAGCAAAAGACTAATGAGTTAGTCACGAGATGATGTGTTACGGAACGAGTAAAGAGACTTGCCAGTAAACGAGATTGAACTAGGTATAAAGATACCGACGATCGAATCTCGGGCAAGTAACATACCGTTTGACAAAAGGAACAATGTATCTTGTTATGCGGTTCTGACCGATAAAAGATCTTCGTAGAATATGTAGGAGCCAATATGAACATCCAGGTTCCCCTATTGGTTATTGACCAGAGATGAGTCTCGGTCATGTCTACATAGTTCTCGAACCCGTAGGGTCCGCACGCTTAACGTTTGATGACGATCGGTATTATGAGTTTTTGAGTATTGATGTACCGAAGGTAGTTCGGAGTCCCGGATGAGATCACGGACATGACGAGGAGTCTCGGAATGTCCGAGACATAAAGATTGATATATTGGACGGCTATATTCGGACACCGGAAGTATACCGGAAAAGTTTCGGATTTATCGGGAATGCCGGAGGGGGTTACCGGAACCCCCTACGAGAGGGAATGGTCCATAGTGGGCCTAAAGGGTGAGAGAGAGGCAGCCCATAGGGCTGGCCGGCGCCCCCACCTAGGAATCCTAGTTGGACTAGGATTGGGGGGGCGCCACCTCTCCTATTCCTTTCCCCCTTCTTCCTTTCGGTGAATCCTACTAGGAATAGGATTGCAATCCTATTCCTAGTAGGAATCCCTTTCCTAGCCGCACCATAGAGAGTTGGCCGGCCCTCCTCCCTTGCTCCTTTATATACGGGGGCAGGGGGGCACCCAAAGACACACAAGTTGAATTGTTTTAGCTGTGTGCGGTGCCCCCCTCCACAGAATCACACCTCGGTCGTACCGTCGCGGAGCTTAGGCGAAGCCCTGCGCCGGTGAACACATCATATCCGTCACCACGCCGTCGTGCTGACGAAACTCTCCCGTGAAGCTCAACTGGATCAAGAGCTCGTGGGACATCATCAAGCTGAACGTGTGCTGAACGCGGAGGTGTCGTACGTTCGGTGCTTGATCGGTTGGATCGCGAAGAAGTTCGACAACATCAACCGCGTCACTTGACGCTTCCGCTCCCGGTCTACGAGGGTACGTAGACACACTCTCCCCTCTCGTTGCTATGCATCTGGTAGATAGATCTTGTGTGATCGTAGGAAAATTTTAAAATACTACGTTCCCCAACAGGAGCATTGCCAGACTATATGACTTTGTAGGGATAACTTTCTTTGGCCATGTTATTTTGAGAAGACATGATTGCTTTGTTAGTACGCTTGAAGTATTATTTTTCTTATGTCAATACGGACTTTTATCTTGAATCTTTCGGATATGAACATTCATGCCACAATAAATGAAATTACATTGAGAATTATGTTAGGTAGCATTCCACAACAAAAATTCTGTTTTTATCATTTACCTACTCGAGGATGAGCAGGAATTAAGCTTGGGGATGCTTGATACGTCTCCAACGTTTCTATAATTTTTTATTGTTCCATGCTACTATATTATCCTTCTAGGATGTTTTATGGGCTTTTATATACACTTTTATATGATTTTTGGGACTAACCTATTAACCCAGAGCTCAGTGTCAGTTTCTATTTTTCTCTTGTTTTAGAGTATCACACAAAAGGAATATCAAACGGAGGCCAATTGACCTGAAACTCATCAGAGGAAGTTTTTGGACCAGAAGAAGCACAGGAAGTGCCGGAGGGGGACCAGAAGGTTCCCGTGCTGCCCACGAGGGTAGGGGGCGCCCCCTGGGTGCGCCCCCTGCCTCGTGGACAGCCCGGAGACCCCCTTTACTTGCCCCCGACTCCAACACCTCCTACAAATACAGAAACCCCCGAAAAGAAACCTAGATCAGGACTTCCGCCGCCGCAAGCCTCTGGAGCCACCAAAAACCAATCTAGACCCGTTCTGGCACCCTGCTAGAGGGGCGAATCCCTCTCCGGTGGCCATCTTCATCATCCCGGCGCTCTCCATGACGAGGGGGGAGTAGTTCACCCTCGGGGCTGAGGGTATGTACTAGTAGCTATGTGTTTGATCTCTCTCTCTCTCTCTCATGTTCTTGAGATGGCACGATCTTGATGTATCGCGAGCTTTGCTATTATAGTTGGATCTTATGATACTTCTCCCCCTCTACTCTCTTGTGATGAATTGAGTTTTCCCTTTGAAGCTATTTTATCGGATTGAGTCTTTAAGGATTTGAGAACACTTGATGTATGTCTTGCATGTGCTTATCTGTGGTGACAATGGGATATCACGTGATCTACTTGGTGTATGTTTCGGTGATCAACTTGCGGGTTCCGTGCCCTTGGGGATCTATGCATAGGGGTTGGCACACGTTTTCGTCTTGACTCTCCGGTAGAAACTTTGGGACGCTCTTTGAAGTTCTTTGTGTTGGTTGAATAGATGAATCTGAGATTGTGTGATGCATATCGTATAATCATGTCCATGGATACTTGAGGTGACAATGGAGTATCTAGGTGACATTAGGGTTTTGGTTGATATGTGTCTTAAGGTGTTATTCTAGTATGAACTCTAGGATAGATCGAACGGAAAGAATAACTTCGTGTTTTTTTACTACGGACTCTTGAATAGATCGATCAGAAAGAATAACTTTGAGGTGGTTTCGTACCTTGCAATAATTTATTCGTTTGTTCTCCACTATTAGTGACTTTGGAGTGACTCTTTGTTGCATGTTGAGGGATAGTTATATGATCCAGTTATGTTATTATTGTCGAGAGAACTAGCACTAGTGAAAGTATGAACCCTAGGCCTTGTTTCAAAGCATTGCAACGCCATTCATGCTCACTTTTATCATTAGTTACCTTGCTGTTTTTATATTTTCATATTACAAAAACCTATATCTACCATCCATATTGCACTTGTATCACCATCTCTTCACCGAACTAGTGCACCTATAGAATTTACCATCGTATTGGGTGTGTTGGGGACAGAAGAGACTCTTTGTTATTTGGTTGCAAGGTTGTTTGTGGGCGACGATCTTCATCCTATGCCTCCCACGGATTGATAAACCTTAGGTCATCTACTTAAGGGAAATGTGCTACTTTCCTACAAACCTCCACACTTGGAGGCCCAACAACGTCTACAAGAAGAAGGTTGAGTAGTAGACATCAAGCCACCGTTCATATTTTTTATACATGTCACTCTTGATCATTGCACATCCCGGTACACCGCCGGAGGCATCCATATAGAGTCATATCTTTGTTCTAGTATCGAGTTGTAAGAAAATAAAAGTGTGATTATCATCATTATTAGAACATTGTCCCATGTGGGGTTACAAATAAAGAGGTCGAAAGAGTCTAAAAAAAGAAAACGGTCTCCAAAAAAAGGAGCCTAAAAAATGAGAGAAAAAGAGAGAAGGGACAATGTTACTATCCTTTTCCACACTTGTGCTTCAAAGTAGCACCATGTTCTTCATGATAGAGAGTTTAACTTGGCTTGTATATTCCAACAATGGGCTTCCTCAAATGCCCTAGGTCTTCATGAGAAAGAAAGTTGATGCACACCCACTAGTTCTCTTTTGACCTTTCATACACTTATAGCTCTAGTGCATCCATTACATGGCAATCCCTACTCACTCACATTGATATCAATTTATGGACATCTCCATAGTCCATTGATTTGCCTAGTTGATGTGAGACTTTCTCCCTCCTTTTGTTTGTCACCACCTTCTATTCCACCCATAGTGCTATGTCCATGGCTCACGCTCATGTATTGGGTGAAGAGTTGAAAAGGTTTAGGATTGTTAAAGTATGAAAACAATTGCTTGATTGACACCGGGATGGGCATGATTCATACTTTGTGTTAAGAAGAGGGAGCATAAAAGACTTTATGATTTTGTAGGGATAACTTTCTTTAGCCATGTTATTTTTTGAAGCTTTATAGATTGCTTTTAGTATGCTTGAAGTATTATTGTTTTGATATTGATTAACTTTTGTTTTGAGTCTTATGGATCTGACAATTCATGCCACAATAAAGAAGAATTACATTGATAAATATGTTGGGTAGCATTCCACATCAAGAATTCTGTTTTTTATCATTTACCTACTCAAGGACGAGCAGGAATTAAGCTTGGGGATGCTTGATACGTCTCCGACGTATCTATAATTTTTGATTGTTCCATGCTATTATATTATCTGTTTTGGATGTTTTACATGCATTATTCTGCTATTTTATATTATTTTTGGGAGTAACCTATTAACCTAGAGCACAGTGCCAGTTTCTGTTTTTCCTTGTTTTTGAGTTTCGTAGAAACGGAATATCAAACAGAGTCCAAACAGAATGAAACTTTACAATGATTTTTCTTGGAACAGAAGACACCCCGTAGACTTGAGAACCAAGTCAGAAGATCCATGAGGCGACGACAAGGGGGGAGGGCACGCCCGCACCCTTGTGGTCCTCTCGTGACTCCACCAATCTATTTTGTCCGGCCATATATTCACATATATTCCAGAAATCCTAGAGGAGGCATCGAAACCACTTTTCCACCACCGCAACCTTCTGTATCCGCGAGATCCCATTTGGAGGCCCTTTCCGGTACTTTGCGGAAGGAGGATTCGACCACGAAGGGCATCTACATCAACCCTATTGCCCTTCCGATGGAGCGTGAATAGTTTACCACAGACCTCCGGATCCATAGCTAGTACCTAGATGGCTTCTTCTTTGTCTATGATTCTCAATACCATGTTCTCCTTGATGTTCTTGGAGGTCTATCCGATGTAATCTTCATTTGCGGTGTGTTTGTCGAGATCCGATGAATTGTGGGTTTATGATCAGCTTATCTATGAATATTATTTCAATCCTCTCTCAATTCTTATATGCATGATTTGATATATTAGTAATTCTCTTCGAACTTTCAGTTTGGTTTGCCCAACTAGATTATTTCTTCCTGCAATGGGAGAAGTGCTTTCCTTTGGGTTCAACCTTGCGGTGCTTTCACCTAGTGACAGAAGGGGATGAGACATGTATTGTATTGTTGCCATTGAGGATAACAAGATGGGGTTTTCATCATATTGCTTGAGTTAATTCGGCTACATCATGTCATCTTACTTAATCCGTTACTCTGTTCTTCATGAACTTAATACTCTAGATGCATGCAGGAGTCTGTCGATGTGTGGAGTAATAGTAGTAGATGCAGGTAGGAGTCGGTCTACTTGTCATGATGTGATGCCTATATTCATGATGATCTCCTTAGATATCGTCATAATTATGCGATTTTGTATCAATTGATCGACAGTAATTTGTTTACCCATCGTAATATTCGCTATCTTAAGAGAAGCCTCTAGTGATAGCTATGGCCCCCTGGTCTATTTTCCATCATATTAGTTTCCGGTCTACTATTTTGCAATCTTCTACTTTCGAATCTATAAACCAAAAACCCAAAAATATTTCACCTTTTGTTTATCTATCTCTATCAGATCTCCCTTTTGCAAGTAACCGTGAAGGGATTGACAACCCCTTTATCGAGTTGTGTGCAAGCTGTTTGATTCTTTGTGCAGGTATTGGTGATTTCTGCGTTAGTCTCCTACTGGATTTATACCTTGGTTCTCAAACAGAGGGAGATACTTATCTCTACTTTGCTGCATCACCCTTTCCTCTTCAAGGGAAAAACCAACGCAAGCTCAAGAAGCATCACTAACTTACGAGTACAAGAGTAAGAAGGGTAACTACACATAACGGTCGCAAACTAGTAATGATCAATAAATGATCCTGAACTACTTCCGAGGCAAACATAACCCCACCATGTTCTCTTCCCTAAATCCCTCGAAAAGTGATGGCCACGATTACGCACACGAGTGGTGTATTTTAATTCGGATCTGGCATCAAGTTCTCTACATCCTAGTATTATAAATTTCCAATCTGCCACATAGCCGCGGGCATGGCTTTCCGAAATATTAAAGCTTGCAGGGGTGTCCCAACTTAGTCCATCACAAACTCTCACGATCCACGGAGGAAAATCCTCCATTCCGGAACAACCCGATCAAGCTCGGAATCCCAGTTCAGAAGACATTTCGATAATGGTAAAACAAAACCCGCAAGACCTCCCGATGTGCCGACACCCCAATAGGAGCCGCGCGTTTCTCGTCTCAAGCCACGGAATATGAACTATGGTTACAACGTCAAAATCCACGAGTTGCCTCGGGCGGGGCCGCAAGTTGCTATAGTTTGGACCAACACTCATGAGGAGCACCGGCCCGGGTTGTTGATTAATTATCCTCGGGTACCGGTAAGTCCCTATGCAATTTTTAGTTTTTATTAGGAAAATTGTAAAACAAAAGTTGGTCCTTGATGGAAGAGTTTTATTCAAAGTGAACTGTCAAGCAGGGCCCATAAACCCCGACCGTGTTAGGAACGCAAATCAAGGAACATAACACTGGTATGATAGAAACTTGGGCGGCAAGAGTGGAAGAAAACACCAAGCAAAAGGCCGAGCCTTCCACCCTTTACCAAGTATATATGTGCATTAATTAAATAAGACATATTGTGATATCCCATGATATCCATGCCCCAACATGGAACAAACTGCAACTGCACCTGCAACTAAAAACTCTATAAGAGGGGCTAAGCAAAGCGGTAACATAGCCAAACAGTGGATTGCTGGGATGGTGAAAAAGCTTGGAGGTTGTTTCATGGCATATTGGGAGGCTGACAAACAAGTGGTAGGTAGCGCGACATAGAAATAGCATTGAGACAACTAGCAAGCAAAGATAGTAGTGGTATCTAAGGTAATCGTCATCTTGCCTGAAATCCAACTAGGAAGAAGATCGAGTCCATGAAGTAGATGAACGGGCATCATCGAACGGATCCTCACAATCCGCAACGTTTCGAAACTCTAGCAAGGTGAAGCAAAACCGGAAAGAAGCAAACAACATGGTAAACACACATATCATAACCATGGCATGATGCACAATAAAGTATGATGCATGTCCGGTTTAAATAGACATGGCATGGAAAAGTGCACCAATCAACACTACAAATGAAGTGGAGCTCAATATGCAATGAGTTGCATATTGACAAAACACCACATCCAATTATTTGGTTCGCTCTCCACTACAAAAAAAACACTTCCGTGATAATATGTGTTTGTCATAGTAGATCACGTCTTCTTTCATGCATGTACATCCATGACGATTTTATGACGGAATCAAGATAGTCATACCTGTGCTGTCGTAGAAGTGTTCCATGACAATAACAAAATTATCATCAATGAAATGTCCACTTCCATGACGATAAATCGTGCGTCATGGAAGTGTTTTCCTCAAGGGTAACCGACACATGCCATCGGCCGTAACAAGTCGCCGTTATGCTATCGGGTTCTGGTTCGGATCCGATAACAACACTGACCAATGGGGATTTTCCACTTGTAAAATTCTTATTCACCAGAGGATCCACGTGTGTGCTTAGCGTTGGGACATATGTCGTCCACTCATTTTATAGGAGGTGCCTATGATACATTGGCATGTGGCAAGGCCCAACAGTGGCCCATTTAGGTGAAAAAGGTCGGCCCAGTCAAAATTAGCAGGTTGGCCCATATAGGACCTACTGGTGTCTAATCCTTTTAAGCCCACGGCCCATACGAGATGTGCCAATTCGGCCCGTCAACGGCCCGTTAACTATTTGACACCATTGCAGCCCATTAACAGTTCGAGCTTGTTAACAACCCGCTATATATTTGGGCTAAATATATGCCCCATCTAGTTTCGGCCTGTTAGCGACCCATTTAAGAGTTGGGCGAATTTGCAGCTCCGGTGTGTCTTTCAGCCTGTTAACGACCCATACATGAGTTGGGCCATTTGTAGTCGGACCAGAGTTTTGGCTTGCTAAAGGCCCATAAATGAGTTGCGCCATTTGCAGTCGGACCTGAGTTTTTGTTGGGGAACGTAGCAGAATTCAAAAATTTTCCTACGCTTCACCAAGATCAATCTAAGGAGTCATCTAGCAACGAGCATAAAGGAGTGCATCTACATACCCTTTGTAGATCGCGTGCGGAAGCGTTCGAAGGAACATGGATGATGGAGTCGTACTCGTCGTGATCCTCGTCACCGATGATCCCAGCGCAGAACGGACGGCACCTCCGCGTTCAACACACGTATGGTACAGAGACGTCTCCTCCTTCTTGATTCATCAAGGCGGGAGGAGAGGTTGACGGAGATCCAGCAGCACGACGGCGTGGTGGTGGATGCAACGGGAAAGCTGCAGGGCTTCGCCGAGACCCTGTAGGAGGAGTAGGAGGTGTAACGGGGGGGAGAGGTGCCAGGGGATGAGGTGCGGCTACCCTCTCTCCCCCCACTATATATAGGGGGCCAGGGGGCGCCGGCCCTAGGAGATCCAATCTCCTAGGGGGGCGGCGGCCAAGGGGGGTATCTTGCCCCCCAAGCCAAAGGGGGGCGCCCCCACCCCTAGGGTTTCAACCCTAGGCGCATGGGGGGAGGCCCATGGGGGGTGTGCCACCCCACTAGGGGCTGGTCCCCCTCCCCCTACGGCCCACGGGGCCCTCCGGGATGGGTGGCCCCACCCGGTGGACCCCCAGGACCCTTCCGGTGGTCCCGGTACAATACCGGTGACCCCTGGAACTCTCCCAATGGCCGAAACTGGACTTCCTATATATCATTATTTACCTCCGGACTATTCCGGAACTTCTCGTGACGTCCGGGATCTCATTCGGGACTCCGAACAACATTCGGGTTTCCATGTGCATATATCTCTACAACCCTAGCGTCACCGAACCTTAAGTGTGTGGACCCTATGGGTTCGGGAGACACGCAGACATGACCGAGACGACTCTCTGGTCAATAACCAACATCGGGATCTGGATACCCATGTTGGTTCCCACGTGTTCCTCGATGATCTCATCGGATGAACCACGATGTCAAGGATTCACCTAATCCCGTATGTTATTCCCTTTGTCTATCGGTACGGTACTTGCCCGAGATTCGATCGTCGGTATACCGATACCTTGTTCAATCTCGTCATCACAAGTCTCTTTACTCGTTCCGTAATCCATCATCCCGTGACTAACTCCTTAGTCACATTGAGCTCATTATGATGATGTCTTACCGAGTGGGCCCAGAGATACCTCTCCGTCATACGGAGTGACAAATCACAGTCTCGGTTCGTGCCAACCCAACAGACACTTTCGGAGATACCCGTTGCATACCTTTATAGCCACCCAATTACGTTGTGACGTTTGGCACACCCAAAGTATTCCTACGGCATCCGGGAGATGCACAACCTCATGGTCTAAGGAACAAATACTTGACACTCAAAAGCTTAAGCATTACGAACTATACGATCTCGTGCTAGGCTTAGGATTGGGTCTTGTCCATCACATCATTCTCCTAATGATGTGATCCCATTATCGATGACATCCAATGTCCATAGTCAAGAAACCGTGACCATCTGTTGATCAACGAGCTAGTAACTAGAGGCTTACCAGGGACATGTTGTGGTCTATGTATTCACACATGTATCGCTGTTTCCGTACAATACAATTCAAGCATGAATAACAAACAATTATCATGAACAAGGAAATATAGTAATAATCCTTTTATTATTGCCTCTAGGGCATATTTCCAACAGTTTTGGCCTCTTAACGACAAATACTCTTCATGACCAATATTAGCCCGGTTTCGCTTTCGGCATGCTAAAGGCCCACAACATAGTTGGGCCATATACAGTCAGACCTGACTTTCGGCCTCTTAAAGGCCCATGCTCTTCATGGTCCAGTACGAGCCCGCTATCACTTTCGGCCTGCTAAAGGCGCACAATACAGTTGGGCCATTTATAGCCCGACCTTAGAATCGACCTGTTAACGGCATGTGAAATCAAATGGGCCCACTTATTGCATGCTTCAATGTCGGCCTGTTAACGACCCGGGAGGTAACAGGCCGAGTATTAACTGTTGGCTCGTTTCTAGCGGCCCGGCCTGGTTACGACCCATTAACATAATGAGCCCAGTAGAGTTCGAGCATGTCTATAGGCCCAATTAGATAACGTTGATTCCGGCCCAGCTATAATTTCAGCCCATTACAACGAATAATTATTAGACAATCAAAGGCCTATGAGAATTTTCGCCCATGCGATCCCATTAGGGAAGCCCATTAAGTTCAGTGGCCCGCTTCCTTTATTTGGGCCAACGAATGTACTGCTAACTAATAATTTCACTGCTTTTTTGCCTTCCTAGCGACCACTTAGCTGGAATGCGAGGCACGCTAAGAAACCGTACGACATACAAGGAAAAACATTGCACATCCAGCATATAATACATGAATTACGTCCACTAGGTAATCAAAGATTGATGCCAGTGCAAATAAATAAACAGAACTTAACGATCTACAGCCTCACAATCTGCAACCTCAGCGCTGATGACGCCCATAAGCATGTGAGCAAGTTCTTTCTTCTTTGGTACACCATCTATGAAAACATTGATCAGTTGTTGTTGCGCAAGAATGTGCACCTCCGATTCCTCCATTATTTCCATGATTGCTTCAACCAGTAATTCGTTCACAAACATGCATTTTTTTCGTTGGATTTGAGACATAGGAAACTCAACACATTCAGATGGGGATTTTGGCAGGCTTGTATTATTGATAGTGGAGAGTGTCTCGACCACTTCACCATAACATAAATTAAGAGGGGAACCAAACATATTAATCGAGAGTTATTTCCATATTACCTTGCCAAGATTTATTGGAAAGAAACAATGGGGTTGCCTTGCTGTTTTCAAAGTTTGTCTTATTATCTTCAGCATCCTGGACCAAATTAGCCAGGTCAGATAATAGAAAAGCAACATTGACACAACAAATGTTTGGACAAGCAGTCCACACCAGCCTACACCAAATTAACACAATATGCCCCAACTATCATCAGCCAGGTAAGTTAATAGGAAAGCAACATTGACACAATGAATGATTAGGAAACCAGAATATCACTATAATTTAGTAATGTGCATGATATGAGGTAGTACACTCATGGAGCTCAGTATGCAAAACTACCCGGCAGTTTTACTTACAAAAAGAAACATTGTCGCCTTTAAGTATACATTTTGCTACAAGTAAGTTTAGATCAGATAAAGTTGGATTCACGCCGATTAACAAAATACATGCTGATGTAAAAAATTAGTGATATACAACAGGTACTTACATCAGCATTGGAGCACAGAGAATTCCCGCAAGATACTTTCCTCAAACATGATCCCACTTTAGAAAGTCTTCTATCCTTTAAGCTTATTTTCTAAAAGAGAGATGGGTAAGAAACATGTAGAAAATATGATCTGAATGCTATAAAATTTCATGATGTGGGGATACGCACACGCTTTTTAGAATGGAGTTGACATATTTTTGCTGGACTGGAGCGGACTAGTTCTTTGGCCTCTTGAATCTGCTTATTATCAGTAGGAATTGGGTTTCTCTGTGCTGGAGAAGTATGTATGAACACTGGAGTTGGTTTACTATCTCCTGGCATTTCGATCTTTTGCAAAGACCTTCTTTGTATCTCGTCAGATTCTAACATAGTCGTCTTCCCCTTGCATTCCTTATATAGAAGAATGGTTCTTTAGTTATAAAACATGCTATGGTAGAGAGATGGAATAGGTACTGAAGAATAGAAAGGCGTGATATATTGACATGTATTCTCTCCATTCGGAAATAAATGGATGTGTTTAGGCGTATTTCAGTTCTAGATACATCCAATTTTATCCATTTATGCGACATGTAATCTAGACAGAGGGAGTATGATGTAATATTTAGGGATACGACGGGACAACAGAGTAAAAAACACTAGTTGAATGCAAAACTATGTGATAGCAGAATACATACAGAAAAACACCAAGGAAACATATGCTTGTATGATTGGAAAACTAAGGTGGCATTGCAACAAACCACTAGAAGATCACTTCATTGTAAAAAAACATGGTATGGTAGATAGATGAAGTACATACTGTTGAATAACAATGCATAAGATATTCAGAAGCATGATGTCCAAACTAAGCAGATGGCATTGCAATAGAGTAGAATGACAGTACTTGAATTTGAAAACATGTTATCATGAATGGAATGGGTACTGAAAAACAGGAAGGCATGACATATTTCGACTAGCCACAGTGGGAGTAACTTCAGCAGTAACATCGAGTCCAACTCAGCAAATTTTCTTATATGGCTGTGAGTTAATGAGGAGAGAGGTAGTTTGAGTAACTTAGCTAGTTACTGTAACATCACATGTCCCAATGCAATATGAGTCTATAACCTAATAAATGAAGCTATGCATGACACCATACTTATGTTACTACCCACTATGAAGGTAATAACATATTCTAGGGATATGTGTAAGTTACTAGTGTATGTTACTCAACATTGTGGCTAGTCATACTTGCATGATCAACAAGCTAAGCACATTGCATTGCAACAGAGTAGATGCACTCCAGGACATTATATGCATGTTGTACCCATATCATGGTGCAAGTTAGATCAAGGACCTTGTGGGGTGAATAGGATTCGACATCTTTCTGCAAGTCTTCTGAAGAACTCCCTTTACATGTTCCATCATATTGGGTATCATTGACGTCAAGTTTGAGGGCAATTACATTTCTCCATGAGGTTCTTCTGGATATATCAGTGTGTGCAATTATATTTGACATGCATGGAAGACAACTAGTCACTGGTACACGTCGGTCCTAAACAAACGGTTTATAACCCCTTTCCGCGACGGCATTTGGAACCGTCGCCAAGTGAGTGTGGGCGATAGGGGGGGTCCTTCCCACATGACCCAGAAATCGTCGGGGATAGGCCCTCCTGGGACCCAGGCTGGGGCCGTGTGCGATCTGGCGCGGCATCAAAACCCAATCATTTCCGTAGGTATGTACACCCCACACGGTAATCCGAGAAAATCATTTCCGTAGGTATGTACATCCCACCTGGTGAATCCCAGCAAAACATTTTTGTAGGTATGTATATCACACACAATCAATCCAATGAATACATTTCCGTTCTTATGTACATCCCACACGGTCAATCCAGGGAAACCGTTTTTGTTCGGACGTACATCCCACACAGTTTTATGTGTAGGCTCGTGTGTGAAAGTTGTAACTATCACACATTGTCTGCCTTGGTTAACTGTTTGCTTTTATCAACTATATCACACACGATTTAATGAAGAAAACTGTGTGGCATTGGGCTATCAATCGCAAGCACTTTTACTGCTATAACCGTTTGCAAAGGTCCATGACACATTTAGCAGGTTTATTAGTTTACAATTAATAATTCTAGTATTACGAAAATTCACATTTCATATCAAACAACTGTTTGCCAATTTCATATCAGGCACATAATATATTATAACATCACAGTACGGTAGCTACATGAAAACAGCACAGTACAACATATAGCTAGTTCAACTTCATAAGAAAAATATATTCATTTCCCTAATCGAGATCATCCAGTCTCGTCTTATCCACTTCTGCTTTTAGTTCAGTAAGAACCTGTTTTGCACGAGCCAACTGGGAAAGTGACTCCTCCTTCACCAACACCATCTTAGCAAAGTCTGATTAAAAAAATCTGAGCTTATTCTCCACCTTCCACTTTTTATCTCGCATCTTGATTCAGCGTTGACAACAGTTTCTTTAAGCCTACGTGTGTTCTCTTCCTCATACATGCTCCAGATCTTCGCTAGGCACATCTTCAAATATTGTGGCCACTCTTGGTCAACCCACTCCATGTAAGAACACTTCCGTTCATCCTATAATATTTAAAACTAGATCGATAACAATTGTAGGGGAAATGGTTTAGAGAAACATAGAAAATCACGAATGCTTATTTTGAAAAACTGTAGAAACATGTTAATTATGACATATCTTCTAAAAAAGATCAATGTGCAAATGAAATAATTGGTACTGAGACAACAACCAAATTCTGGAACATCAGAAGCTATAATTAACTACAATGATGCTACAAGTTCTTACTAACGTACAATAAATAACAAATTGTACATTTTATGAGGAAGGTAAATATAACTGCAACATCATAGCGACAATATTTGGATGACAACCAATTGATACTAACAGGTGTGTACATGCACAAATTTAGAAACATAGAACTAATAGCACTAAGGCCGTCTACTATGTATGCCAAAACTGGGGTAAAGACAACTGTTGCTACATCTCGCACCGGTGCCCTACACTAGCGAGCCGATGCAGCAGAAAAAAAATCAGGTACCCGGACTCCGGAGCACGTAGTTGCTCTGATGCCCAGTTCCTTCGTGCCATAAATATTTAGTATTTTACTGCTTGGCTGCTCGGATGTGTGGACCAAAGTTGGCTGCACAAACTACTGAAGCGGTGCCAAATAATTTTATAATGGCACCGCTGATGAGATGGCAACAATTTAAGATACTAGGTACAAACTGTGACAATGTCTTAGGATGCATTTGGTTGAAGGTGTGGTATGAATGGGTTGGGACCGTGACAGTGTCTGAATCACATCTAACAAATGATTTGTAACAATGAAAGAGGGTCTAACCTTCTCTGCGCATGCCAGAAACTTCCTATGTCCACATAATCAAATGCAACTAGCATCACGCATGGAGATTGATGGTGACAACGAGTAGATAGATCTTCAGGCACCCCACTCCATTTGTTGCCACTGATGGTCCTAGGGAGCTACAAGAGGAATAACTGACTCAAATCGACCGCCTGGTAAAAATCCTTCATTCCAAGTCATAGCCCGAGAGAGAGAAGAGAGGCATACCCGGGTGGTGAAGGAGTAGTCACCAGAGGAGGAACCGCTGGAGAGGTCTTTGAATATGACCATGGCGACCCCGGCGGTAGGATGTGAGACGGTGAGAGCGAGGAAGCGGCTATAGCTTACTAGAAAGGAAGGAAGGAAGGAAGGAGGAAACATGGGAAATGTGACTTGTGTTCGGGGAGAAAAGGGGGTGGGAAGGGGGAAGGGGGGCGGGGTAGATATTTTGGCGGTAGGACAAAATTTTGGAAATGTGGAGGGAAACTTTACGCGCGGTGCCGCCGGACCATTCACTTTGAACGATTGTGTGCATCGCAAACAATTCTTTTGCTTGACGCGCATGGGATGAGTTTAATAATTCAAATTTTTGTGGTAATTTCCCCAGGTACGTCATTGCATTATTTAACATCGCTTGCTAATTTGGCCACACAAAAGAGCGTACAGCAGACAGACCACACTTACTGAATCGAGCAATTTTAGTAATTAAACAGAGCCAGTTGACCTAAACATTGCTGTAACAAAAGACCATCATTAAAAACAAAGCCTAACTACGCATAATTTAAACAAATCTGCCGCCGCGCCGGCCTATGCAGCACCGGTGTGTGATGAGATGTCGATGACTTGTCCTGGCAACATGCCGCCGTTGGTAGACTCCACGCCCCCTGCTAAAGTCGACCGCGTCCTCGTCCTCGTCCTCGTCCTCATCCTCGGCGCCACCCTCAAGGTTGTAGTACTCATAGTAGTGGCTGCACCAGAGCTCACGTTGGTACTCCACCGCCGATTCTTCGACGGACAGAATCCTCTCTACCTCGACCTCGGCCACGCGCAACTCCTCCTCCCGGCGCTCCTCGATCTCTGCCGCCTCCTGCATCTCCAGCTCCCGCTCGGCGACCTCATGAGGAAGCAGGTGCTCCATGGCCACCGCCACCTTTTAAGACGTGGGTTGCATGCTGGAGTCCGAGGTGGCATGGAATATCTTGGCGTGTGCATCCTCAATCTTGGCGTGGATGGCCTCGACCCGGGCCAAGGCGACATTAGCGGAACGGACGGTAGCTCAAGCGCTCTCGGCATTTGCATCCGCCTTCGTAGCAGCAGCTGCAGCCGTCTCGGCTGCTGCAGCTACCCACTCGGCTGCCGCAGCCGCCTTCTCGAGGGAAGCGACCACACTCAATGCGGATGTGGCGGCACTCTCGGCATTGGCGGCCGCGCTCTCGGGACAGGCGGCGGCGCTCGGGGGGG
>LR738710.1:481011782-481066520 GCA_902687465.1 Secale cereale | reverse complement strand
TAGTATGACTATCTCTCACTAGCCATTAGGAACACACACATTGTCTCCTTCCATCCACACGTCTATCTCGACATCTCTCTGGGTATCTTCTATCGCGCACACACCTTGTCACTCGATCTCCCACCCATGTAGTCCCATTACGATCTCCAGGGGATCTCTCTGTCGCAAACATACACTCTCTGCTCCCATTGTCGGCATTTTCTCCATACGTCTCCCTCGACCTCTCTCCCTTGTTTGTCAGACCTCTCTTGGCCACGTGCTAGGGGTCTTTCTCTCTCGGTTGCAAATAACCACACACTATCTCCTCACCTCGCTTCTGTTGTTGAAGATGCATGTGTGATATGTTTGCATAAGACACCACGCTTTTTCTCTACTTTATCGTGTGTTGTCCATGTCTCTTTCACACACGCACACACACTTTTTTACCCACTCTTTCTATTTCACACACTCTCTCACTCTCTAGTTAGGTACTCTCTCACGTCCATAAACATATGGATGTTTTGAAAAGTCAAACCTCAGAAAAATTGACCAAGTATATGCGGAGAAAAACATATACATCTGGAACAATCATTAGATTCATCACAACATGTACTTACTTCATACTATCATTTATCTTTGGTATTGTAGATATAAGTAATTTATTTGTAAACTTGGTTAAAGTTTCAAAAGTTTGACTTTAAAAAAATACGGACACTACATTATCGAACGGTGGGAGTAGCTCTTTCTCTCTCTCTACTATCTCTCACGGGCCTCCCCTCTCACTCGATCCATCTATACCGAGGGAGTATACGGTCACTGTGTCAGCGAGAGGAGCACGTAATAATTTGACCAACGGGTAGTACAATACTACTACATTGGTACTACTACTAGTACTAGCACCATCGTCTGGATTTAGTAGTACTACCACATCCGTCCATTTGACTAGCAATATCTAGTAATGCATGTTACATAAAATGTACTACTCCCTCTCTAAATAAATACTACATGGAGTATAGTTTTATTCAGTTTTCAACGTAGTTCCCGATGATATTATACACTCTCCCTTCCGGTAGATGGCTCAAATTTGAAATCCCATCAATCAGACTAGTACTATTGTACTCACCAAGCGGTCAGCTTGGTAAACTACCAAAAAGAAATTGCAATCAAAGACTACTACTCCATCCTTACTCCCTCCGTACTGGTTCATTAGTCACATTACGAAAAACAAATAATCACAATACTGTTAGGCGTGGTGCATTAACTACCCACATCGTTCCCTGTTTTCTGCCACGAGAAAAGAAATCACCCAATAGGAGACGTGGGGTGCGTATGCATTCAACCACTTGAGACTACTTAGAGCATGATTAATAATATAGCCGACCAGTGGCTATAACATTTTGCCATGCCATCTATAGAAAAAATGTAGTAGTACATAACAGTGGTTATTTCATTGCATGCAATGCTATTAATTAGCAAATACTATTCATTTCATGTATAATAGTAAACATTAAGTTCTCTCATTTTCCACTCCACCTTGGTTGCGGTGCACAAGATTACTATCCACCTAGACGGAGGGAGTAGTACTTTTTCAACAACATGGCCCATCATTCACTCTCGCATATCTTCTTGGAGCTCATGCTACAACCGGCTGTAAATCTATAGCCCGCTTATCTTCTCTCTCATATGACCGAGCAAAGATATAGTACAATATTTTGTGCGTTACAGCCCGCCTACGTCACCTTATGCAATGACATTAATTAAAAAATATGCACCCCATGAAGTGCTCAATTCTCTTTATGCAATGACATTAATTTCAAAATATGCTCCCTCTCTCTCAGTTTACATGGGGTGCGCGTATCCCTAAGTTGTCAATTTGACCAACCTAATAGAAGTCATATATTACAAAAAAAACATACCATTGTAAACTTTAGATGTTATATTTTCAAACATTTCACTTTTCCATCTATAGAAGGCGAGACGAGCTAACCAATGCATCTCCCACTTAATTCCCCCTCGTAGGTCGCGCGTGGTCGTCCTCACGAAAACAAGATGTCGGTAGCATTGATTTGCATGCATGGACAAACTAGTTATTAGGCGTGCTTCACCTCACCTCCTCGTCCTTTTTCTTCGCAGAGGTATTTCTTTGGCCAATGCCTGCATGACTCACTATAAAAAAACACTTCTGTGATAATACGTGTTCGTCATAGTAGGTCACTTTTTTTGTCATGCATGTACATCCATGACAGTTTTATGACAGAATCAAGATAGTCATACATGTGTTGTCATAGAAGTGTTCCATGACAATACCAAAATTATCGTCACGGAAGTGTCCACTTCCATGACAATAAATGATGCGTCATGAAAGTGCTTTCGTCAAGGGTAACCGACACAGGGTGTCCACCTTAACGAGTCACCGTTAAGCTATCAGGTCCGTTTTTGAATCCGATAACCCGCTAACAGCCACGACTAATGGCGATTTTCCACGTGTAAAATTCTCATTGGCCGATGGAACCATGTGTCAGCTCCGTGTTGGCACAGATGTCACTCATCCAATGGGCGAGATGCTGCTACGTCTCAAATGTATCTACTTTTCCAAACACTTTTGATATTGTTTTGACCTCATTCTTGCATGATTTGGACTAAACTAACCCGGACTAACGCTGTTTTCAGCAGAGCTGCCTGTATGGTTTATTTGTGTGCAGGAAAACGGATTTTTAAGCATCTCAGAAAAATCCACGAAAAATCCACACACCCGAAGAAACAACATACCAGAAGTGGGGCCAGAGGGGGGCCAGGGGGTGCCCAGGCGCCCTGTGGGCGCCCCCCCCGGGCCGCGCCGGGGGGGGGGGGGGGCGCCTGGGTGGGGCCCACGCCCCCTGGTGCCCTACTTTAGCCCATATTTTTTCCTCCGAGGCAGAAACCCCAGATCGGGAGTCCTTTCGCTGTTCCTCGTCGCGGAGCCGCCGCCACCCTCTGTTCTTCTTCGGGAGGGCTAATCTGGAGGCTGATTTGGCCTCCGGAGAGGGGAGATCGTCGCCATCGTCATCATCATCACCACTCCATCATCCCTCCATGACTTCCCCCTTCATGTGTGAGTAATTCCCTTGCTGTAGGCGAAGGGGATGGTAGGGATTGGATGAGTTAGATCATGTAATATTTCGTCAGATTGTTGGGGGCATGTTGCCTATCATCTAGTATGGTGTTTATCATCTTTGCTACAACTTGTTATTCTTAATGCTTGACACTTAGGGCCCGAGTGCCATGATTTCAGATCTGAACCATATGTGTTTGCATGAATATATTTGTGTTCTTGATCCTATCTATGAGTTGTATGCACCTGTTACGGTTCGAAACCGGCGATCCCAAAGGTGACAGCTTGGGACACCAAAGGGGATGGTCCGTAGTTTGAGGATTACATGTATCCATTGAGTTCATTGCTTTGTTCCGGTGCTCTTTCACAGGAGCACCTTAATATCCATTAGTTCCTTTTGGCCCCGTTCGCAGCGGGATGGTAGGACAAAAGATGTTGTGCAAGTTCTTATTGCAAGCACGTACAACTACCTACGGGATACATGCCTAATGTTTGATATTTGCCTAGATGATCATTACTTTTCCGTGTGCCGTGCCCCAAGTTAGAAACTATCTCATCCATGCAACGCCCAACCATCCATCTCCCTAGCCTACAGTATTTTAAACCTTGCTTGTCACTAGTTGCCACTTTTGCCATTTACTACTGCTATTTACTTTTGCTATTTACTTTTACTATCACTATCATATCACTGTTACCGCTTATCTTTTGTTGCCAGTTAGTATATTTCAGGTGCGGTTGAATTGACAACTCAACCGTTAAAGCTTATAAATACTCTTTGGCTCCCCGTGTGTCGAATCAATAAATTGGGTTATTCTTAGCCGCGAAGACTATCTCGATCCCTTACGGTTGAGGGTTATCAAGTACCATTTTCTGGCGCCGTTGCCGGGGAGCATAGCAATATTTACAAGTCTACTTGAGGTATCCTACCTGCTGCACTTTATTCACTATGGGTAAGAAAGGTGACCCCAAGGTTCCGATCTTACGATCCACTACAAGAAGAGGTACCGCTCTGAGCACTAGTGCTACACTTGATTCACCTTCTGTTATGAGTAAGTTTACCTCACCACCACCACATGATGCTCCTACTGAATCTGTTACTATGTCTGATGCACTTGATGATGCTTCTACTACTTTTGATGATGATATTAGTTCCCTTGGTTATGCTCTTGAGAAACAAATTACTGCTGCTGCTGAAAAATATGGAATTGAACTTCCTGTTACTCGCTACCCTATTGGTGAAACTTATGATTTTCCTGATTTGAGTAAACTCCAGGAGAGGCTTCTTGATGATGATTACTATATACTTGATGAAGATTTATGCAAGGAACTGACAAAGTTTGCCGGCTCTGACCCTGAAACTATTAAGAAAATATTTGAAAAACACTCTTTGAAAAACAAAACCGTTCCTAATCCTGAGTTTGCTACATCTCCTATATGCATTGATGATCCTGATTTTAATTTCTCTGTTGATCTTTCACTTATACCTATGGTTGAAGCTGACCCCTTTTATGGCAGAGAAAATGATGATGCTATTGCACACCTAACTAAACTTGGTGAACTAGGTAGCCTGTTTACCATAGATGAGAAGATATGCTACTTTTATGTGACCAAGCTTCTTCCTTTCTCCTTGAAGGAAGGTGCTAAAGCATGGTATGATTCACTCCCATGCGGTTCTATTAAGAGTCCTCAGGACTTAGCTCACTCTTTTGTTGATAAGTACTTTCCTGCTCATATGCAACATGCTGCTTTACAAAGAATTTATAACTTTAAACAGTTGCAGGATGAGTCCCTCCCTAAAGCTTGGGGGAGGTACTGCAGTTTGATCCAGGCTAGACCAAGACATGGAGTTCCTAAGAATGAATTAATTGATATATTCTATGCTGGTTTAACTGATGAGTCTAGGTCCTATTTGGACAGTTGTGCTGGTTGTGTTTTCAGGAAAAGAACACCGGACGACGCGGAAGATCTAATGGGCAGGATTGCCAAAAACTATGAAGATTGGTCCGTCCCTGAACCACCTCCACCAACAAAGAAGAGGGGCATGTTTGTCCTAAGCCCCGAGGATATGCGAGAAGCAAAGAAGTCTATCAAAGAGAAAGGTATTAAAGCTGAAGACGTGAAGAATCTACCCCCTATTGAGAAGCTGTGTGAGCCTACCACTCACCCTCCTATGGTAGAGGTACACTCTCTTTTAGATTTCAACGAAAGTGACATCCCTCATGGTAAGCCTCCTGATCAATGTTTAGATGAGTTTGATAATTTTATTATGAAACAGAATCATTTTAATGAGAGGATAGAAAGTCAGTTGCATGATAATTCCCTTGCTATCAAAAAGTTGTTTGGTGTTTTAGATAGAACAGTTAATGATGTTCAATGTCTTGTGAAGCATTTTCATATGGTTCAAACTCAGCTTGATCAAATTTCTAATGTGCAAAGAGATTTGCTTGCTAACAATGCCAAACAAGATAAACTGCAGGCTTTTGGGATTAAGACCCGAGGAGGAACTAGTACTCAAGATCCTCTTTATCCAGAGGGACATCCGAAGAGAATCGAGCAAGATTCTCAAATGCAGGAAGAAGAAATTGTTGTCTCTCCAAATAAGAAGAAGAAACATAAAGAGACTGACAATTCTAATGATCCTATTGCAGATGAAGAGCCAGCTATTGATCCCAACAGTGTATCTATTTCCGATGCTGAGACTGAAGACAGTGCTGAACCTGAAGGTAATAATAATGAGAAGAATGATCCACCTGAAGTTCGAGAAGAAGAAGCACCTGACAAACGTAAGAGGTACACTAAAGAAGACTTCATCGCAAGGAAACATGGGAAGGAGAAAGAACCATGGGTACAGAAGCCCATGCCCTTTCCAGGTAAGTCCATCAAATCTAAAGAAGAAGAGCATTACAATAAGTTTTGTGAATGGATAAAACCTCTTTTTCTTCAAATTCCTTTGACTGATGCTATTAAGTTACTTCCTTATTCAAAGTATATGAAAGATATTGTCACTAACAAAAGAAAGGTTCCTAATGATGCAATATCTACTATGCTTGCTAACTATTCTTTTAGCGGAAAGATTCCTGAGAAGCTCGGTGATCCAGGTATACCCACCATTCCTTGCTCCATAAAGAATAATTATGTCAAAACTGCTTTATGTGATCTTGGAGCGGGAGTGAGTGTTATGCCTCTCTGTCTTTACGAGAGGCTTTGTTTAGAGAAACTAATTCCTACAAATATCTCCCTTCAGATGGCTGACAAGTCAACCGCTGTTCCGATAGGTATTTGTGAGGATGTTCCAGTTGAAGTTGCTAATTGTTTAATTCTTACTGATTTTGTTGTGCTTGACATGCCCGAGGATGGGAGCATGTCCATTATTCTTGGTAGACCTTTCCTTAACACCGCAGGTGCTATTCTTGATTGCAACAAAGGGAAGGTTACCTTTCATGTGAATGATAAAGAACACACGGTATATTTTCCGAAGAAGACCGACAGGAGGCATGCCCTCAACTCTATAGAGAATATCGAGACCGTGAAAATTGGAGAATGGGATTGTCCACTACATGTGCCTCACAAATACAAAACTATCATGGTAGGGACAATGTCCATCAAGGTAAAAGTTCAGTGATTACTTCGTAGGAAGTGAGACTTTTTGTTCTATATACCGCTTGTTTGTTGGTAAGACTTGATCAACCTTACTAGTGAATGTGTTATATACGGATAAAAAGTTGAGCTTTCTATGTTTTCATTTGTTTTTAGTATTGTCCTACTTGCTGTACCAAGTATCTATGTTTTTGAAACTTCACAATACTACTAACTACTTCAAGTTTTCAGAGAGTTTCGCAGCTTTTTGAACTTCGAAAAAATTTCAACAGTGAAGTTTTCAGAAAAATTCCAGAAAAATTATATTAAAAATTTCCACAACGAGAGAGACCCGAAAAGTCCTAGGGCCAGCCAGGGTGGGCCACCAGTGGCCCAGGCGGCCAGCTGGCGCGGCCCAGCCCCTGGCCGCGCCCACAGGGTGCCTGGGGCCCACAAGGCCCCCCTCCAGGTACCTCTTCCTCCTCTCTCTCTCTCTTTTTCCAGAAACCCGAGTTCTGGTCGTGTTCTTCTTGTTCTTGCTGTTCTTGGGGACGATTCTTCGATCTCTCTCTACAGCCCATCATCCGAGCTGAAATTTTGAGCAAATACTCCCTGGTATGTGACTCCTCCACCCCTCCAATTAGATTTTTGATTGGTGGCCTCATTTCTGAGTATTTAGTAGTTCTTGGTGCTGTAGAGATGAGCTTGCATGCATGTGTAGAAAGTTATTTTCCAAGTTTTGATGCAAGTGAGTTGAGTTGTTTGCCTTAGCTCACTTTGTTTTAATCTTCGTTTTTGTGAATTGTATTTTTTTTTTCAGAAATGAGTTTATTAGGAAGGGCAAAAGGATGGCTTGAGAAGAGGAGGCCCGCACACTCCGATCGAGTCACTAGAGCCGCAGCTTCACCATCGACTGCCAAGGTGAGCTATAATGAAGATCATGTGCCCCTGGAGTTATTGGAAGATACAAGTCCAGCACGTGCGATGACATATCCATGTGACGTATTCATGGAAGCTGCGGGAATCAAGGATGAGTTTTATAATCTTTGCGCTAATGCAGGTTTGACACGACTCGTCACGAGCCGTGTTACTCAGTATCAGAAACTCACCTCCGGTTTCATTAACAGTTTTAGATATAATCCTGATTCGGGTGCTATTGAGTTTAAAATTTATAATGATCTTATCACCATGACTCTGGGAAATTTTTGTGAAGTAATAGGTGTGCCGAACATTGGGAGGACGGCAAGGATGGGCACGCAGCCCTCCGAGCTGAAAACCGTCATCAACTCTCTCTGCAGCATGGGTACGAGGGATATTCATCGGTCGAAGATCTCCAGCATCTTGTTTCCTCACCTCAGGTATTTTGCATATTATATTGCTAGAGGGGTGTTAGCTCGTGACAACACGAGCAACATTTCTGCTCCGGATATTGCTATCCTGGCAGCAGCCCTCTCAGGGAGGTCTGATTATAATATTGGTACCTTAATTGCTCGACGCCTTGCTATGAACGGTAACAAGGGGGACTTATATGGGGGGATTTATGCCACGCTTATCTTAGAGCATCTTGGAGGCACCCCACACCCTGATGATACTCCTTTTACTTATTTAAACTTTGATCTTGCTGCTATGAAAAGGCATAAGTTTGTTACCATGGGCTCTGAAATTGATAACCTTGTTTATATCTTGCATTTCGGAACTACCGCGGAACGCGAGATCCGTCTACTTGCACCTCTTTTGTTTGATTATTCTCGCAGGAACGGATGGTCCTTTGATGTTGTCCAGTTCGATGAGTTCGTGGTCCAGCATCAGTTCCATAACCCCATGGAGGGGGTTGTGCCCGACGAGGAGAGGCATGGTGAGATACCACATTTTCAGGAGGAGACCGCCACCGAGTTTGGTGGAGGGTCTTCCTCTGTTTGGCGCTCGGAACCTTCCTCGTGGGAGACTCCGAGGAGTTCGGTGTACGCGCCATCATCCTTCTACGACCCTTGGTCTCACCACCATACCCCTGGAGCAGGAGGCTCCTGGGGGCAGTAGCTGCTACCAACTTAGGCCAAAAGCCTAAGCTTGGGGGAGTACGTGCCCTTCTCACTTTTCCATTGTATTATCCATTTTATTAACTTTGATCTTTTCGAAGTTTTTACCCGTTCTTCTTTATTCCTCTATTTGCAAAAACAACAAAAAGATTTTCTCTTTCTTTTGTTTTTTTTTTCTATTCAACCTTTGAAAAACCCAAAAAGATTTCCTTTCTCTCTTTAGTTTGCTTTGTTTTCAGAGATCAGCTCGAGTCCGTGATGGCATTTGATTATATTTCCTACGTTCGATCGTGCAAGTGACAAGCAGTAATGATGAAGATCGACTGAAAGGAAGCAACAAGGAAGACCGGTATGAACTCTTATTGTTTCTACTTTTGTACATATGCCTGTACTTATGATCTAGAGACCAGCTTGTAGCGACATAGTGCTATGTTTACAATGCTCATCCAGTGGTTCATGCTTTCTTTGTGGCTAGTCTCTTATAATTAGAGTATATAATGTGTTATTGAAACGATCTACATGCATTGCATTGTTCCTAGTCTGGCATACTATGGTGGTATTTCCCTTTAGAGAATTTTTGGATTGACTTGGCACATGCTTACACATGCTTAAGACTAAAAAGTCTACTTTGCCTTGACGATCTTTGAGTTTTAGAATAGTTATATCACTTTCATGCCCGATTCAATGTTGCTTTGTCGCTCTGCATGATTATGACCGTTATTGCTCTCTAGTTGGTCGCTTCCCAGTCTTTTGCTGAACCTCCACCCGTACTAAGCGGAATGACTGCTTGTGCATCCAAAACCTTTAAACCTGTTATGCCATATGAGTCCACTATACCTTCCTATACATGGTATTTACCTACCATTCCTAACGAAGACTTTCGTGTACCATCTTGAAATTAATCAAAAGCATTTCTCTTTTTGTGCCTATGTTTTAGCTCATGAGGAAGTAGTAGTTAATTCATGATCTCTTTAAGTTGGACAAGTTTCACCCCTGGATTGCATGCATAATGTGCAAACCCCTAATATGAAAAGGAACTGGCATTGAGTGCGCCCGGCTCAAAAAGATAATACAACAAACAAACCCTCCTTCACGCTTTGTTCATGAGAAATCAGAAAACTTTGGCAGTGATAAACAAAGGAGATTAAGAGGATGTGATCGTCCTCGTGCGGGAGCCGTTCCTCGAGACTTGTCTAGCTTAAAAAGTGATTGAGTTATCTGCTAGCATTCGTTGACGAAATATGCACCTCTCAAAAACATATTTACTTCTATTTTTGAAACCTAGAGCTCTGGTACGTGTTTAGTTTTTGTTTCCGATCACGGGTTTTCAACTTTGCCAATAAAAGCCATGGTTCGAGAGTCTCATCTTCTTTCTTCAAAGCACTGACTAGGAGAGCATAATTGTCATTCTGAGTGTAATGTGCATTGTCCCAAAGTATTACATTGTCTTCTGCATACTTGTGATATGATTTATTCTGAAATTCTTAGTTCTAGTCTCCTTTAAAACTCTGGAGGAGTCCCTGCATTTATGTTTTGCTTCACTCATGGAGGCTAGCGAGATACCACCTTAGTATGCTCAAGCTATGTGCAATGTGATCTTGTCTTGATTTTCAATAATATATTGTTTACTCTTGATTATTTGTGACTGGTCACTTGAAAGAAGGATTGCTCCTTGCATTGTTCTCATAAGTACTGTTTCAATACTGGCTAGACTCTTTTCGTAGTACATGCTTATATACATCTAATGAAGCAAAAGAGTTTGTCAAAGTTTTCTTTGTCAAGTTCAGTTCGTTGAACTGAATTGCTTGAGGACAAGCAATATGCTAAGCTTGGGGGAGTTGATACGTCCCAAACGTATCTACTTTTACAAACACTTTTGATATTGTTTTGACCTCATTCTTGCATGATTTGGACTAAACTAACCCGGACTGACGCTGTTTTCAGCAGAGCTGCCTGTATGGTTTATTTGTGTGCAGGAAAACGGATTTTTAAGCATCTCAGAAAAATCCACGAAAAATAACGAAAAATCCACGCATCCGAAGAAACAACATACCTAAAGTGGGGCCAGAGGGGGGCCAGGGGGTGCCCAGGCGCCCTGTGGGCGCCCCCCCCCCGGGCCGCGCCGGGGGGGCGCCTGGGTGGGGCCCACGCCCCCTGGTGCCCTACTTTAGCCCGTATTTTTTCCTCTGAAGCAGAAACCCCAGATCGGGAGTCCTTTCGCTGTTCCTCGTCGCGGAGCCGCTGCCACCCTCTGTTCTTCTTCGGGAGGGCTAATCTGGAGGCTGATTTGGCCTCCGGAGAGGGGAGATCGTCGCCATCGTCATCATCATCACCACTCCATCATCCCTCCATGACTTCCCCCTTCATGTGTGAGTAATTCCCTTGCTGTAGGCGAAGGGGATGGTAGGGATTGGATGAGTTAGATCATGTAATAGTTCCTCAGATTGTTGGGGGCATGTTGCCTATCATCTAGTATGGTGTTTATCATCTTTGCTACAACTTGTTATTCTTAATGCTTGACACTTAGGGCCCGAGTGCCATGATTTCAGATCTGAACCATATGTGTTTGCATGAATATATTTGTGTTCTTGATCCTATCTATGAGTTGTATGCACCTGTTACGGTTCGGAACCGGCGATCCCAAAGGTGACAGCTTGGGACACCAAAGGGGATGGTCCGTAGTTTGAGGATTACATGTATCCATTGAGTTCATTGCTTTGTTCCGGTGCTCTTTGACAGGAGCACCTTAATATCCATTAGTTCCTTTTGGCCCCGTTCATAGCGGGATGGTAGGACAAAAGATGGTGTGCAAGTTCTTATTGCAAGCACGTACAACTACCTACGGGATACATGCTTAATGTTTGATATTTGCCTAGATGATCATTAATTTTCCGTGTGCCGTGCCCCAAGTTAGAAACTATCTCATCCATGCAACGCCCAACCATCCATCTCCCTAGCCTACAGTATTTTAAACCTTGCTTGTCACTAGTTGCCACTTTTGCCATTTACTACTGCTATTTACTTTTGCTATTTACTTTTACTATCACTATCATCACTATCATATCACTGTTACCGCTTATCTTTTGTTGCCAGTTAGTATATTTCAGGTGCGGTTGAATTGACAACTCAACCGTTAAAGCTTATAAATACTCTTTGGCTCCCCGTGTGTCGAATCAATAAATTGGGTTATTGAGGGATCGAAGAAGGTGAGAGTGTCTAGAGGGGGGGGGTGATTAGACTACTCGACAAGATAAAAATTCTATCTTTTATCAAGAACAGTTTTTGGCAGATTTTGCATAACACACAAGTCAAGTAGCACACTACACATGCAATTCTAGAGTATGGGCAGCGGAAAGTAAATTGCACAAGTAGTAAGGAGAAGTGGAGAAGATCAAACGCAATTTGGAGACGCAATGATTTTTCCCGTGTGTACGATAGGTAGTGCTATCGTACATCCATGTTGATGGAGACTTCAACCCACGGAGGGTAACGGCTGCGCGAGTCCACGGAGGGCTCCACCCACGAAGGGTCCACGAAGAAGCAACCTTGTCTATTCCATCATGGCATACGCCCACGGAGGGCTAGCCTTACTCGGGGTAGATCTTCACGAAGTAGGCGATCTCCTTGCCCTTACAAACTTCTTGGTTCAACTCCACATCTCGATGACGGAGGCTCCCAAGCGACACCTAACCAATCTAGGAGGCACCACCCTCCAAAAGGTAATAGATGTTGTTGATGATGATGAACTCCTTGCTCTTGTGCTTCAAATGATAATCTCCCCAACACTCAACTCTCCTCACTGATATGGCTGTGGTGGAAGAAAGGATTGAGTGGAAAGCAACTTGGGAAGGCTAGAAATCAAGTTTCATATGGTAGGAATGGAATAACTTGATCTCAACACAAGGGTAGGTAGTTCTCTTCTCAGAAAGTGTAAGGTAGGAGTGGTAGTTCTTTCTGATGGCTCTCTCCACGAATGAAGAGGGGGTGGAGGGGTATATATAGCCTCCACACAAAATCCAACCGTTACACACATAATTGAGCAATCTCGGTGAGACCGAAGTGAAACTCGGTCAGACCGAAAGTTCAAATATAGTGAACGTTGGGGTTTTCGGTGGGACCGAAAATACCATCTCGGTGAGACCGAATGTGTAAATGATATGAATGTTGGAGTTTTCGGTGGGACCGAGAAAGAAAACTCGGTTAGACCGATTTGAGAAAGGACAGGAACATGCCAGTATCGGTGAGACCGAAAATGCAATATCGGTGAGACCGATTTCAGCCAAGACAGAAGCTTGCCAATTTCGGTGAGACCGATAATGCAAACTCGGTTATTCCGAAATGATGTCAAACGGTTACAGAAGGTTGACAGTCCAGTTTCGGTGAGACCGATCTCAAACTCGGAATGACCGATTTTTCTAGGGTTTGGAATATGGCTGAAGTGGTTCATCTCGGTGGGACTGAGTTGGAAGAATCGGTTTGTCCGAGATTACTTATGAGTGTGTATAGTAGTGAGAGTTGCTGATAGTTGAAGGAGATATATCACTAAGCACTTTGAGCAACCAGATCATCAACACAACCTCATCCCCTTTTAATAGTATTGGCTTTTCCTATGGACTCAATGTGATCTTGGATCACTAAACCAAAAATAGAGTCTTGAGCTTTTGCCAATGCTTGCCTTAGCATTTTGAGGGGTCCACTTCTTCAGTCATCTTGCCATACCAATGTGATTGGATTTCCTGAAACATACTTGATAAAAGCATTAGTCCAACCACAAAGTATGTTGTCATTAATTACCAAAACCACCCAGGGAGCAAATGTGCTTTCAATCTCCCCCTTTTTGGTAATTGATGGCAACACACTAAAATCACACTAAACAAAACATCAAAGCTTATTGAAAGAAAGACAGAATTATCATGAATGCTTTGACAAGCATGTAGTACACATGCTCCCCCTACAAGTGTGCAAGATTTTCATAAATTATGGTTTTGGACTACCACAAGCACACAAGAGAGATAAGCAAGATGTGCTACATGCAGCTTGGCTATATGCATCAGAGCAGATGAAAGGGAAGTGAGTGATAATGCATATGTGCATGGTGATTTCTTGCAAACAAGTATTTACAAGCAAGTCACCATCATGCACATTCTGCAAGGTGCATATACTTACCTTGAGGTTCCTTGGCATTGTACCTGAAGGGATAAACTTGGGAAAACAAGGTTAGATAACACAAGAGTATTCCTTCAACCAACTGCAAGAACATCAAGAGTACCAAGCCAGGGAGGACATGTATAAAGAGTGTCTCATATTGAGCACAAGCTTGAATCAGCAAACATGTCTCCGAAACTAAAAGATTTTCAATGAACTCTGAGAGATTTTGCTTTCCATAGATATCAATTGTGAAGATTCCTCTCCCTTTGAGTTCTCTCAGAACAAGGGTTTTGATGGAAAGAGCAAAATCAAAAGAATGATGCCAATTGAGAATGATGTCCAAATGTAAAATATGGCAAAGCTTTGATGTGATTCTCTCCCCCTTAAGATAAGATTGCTTTTCTTCTCCCTAAGTCTTCTCTTCTCCCCCTACTCCCCCTAAGTCTTCTCCCCCTTTGACATCAAGTGCCGAAAAGGACAGCAAACTAGGAAGGTTAGGAAGGATGGAAAGAAAGAGGTGGGATCCTTAAGAATCACAACAGGGCAAATAAGAACATGCATAGAGAAACATTGAGTGAAGCTGTAGAAGATGATATCCTGGAAGATAAATCGGTGGCACCGAATTAGGTGGATCGGTGGGTCCGAATCCTTTTCGGTTAGACCGAAAAATTTAAATCGGTGACGCCGAGTTTAATTCCAAGGAAATACAGAAATAATTCAGCTCACTTTGCGAGGAATGTTTCAAAGGATTTGCAATGAATTTGTGAAAGATTTTCGGGGAATTGATCAGAGCCAGAATGATATACACAATGACATCAAAAAAAAATTATTTTATTTATTTTATTTTATTTTATTTTATTTAAAAAAACAGAAAACTCAATGAGAGAACATAAGAGAAAATAGAAAGACTCCAAAAACATATGTACTTCATCTAGAAAAAGGTCGGCGACAATGTCACCTATGTTTGAGTATATTGACTTAGGAGTCAAATGAGGACATTTGATCATAGGTCATACTCATCATTTAAGCTCAAAAATGGGGTTGCCATTTTTCGATTAAGCATTTGATGTGATCACATCTTATGAAGCTGCTTGTACTCATGACTTTGAGCAAAGCTCCTTAAAGATGTGAAGAACATACCTTGGGCTTGTTGATGCTTTGCTCATGTAGGTGAACTTGATGTAGGTGCTCATTGAATGCGAAGTTGGAGCGCCATTTCTACTTGTGTAGTTCATCTTCCTACATAGGTTAGGCAAGCAAGGAAATACTCTAGGATATCCAAGATGACAAGAGTGAAATACTAGATGTATAAGATGTCAAAAAGGATATGTGGAATTTTGTTCCTTGAACTCAACATCCCAAAGGGCTAGATACTTGGTTAATGACAAGATTACTCATGATTTGAGTGTGTGGTAATCTTGTGGAATGTAGATCATCCAAGTACCTGCAAGGAGTTAGATGCAATACAAGGAGGCAAATGTGTCCAAGACATATGATCATCATCATAAGAGAAATATCAAGGATTAGTCAAGTGGGCTCATGCCTTGCATGCATCAATGGAGTTATCACTCCAAGTTTGAAGCATCAATGATGTTCAACTCACTCCTCAAGCGACAAAACACCTTCTCATCAAGAGGTTTTGTAAAGATATCAGCAAGTTGTTTGTCAGTACGAACATGCTTAAGATTAATGTCACCCTTGGCAATATGATCACGAATAAAATGGTGACGAACTTCAATATGCTTTGTTCGAGAGTGTTGCACTGGATTGTGTCCAATTTTAATTGCACTCTCATTGTCACAAAGCAACGGAACATGTCTCACATGTATCCCATAATCCTTAAGCGTTTGTGTCATCCATAGCAATTGAGCACAACACGAACCAGCAGCAATATATTCTGCTTCGGCAGTGGATAATGATACCGAATTATGTTTCTTGGAGGACCAAGATACAAGGGATCGACCAAGGAATTGACACGTACCCGAAGTTGACTTTCTATCAACCTTGTCACCGACATAGTCCGAGTCGGAATAGCCAACAAGATCGAAAGAGGCCCTCTTAGGATACCAAATGCCAAAGTTTGGTGTGTGTATTAAATATCTCACTATCCTTTTAACAGCTTTAAGATGACATTCTTTAGGGGCTGCTTGATATCGCGCACACATGCATACACTCAACATTATGTCAGGACGAGAAGCACAAAGATATAGTAGAGAACCAATCATAGATCGGTAAACCCTTTGATCAACGGGTTCTCCATCTTTTGTCAAGTCATTATGTCCACTTGTAGGCATGGGGGTACTCATACCTTTGCTTTCTTGCATGTTGAACTTCTTGAAGAGATCCTTGGTGTACTTTGTTTGTGAGACAAAGGTACCCTCCTTAGATTGCTTGATTTGCAACCCAAGGAAGAGTTTGGGTTCACTCATCATGGACATCTCATACTTCTCCGACATGAGCTGTCCAAACTTCTTGCTAAAATGGGGGTTAGTTGAACCAAAGATAATATCATCAACATATATTTGGCACACAAATAGTTCACCATTAACCCTTTTTGTGAACAGCGTTGAGTCTATCTTTCCAATTTCAAAGCCTTTTTCAAGAAGAAAACTAGTTAAGCATTTGTACCAAGCTCTAGGAGCTTGTTTAAGACCATAAAGAGCTTTATGCAATTTGTAAACATGATTAGGCTTTTTGGGATTCACAAATCCGGGAGGTTGTTTTACAAATACTTCCTCCTCAATTTCACCATTTAGGAAAGCACTTTTGATATCCATTTGATAGAGAGTAATATCATGGTGATTGGCATAAGTAAGAAGAATGCGAATGGACTCAAGTCTAGCAACGGGGGCATAGGTCTCACCATAGTCCATACCTTCGACTTGTGTGTAACCTTGAGCTACGAGACGAGCCTTGTTGCGGATGACTTGTCCATCTTCATCTTGCTTGTTCCGAAACACCCATTTGGTTCCAATGATGTTTTGATCATCGTTGGGCTTCTCTACCAAAGTCCATACCTTGTTCCTCTCGAAGTTGTGTAGTTCTTCGTGCATAGCGTTCACCCAATCCGGGTCTTCAAGTGCTTCTTCTACCTTCATAGGTTCAATACTAGAGATAAATGAGTAATGCTCACAAAAGTTAGCTAAGCGAGTTTTAGAGCGAGTAATTCTCCCGGAGTTGATGTCGTTCATCATTTGTTCCACGGGATGATTCTTCTTGACTCTTGCTCGAACTCGGGATAGCTTTTGTTGATGTTGTGGCTGAGCTTCCTCATCATCTTCATCTTCCTCTTCTTCTTCTTCATTGTTGTTGGTGTTGTCTTGAGGCGGTGGAGAACGAGGTTGTGGTGGATCTTCTTGTTGTACTTCCTCATCTTGGTGAGTTCCACTTGTGGAGGCCTCCATGTTGCCTTGAGGTTCATCTCGCCGTGAGGTAGGTGGCTCCACATATGTAGATGAGGTACTCTCCTTCACTTCCATGGGACGGATCTTTCCAATAGATAAGTCTTGGATAGCTTCCGATGGGTCCTTGTCTCCTACATCAATAGGAATTTGCTCTACTTGCGAGCCATTAGATTCATCAAACTTCACATCTACCGTCTCTTCAACCTTTCGGGTGAAATTATTGTAGACACGGTAGGTGTGGGAGTTTGATCCATAACCAAGGAGAAAGCCTTCATGAGATTTAGGAGAAAATTTAGACCGACGATGCTTATCAAGGATATAGCATTTTGAACCAAAGACACGAAAGTATCCCACTTGGGGTTTGTTACCGATGAGGAGCTCGTATGATGTCTTGCCGAGGAGCTTATGAAGATAAAGCCTGTTGATAGCATGACAAGCTGTCTCGACCGCTTCTCCCCAAAAATGCTTCGGTGTCTTGTATTCATCGAGCATCGTTCTTGCCATCTCTATGAGCGTTCGATTCTTCCTCTCAATAACTCCATTTTGTTGAGGGGTGTACGTAGCCGAGAACTCATGTAGAATTCCTTCCTCATCGAGAAAAGAGTCTACATTGGCGTTCTTGAACTCCGTTCCATTGTCACTCCGAACTTTCTTGATCTTCACCTCAAATTGATTTTGGGCCTTTTTGGCAAAGGTCTTGAAGATTCTCTGAACCTGCGATTTATCATCAAGGAAAAATACCCACGTAAATCTGGAATAATCATCAACTATAACTAGACCAAAGGAGTTACCACCAAGGCTTTTGTAAGCATTGGGACCGAAGAGATCCATATGAAGAAGCTCAAGCGGTCTCCTTGTGGTCATGATGTTCTTCACGGGATGACTTCCACCTACTTGTTTTCCTGCTTGACAAGCACTACAAAGTCTATCTTTGTCAAAGAAAACATCTTTAACACCAAGAATATGATCACCTTTGATCAGCTTGTCTAAATTACGCATACCAACATGCCCAAGCCTTCTATGCCATAACCAACCTTTAGAGGATTTAGCAATGAAACAAGCTCTAGGTTGGGCTTTCTTAGTAAAATCAACAATATATAGATCACCTCTACGGATACCGGTAAATGCCATGTTTTGATTGTCACGACGAAAGACTTGGCAATCTACTTTGGTGAATAGCACATTGAATCCAAAGTCAGCTAATCTAGACACGGAAAGTAAATTGTATCCAAGAGATTCTACAAGCATGACATTTTGAATAGAGCTATCATGAGATATGGCCACCTTACCAAGGCCAAGTACCTTACCCTTGGAGTTGTCTCCAAAAGTCACATACTTGCGTGGACCATCGTTCTTTGCAAGCTCTCGAAACATGTCTTTGTCTCCGGTCATGTGATCGGTGCATCCACTATCAAGAATCCACTCTTTTCCGCCGGACATGTAGTCTCTCAGATTTGCCATAAGATTGAGACTCTTCATGACCTTGTCTAGCTCGGTGTCCGAATCGGAGTAATCATCATCTTGCTCATGCTCATCATCATATTGACCCATAGATTGTTCATCATCAACACCTAGGTCAATTTGATAAGTACTTGCATTAGTTTGGTCGATGTGACAATAATCTTCGGAATGCAATGTAATAGCATTTCTAATTATAACATTAATAAGACCGGGATCACCCTTCTTTTTCATAAGATCACGAAGCTCAAAGAAGCATTTATCAAAGTTGGGATCATTGGGGTGCAACTTATCAAATTCAATAGTCTTGTGTAGAATTTCATCAAGACTTCTCAAAGAGTAGTCCGGATAAAGTTCTTCCAAGAATTTCCACATAGCATAGGCGCACTCAAAGTTTGTAACAAGATTAAGCAAGTCATCGGGTAACCCTCTAATGATAAGATTTACAGTTCTAAGGTTACGAAGCAAATCAAGCTCTTCATCTATGGTAGGGTGCAAGGGGTCAAAAGGAGGCACATAAGGGGTCTCAACATATTTGCATAAATTGTACATTTTAAAGATACTAAGCATTTCAGACCTACATGAGTTATAAAACCTTCCATTCAGAACAGGCACTCTATGGCTAACACTCCCAACCGTAGACGCGTCCATCTTCCTCCAATGGTGTGTAAACCAAAGCAATGGAGACCAAAGCTCTGATACCAATTGAGGGATCGAAGAAGGTGAGAGTGTCTAGAGGGGGGGGTGATTAGACTACTCGACAAGATAAAAATTCTGTCTTTTATCAAGAACAGTTTTTGGCAGATTTTGCATAACACACAAGTCAAGTAGCACACTACACATGCAATTCTAGAGTATGGGCAGCGGAAAGTAAATTGCACAAGTAGTAAGGAGAAGTGGAGAAGATCAAACGCAATTTGGAGACGCAATGATTTTTCCCGTGGTTCCGATAGGTAGTGCTATCGTACATCCACGTTGATGGAGACTTCAACCCACGGAGGGTAACGGCTGCGCGAGTCCACGGAGGGCTCCACCCACGAAGGGTCCACGAAGAAGCAACCTTGTCTATTCCATCATGGCATACGCCCACGGAGGGCTAGCCTTACTCGGGGTAGATCTTCACGAAGTAGGCGATCTCCTTGCCCTTACAAACTTCTTGGTTCAACTCCACATCTCGATGACGGAGGCTCCCAAGCGACACCTAACCAATCTAGGAGGCACCACCCTCCAAAAGGTAATAGATGTTGTTGATGATGATGAACTCCTTGCTCTTGTGCTTCAAATGATAATCTCCCCAACACTCAACTCTCCTCACTGATATGGCTGTGGTGGAAGAAAGGATTGAGTGGAAAGCAACTTGGGAAGGCTAGAAATCAAGTTTCATATGGTAGGAATGGAATAACTTGATCTCAACACAAGGGTAGGTAGTTCTCTTCTCAGAAAGTGTAAGGTAGGAGTGGTAGTTCTTTCTGATGGCTCTCTCCACGAATGAAGAGGGGGTGGAGGGGTATATATAGCCTCCACACAAAATCCAACCGTTACACACATAATTGAGCAATCTCGGTGAGACCGAAGTGAAACTCGGTCAGACCGAAAGTTCAAATATAGTGAACGTTGGGGTTTTCGGTGGGACCGAAAATACCATCTCGGTGAGACCGAAAGTGTAAATGATATGAACGTTGGAGTTTTCGGTGGGACCGAGAAAGAAACATGCCAGTATCGATGAGACCGAAAATGCAATATCGGTGAGACCGATTTCAGCCAAGACAGAAGCTTGCCAATTTCGGTGAGACCGATAATGCAAACTCGGTTATTCCGAAATGATGTCAAACGGTTACAGAAGGTTGGCAGTCCAGTTTCGGTGAGACCGATCTCAAACTCGGAATGACCGATTTTTCTAGGGTTTGGAATATGGCTGAAGTGGTTCATCTCGGTGGGACTGAGTTGGAAGAATCGGTTTGTCCGAGATTACTTATGAGTGTGTATAGTAGTGAGAGTTGCTGATAGTTGAAGGAGATATATCACTAAGCACTTTGAGCAACCAGATCATCAACACAACCTCATCCCCTTTTAATAGTATTGGCTTTTCCTATGGACTCAATGTGATCTTGGATCACTAAACCAAAAATAGAGTCTTGAGCTTTTGCCAATGCTTGCCTTAGCATTTTGAGGGGTTCACTTCTTCAGTCATCTTGCCATACCAATGTGATTGGATTTCCTGAAACATACTTGATAAAAGCATTAGTCCAACCACAAAGTATGTTGTCATTAATTACCAAAACCACCCAGGGAGCAAATGTGCTTTCAGTTATTCTTACCCGCGAAGACTATCTCGATCCCTTACGGTTGAGGGTTATCAGATGCGCCTATGATATGTTGACACGTGCACCAGCCCAAAAGTGGCCCATCAATATTAAATGGGCCGACCTAGCTAAAGGCCCATAGTATTTAGTCAGGTACTATTGGGCTAGCACACTAACAATGTGCTTAAACATGGCCCAGTTATGGTCCACAGCCAGATCTGGCCCGCTAATGTTTGGCCGAGTATTTGGGCCCGATTATGGCCCAGTGACATTTCTGCCTGTTAGAGGCCCGATGAAGACATGGGCCCATTTTATCCTGGTGTGTCATTCGGCCTGGGAATGGCCCGTTCTGCCCATGGGCCATATATACTCCGACGCGACATCCACCCCACAAACGGCCCATGATCAAGGTGGAAACAGTTCAGCCCAACGTGACTATGGGCATGTTAAAGGCATGTCGTATAATTTGGCCCGTTGATGCCTCTACTAAGCTTTCGGCCTCTTAAAGGCCCAGGATATAGTGGGCCAACTAAGGCCCCAGATATGTTTGGGCCTGGTAATGGCCCATCATATAACTGGGCCAATAGTGGCTCGGTCTAGATTTCAGCCTGTTAAAGGCCCATGGACGACTTTTGGAAACTGGGGCCCAACATGCATTTCGGCCTGCTAAAGGATCATTGTATCTTCTGGGCCTCAACAGGCCAGCAGAATATTCAGCTTGTTTACGGCCCAAAGCAACATGGGCCCAACTAAGTGATGGGTCCACTAAAGGCCCAACTAAAAATTGGGCCGAATGTAGGCCCGTGTAAGTTGTGCGCCTGGCGCAAAATGCGAAGGGCCCCAATGGCCTTTCAGGCCAAAGAAAGTTGCGTATAGGACCAATTGTGGCGCGCTAAAAGTTTCGGCCCGGTCGACTACGTCACATTTTCGCCGTTTTTTCACATAAGGAATGATGGCATATACGATAACTAGTAGGAATTAAGAACAAAACTACTCGGCATTGTAACTTAGAACAAACCTACACTATACAATAAAGGATTTATGGTATGTTACATCCATTGGGCATCGAAGTTTGCCACGAGCGATCATAAAGTGCAATGAATAAGCAGATTACAAAAACTGGGCATCATTGCACGTACCAAAATAATACTAAACCAAGAGCACTTCCAAGATAGTTCTTGGAAGGTTAGCCTTGCATGGGAGCTGCTGCGCAAGCTGCTGAGCAAGGCTGTGAGACCGGCCTAGCATGTCGGTCATAGCTTCCAGGTGTAGCTGTTTAGCAATGAGGCTCCCATTGGTGTTCTCTGTGATCTTCCTTAGAGATTGGACTTCAAGTTGAAGTTGAGTTGCAGAGTCCCTTTTTGCTTGAACTTGAGAGTGAAGAAGTCCAACTGATTTAGACAGCGAATTTTGTGACCTTGTCTGACTGCTAGTCTCAAGTAACTTGAACACTACATCAAGACATGACCTTGGGGTTGTCTCGCTATCTTCAAGATGTTTTGCTTTCTTTGATGCAATATATGTTGGGTTTCTCTCACAACCTTCAGTAGACTTGTGCATGCCATCAGGCATATCACCCTTAAACAAGCAGAGAGATGACAGGTTTTACACGAGTATAAACAAAGATGGTAACTATGATGTGAATTCCATCCAATTTCAAATTAAAAAATAAAGAGTCAGTTCAAAATATCAATAGCATAATTTGACATTGTTCACAATGCGGGGAGCTTCACCACACTACTGGATAACCATGTCAACAAAACAAGCACATATGAAGGGCAAAGACAATCATTGTACCTATTTTGGTTAATGTGCATGGCCATGGCATGTTGTTCATATCATCAGCCTCATCAGTAAGATGAAACAGGAGATGCCAAGGTGCAAACGTGGGCTACTTCACCACACACTGGATTATAGATCCACAAAAACAAGCATACATATAGGGATAATTGAGTGATGTGCATCGTATGAATAAGCAATTTGGTTTTACAACTAAAACTTGGAACTTACAGTTGTTGCGAACATGCATTTTGATAGAAACAACAAACTAAACATAATTTGACGATAGAAATTATGAGCAAATTAAACAACAGTTGAGGATAAAGGCTTTAGAAGGACTGACTTACATTTACAGTTAACACTGGCTTTATAATGCCCTTCTCCATGTCAAGGCAAGGATAACTCAAGAATTTCAGCACATAATGTTCTTCATAAGCATTGCCTCTACTCTACATTTTGCAAAGAGTAATTATAGATATGATAATACTCGAAGGGATAGAGGATACTGAAGATAAGATGCAGATTGATGCTACATAATCAAATACTAATCCATGTAAGTACAACCGTTACAGGACAAGATGTATTGACAAGAGCAATGGGCTACACTTATGCACTGGCATTGTCTGTGTATTCAACTTTTTGGTAAGATTAAATATAGATATGATATTTGTTTAGTAAATGGTGGGCGAGGTAGATAAGATGCAGAATCCTACACAATGAACCAATCCCTCCTTCCCATAATATAAGAGTGTTTTGTACACTGGTGTATAGTACAAAACGCTCTTATATTATGGGACAGAGGGAGTAGCTGTTAATGTAAGTACAGTGGTTAAAGACGTTCCGTCCTTACAAGAGGGCTGTAGAGCTAAACCTTTTTAAAAGTATTGGGTTGATTCTAAATTTATGTAAGAGTCCATATCGACCATATAATGTCCACCAATTGGAGTATAACGAGGCTACCATGTGAAGTGATGCTACATAATCAACCAACTATGAACGTAAGTATGGTCATATAGGGCAAGAGGTACTCACAAGAGCAATGCAGTGTGCAGTATAGTTGCGAGATTCTGTGGTCCCTTGAGAATGAATGTTCTTCTGCAAACAATTTTCATACTAGTGAGACGTTAAGGTACATGCAGAAAAGTAGTTCAAATTATGATGTGATATCATAGACAGTACCTTACGCTGCAGACGGGACCAATGTGTAACAAAATTATTCCAGTCACTATCTAATAAATGTAGCACCAGAGACATACATAAATTTCGTTTAGAGGCTTGCCATTGAAGTGCAATTGCCTCAAGTAGGAACGACACTTCATCAACGCGTGCTTGAAAAGTGCAAGCAACCGTTGCTCGTCTAGACTATCCAGTTTGGTCCCCGCCTATATAAAGAATGAAATCTTGTGTCTCCTATCAGTAGAAACATATGCAGTAATTACCATGAACATTACTTACGCGTAAGTTGCGTAGGAATATTGGAAATTGTTCTGTGTGTGTGGTATAATCTTTCCATGAAGGAAAGATGCACACAAAGATCCTGACAGCAATATAAGCTTGGTCTTCTAAACTGGCAATAAATGGAACAGGGGTCCTATTTGCTGTAATTGGGGACCTGTCTTGTTCGAAAAGGGATTTGGCAACTAGATTTGGTGTACTCTTTGCTGGAATGGGGGTTTTGTGTTGTAGAGCTGGTGCTATGTCAAGTGGCATCATCATACTATTTGCTGCAGTTGGGGTCTGCTGAGTTGGGGTTTAGAGATGGCCACCGTGGTAGGACTAGAGTCTGCTAGAGTTGTGGCCGTGTTTTCTGGGTCTGGTGATATTACAACTACACCAATTGGGCTATTTGATTTATCAGGTGTCGCTACCTTTTTTGAAATACTTTGTTCGTGCTCCTCCATGATCTGCAGTCGCCCTCTTCCTTTTGAAGGTCTGATACACAAGAACAACATTTGAATGGATAAATATGGTATGATGATAGATGGAATATGTACTGAAAATGGATAGGCAGGGCGTATTCACATACACGATGTGTAAACTAAGCTAATGGCAGTGCAACAAAGTAGAAGCAATGCAAAGCATTAGTTGCAAGATACCAATATAACCTTGGAAAGTTAGAGCAAGAACCTTGATGGGTGAATAAGATAGGGCATCTGCCTCTGACTCCTCCGCTAGGGAGCTATATTGACTTAGGTCTCCCTCTAGCTCATAATCATTGTTCGGATCATATTCCGAGCATGAATTTGTATGTGGAGAGCGTTTGCATTGCGTTGCATCTAGACTTAATTTCAGTCCCTTAATGCCAAGTTTGACAGCCATGGCATTATTCTGCTTTATTCTTTTGATGCGCGCAAGCTCATAATCATTATGATGTTGTTCAGTATCTATGATTCATGGGAAAATAAAAACTAGTCAGTTTATTATGGAATGATGTCGGTGTCAAAACCGATAGTTCTCGAGTAGGGGGGCCAAGCTGTGTATCTAAGGATCAATGGTAACAAAGGATAACAAGCACATGATGTTTACCTAGGTTCAGGCCCTCTTAAGGGAGGTAAAACCCTACTTCCAGCAGATCTACCGAGGTTCAGGCCCTTTTAATGCCAAGTTTGACAGCCATGGCATTATTCTGCTTGATTGAATTTGATGTGTATAAGGTTACAAGAGTTGATCTACCACGAGATCGTATTGGCTAAACCCTAGCTGTCTAGCCTAAGATTATTTTGATAGCCTCTATAGACTAAACCCCCCAGTTTAGGACCTAGGGTTGCACAAAGTCTTCTTGCAGAGGAAGGAAACATTACACCTAGACACAAAACATGTCATTCTACGCACAAAGGAGTCCTACCCGGACACGGGGGATAATCTTCTGCTTTATCTTCACGGCCCATCAGTCTAGCCCATATTGAGTAGTCCGGACACCCGAGACCCCATAGTCCAGGACTCCCTTAGTAGCCCCTGAACCAGTCTTCGATGACGATGTGTTCGGCACGAATATTGTCTTCGGCATTGCAAGGCGGGTTCCTTCTTCTGAACATTTCAAGTTAGCTTCCCACATAAAGGAACTATGCCCAACTCTGCATGATTAATACAACCCTTAGCCATGAAGGCACGACGTCAAATAGGAACAATGTCTTTACTGACAACTTTGTTTGGTGAAACATCACACTTGACCCTTTAACATTTCGAATTGTTTTCTCGCCTCTCGTTTCGTGTTTAGAGGCATAGCCTCCATTGGCACATCTTGTTGAAACAGAGATCGTGCCTGCCCATTATGGGATCTTCATCAATATGGTTTGGCTTACCCAACCGTACCTTACGCACGATCTCGTTGGGAACAGGAAAGTTTTATGGCTTGAGTGGGGGATGTTTGGTATTTTTACCGTCTATAAAAGGATAAAGACCCCTCCTTTTTCCTCACGCCTTCCTCTAACCTCTTGTAATGCCCGGTATGTGACTATACCTCCCACGTGTCGAGGCACGACTTAAAGGTATAATCACATACTAGAATGATCTCAAGTATGGTATCTTTGCACAACTAATGTAAAGGAGGGGACGAAATTGTAAAAGAGTAGTTGGCTTACACTCGCCACGTCACACAATGTAATACATTAACATACATCACCCAATAACATCAGAGTCCGATTACGGACGAAGATCCAAATGAAAGATACCATAAATAAAGCAACACAAGGTCCCGATTATCCTAGTAAGAGCCCTACTGATCCTCTGGGTAAGACACGTAGTATCGCTCAAGCTCTTCGTCGAACTCCCAATACAACTCTGAACCACCAGCTGTGTCGTTCTCAACGGCACCTGCATCTGGTGTTGTGTAGAATCTGTGAGCCACGGAGGACTCAGCAATCCCGTTCCCGGGTAACAATACTATCAAAGCCTTAGGTGTGGAACAAGGCTGAAAACAAGGGTGCAGCAGCGCTAGCACTAGCTTACGTGTTTAGAGCGAGAAGAGAAGTTCCAACGATCGTCAAAGTGATCACGAAGTGATCCTAACTAAGCACGGCAATCATAACCCCATCGTGTTCACTTCCCGAACCCCTTCGGAAAGCGACTGTCACGGTTACTCACGCTGGTAGTGTATTATGAACATAGTGTCAAGTTTTCTATAACCGGATATTAACAAATTACCATATGCCACATAACCATGGGCATGGCTTTCGAAAGATCAAACCCTGCAGGGGTGTCCCAACTTAGCCCATCACAAGCTCACAATCTGCGGAGTCGCAACTCCAAGGTGGGAAGACCCGAGTATTCTCGGAATCCCGTGCTCAAGATATACCAACATAGGTAAAACTAATCCAGCAAGACCTGCCGGCGTGCCGACACCCTGATAGTAGCCACGCATATCTCGTCTCAGGCCACGACCGGATGGGACAAGCTACAGGTTTTTACCAGCCCTTGAGTTTCCCCGAGGTGGCCCCGCAGCACGCCTAGTTTGGACCAACACTCATGTGGAGCACTGGCCCAGGGTTGTTAATTAAGAACTCAGGTTTTCAATGCCCTATGCAAGTTTTAGTTATTAGGCAAATGTAAAACCAATGTTGGGCCTTGCTGGAAAAGCTTTAGCGCTAAGCGGGTTATCGAGGGGGGCCCATAAAACCAACCGTGTTAGGGACGCAAAATCAAGGAACATAACACCCGTTCAAACGGTTCCTAGGGTGGCATGAGTGGAACAAAACACCAAGCAAGAGGCGTAGCCTTCCACCCATTACCAATATATAGATGATTTAGTTTAACTGATTATATATTGTGATATCCCAACAATAACTTCATCCTAAAGCAAGAATCTTCAAATCTTCACCTGCAACTAACAACGCTATAAGAGGGGCTGAGTGATGCTTACATAGCCAAACAATGGTTTGCTAGGTGGGTGGTTAGAGAGTTTCATGGCAACAATAGGAGGCTGACAAACAGACATAGGCATCGAGGAAATAAGCTAAAGAGCGAGACATCTTGCATAGGCAAAGATAGTAGTGATATCTGGGTAAGGTCATCTTGCCTGTTGATTCCACGGAGGGATCGTAACCTTGCTCCTCACACTCAACCTCGGTAGAAACCTCGTACTCCGTATCGTCACCGGGCTCTAACCAAACACAACAATGCAACAACGGAACAAAATCAATCAACATGCTATGCTCAACCACATGATGCATGAACATGATGAGCAATGACAAGAATAGATATGATGCATGGCCTAGGGACACAAGGGAGCAACATCATCATGTTCAACAAGATCTCTCACATGAAAGAAAAACAAACAAAAGAACAACTAACAAGTTTATGTAGTTTGTTCAAACAAGCATCCAACAAGTTTTAAAAGAGTTGGTTAACATGGCAAGGTGCAACTAACATTACAGCAACATGCTAGCACATTTAAAAGGGCTGGAAATAAATAACAACAATTTCCAGAAACTCCCATATTAATTTATTTGCATTTGGGACAGATCTGAAAAACTTCTGCAATAGAGTTGCCAAACATTCTAAACAACAGCACCAAAATATTCTACATTTTTCTACCCCAAATGCATATAAAGTTTGTTAAATTTGGAGTTCAGATATTTAGTTATGAATTTTACAAGTTTAAGCATATTTAAAACAAGTTTAAATTCAAACAGCATTTTAAATGTTTTTAAACATGGCAACAAATAGCATATTCATAATCTACATAAAATTCTAAGCACTTTTCATATAGGACTCATTTTCATCAGAAACATATTTAAGCAGATATTAAATAAACAAGAAAAACAGAAAAAGAAAAAGAAAAACACAAAACAGAAAAAAAGACGCTGCGTCAAAGTGACCCAGGGCTCAACTAGCACAAGCCACTGAAAGAGGGGCCCGGCTGGCTGAGCTGGCGCCAGCGGGTACGCGCGGGGGCTGGAGAAGCCTGTGAGGCTGGCAGGTGGGGCCTACCTGTCAGCCACACGCGAAAAACAAAAGGGGACGAAATCCCACTGCGTCCGCAAGGATTCGAACGCAAGACCTCTTGCTTAACTGACGGAGCACAAACCACTGCTCTATCGAACGTTTCTCGACAGATAACATGTGCTATCTCTGAAGACATAACAGAAGAAGCACAGACAGGGGAAAACTCTGGGCTCGTCGGAGTTGCTCCGGCGACCAAACGAGACGGCGGAGTGGTGCGGATTGCTCCGGGAAGAGTTCCACACCCACCTGATGCACTAGCAGCACCTAAAGAGCACTACAGCACCGGCGGCGAGCAACGGCAGAACGGCGGTGACAGAATAATGGCAAGGCGATGCAAAGGCCTAGGCAGTACGGTGACTGCACATGCAGCTCCTGCACGACGAGTCGAAGCGAACGGACAGAAGAACACGACCTAGAGGGGTCGGAACACTCGCCGGCGACGAGGTCCGACGGCGATGCGCTCGGGCGCTCGATGAACTAGGACCTAGAGGGCGCGCAGGAAGGGGAAAAAGGCATGGGGAGAAAGAGGAGCTCACCGCGAGCACGAAGATGTGCTCGGCTGGCCCAGGTGTGGACGGAGTCGACGGCGGCGGGTCTCGAACAGGTACGGCCACCGGAGATGAAGAAGAGGAAGAAGTCTTCGGTGTGGAGGCGATCGGGTCCGCGTAGCCATCGTAGTCGAAGTAGTCGACATCGTGGAAGCAGAAGGACAACGTTGGCGAGGCTGTGGTCGACGGGAGGCTTGCCGGCGACGAGGTGGCGCTCTCAGATGCGCTCGGGTGTCGACTGGGGTGGCGGATCTGGTGGAGCTCGGCTCTCCAGACGGCGAGAGGAGGAAGGGGAAACCTAGAGAGAAGGGGAGGACACGATGCGGGTTTAAAAGGGGGGCTCGGACCACGAGACCTCGACGCCCGTGAGTTCACGGCACGACGGTGAGCGCGCGCTGCTCTGCTTTTCGCTGACGGAGGAAGACGGAGGCGCGGGGTGAGAGACACACTGGTGGGGCCAGGCATGAAGGGAGAGACGGCGCGACTGCTCTAGCCTGCTGGCTGGGCCTGCGGGTGGAGCTGGGCCGCGCAGCTGCAGAGAGGAGAAAGACTGGGCCTGGGGGAAAGAAGGAGAGGAAGCCCAGGCCACTGCTGTGCCACTGTATTCTTTCTTTTTCTTTATTTCTTCAGACAGAAAGAAAAAGAAAAACATAGGATAAAAGAAAAAGAGTTAGGGGAAAAGAAAAATATCCCCATGCTCAATGATTAATGCCCTATTTAATAAAATTGACTTGGACATTTTTAGAGGCAGAAAAATAAAAGGAGTTTGAATATGGTTCAAACTCTTGTCATTTTAAAACCTAACCAAATCAATTCTAAACGGGTTGACATTTGGCAGAGAGGTTGGTGACATGGTGCAAGGTTTTTAGGAAAAGAAAGAACAATAAAAGGGCTTGGTTAGATGGCTTGCACAATAGAGTAAAGAATGGACAGAAAAGAAAAGAAAGAAGAAGACGAAGAATAAGAAGAAGAAGAAGAAGAAAGAGAAATAAGGGGGGGGGGTTAGGGTTATCTAGGCATAGCTCAAGCCACACACACAATATTCAAGGCCTCACACCACTCAACAAGAAAGTAAACTATGATGCCATGATGCTATGAAGCAATGCAAGGATGCAAAAATAATAATTGGTATGGCAATGCAAAAAAAATGACAAGAACCCCCAAGGATAAGGACAAGGATCAAATTGAGAAGCTTTATTACCATAATTGGAAAGTGTTACATATAGGGTGTTACACCTCTATCTCCCAATCTTTTAGCTCCAGCACCGACAACTCCAATCTACTCCTCCACTGCCTCCTTCTCCAGAAATGGTCGGGTCCGGCTCTAAGGGCAAGTGGGAGGCCTCCACCGTCACCAAAAAGGACGTGAAGGATCTCCACAGCACGGGCTATCTGTCCACAGACATGGCACATCGGATCCCTGACAAAGATCATGTGATTCCCACTCCAGGGCCCAATGAGAGGGTTGTGCTCATCCCCCATTCCTTCGGGGCTTGGATTTCCCCTCCACCCCTTCGTCTGGGGTCTTTTGTTCTTCTACGGGCTAGATTTCCATGATCTAGCCCCAAATTCCTTCCTACACATATCAGCTTTTATAGTCGTGTGTGAGGCCTTCCTCCACATCCCCACACTTTGGCCTGTGGCTCAAGGTCTTCAATCTGAAGCCGAAGGTGGTCTACGGACAACACATGGATTGCGGTGGAGCTATGGTGAGCAAGCTCCCCAATGCCACCTGGCCAAAAGGGGCTTTTGTGGAAACAGTCAAGGTATGGTAGCAGGAGTGGGTCTAGATCACCGAACCCCGTGAAGCCACCTGGGCGGCCATGCCCGATTTCAGATCCAGACCCCCAGTGAGACTCACCTCATGGACTATCAAGGGCCTTGATTGGGGGTCCAAATCGCAGGTGGAGATGCTCCAAAATCGCATCTCTGATATGTGGCTGAGAACAGTAATCTCACTGACGTGATTCAAGTGACACTCTATCACCGCATTCTTCCCTGCCAGTTCCATGCCTCCCACATGTGGGAGTTCAATCCGGAGGAGCCACGGACCCTGAAGCGCTTCTTTGGCACAACGCACAAAGTCATATGGAAGCAGCTCCTCAAGGCTAAGAAAAAGTGGTCGAAGAAGAATGAGGACATCAGATTGGACAGTGAGACCCCGGCCACGGCGGTAAGCACGATTTTGCCGAAGACCTATCTGGTCAATATTTCAGGTATAACAGAAATTACAGTGCTTGCATTCCATACAGGCCTGGACGGCAAAGGCGGAGCAGATCAACTGTCCGACACCACTGCCCGAGGGCCCGACCACACCCTAGCTGACGGAGATGCTGGTACCGGCGCCTCATCAAGCGCCGGAGAAGAAAGCCATGAAGAAGAAGGGCAAGGAGGCCAAGGGCATCCCCCGCCCCAAGGGTCCTTCGGAGACTGTGTCTGGAGAGACCGAAGCCCTCTCCTCCCAGGAGGTAGACGAGGAGGAAGAGGAGGATGTGGTGGAAAGCGACTCCCCCCTTAAGGGGAGGAAGAAGAAGAGGGCGGCCCTCGAAGACACGAAGGAGGGGGCACCCAGGAGGAGGAAGCTGAACCTCCCAGATAGTTCGGATTCAGGATCTGAATTTGTCCCCCAAAGACAACCTAGGGTGAAGCCCCGGCCAAATCGTAAGTATTCACAAACTTATTTTCGTCTTTGCTCTACTTGATTTCATTGTGTAAGTTACCTTTTTTGTTGTTTTTCAGCCCTCCCCACGCGCTCCCCGATGCTCCATTATCGGAGGGGAACTCTTTACCGGCCGAAATGGCAGAGAGTGAGACGCCGCCGCAAGCCCCCACACCTTCCATCATGGGGGACACCGAAGTGTCATCCCTAAGGACATCCCTTCCCGAGAGGGGGTGAGCAGGGCCGACAACAGAGCGCCCGAGGTTAACACCTCGGTCGCCGAAAACCAAGGGGAGGCATTTCCCATGATGACCAACGACGGGGAGTCCAAGCAATCTGGGCTCGTACCGAACACCATTATGGCGGCCAGTATGGCTTCGAAATTGGATGAGAAACCCCCTACGAAAGGGGGAGGATAACCATCTCTAACAGCATCCTCCATTAATCCAGAGGCTCCCAACGCTCTAGAGGAAGCACTGCAAAGTGCTTCCATCATGGCGGGACACCGCACCCTGATGGTTGCGGTTTTGGAGAAGATTCAGTCTGCCAAGAGCGGACTGAATGAAACCTTCAGTAGCCTACTTACGGGCTTTGAGGTATGCGACGTAATGCTCTAAAGACAATCTTTACACATTATTTTTTTAGGATAATAAACCTGTGTATGGACAGTAGCCCCTGATGCTCTGTCCGGTTTGAAAGAAACCAGACAAAGGATCCGTATAGTATTCGGGAGTGTAACATAATGTGCTGTTATTAAAACAGGCTTCCATGTTGGCGGCAACCGCACTGGCCACAGAAGTTTCCGAGCTCGATCGGAACCTTCCGGCGCCCGACGAGGAACTCGACCGCATCAATAAGCGGTTCGATTGTCAGGCCCAAGATGCGATTCTATCCTGATCACGTGACACACTCGTGATTGGGGCACAACCGCATTTCGGGCGCTTAGCAAGATGGATATTATTACATCATACCATTACATAAATACATGGGGATACAACAATTCATACAAGTCACACGAATACAATAACATCAATACAAGACATCCGACTGTGGATGCAAACATGAAAAGCACAACGACATCCATCCTGCTATCCCAGGCTGCCGACTCGGAACCTATTCCAAGACTGACGAAGAAGAAGAAGAAAGAACCCAACTCAAAGAACATCGCTCTCGCGTCAAGTCATCGGAAACCTGCACCTGCAACTATTGTTGTAGTATCTGTGAGCCATGAGGACTCAGCAATCCCATAACCATGGGTATCAAGACTAGCAAAGCTTAAAGGGTAAGGAGAGGATAAGTGGTGAGGTTGCAGCAGCGGCTAAGCATATCTATGGTGGCTAACATACGAGTACAAGAATAAGATGAGCATCTACGCAAACGGTCACAAAAGATCGCTAAAGATCCTGATCTACCTACGAGTCAAACATAACCCCACCGTGTTCTCTTCTCAAAGTGAAAAGAGACGGTCACGGTTACTCAGGCGGTTCGTGTGTTTTAATTCAGATCCTTTGTCAAGTTTTCTACAACCGGACATTAACAAATTCCAATCTGCCACATAACCGTGGGCACGGCTTTCAAAACATTATAACCCTGCAGGGGTGTCCCAACTTAGCCCATCACAGGCTCTCATGATCAGCAGAAATAATAATAATATTACCCCTTATCTTAGGGACAATCCGATTAGGCTCGGAATCCCGGTGCACAAGACATTTCGACAATGGCAAAACAAGTCCAGCAAGACCTCCCAGTGTGTCGACACCCTGATAGTAGCCACGCGTATCTCGTCTCAGGCCACGTCCGGATGGGAAAGCCTACGGGAGCCAGATACCTCGAGTTTCCCCGTTGCAGCCCCGTAGTCTGCCCGTTTGGGACCAACACCATCAGCACTAGCCCCCCTCTATGTAGAAGAATACTCGGGTAGCGCTAACTCCCTATGCAATTAATTAATTAAGTTTTTATTATGTTGCAAATTAAAACCAATGTTGGGCCTTGCTGGAGGAGTTTTATTCAAAGACGAACTGTCAAGGGGTCCCCATATACCCAACCGCGTTAGGAACGCAAAATCAAGGAACATATCGCCGGTTTATCGGCTCCTAAGGTGGTATGAGTGGAACAAAACACCGAGCAAAAGGCCAATCCTTCCACCCATTGCCAAGTATATAGGTGTGTTAATATATATAAGATATATTGTGATATTCCAACAACAAGTTCCAACATGGAACAACCTTCATCTTCACGTGCAACTAACAATGCTATAAGAGGGGCTGAGCGAGCGGGTATCATATCCAATCAACGGTTTGCTGGGATGGTGTCAAAGGTTAGAGGTTTCATGGCAATAAGGAGATGCTGACATCAAAAGATAGGTAGCGCGACATATACCGATAGCATCGAGACAACTAGCATGGCAATGATAGTAAAGGTATCCAAGGGGATGGTCATCTTGCCTGAGATCCCGCAAGGAAGAAGAACGAGTCCATGAAGAAGTCGAAGACGAACCCAGTGTAGTCTAACGAATCCTCACGATCGCAATGGAATATGAACTAGCGAGAAGAAGCACACAACATGGTAAACACACCACTCAAGAACATGACAGGATGCTCAACCAAGTATGATGCAAGACAACTCTATATGATGCAATTCATGGCAAGGGATGATGCATACAAGAACATCACAACAAGGCAAGTTTAAATGAGGCCGGAAACAACATATAACAATTCTCGTAAGTCCTCATATGCACGTTTCGAAATGGGTCCAGATCTGAACAAACATTAACTTAAAGTTGTTAAACAGCAAGTTAACATGCACCATGATGATCTACTTGAAATTCTAGTCAAGTTACATATAAAGTTTATTTAATTCGGAGCTACGGCATAGAAGATATGAGCAAAACAAGTCAAACATGGCAACGATGCAAGATGCATCCAAACAACAAGCAAACACGCTCCAAGCATGTAAACAACATGATATTATACAACTACATGCAAAAACACACAAGTTTCATATAGGACATGCTCAAAACGGAGCAACGGCCTAGAAGATAACAGCAACATAGCAACTTTGGAGCAACGTATATTTATGCTACAACACGCAAACATGATAACAAAAGGCATGGATGTGAAATAGACATGATACTTAACAAGCATGAACTTAGAGCACACCCAAAAACTTGCTGGAACACAATTAAACAAGCATGGCAAGATTCAATAACTTTACACATTTCTCAGACTTAGTGAAAAAACAGAGCATGGCAGAAACAACGACAAGTAGGCATGTTTGCAAGCTTGTGCAACTCAACTCAGAGCATAAAATGGCATAAGAAGATAACCAACAGCAAGAAGACATGTTTATGAAGCTACTCATGGCAAGAACATTGTCATAGGATGCATAGAATACTAGTTATTCACATGGCAAAACTGAACTTGCTGATAACAGGCTGACAGAAACATTTTATTGCAACTTGAGAGCAAGAAATAAATAAGTTACATCAGGCCATATATGCAAACAAGGGCATGGATGGATAGAGCATAACATGGACAACAAGACATGCATGGATTTGAGTGGGGCATCAAGCAAACATGGCATCGGGTTTAACAGTTTCAGACTTAGTAGTTTTCAACTAGTCTCAGAAAATAACAACAACGAGTAGGCCACTTTACAAGCTTGTTGCAAACACCACAAGGCATATCATGAAAAGTGGATTGCACCACGGCAAAGATGACATGATTGTGCTTCTAAAACATATTGTCATGTGCCATAAAAGACAAACACGCCAATAGCTAAGAACAAGACAAATCAGCATCTCATAATAAGTTTCAGCACTTAACAGCCACATGCACTTTTGCAACAGAGATAAACATGGCAATATGGCACCTAACATGAATGATACATCAACCAACATGTAGAGCACTTCGCAATGAACATTTTGACATATCATACACTCCATTTGGACCAACATGCACAAAATTATCACCTCGCAAACATGCTAACATAATAACAGTTTTCAGCAGTTTAAAACATATAGCACTTTTGCAATGATGATTAGGGCATCAAGATGAACTCAAACAAGCATGCCACATTACAACAATATGAAGATCATATCACAACGAACATTTGGACATATTATTCACTCAATTTGGACACACATGCAAGAAGTTACAGCCACGCAAAGTATGCAACATGTTTAAAGTTTTTAGGGGCTTAGCAAAAAAAACAGACACGGGTGAGCGCAAGATAGCTATAGTGTGACCGGGGCGGGTTTTAACGGGTTGGCACTCACCTAGTGGTTCGAGGCCCAAGTCGGTGGAGTAGACAGACTGGGACAGGGCCTTGGAGGCGCGCTGGGCCGACCGGCGGGCGAGGCCGGCCCAAGAGGCCGAGGCGCGGCTGGGCGTGCGCCCGTGCTCCTCTCGCGTAGGGCCTAACCGACTATGGTAGCCGGCGGCGGCAGCGCCTCGTTCTCCGGCGAGGGCGGCAGCGTCCGGTGGCCGGCGAGGCCGGGAGGAAGAGGAGGCCAGGATCGAGCGGGCGCTCGGGAGCCGTGGCAGGCGATGCGGTGTGGTGCGGTCGGGCCTAGATCGGCCCGGGAGCGGGCTCAGTCTGGGCCAGGAGGGCCGCGGCGGTGGGGGCGCTGGCCAGGGACACGTGGCGCGCTCCCATTGGCCCGGGGCGGCGATTGCGGTGGCGCTGGCCATTGGAAGGTCGCCAAGTGGCGGGAGGTGACCGGCCGGCGGCGGAATTTGGGGTGGAGGTGGCTGGCGGCTGCGGGGATCCCGAGGAGGAGGGGTTCTAGGGTAGGGGAAGGCTAGGATGCCCAAAAATGGCATGGAGAGGTGTTATATAGGGTAAGGCTAGGGTTAGGTGTTTTTTGGGGGTGTTTGGATCATCGGATTGCGATCCGACGGCACCGGAGCGGAGGGGGTTTAGGCAGACCTAGGAGGGGTTAGTGGGCTGTGTAGGAGAGGTCTCGGGCTGTGAGGAGAGAAGGGAAAAGAGGCCCACGGGGTTTTCGGAGACCGAAAACGTCTGACGTTTTAACCGGCGATACTGCCGCTATATTTAACGGTTGGGCTATCAAACGAGCTCCGAATGCGATGAAATTTGGCAGGCGGCCTGTCTACACTATAATAAGACCACACGCCAAGTTTCACCCCATTCCGAGTATGTTTTTTGGCCACTAATAAAATAAATATTCGAAGGTGCCGCGGGCGCGTGCGAGTGTGTCTGGGCTCAGAACGGCCAACGGAAAAGGACGGGCGGACTCGGACGGATACAAGTTTTCGAAAACATGCTGATGACAATGCACATGATGACATGGCAGAATGCAACACACAAACAGATGAAATGGCAATGACAACGAATAACTGGTTGACACCTAGCGCATCGGTCTCGGGGTGTCACAACACTCCCCTACAAACAAGAGATCTTGTCCCGAGATCTTAGGAACGAGATGGAAGGAAAAAAAAGGAAGAACAAAGTTATTCTTGGAGAAAAGAGTGAATCCAAAGAATCTTGAGAGGTTGAGCCACTTGAAAGGAAGAACACCACGGAGATGAACGAGGTAGAGAAACTCCGTTACAAAAGAGGAACTCGGAATAACATAGAACCATGATGGTTGAAAGACATGAAACAAGAGCTGAAGGAACAAGAATGAATATGAAACAACTCTGATTGAGCGAGAGAAACAAGGAGTAAGAACAATAAAATTTAGCCAGCACTCCGGCTGAAAATGGAAGGGATGGAACAAGAACTTGACAAGATAGAATGATTCATGACGAGATGAACAAGAAATGCCTCCGGAAGAATTAAAGGATGGAATGAGAAGAAAAGGGGAAAGAAGACATCTTCTAGCACAATGAATTTGAAGGCATCCTTAGAAGGAAGGTTTGAATGGAGTTGTTGAGAAAATCAACAACAAAATAATAAGCTTGTTGTGGGCTTATTGAAAACAACTCAAAGCTTGAGGTGAATTATGCCGCAACCAAAAGATTGAATAGCCGAGAATGAAGAAATGCAAAACTCCCTTTCAAAAGAATTCGGAGAATTATTTGCACAACTCGAGGGGCAAGAAGAATAATGCTTAAGTTTCTCCAACCAGAACTTGATGAACACTTGACGAATGAATTAACTCGTGATGAACCACCATGAAGAATTCCGGTGACAAATGATGAAGAGATCGGAAAAAAGTATGAAAATAATAAGATTAAAGCCTTGCGATGATTTAGAAAGAGCTTCCGATGAGATAATAGAGAAAATTTGAACTTCGGAAAAGAAAAGATTAAGGCACTTGGAACTGGAATTTATTCATCAAGAATAAACTCCGGGCGCAGGAATTAATGAACTTGATGAGATAAGAATAAGAATTAATTTATGCTTATCCTCCACCAATTAAATTGATGAGAAATAATGGATTTGCATATCACTTATTCTTGTTGAAATAAGATTAAAGAGGAATATAGCTCAAATTTGCGAAAGACTTCAAGAAGCACCGGAAAAAGAATTATGAACGAACAACCGTATGAATTGAAACCGAGTGATGAAAGAGAACAAACCACCGTAAAGAATTGAATTGAGTGAATAGATGAGAATGAATCGCTGGGAAGAATAAAGCACTTGGGGAATTTAGATACAAGAGAACGAAGAGATCGCGTACTGATTAAAGAATATTTGAACGAAGCACCGGAAGAATGTGAGACGAACGAAGAGACATCAATGAAGAATATTTGGAGGACGAAGTTGAAAACTGAGAACAAAGAGATGTTCTGAAATGATAGCCTTCGGAGGAACACAACGGAAAGAACTGATGAAATGCTTCGGATGGATAAGGAAAAGAATTTATGACAAGCAGAATAATAGGATAACATGAAGCTAGAACCATGAATCTTCACAAGAACGGACAAGATTTAGAGGAAAATTCTTCTTCGGTCTTCAAATGATGACGAGGAACACCACCAAAATTGTTGAGATACTCCGGAAAAATGAAAATAGGAAAGGTTGAACCAACATTGAAAAGAATTGAAAGCGATCTTGGAAGGCATATGACTGATGTAATACATACTTATGTCATACTTGAAAATAATTTGGGCATACTCCGGGGAGTCAGGTAAGATCCTGGGAAAAGACCTGTGGGTTATGAGCCCACCGAAGAGAAACACCGTTGGAAAGTATTGAAAAGGAGATGATACACCGAAATGATTGAAAGACTCGAATAAGGTGACAACCTCGAATTAATTGGAATACAGACGAATCTCTTGAGATGTCTTCGGAACTCCGGAATAATTAACTCGCGAGAGGTGAAAGAGTAAGGGGAAACATTTGAGCGGAGGAAAAAAATATGATGAACACCGAATACAAATTGAATTGGAACCACCAGAAAGAAGAAGAGGTGAAGAATATCGAACGAGAGGAGAATTCATCGGAGAAGATTAGAGATGAAGGATGACAAACTAGACGAGAATCCACCAGATGAAATAATTGATGAAAGGAATTCAAAGGCTTCACACGAGTAGAACGAATACTCGATTAAGGATTCCGGCTCCGAGAAGAAAAGGGGTGGGCGGGTGGGAAAAAGAAAGACAACTTCGGAAGGGGAAACAATATCGGTTGGAAAGAACCGAGGATTGAAGCAAAAGACGAGGAGGTCAAATCGACTTGACGAGAGATGCACCAGATGAAAAGAGCAGACATTGCAATGATAGGAAAACTAACTGCGTGATCCTAAAGAAAGAAAGTTGATGGGGAAGAGGAGTAATTCAAAACACCTACGTCAAGATTCCTCACCAGAGCGACGAAGGGGCTGAGGAGTAAAAAGAATTCCTACTCTCCGATATAACTAGAGTCCAAAAAAAATCTTCTAGACTAGACAATGGCCAAGCAATGATCAAACAAGGGGGATCCTATGGTCGGTTGAGGCTCTGATACCAACTTGTTAGGCCCAAGATGCGATTCTATCCCGATCACGTGACACACTCGTGATTGCTGCACAACCACATTTCGGGCGCTTAGTAAGATGGATATCATTACATCGTACCATTACATAAATACATGGGGATACAACAATTCATACAAGTCACACGAATACAACAATATCAATACAGGACATCCGACTACGGATGCAAACATGAAAAGCACAACGACATCCATCCTGCCATCCCAGGCTGCCGACCCGGAACCTAACCCAAGACCGACGACAAAGAAGAAGAAAGAACTCCAACTCAAAGAAAATCGCTCTCGCGTCAAGTCATCGGAAGCCTGCACCTGCAACTGTTGTTTGTAGTATCTGTGAGCCACAAGGACTTAGCAATCCCATAACCATGGGTATCAAGACTAGCAAAGCTTAAAGGGTAAGGAGAGGATAAGTGGTGAGGTTGCAGCAGCGGCTAAGATAATGTATGGTGGCTAACTTATGAGTACAAGAATAAGATGAGCATCTACGCAAAAGGTCGCAAACTAGTAATGATCGCTAAAGATCCTGATCTACCTACGAGTCAATCATAACCCCTCTTCAAAAAGTGAAAAGAGACTGTCACGGTTACTCACCCGATTCGTGTGTTTTAATTCGGATCCTCTGTTAAGTTTTCTACAACCGGATATTAACAAATCCCTACTGTCAGGCACTTCCCTGCGTGCGAAGATGTAGCTGGTGGGTCCCAGTAGTCAGGGGGGGCGAATCATTTTTTTTGCCCAGACGCACTTCCTTGCGTGTGAAGATGTAGCTAGTGGGTCCCAACAGTCAGGGGGAAACATTTTTGTCACGAAATACGGTGGCCCGTCCGGTGGGTCCCCGCTGTCAGGTGGAGGAAAAATTATTTTGCATGTAATAAGGAGGCACTCCCTTGCTGCGGCCGTGGATCCAGCTGTCAGCCTCTCCACGTACAGTACTCTTCCGATGGAAGTCCTTCCTAGACCACGTTGACCACGCCTCGCCGAGAGCACCAGGGCGGTGGACGACGGTGAGGCCTAGGAAGGGCACGACATGGAGCCGGGGAAGACGCGGCAGTGGATGCCCACGCGTAGAGGAGTACGAGGGTTCACTGGTTCGCTGCGGTGTGAGGCTTCCGTCGCCGCAGAATAACAGGGCGTGTGGGTGAGTAGAGGGATGGCATGGCCAGCGGTGGGAATAGTAGGGGGTTGTGAGGCCTCCGCGGCAACACAGCCGGCCACGGGAGGTAGGAGTATGCGGCACGACCGGTGCTGCTTTGGGCGGCTGGAGCAACAAGACCAGAGGTTGAAGAAGCACTATGGTCGTTCGATGGATATCGTATGGTCAGTGGAGCTAGAATTGTCCATATTGACTAAGTTGACAAAGCACACCGTCCCCGTTAACTTAGTAGGCCCACAAGTCAGCCTGCCACCAAGGTGGGTCCCAACCGGCAGGGGGAGTATTCATTTTTTTGTGCGTAATAAGGAGGCACTTCCGGTGGGTCCGAGATGACAGCGGGGGGACGTTTTTTCATGCAATACGGTGGCATGTCCAGTGGTTCCCAGCAGTAAGGGGGGAAACGTTTTTTCGCGAAATACGGTAGCCCGTCCGGTGGGTACCGGCTATCAGGTGGAGGAATCATTATTTTCCGCGTAATAAGGAGGCACTTCCTTGCTGCCGTCCTGGACCCACCTGTCAGCCCCTCCACGTACAGTCCACGTCCGATGGAAGCCGTTCCTTGACCACGTTGACCACGCCGTGCCGAGAGCACCAGGGAGGTGGATGATGGCGAGGCCTAGTAAGGGGACGACGCGGAGCCGTGGAAGACGCGACAGTGGAAGCCCGCGCAGAGAGGAGTACGAGGGTTCACTGGTTCGGCTGCGGTGTAAGGCTGCCGTCGCCGCGGAATAACAGGGGGTGTGCGTGAGTAGAGGGATGGCCTGGCCAGCGGTGGGAGTAGTAGGGGGCGGTGAGGCCTACGCAGCAGCACCGCCGGCCACGGGAGGCAGGAGCAGGCGGCACGACCGGCGCTGCTTTGGGCGGCTGGAGCAAGAAGACCAGAGGTTGAAGAAGCACGACAGCCGTTGGATGGACATTGTACGGTCACTGCAACTAGAATCGATTATATTGACTAAGTTGACAAAGCCCTTGGTACGCGTCAACTTATTAGGCCCACGGGTCAGCTTCTGAAACGGTGCGCCCCAGATGTCAGGGGGGGGGGACATCATTTTTTGGGCGGATGAAGCTAGAATATCCGAGATTAAACAAGAAGCACGGCATCCGTTGGATGGACATCCAACGGCCACTGCTGCTAGAACCATGTGTTGACTCTTTTTTTTAGGGACCCGTCAACTTAGTAAGGCCACAAGTGTGTAGCAGAGAACTTATAGCCCATTTGAGATTTGTAAGAATGTGTAGCCAATTTTTGAATTCTAATGGAATTTACAACAGCCCATTTACAGTTTGTTAAAAGTACAGCCCATTTCAACCAACCGTTCGAAACACAATTCAATAAAATTTCCCACATTTTGATGGGATCCGAAATATTTCTATCCCGAAATTTCTAGTCAGATTAAATACAATTTCAATATAAATTTATATTACTTAAAAATCCAACGAAACATTGCGCTCGGAACAATTAATAAAATTAAAATTTTTAATATCCAAAAATAATATTTTATAAAGTAATTACGTGTTTGGTGCATTTTTTATAGTTACTGTCCATTTTTTATAATTACATACCATTTATTATTTCTTAATGCCCATTTTCTTGTTAAGCATAATGCATCCCTCCTAGGAAAGATTTGCAGCCCAGCGAGGCGGAGAATAACAACTTGACCTTGCCTGGGTATTCCTAAAAAAAATTAGCTGGGCTAGCCATTTTCAGCTTGAAAAATAATAATATCTGGGCTGGATATCTGGCCTAGGTCAGACGGACCATAGCCCGCCCAGTTAATAGCTCCAGTGATGTTTTCGTTGTTGTTCAGAGGAGAAAAATTAATATCTGGGCTAAACATCGCTCAAGAAAAATTCTGTAGTGCTCACACCTAAAAAACACAAATACTACTCGAGCTGCTTGGTCCCAGCTATCGGCCACTTCTTGTGCAACTCTCTCATTTATTGACTACATATGTTGACAATGGTGTGGGACCGTGATGTCTGGAAACCATGAGGAAGAAAAAAAATAATGTTTTATATACTAATAAGGAGGCACTTGCGTACGTGCGACTATGGCCCTGGTGGGTTCCCACTGTCATCCTCTCCAAGTAAAGTCATCTCCTCATCCTCATGTCCGTTGACCATGTTGACAATGCGAGACGGTGGCGCCATGGAGAGCGCAACAACTCGAAGGACGATGGAGAGGGCCTCGAGGGCCCTACGGATGGTCTGATACAGCGCCCGCTGCTCATTCGGGAAGCCAGGATCATAGGGCCACATGTCCGCGACGGCATTGTCGTTCGTTTGTTGTTCATCAGTGCTCGTTGAGGAGACACAGGTTGCAACATAGGTCCTCCTGTGCTGGTAACTCTTCCCCCATTAGGGCATCGAAGTGCGGCCACACCTGCTCTATGGTGAACATGGCATGAACCAGCTTGGACAGTGGCGCCGGCTCCTGGTCGGAAGCTACGTCCATCGTCTGATTGTCGTCGCTCAGCTCGGCGAGGTAGCTGGCGAGCCAGCATGTCCGACTGCTGGACCGACCGGCTGCCCAGCACGAGTCTGACTACCCTGGCCCACCCAAACCGCCTCCCTCGCCCGCACGCGCTTTCCGCCCGAAACGGTCAGCACCGCCCGCCCCGCTTCCCGGTGCACGCGATTGCTCCGCCTTCAAACGACACATGTGCCTTCCATCCATCCTTCTTCCGCCCACATTAATGATACGCCGTTGCCGAGGCGGCTACTCCGGCGCCACACGTTTGTCCCTTCGCCGCCCACCATTGCTATATAAACTGCTGCACCGGCCATAGCCGCAGTCATCCGCATCCGTTTCTATTCTCTTGTCCACACCATTACTGCCCACCATTGCTTCCTCGCCCTCCAATGCTCTTCGAGACGGGTGGATGACGGACCACAAGGAGATGGCAGCCATTGCTACCGACAGGCAGTCGGAGGACGATGACGTCCCAATGGAGAACATGGTAGTCGATGATCCGGCACCAACCCCCTCCTCCGCGCCATCCTCGCCGGTGCATTGCACCATGACCATCGGCGGGGCCCGTGCCCCATATATGGACACGGTGAGGCAGAAGCGTGAGGAGCAGTTCCGGGAGGCGCAGGCCGACGCCGCCTACAACCACCATCTCCTCCAGGAGCACCTGGAGGCGGAGGAGCAGATCGCCGCAGAGCGTGCGGAGCAGGAGGCGCTGCTCGACTCGTACCGCTCCGCCCACGAGGGCCGCCTCGAGCACTGGCGGTACAGCATGCAGGTGGCGGAGGCTGCGGCCGCCAACAAAGAGGGCAATGAAGCGGACGAGGCACTGTTTGGCGAGACTGAGGACAAGGCAGAGGACAATGCCGGCTTCGATGAGTCCCTGCTCCACTGGCGTCGATGAGGCCCTGCTCCGCCGAGGCCCCGTGGCGCCAACAACGTGGCAGAGGACACCGCCGGCTCCGCCGAGGCCACACCCCGCCGACAACGAGGGGGAGGATTTCCCCCGCTCCGCCGAGGCGCCGCCCACCGGAAACTAGACAGAGGACATCGCCGGCTCCACCGAGGCCCGGACCCGCTGCCAACGAGGCCACGCCACAAAGAAAATGAGGAAGAGTAGAACACAGTAGGTCGCCGCCGCTCGGGTCCAAGTAAGGGCACCGCTGCCCTAATCACTATGACAAGCTAGGCGGGTTGACCACTGACAGCCGGTTAGCTTCTTGGTGGTGACGTGGAGTCGGAGAGCTATGTTGGAGAAGGACGTTGCTTCTACTTAACTACTGGTGCAGTTGGCTGACTGACACGTGCGCCCAACAGGCATCTGGGCCACATGTCAGTTATGCAACTGCACCTACAGTTAAGTCACTGAAGCTTCTGTTCGCTCAGCCGGACACAGGTGGATAGCTTCGGTTATTTAATTATACCTCCAGCGCACCTCTTTTTAGTTGAAGAATGTATGAAATGTAATGAAATCTGGCATGTTTTTATGAAATCCGACCGTGTATGAATGAATTCATTTCGATTAGTTCGAATTCTTGTATCACTGGCATTGGATGAACATGTAAAACAATACGTACAAGTTTCACATGTACTCCCAGGGTGATCACCTCGTTTGCAGCAGTTTCACATGTACTCCCTCCGGTCCTTTCTAGTCTGCATACAAGTTTTTTCTGCAGTCAAAGTATCTCTACTTTGACCAATCTTATAGAAAAAGTATGCACTTTCACAATGTGCGAAGTAAAAAGGAACAGAAGGAGTACAAAGAGTTTGAGCAGCTTTTTAGCGTTCATGTACATTCCAATCAAACACACATGCCTGGCAATTCATAGAGAACATTCAAAACAATCGATGATTATGCATCTCAGCGATTCACATGTCAGAGCCAATATTTACTTCACAACAAAACAATAAACAAAAAATGGATCGACGCTGCTAACAGCAAAGGGCGTCCCGTTCCCATTCGAAAATATCAAACGCATGTCTTCTTGCTAAAATCAATGAGCAAAATTTGACAAGGTTTTCCCATTCCAAAATATCAAATGCCTACGATTGTGGAATGGGCAGGGTTTGCCATCAGTTCGGGCATTGACATGACACCTCGTGCTAAATAAACCAGCCGACCAGATGTTCTTTTTGTGCAGGTCCACCAAAATCAACCAAATTCGCGCGTAGCTTGTATGATTTTGCACTTATATGTTGCAACACCTTTAACTTATCGGCACCTCCTTTCTAGTGGTGGAATCAAGCTGAGCACCCCTGTTTGCACAAATACAAAAAAGTGATTAGTATAAAGCAAACTGTACTATGACTTGATAGTTTAAACAGGCACCTACATGCTCGATGTAGAGCACACTTTTAGAAAAATGGAACTCACCGGAAAGAATCCTAGAACAACATTGTACTCGCGCATCACAGCAAGAAAATGGAGATTTGTCAGTCCTTGTGAGCTGAAGTTAGTTTGGTCTTGTGGGGGGTAATGTAACCATCCTTCAACTGCTCCTTCTGATGAGAAGATAGACAGGGCTTCTTCATCCTGGCATAATCGGAACTAGTCACTTCACGTACTCCATATTCTTCTTCAGGCCTTGTTCATTTAATCCTCCTCCCAAGAGGATTGGAGTGGATTGGAGAGGATTTTGGCTTGTAGGGGATCTAATCCCCCTCAAACCCTGCCATTCCCCTTCGAAAATCACCTCAACCGAACAAGGCCTCAGAGGAGGAGAATCCTGTTGTGCAAAGGCAAGAGGATAATTAAATGCTAGCATCCTTGTTTGCTCGAAAAAAGGAAAGGAAATATTTAAAACAACACAGATGAAGCACTTCTCAAGGACAATACCACTTTTTGATGACAGTATCTGAACAGTAGCACAACACCAATAGAGATGACAAAGCTCAATCATATGAATGAAATCAGTGGGCTAGTACCAACCTTTGTCAGGAGGCTTATTGTGTAGAGCATAGAGATGAAGCACTTCTCTGGAACCATCTGTTGCTATCTACTGTGGTGGCCATGCTTACTATATACTCGTCGATTAGATTAATGTTTTCAACATCTTCTTGTGTAGTTGCACTAAAATATATGGTATCTTGAAACAAGATCCCTGTTTGCACAAGTAGAGATAATTACGTATTACATTAAGAGTGGCATCAAATCAGTGGCAAAACAATTGCTCGTTCCAGCCATAGCAATAAATTAAGATGCAAAACTATATCATTACTTGTGTCATCACAGTTCTAGTGCTTCTTTACAGCATCAGGAGTTGATTTTTGTTTTTATTCCGCTCGTTCTTCGCCTTCATCACTTGGTTCAATAACAGACAAGCTTCTCCTTCAATGTGAAAGAAGGCTAGTACTGACCTCTCATGACGCGGAATTCAAACAACTCAGAAGAAGAAGATCTGAATCAAATTTGCCAACACAGATAAGAAGTAAGATCTCCACTTGTGCAGTTCCACTAAGATCAAGCAATCAAGCAACGTTGTTGGTGTGACATTTTGGTTGAACTGCACAAAACACTCTTAAAACAAAAGTGTTTTGTGTAGTGCAACAAAAGGTCACAATGGCAATGAGGTGAAGTAGATAACCAAGTTTACATAGAGGTGCAAAGGAAACAACTAGTGGTCAATAACGGTGGATGACACATAAGCCAACAAAAAGAAGCATCTATCTTATCTAAATGGGAAAGAAAGCAAGATAGTAGCATTTCTCAAATGGTGGCATTGATTACTATTAACAGAGAGATTATATTAACAATAAAATTTGTTAAACATGTAATTTGCTTTTAACTATGGCATTGCATCAATTTTCCAGTGGCATTATTAGAGGGTGCTTGTTTACAGGGTCATTTTGGTGGAGGGACTAAAAAACTCCATGTCAGTCCCATCTAAACCAAACAGGAGGGACTTTTAGGGACTAAAAGTGGGCATTTGGGACTAAAGAAAGAAGACCCCGAGGGAGAGTCTTTTTGGGAATTTTTCCAACAGTTGCCCCTGCCACGCATGGCACCTTGTCTCTATTAGTTCATTACTAGGGGTAACATGGTCTTTTCACATGGCATTTAATAACCTCTAGTCCATGTTTAGTCCCTGGAACGAAGCAAGTAGGGACTAGGGAGTTTTTAACCAAACAGGGCCTTAGATTAACAACAACTAAAGAGTTGCACGGGACAGTGGACGCACCAGCACCATGTGCATCTACCGATATACTAGGGTGATGCACAGTCTGTTGCAACGAAGAACAAACAACCAAGGAGCATATTTGTGTTGGTCCCATTTTTGTTATCTGTAGACACCTTTCCCTATGTTAGCGTAGCAAATCTAGTCCTGCTCAAACTCTATAACCTTGTCCCCCAAAACAAAATATTAGTTCGTTACAGATGTGTGTGCTACGTTTGTCATTGTTTTCCCTTTTCGACAAACGTAGGTGTTGGATAGCCAGTCTGTACTAGTACTTTCCCCACTTTCTTTCCTCTTTGAACCACGTCTTAGATTCATGCGATACAACTTTCCCCACTACTTTCCCCCTTCATTTCCTTTTTGAACCACGTCCTAGATTCATGCTATACAACTTTTCCCACTACTTTCCCCCATTCCTTTACTCTTTGAACCACGTCCTAGATTCATGGTATACAACTTTCCCCACTACTTTCCTGTTTGATCCAACACCTAGATTCGAGTGCAGAAGCGAAAAAAGCCCACATCCAGCTAGAGCAATGCATGTGGAATAAGTAAATTATACCTTAAGTTCTTGGGGTGTGGTTCAGTGGGCGACCGGAGGCCGTTCGACCCACACTATGTACGGCGGAGAAGAAGAAGGGGTCGGAGGCCCTCCCGTGCAACCGCTAGGTGAAAGTGAACAGCTGCGCCGGTAGTGGATTCCCTCCCTCGCCGACGGTGACATCGTTAAGCCTCCTTCCCTTCCCGACGGATGGATCCTGCCGGCTGAGAGAGTGTGAAGAGAGCAACTACAAGCAGACCAGCAGTGAGGGGAGAGAGAGAGAGGCCAAGAAGTCTTATTTAGATCTGGAGAGGGTGAGAGAGTGTGAAGAGAACAACTACAAGCGCCGAGGCTGTAGCGTGTATATATATACTGGAGAGAGTGTGAAGAGTGCAAACCCTAGAAAACAAGCGCCGAGGCTGCAGCTTATACGTGATGAGGTGATTATACGATCACTACGAGATCGTATAGCTCCGTATCCGTCCATTTTGACCAGTCAAAGAATCCTCCTTACACGAATTATACTCAAGTGTAGTTATCGAACCCGAGACCTCAAGTTTGATGAGCGAACAGGGTAACCAGCTACACAACCCTCCCGTTATGTTCAACGAGAGGAAAATAACCTTTTATACTTTTTTTTTGTGTGTGTGGGTGTCATTGGGATTTAAATCATAATCGTGTCATATGGCTTTGGTGGTAAGACTATCCAAAGTGGTGCAAAAATAATACATCCTTAGTCACCTTACCTCTCTCCATGTAGTACGTTGGGTCCCACCAGTCAGAGGGTGAAACAAACAAATTAATAAGAAAAATTAAAAGAGCCAGCGGTGTATCTTACCTCACACATCTCGCTACTGCTCGGGAACACTGTCCAATTGATCCCTCTGTTCGCTCACATACTATTTTAAGTGAATCCGTATTATAACATGCACACAATTTTGGGCACTTGTATTCAACCTAAGTCAGTGTGCCACCGTATCTCGTACGACTCCGTCCGTCTAGGTGCAATAAGTCACGTTAGAAGGTGCAGCGGGACCAAGGTACAAGCAGATTGGAGGAGAAAGAGAAACTTGACCGGTCATTCCTCCAATCAAAGCCTTGATTTCTGTCTCTAAATGCAACAACTGGTCCAAACAACTAAGGCTGGTTGTAATGGGAGTATCATAGACTAGTATCATGCATATGATCTAGTGTATGATACTATATCCGTAGTGCATAGTATCATATGTTAGTATCATATGATAGTTAATTTATTGCTATGCATGACACATAGTAGCACATCATTTAATATGATACGGTATCATGATATGATACTCAACTCTCTCTTTCTTCATTTAATTCTATGACACCTCATCAAAATTGCCTAGTTGGCATGCATGATACTACCTATGATACTCCCATTACGGGCAGCCTAAGAGATGCCGTTTTAGCTACCATGCAGGGCCACGTATTAACTCGCATGCAAGCCGACTTTGATTTCTTGACTGATCAACGCGTACTTGCGCTCCATGCATTGGGTTTCCGGTGGAGATAACAAGGCAGAGTAAGGAGCGTTTGGTTACATTGCTTAGGCTGGTCATTGTTTGTACGTATTCCATTTCTAGCTCACTTCCTGTGGCTTCGCACTCGCACGATTTTCCTATTCTATGAACCTGTGTGTGCGTGTACGTGTGCGCGTGCGTGTGTGTGTTAGAGAGAGCGACAGATCGACCTACTCCTACAGAGAGATGGTGTGTAGTGTACGATTTTAGCCGCGAGAGTCGGTGCATCCTCTCGTTTTCAAGCGTCCGGTAGGGACAGGCGGACATCTGCCACGCCCGCTCCTGACCAGCCTGGCCCACCCAATGCCCCTCCATCGCCCACGCGGGCTTCCCGCCCGAAACGGTCAGCACCGCTCCAAAGAATCGGTGCCGCATTCATGCCCGGGCAGCGCGGACGCGACCTCTCACTGGCGCCTGTGTTGAAGGGAGAAGCGGATTCAAGAGTGATGGTTGCTTCGTCCATCCAACTTACTGCTGGGTCTATGTGATTTGACGGCTCATTGGTCATTATTACTGAGGTGGTAGGACTGCTGGATGTCCCATGCTTTCGGCGAAAGGAGGTACTACTATATTACAATTTTCTCCATTCTTACGGCGGAGGAGTGCAAGAGCAGTGAAAACACGCAGGCTTAGTGATTACATGGCCCACCTCACACTATCACCATATTTTCTGGACACCATGCGACACCTAACTCTTTACATAGTACAATCGCAAAAAACTCTTTACATAGTAATAGTACTTCCTCCGTTCCTAAATATAAGTCTTTGTAGAGATTTCACCATGAACCACATACATATGTATATATATGCATTTTAAGTGTAGATTCATTCATTTTGTTCCGTATGTAGCCCACCTAGTGGAATCTCTACAAAGACTTATATTTAGGAACGGAGGGAGTACGTACTGTAATTTATTAGTGATATAGTACAATGCTATGAAGCTTCCTGCTTCTGTTACATGTATCTTGCGTCCAAGGTTGCCCGTTGCAACATTTCATCAAATACAAAGGAGACTAACATGCAAGCTATTGCATCTCAATGATTGACAGATCATAGCAAATATGTACTCCCTCCGTTCCAAAATAAGTGTCTCAACTTTATGCTACATACGGGGCAAAATGAGTGAATCTACACTCTAAAATATGTCTATATACATCAGTGTTTGGAGTATGTACTAGTAGTTCATATTGAAATCTACTAAAGGACATATATATTCCAAACAATATGATAAACTCTCTAACCAAGGTAGTAGGGACGAGGAGTAAACGGAGGGAGTAGTAAAATTTTCTCCTCGTCCTGCGAGCCACCGCGCGCGTGGGCGAGGGAGCGGGCGTAAGGCGTAGTAAGCAAGCTTCACCTCATCCTGCGAGCCACCACGCCCGTGGGCGGGGGAGATGGCGTACTAAGCAAGCTTCTCCTTGTTCCGAGTTGACGGGACACATCAAAAGTACTCCAGTGTATAGAGCCTTGCCTCTAAGGTAAGCCCCACATGGTTTGCCTCTTTTTTAACATAACGCGTCAAGTCGCAATTTGTTTGCTCACCCGTGGTAGAGCAAGTATAATAGGATGATGTAAGCGGGCTATAAGGGTTGCCACCTCAGATTTATGATGATGTAGAGGAGAGAGGAGAGGAGAGAGAAGAGGAGTGGAGTGTAAACTTGTAGCCAGCTGCAGCACAAGCTCCAATGCATTTTGTGAGAGAAGAAAGTGGGGTCAAGCATTAACTACATGATGTATAGAGCCAGCAACTATTATATGAATGGGCCTTTAGGTTGGCTATAAGTGAGGTGGCACAAAGATAGAGCTAGTAGCCGGCTATGTTATTAATCTTGCTCGTAGATGATCCTCCCTCCATCTAGTGGACAACCAGTACACGTGTCAATTTACCACGTGGGCTGCCTTTTCGTATAGAAATGAGCTCCACTGTGTACCAAGCGGGTGTGGTTGGGAAAGAGACGGGAGTATGTGTGCCGTGCGTGCACCTCTTCTCTTCGTGCATGTCCCCTACCTACGTGGGTGTGTGTGAGGGATACAAACCTAGACAAATGGCTTGTGTGGGTTCGTGAGTGTTTTTTGTTGGGGGGGGTTGATTTCGTGAATGTATTTGTGGGAATATGTGTCGATGACATCTCAAACAAAATTTTGCATGCAATGTGTGAAATGGAGGCCTATCCATATAATATATAGAGGGTCGGGCGATCCACAAGAAGAGAGGGAGGGGTCATAGATATCGATAGAGACGAAGAGAGGATCAAGTGGGTGGGTGAGAGATTGATAAAGAGAGCCATCGAAATTGTGTTTGTGTGCAAGTCAAAGATATATGGCGACTGACCTAGCTACCGGAACGTCAGAGGGCATAGGTCAAGTTTGTGTGTGGCAGGGAGACATGAATAGAGCGCTCGATGTATCGATATGTGTGTGTGGGGGAGGGGGTTTGGGGAGGAGTAGGAAGAGGCCTAACTATATGGGTAGAATGTCTCGTATATGTGTTGAGAAGGAGAGACCCAGCTATGTCTTGAGGGAGATCGATCGACATCCATACATAACTGAAGGACAGGAAATAGGATGGGATAGAGAGAGAGAGAGAGAGAGGAGAGAGAGAGGGAGGGAGAGGGGTAGAGTGTTGGATGGGTGATGGGGTTGCTTCTCGAAGATGGTGGGAGATGCCTACTAGACAAACTAAGGGTGGAACTGCAATATTATCAATAAGAGTGGGGATGTGTTTCCGTGTGTGCCTGTGCGTGATAGATCTGTCGGGACACATCCATGGATGATGAAGGGGAACCATGTGTTTGGTAAGCAAACCTAACTAGATCGGTAGATCAATTGTTGTTTGTCGGAGGAAGGGAGAGACATAACTAATGAGGTAGATCGATCGACGCGTGGGGAAAACGAATTATAAGGACCTAGCTAGCTATATGTATAGCGGAAGATCGATCGATGTACCTCCATTTGTTAGAGGCAAATAAGGCCTGTCGAGACGGATAGACAGAGAGAATGGAGCTAGGAGGTGGTGCAAGAGGCCCAGCTGCTAGCTAGATAGGGGGAGGAGTGTGCGGTTGTGAGATCGATGAAAAAAGGGGCGAGAGTTTACACGTGTGTGGGACCGTATGAGAGACACTAGGCAAGGACACATAAAGGAGGATATTGAAGGTGCGTGTGTATGTTGTAGGCAGACATCGCTGGAGAGGTTTATCGATCGGTGTGTGTCGGAAAGGAGTTGTGGAGACTATCGGAGAACGACCTAAAGAAAACAAAATGAATGTGCGCGATGGATAGAATGCTGAGGGAGGGGGAGGGCGAGGAGGGCGTGTGCATGCACGAGAGAAAGTTAGTGGTAGCTACAAAGGTTAGAGGATTGTGTGGGTGTAAGAGACTAACAAAGATCATAATTTGATATGAAAGTGGATTCATATATTTGAATAGGAGATCATAGTGTTTTAAACATATGCAAATCAACATACAGTGGATTCAAAAAATCGAGTTCGAGTTCATATAGTACACATAGTTCATATGTAACTCGAGACTAATCATGTGGTGTGCTGTGAAGATAATACAGAAACGATGGTTTAACTTGACAATAATGACGATTGTAGATCTTATTAAAACAGAGAAATGGATTCAAATGCTTTGACTTCACAACAATGATTATTGTAGATCTTATTCAAATGGAGAAATGAATTCAAATTTAGTTCATATTGAAGCGGTAGTATATACGTTTGGAATGCACTAAAACGTTCATTTGAGTACTAGGTTGCATGCATTATAGACGTAGCGAAATATTTTAACTGAACATAACATGAATTCAAAGTTTTGAATGACATCTATAGTGCAAATTGATTTGGTACAATACACGTTAGGCTTGTCCGGAAATTTCAACCCGCGCCTTGTTAGCCCAAAATATTTAAGATATATCTTTGTCTTGTTGTGCTCCGACAACTCCCTCCATCTCAACCCGCGCCTTGCTATTCCAAAATTTCAACACGCGCGAAAACTCCCACCTCCTGTGAAATCCCGACACGCAAAATGCCCGTGATACCCCTGAACCGAAAGAACCTCCTCAAATCGGTGGGGGTACTTTCGTAACTTACCCCACATTTCGGGCAAGCGCGTCCCTAAGCCATGGTTCCCCACTCCCATCCCATCCGCACACCCATTCATACACCGAGGCCGGCAAAACCCGCGAAGCCCCACAGCCTCCTCTGTGTGCCACCCAGCCGGAGCCTCTTCCCTGACGACGTCGTCCACAGCAACACCTCGACATCCCTCATCCACCATACCGGATGAGGATCCGTCGTCGATCTGGTCGTCCCGCCGGTTCAGCCACCCCGTCCTCCACCTCCAAGGAGCTACCCCGACGTTCCCCTCGTCTTTCGCGCCACCTCCATTCCCACACCATCGTCTTCACCTGCACCACCGGAAGAGCATCATCATCACCGTTTCCTCGGATGAAGCTGCGGCCTAATCGGCGCCAGCAAAGAGGTTGTACATTAATTGCTGCATTTTCTTCTTGATTTGATCTGACGGTGCTGCCAGCGCTCGGTCCCGAGCCGACACGGTGCGACTCCATCCATGGCGGCATCATTGGCCACTTCCTCCACGACGTCGCTCCCTCGGCGGCGATGTCCGCATCAGTAGGAGCTGCTGCTGCTTTAGCTCTCGCTCGCGCTGCTGCTCTGCTCTTGCTCTCGATCCCCTGCTTGGTCTTCTCTTGCTCTTGCTCTTGCTCGCGCTGCTGCTCTCGCTCGTGCTCTTGCTTGCGTTGCTGCTCCGATTTAGCTACACTTCAGTTGACTGAATCGACTTTGTGTCAGTCGATTTTCAGGGGGTGGGGGGCTCGCCGGTGTTAAGGAAGAACCAGCCGCAGCGGGGAGGGGGGCTCGCTGGAGAGGTACCCCACTATCTATCTTAGGGTTCAGGGTGGGGGCAGTGGTCGCCGGCGGTGGTGGGGCAGTGGCGTGGGGATCGCCGGAGAAAAAGCTCGGCATGG
>LR738710.1:480891682-481011727 GCA_902687465.1 Secale cereale | reverse complement strand
CCTACAGGGATGGCCGGGGCGGCGGCGGACCGGCGGTGGGGAGTGTTTTCGGGGCGGGCCTGGCGGCGCACTGCCGGCCGCGGGCGGTGGGGAGCGGCTGTTTGGCCAGTGATGGCTGGCGGCTCAGGGGGTGGAGGTTGAAGATGAACTGTAGGCCCTTGATTTCGTATCCAACGGCTGCAAAATCGACTGACCAGAGATGAAAAAGTCAGTCGACTGACGTGTAGCCTCACCTCTAGTGCGTTCAGTTTCGACAGCAAAATTCAGTTTTGATAGTTAAATTCAGTTTCGACAACAAAATTCATTTTCGATAGTTAAGTTCAGTTTCAACAGTTAAATTCAGTTTCGACAGTTAAGTTCAGAGATGAGCGGCTGATGTATACATCTAGCGTGGTTATGTATTTTACGTCATCTATTGGAGATGCTATTAGAATTCCACTCAGGTTAACGTTGTCTCTCTTGTCCTGCTTCAGCCTCGGCGTCATACAACTCACTGGAGCTGCTCCAATGACGAAACCCTCCATCACAGCGGAGCAATACCTCGGGCTCCATCTCTAGACGCCTAAGATCTTCTTCCCCTCCTCTGATAGCCAAGTCAGCCGGAGCATCCTCACCGGCCAACCCAATCACGCTGACATCGACATGGCTTCACCAAAGAGGTTGTACACTTCTTGTGGTTTGACTTAAGCTCACCAAGCTTCTTTGCATCTTGTGATCTTCCAATTCTTTTCAACCAAACACCCAGATTGGCAGAAATCCTGTGTTTTTAAATTCTCTGTTTTGCACGTGCATTCCTATCCTATTCCTGTCTATTTCCTATCCCTGCATTGTTAGAATCCTCAAATTCAAATAAGCCCTTACACAATTACTTCTGTTACAGATATGTGTCAAAGAAAACCTTGTGTGGTTTGTCCTGCTCCTGCGGTGCTATGTTCCACCCCAGCTCAGCTGCTCCAACGACGAAAGGGTTCACCACAGCAGGGATCCGCTCTCCAGACTGTCTTTCGCCGCCTCAGATCTTCTTCCCCGCCGCCAGCAGCCATGACAACTGCATTACCATCATCAACTGAGCAGATGACCTTGAGGACTACACGGGTCCGCAAGAGAGGTCGCACTCTTCCGTGTCTGCTTACGTTATGCATCGCTTAATATGATGACATGCTACTTTATCGTCGTGTTCACCTATTAGACTCTGACTCAGGTCCAAACTTATGGTGAAACTTGAGTTTTAAATGGTTGTGGGGTACATATCGGGCCAGCAATCAGTACTATCTGTCTACTATCTGGTTAATCTCGGGTGTCTACTATGAGTTTCATGTTGGGTGCAAACAAACATTAACGAAGCCATTATCTGTATTTTTTAACTAAAGCTATTATCTGCCTGCTATCATTGGTTCTGGGTCTATCCATAGTTTGCCACCTTCACTCTGGATTTGTGCATGCACTCCTTACATAATCTCACTATGTTTTATTCCTATGCATGTCAGTTATTGTACACAATGGAACTGAACATGTAGAGCAAAAGAGACGAGCCTTGCGTGGCAACAAAATTTCATGCAGACGTCGCTCCATGGTGGGCGCAAAGGCAGCACCCCCTCCACCCATTTCGGATCGTAATCAAGAGCAAGATAGCTCCTCAGAGGAGGATTCAAAGACAGATGACCAGTCCTATCCCCCCCGAGGTGCATGCTCTAACTTGGCAGGGTTATGTTGCTCATATCGTGCGTATGGTGTCTTGCATTGCTATGTCATATGCTTAGTTTAGACATGATTTGTGTGAATGCCACCTGTTTAGTGTCTAATTACCATATATGTGAATTATGAAATGCCATCTTTTTGCAAGACATTATATATGTGAATTATGCAATGTTATCTTGTTGCAAGGCATTATATATGTGAATTATGCAATGCCATGTTGTTTAGCCAAGCATCATATATGTGAATTATATCATGCTGTCCTTTTTTGTATTTCTCATTGCTTTTGTCAACAATGTTTGTATATTCAACTGCTCTTCCTGTGCATCAGCCATTTGAATTGGTGATGGAGAAATCTGGAGTGAAAACAAGGTCTTTAGAGCAGACAATGCTACCTGTTGAAGCAGATATCTTGATGGTTACAGATAGCTCTTCAGAGGAGGATTCAGAGGCAGATGACCAGTCCTATTATCCCCCTGAGGTGTATTCTCAAACTTGGCAGGGTTATATTACTCATATCATGCATATGTTGTATTGCAATGCTTAGTTTTTACATCATATACACGATATTGAATGCCATCTCCTTAGTTGACACATCATATATGCGATTGCCCTCTGCTCACTTCCTTAGTATATAAATCATATATTTGAATTATATCATGCCATGATGTTTACATAGACAACATGTATCTGAATTATGGCATGCCAACCCATTTTCTAAAGACATAATATAGTTATGTCATCTCATCCTATTCACATAGTCATCATATTTTGAATTATGTCATTCTATTCGTGAATTATATCATGCCATCATGTTTCCATCGACAGCATGTTTGTGATTTATGGCATGCCAACCACTTTAATAGACACATCGTATTGTTATATCATGTCATCCTATTTACATAGTCATCATATTTTGAAGTATGTCATTCTATCCTATTTAGTTAGGCATCATACATGTGAAATTGTGTCATGCTATCCTGTTTAATTAGCCATCATATATGTGAAATTATGTCCTGCTATTCTGTTTGGTTAAACAACATAAATGTGAATTATTTCATGCCTTGGTTTCTTCCCTACTATCCATTGCACCTGTCTATCTTACAATGTCTGTACATTCAAATACTTTTCTTGTTTATCAGCCATTTCAATTGGAGGGGTGATGGCAATATCTGTGGGAGTAAAAACATGGTCTTCAGAAAAGATCGTGTTACCTGTCGATGGAGATAGAATCACGGTTGTACTTGCCCAAGAACCAGCCCCACCACACATAACCTAGACTCACGCAGATTGTACCCCTACCCAGTTGGATAGAGAACCAGCTGCACCCCTTCTAACCCCAACCCTAGCAGATAGTAACCCAGTTCCCTCTGACAAAGCACCGTCTTCACGACAGAGCACCCAAACACGGGCAGTTAGTAAGGCAACTGCAGTACCTAAAGCACGAGGACCACCACTCTGAACCACAAGTCAACGCTTAAAGCAGAAGAAGAATTGTTCTCACGTCAGGTTCCGTAGCTATGGCTCATACTACTTTGTTCTTGCATCACTGTATTTACTCATAAAAACTAATTTCAAATTTGAAGGATGCAACTGAAACTCCAATGGCGCAACAGGTATGTTTTAAACCTATTTCTTTAACGTGTTTGCTGTTGTAACTTGCTCTATGTTGATTTCAGTTTCAATTGAATAAATAGTTTTATTATCATGCCATGCACCTTACAAGTGTTGTTATTGTTGTGTAGTTTCCCACACTTATATTATGTCTAAGCTGCTTTGTCTTAAATAGATATGATTCGAATAGTATGTATCTTGATTTGGCAACATAAACTAGAATGATATAGACCATACAGTGACCATACGACATAGATATATGTTTTTTCCATGCTGTTATCCTGTCCACCTTACTACTGAACTGGTTTACCAAAATGACTTTCATATACTACATTGTAAACCTATGATGTGTTTGTTTGTTTCTCTTTTAGAATGCGGATAAAATATTGGAGAAGAGTACCCCGTTATGCAATGGTAAAGGAAGTAATGCAGATAAGCTTCAAGATAGTGAGACATCCCTGTTGGTCTCCAAGAAAGCTGATAAAAACTATATTGAAGACACTGAGACAACCACAAAGTCTTGTCTTGATGTAGTGTTCGAGTTACTCGCTACTACTGCTGGCACGAGCGCTTCGAACTCGCTTCCTGAATAAGTTCGGCTTCTTGAGTCTCAACTTCAAGTTGAAAGACATCGATCAGATGTTATGCGACAGCAAGCCGAAGAACTGAGGAAGTCCCTGCAGAATTTAGATGCATACTTTCTGGTGCAACAAGTGCTGGAGGATTTAAGTGCCAAACAAGAGAAAGTTAAGAAGCTTGCTAAGCATCTTGCCAGCATTATGGGTACCCAGGATATTGTTTCTTGAGCTCTTCTGAAGTGGTTTCAGTTCTAGACTTGTTTTGCTGCGGCGTTTATATGCTGCTTTGTTCCCTATATTTGCACTGGTGGCGAACGTTGATGCCAAGTGGATGTAATATGTGTAATAGCCGTGATAGCCTAGCATAAGTTGCTTGCCTACTTATGTCCTTATTGTCTTGTTTATTTGTTTTCTTGTAGTCAATGCAGTTCTTTTTCCGTGGTTTGCTAGTGGCCGCAATAGCCTATTTTTTAAAACTAGGCCACATTAACCATGGGCTACATATTTACTTTAGTTAACATGGGCCTCTTACGGGCCGTAGAAACAATGGGCCTTCTAAGGGCCGTAGAAACAATGGGCCTTATACGGGCCGTAGACACAATGGGCCTTCTACGAGCCGTATGATCTGTTGGCCAAACATGGGCCAATAACAGACCACATTATGGTCATAAATGGGATAGAGTTGAAATCGTCCGTTCATGGGCCGACCATAACGGGCCGTCGTTAATCGGCCGTATTTGATGACGCTATGAAAACGACCCAACGTATTAACAAGCCACAAACGGGCCAACTGTAACCACGGGCTGAATTTGGCCCACAAGTAGAAAATGACAGTAATGGGCCAAAAGTAAACGAATGCTGGAAATGAGCCCAAGAATAAATGGGCCCTGAGAAGGCCGAAAGATAACATGGGGTGGAAACGGCCCGACAGAATAATGGGCCGTTAATGGGTATAAAGTAAAACACTGCTCAATACGGGCCAGTTTTACCACGGGCCATTAATGGGCCGAGGGTTACTAAGGACCTGATATGGGCCGAATGACGTCATGGGCCATACATGGGCCGGAAATTAAAACGGGCTGGAATTATATTGGACACCCCAGATGACGCTACTGGCCTAATTCAGATAGGCCGTAAACGGGCCCTAGGTTAGCGGGCTGTAAATGGGCTATATGCGAATAGGCCATTAACAGGCTTGCCGTGGGCCGGCCCGTCACCTTTTGACCAAGTCAAACAGGCCAGCCTTTTCATAGAAATGGGCCTCTGTTAGGCACTGTTCATTACGGGCCAGTTTTACCACGGGCCGTTAATGGGCCGAGGGTTACTAAGGGCCTCATATGGGCCGAAAGACGTCATGGGCCATACATGGGACGGAAGTTAAAACAGGCTGGAATTATATTGGATGGCCCAGATGATGCTACTGGGCCTAATTCGGATAGGCCATAAACAGGCCCTGGGTTAGCGGGCTGTAAATGGGCTATATGCGAACAGGCCATTAACAGGCTTGCCGTGGGCTGGCCCGCCACCTTTTGACCAAGTCAAACGGGCCGGCCTTTTCACAGGAATGGGCGTCTGTTGGGCCATGCCACGTGTCGACGTATCATAGGCACTATGGCTCCAATGAGTGGATGACATCTGTTCCAACGGCGAGCCGACACGTGTTCCCTCCATCCAATGATGATTTTACACGTGGAAAATCCCCATTGGTCGGGGCTGTTAACAATTTATCGGATCCAAAACCGGACCCGATAGCTTAACGGCGTTCCGTTACGGTGGATGCCACGTGTTGGTCACCCTTGACGAAAGCACTTCTGTGACGCGCGATTTATTGTCATGGAAGTGGACACTTCTGTGTTGATAATTTTGGTAATGTCATGGAACACTTCTACGACAGCACAGGTATGATAAAATCGTCATGGATGTACATGCATGATAGAAAACATGACCTACTGTGACAAACACGTACCATCACGGAAGTGTATGTTTTTTGTAGTGCCTGTCTTCGGATGAAGTGGTCTATTCCAGATCTAAGGCCAGAGCGCACATGAGCGTCGACCCCTGGATGGAATCTGATGGTAGATCCGAAGTGTCTTCTTCATGCAGGTGGGGACCGGCAGCCGAGGCCGTGAAACCCTCAAAGATCGGATCTCCTCGGATATCGGTGATGTCGTTTAAACTTCCAAACCATATCTAGTGACCAGGGGCATAGCTGCCGACCTGCTCAAGGTGACCGGCCAAGTTGGCATGCAGCATGAAGTCGCCAAACGCGAAAAGCTGACCAGGAAGGAAGGTCTCCCAGGAGAGAGTGCCATTGTCAATCATAAGGGAAACCATTGATCATTGTGTCGACAACGAAGTGGAACTCTCAATGAAAGCACCAATGTCGGTTTCAAAACCGGCAGATCTCGGGTAGGGGGTCCCAAGCTGTGCATCTGAGGATCAATGGTTACAAGGGACAACAAGGACACGATGTTTACCCAGGTTCGATCCCTCTTAAGGGAGGTAAAACCCTACTTCCTGCTTGATTGAATTTGATGTGCATAGGGTTACAAGACTTGATCTACTTCAAGATCGTATTGGCTAAACCCTAGTTGTCTAGCCTAAGATTATTCTGATAGCCTCTACAGACTAAACCCCCCTGGTTTATATACACACCGGAGGGACCTAGGATTGTACAAAGTCATCTTGCAGATGAAGGAAACATTACACCCGGACACAAAACTTGCCATTCTACCCGGACACGGGGGATAATCTTCTGCTTTGTCTTCAGGGCCCATCAATCCAGCCCATATCGAGTAGTCCGGACACTCGAGGACCCCCTAGTCCAGGACTCCCTCAAGTGCATTGCGGATTCAACTCGAAGAGTGCCTCCCTACAAACCCCTGCGTATACAAATTTCATCACCCGAGCTAACCAGAGCGCACACAGAAATACGAACCTCTTATGTCTCTATAACATGCAGGCTCACATTTCAAAGCTGAAGTAGGAATATTAGAATCATATCGAATTTGTTTTTGAACAAATAAACTAAGGAATTATGAGTGGCATAATGTTTAGCTTCAAGGGTGGAGTGCTGGTAGTGCGACACAAAGCAAGTAGGCAAAGTGTATTCCATGTTAAAGATCATAGTCTATGTAAAAATGGATATGCCACTTTCTTTTTTATACAATGCAGTGCTCATTGCCCACACATGATGGAAGAGATCACACAGAGAAATACTATTCGCTCATGTATGCAGTTCTAGTATTTTGAAACAGGGTGGTCCACCCTAACAGAATATTGACAACAAATATGACAAGGCAAGCATACAGGTAGTGAATCAATCATTTCTTGTGAGCTTACTAGGACAAGTATGAAGAATTGTAACTGTAGTAAGAGACCGTCCAAAATCTGAATCAAGAAGTTGGCCTAGCACTTATTGTTTGCAACTAATCGACGTGAATAATTGGATATCATATGAAATGAGAAAGAAAGACAAGTAATATTTTCAACAGACCTAGCCTGCAGTAGTAATCTGGGTCAATGTCACTATGACAAACAATCCAACATGAATAGTGTATGTTCCTAGGGCTGGAATTTTGAAACCCTATGAACTTTACAGGTACAAAAGATTACTGAAATATCTGAACCATTAAGTGTAGGTATCACTCAGTACACAACAAACCCTAATGACAGTCCTGCCTAATGAGTAATTAATCAATTAGAAAATGGGTGATGGGGAGTAGCTGCTGAGGGTTGAGGACATATCTCAGGATAAATTGGGTTGGCTTAGTGGGTGATGCACATTTGAGCCCTAAACTGATTGGGAAGGTAGGCCCGGCGGCGTGCTCGGGCAGCGGTGAATCTGTTGGGTGACCAACTCCTGACCTCCTGTTAGTTCGGCGTCTCCTCCTAGAGTCATGCCGTCCGGGGAATGCAACTCGCCGATGAGGCAAGCGGCTGGGGGCGAGTAGAGATCGGAAGAGCAGCTCAACAGAGGGGAAACATGGTCTGGGCCGACACAAAATCCTAGGGTGGGCCGCGGCCCACCGTGGGCACCCTGGAGATCCACACCCTAGCGGCGAAGATGCATTTTCGAAACTAAAGTATGAACATTTAGCTGACCAATTAAACAACTCTATTTTAGTAATATCAAATTTGCATTTCAAGAACTAAGCTTGTTTAGCTTAATGGGTGGAGCAGTGCTATTATAACACAAAGGACGTAGGTTGATCGTATAGTGGTCATAAAAGGGGGGAAACCATAAGCATGATCAATTAAACCCTATTATGACCATGCCCTGGCAGATTTGAAGTTGCAAACCGCAGAAATGCCACTTAGCAACCATTGTTTGCTTCGGACTAAGAACTAAATTCTAAGAGCTGAAAAGATAGTACAGTAACCAACTTGCAATCTATTTTTTGGTTGAGATCAAAAAGTTGAGCATATATGAAGTAGTACCACCTCTTTTGCGGCGCCTTGTAGGCATCGGGGGTGCGATGGCTGTCAGTGGCATTGAAGTAGATCTACGATGGTAGACGGGTCCATCGGGGGATAAGTCCCGTTGAGGTGGACGGGAAGGACGTCGGAACTGCCCCAACAGGGAGGACGACAATGCTGATGATGCTAGAGGACGCGATGCAAGGCTACTGGTCCGTTGCCGTGGATGAGAAACACCCATCTCTAGCAGTGGAGGACGCGGTCTTGATAGGCGCTCCGACATGGTGGAGGACGGCGGTGACGGATGGGGGAGGCTGGTGTGGGGATGGTGCTCTAACGCGGACGGTGTATGAATGGGAAAATGCCGGGAGAGGTACGGGGAACCATGTTTTTGGGACACCTATCTGAAATATGGGAAAGTTACAAACTTAGCCCCCGTTTAGAATTTGGACGTCACATTGGTTGGGGATACGACGGTAATCTCCATCTCCCCGATATCTGCCTAGAGCGATTTTGGGCGAGGAGAGGGTGTTTTAGCACCTAAAGGTTGGCGCCCACTTTGTATGAACGGGGCTGATAGGTAGGGCAGTTGCGTCACGTCTGAGTGAAGTTACAAATCTGCTCCTATTAAAAATATTCACGTACATCGATTTCGGCCGAATCGAGTTTGTTTTACCCCCACCGTGTATGAATGGGGAAATGGAGGGAGAGACAGAGGTCTTTCGGACTAGCTTGAATCAAATGTGTTTTGTCGCCCACGTTTGGCGCCCACTGTGTGTGAATGGGCTAAGAGGTAGTTGTGTCATGTCTAATTGAAGTTACTAACCTACCACTACTGCATGATGCTGCTAACGCGACACTACGATCACATGCCCTTTGACGAAACTGTGTGCGATGCGTTAATCGCAAATGGTGATGTAAAAAACTGTCAAAAAACACGCAAAACATTTGCGTTGAATGATACATCAAACATGGTTTGGATTTTAGTTGCGTGTGCGATGCCGAGCATACGATTGATCCATACGAAGTGTTTGCGATCAGACAGAACAACAAAAATGGGCAGCCAGATCAAGGTGTGTGAGATATACGGCATACAGTTCGCTCTGATGAACCATTTGCGATGATCGAGGTGAACACAAATGATTCGACGTAACAAGATGTGTGTGATAGCCGGCAAACTGGTCGGTAATCAGAATTGTGTGCGATCATTATAGACAGCTCATACGGTCTTTTTGTGAATTGTGTGCTCGTCATGGCACACAGTTCAGCAAACCAACATGTGGGCGATAATGTAGAAGATCTCTGTCGAATACGTATTACTAACCGTCTGCGATGAGATTGACAGGATAAATAGAGATAACAAATTAATATGAGCAAACGAAAACAGAGATATGTACAGTCTGCTTAATTTAGTCCTTCTTCTTCTTTTTATTGTTGTTGGATGGCCCCGCGACATCGTCTTGTCGAGGACGCTTCTTGCCATTGACCATTGGCTTTTCATCGCCGTCGTCGTCATCATCGTCGTTCCTGTCATCATCGTCGTCCTCCTTCTTCGACAATTCATCATCATCATCATCGTCGTTCTCTTCTTCGTCTTCCGACAGCTCCTCATCCGTCTGGTTGTCATCTAACGACTCTGAAGGTGGCGTCCCTTCCATGATTTGGATATAATCGAGGTCTGGGCTCGATGTCGGACTCATGGAAGACGAACAGGATGATTCCGATGTTGACCTATCATTGGGCGCCGGACTGCTAGCCGAACTATCGTCCTTGTTGTTGCTCAACATGGATGCATAGTATGTGCTAGTGTGTGGCACGGCCTGCCGGGGACGATAAAGATGGTGGACACTTAAGCAGGGTATGCAGAGAAGAGGAAATGCCAATTGAAGCGGGGGTTGACGTATTCTCTAATCGCTGATATAATCAACAGCAATTATTTATACCCAGTCGCTCCAAATTCCCGAGGTTGCGCAGGACTTCTATTGGTTATTTGGCTAGCTTCTTTTTTCAGGACAAAAACAGGGAACGAGTTTTGGGATTATGCATCGGTACCAATACGAACGGAGTAGGACAGTTGGCAAGCAATACATTGAGCTCTTCTTATTGATAAAGCTAGTAGTAATCAAACTACAAAGGAAAAAAAGACAAAGGAAAATATCTGCACAAATCTTTGCGTAACATCAATGGCATAGTACCTAGATGTGCATTACTTAGAGCACATCTAGATGTGATTTAGCAATACTGTCAAACAAAACCCCCAATCATCATTGCAAACAGCGCATAGAACATGGCTAATGTGACAACCACAAGTACAGATGCTAGTTCCTTCTTGTCTCTTGCTTTCTTCTGTTGCATGTGATTGATTCTTTCTTGCTTCATCATACTAATTGTACATTCCAAATCAGCCAGTTTCTTCTTCAGCTTTACGTTATCTTCTGCGAGCTTGGTGATAACACTCCGAGCCCTGCCATGCCATTCTTCATCCAGCCAGTTAACAAAGGCACAAGCCTCATATCCCTGCCAATGTTAAATAGTATTTAGGATGAGCGGTGGCATTAACTCAAGTAAAATGATGAACTTAGCTAGTATCATGCATGCCAACTAGGAAATTTTGATGAGCTGTCATAGAATTAAATGAAGAAAGAGAGGGTTAAGTATCATATCATGATACCGTATGATAATAAATGATATGCTACTATGTACAATAAATAAAATACTACATGATATGAACTTATGATACTATGCGCACATTATGGAGGTAGTATCATATACTATAGAGGTAATGGGGATCGAGTATCATATACTAGTATCATGCATATGATACTAGAATATGATACTAGCTACCTCCGTAATGCACGCATAGTATCGTAAGTTCGTATCTTAGGTTGCCTTATTAATTGCCATGCATGACACAAAGTAGTACAACATTTAATATAATACGGTATCATGATATGATACCACACCCTCTATTTCCTCATTTAACTGTGTTCCACATCATCCAAAAAGTCTAGTTGGCATGCATGATACCGCTTATGATACTCCCATTACGACCAGCCTTAGGGTGGCCATAGTTGGGGTATCATAGCCGGTATCATGCACTCGGGAATAGCAAATATGATGATTTGGCAAAGAAGTAACACAAGTAGATACCGTAACATAATAAATATGCTATACTACTTTGTGTCATGCATGGCCATAAATACGGTCATCTATCATTGTCGGTGTACTAAGATAGGGGTACCTTAGTACCCCAACTTGTGCACGGGCGGTAGTAGCTTCCCGCGGTAGGGTTTACCACATGCTCGCCGGAAACCTTTCTGGTCCTTATAAAGCCATTCAAAAACAAAGTATGCAAGACAGAAGATTAAGGCCCCGGCAAGTGGGGCTTGCCGGGAAGGCCGTCCCAGGCTCAAGGTTATCTCATTAACGCAAGACCCTGGCAAGAGGAGCTTGCCAGGAAGACCAGAAGACTGCATCTTAGAAGACATGCCTCGGCGCACCCTGCGCCCCAGCAGGACTCGGGAAGCGACAAGCTCCCGGGCCCGGCAAGATCAAGACCCCGGCAAGGTGCTTGCCGAGGGAAGCCTGTGCTGTGTGCCCGCGCTCCAGCTCATCGGCCCACGCGTCGCCCTGGGGCCCTTCCAGGGACGCGTGGCGGATGGCTGTGCAGCCTGGGGGACACGGTGGCACGCCACGGTGACGAGGCTACCGCCGTGGCGAACGGAGACGCATGGGCGGGTGCTTTTGGGGTCGACGGTGACGGGCATTTAATGCCCTTGTCCCCCACTGTCAAGGTTAGGTGAAGATCACTGTTCATCCACTGTTCATGCACTGTTCCCGCACTGTTACAACTACCACCAAAGTTACATTTTTGCCCTCCTCTACGTTGACACCTGTCGGTGACCCCTTGAGCTATAAAAGGAGGCCCATGCACAACGTAGAAAGGGTTCGGAACCTAGATAGCTCTCTTGCTCGGTGTAGCTAGTTCTTCAAGCTCCCGAGCTCACAAACTCAATACAAACCAAGCAGGAGTAGGGTTTTACGCGTCCGCGCGGCCCGAACCTGGGTAAACTGCCTGCGTGTGCTCTTCGATCCGCTCTTTGTGCTCCCTCCGCTCCCTTACCGCAACGTACAAGGGGCTCCGTTCCCATAGGTGCTCGTGGTGGACAGTTTCCCCCGACATCTTTGGCGCGCCAGGTAGGGGGCGTCGAGGTTGTGCGAACCTGATCCGGCGCTCACGCGGGCGCAATCTACATCAACCTCTCCAACTTCATCAGCTTCATCAGCAACAGCAACATGGCCTCGAAGAAGAAGGCTTCGGAGGTCGCAGGTCCGTCTGCGTCTGTTCCACCGCCACCAGAACCAACGGTGGGTGGAGGAGACGCCAGCGGAAGGGTGGTTGCCGGCGAGGAAACTCACGGCGCCACCAAGTCCAAGGACAAGGCGGACGACCGGACCAATTCCAAGTCCTCGGTGTCTGTAGACGCGCCACGTCCATCTCAGCAGACGACAGGCCAGCAGCGCCGTGGTACAGGAGGTACCATCCGCTTGCTGGGCCAAGGGCAAACTGGAGGATCGCGGGACGCTCAAGGCCATCGCCCTGGCACGAGCAAGGCGCGGTCGCCGGGGCAGGAGATTGCTCCTTCTAACCCTGCTAGAAGTCCGAGCATATCTCGCTCCTCACACCGCTCGCCACCGCTCCCCTCCTCTCCAGCAGAAGCTCTCGCAAGAGCGCAACTGCTCCTCGATTTCCCTCCAGCGGCAGACAAGGCCGAGGACTGGAGGGCGACGATCCAAAGCCTGATCGCCTTCGCCAACAACGACACGCCGCAGCAGCCGGCGACATCGCGGCCATGGCAAGTCGACCAAGCGAAGGCCGACGGCGACAAGACCGCCGGGGGTGCGACCACCGTGCACTCCCCGCCGCGGAAGCAGAAGACGCCACCCCGCCGGATTAACGTCGACGACGACTCCACGGTGTCGTCGGATCCGCGGGCTCGTCGGGACCAGCGCCAAGTCCTCGACGATCGGCGGCAAGAAGATGCTCGGACGACAATCGAGCGCCGACAAGAAGCCCGGCGACAATCGGACCAGCGCGCTGGGACCGCTGTCGACATGCACGCGCCCGGTGAACCAGGCGACTTGCCGTATGCGGCAGGTTGCCCTGCATTCACCCGTGAGCTGCGGCGCGTCCAGTGGCCCAGCATGAAAAACTTCAAGCCCGACGTACCGGAGAAGTACGACGGCAAGACGCACCCCTCGGAGTTCCTCAGCATCTACACCATCGCGGTGCAGGCTGCCGGGGGGCGTGACGAGAAGATATTGGCCAACTACTTCCCGCTGGTGCTTAAGCCAAACGTCCGTTCTTGGCTTATGCACTTGCCGGAAGGTTCCATTTCTTCGTGGGCAGATTTGTGCCATCAATTTGTTGGCGCCTTCACGGGCAGCCACAAACCCCACGGCCAGGAGAGTGATCTCCATATCTTGGCCCAGAAGGAAGGAGAACCCCTGCGCAAATACATCCAACGATTCAGCCGCGTGCAACACAATATCCCTGACGTCCACCCCGCCGCGGTTATTAATGCGTTCCACCAGAACGTGCGTAACCGTCGCATGCGGGAAGAGATGGCCATGACCAAGATACGGGATGTCAGCGAGCTCTACGCTCTGGCTGACAAGTGCGCGCGCGCCGAAGAGGGAAGGAGACTCCCCGGGGAGGATGCTGGCGCAGGGGGAAGCGACAGCGAGGATGCCGCCCCGGCAAAGAAGAGCCGACGGCGGAACAATAGAAAGAAGAAGAACAAGGAGGTGCTAGTCGTCGAGCAGTCCGGCAAGGAGGCTCCCGCCAAGAAGGCACAGGCTGGCAGCTCCGGCAAGGAGCCTGCCCCTGTGGCGGCAGCCGACAAGCAGGACGGCTCCGACAAGCAATATTGTAAGATCCACCGCACCAAGGGCCACGACCTTTCCAACTGCAAGCGAGTCGAGTACCTCGTAGAACAGCAGAAAGCTGAATACGAGCGTCGCGACAAGGAGAAGGCCCAAGGTGGCGGAGGAGAGCCAAGAAAGAAGCGGCCATTCAATGGCCGGGGAGGACGCCGCGGCAAGGCCAAGCAGTGGCAAGGTGATCGACCTCCCCGGGGCCGCGACAAGGACGAAGAGGAAGACGACGACGACGACATGGAGGAAGGTGAAAACAGCGAGCAGGAGTTCCAGAAGGCCACAGAAGTGCTGTGTGTCGACGGAGGCGCCTCTCTGCACACTTCCCACCGCCAACTCAAGCAGTGGGTGCGGGAAGTAAACGCAGCAGAACCGCTCGTTGAGTCACGCAGGCTCTTGAAATGGTCCAGCACACCCATCATTTTTGACCTTGAGGATCACCCTGACCGCACAACTGCGGTCGGGTGCTTGCCGATGTTGGTCTCACCCACCATCCGCAACCTCAAGGTCACCAAAATGTTGGTTGACGGCGGGGCCGGCCTGAACTTGATCTCCTCGGCTGTGATAAAAAAACTCCAGATCCCAGACGGCGAGCTCAAAGAAACCGGTTCGTTCCAAGGAATAAACCCGGGGAGGAGCAAGCCGAAGGGCAAGATTACTCTGCCGGTGACCTTTGGCGGGGAACTCAACTTCAGGATGGAGAGGATAACCTTTGATGCTGCCGATATCCCATTGCCATACAATGGGATACTTGGACGTCCTGCCCTCGCCAAGTTCATGGCAGCTTCCCACTACGCCTACAATATACTCAAGATGCCGGGGCCGATAAGCGTCATCTCTGTCCATGGCGACAAGAAGGACGCGCTTATCTGCGCTGACAAGATATACCGGGATGCAGCAGCCGCGGCGGAAAGCAACACACTTGCCGCTGAAGCTCCCGGGGGGAAGAAGACCAAGACCAAGTCCGGCAAGTGCTCTAGGGCCCACTCCGGCAAACACACCTCTTCGGAGTGCTGCGCTGCCGTCGAGGACGTTCCATCGAGCTCCACCGGCAAGTGCAAGAAAGGGATGGCCGCTCCACCGGCAACCAAGAAGGTGTCCGCCAAGGAGGACGGCACTGGTGGTACCTTCACCATCAGTGCTACACTTGATAACAAATAGGAAAGCGCGCTCGTTGCCTTCCTGCGGGCGAATGTCGATGTGTTTGCCTGGCAACCATCTGACATCCCCGGCGTTCCCAGGAAGGTAATTGAGCACAAGCTTGCTGTTTGTCCTCATGCGCGGCCCGTCAAGCAGAAGGTCAGGAAGCAAGCCGTGGAGCGCCAAGAATTCATTGCTGAAGAGATCAAGAAGCTAGAAGCAGCGGGCCTGGTTAGAGGCGTGATCCATCCGACGTGGTTAGCAAATCCAGTTGTCGTGCGTAAGGCCAACGGGAAGTGGAGACTGTGTATAGACTTCACTGATGTGAATAAATCATGTCCGAAGGATCCATTTCCCTTGCCGCGCATTGACCAGATTGTTGACTCCACTGCTGGATGTGAGCTGCTCTCCTTCCTTGATGCATACTCAGGCTACCACCAGATTTTTATGGCCAAGGAAGATGAAGAGAAGACTGCGTTCATTACTCCATGTGGCACATATTGCTTCATACGCATGCCCTTTGGATTGAAGAATGCAGGCTCAAGATTTGCAAGGGTGGTGCATACTGCTTTTGAGCCACAGATCCACAGAAATGTAGAAGCTTACATGGATGACATAGTGGTTAAGAGCAGGAGCAAAGATACTCTGATCCAAGACTTGGAAGAAACATTTGCAAATCTGCGCAAGATTCAGCTTAAGTTGAACCCCAAGAAGTGCGTCTTCGGAGTCCCTTCCGGCAAGCTTCTCGGGTTCTTCGTGTCCCAGAGGGGGATTGAGGCCAATCCCGACAAGATAAAAGCCATCGAGCAAATTGAAGCCCCGAAGCGCGTCAAGGACGTAAGGAGACTTGAAGGTTGTGTGGCTGCCCTCAGTAGGTTCATTTCAAAGTCTGCAGAACGCGCCCTGCCTTTCTTCAAAATTTTGAAAAAGGCAGGTCCTATGAAATGGACTCCGGAAGCGGAGGCAGCGCTGCAAGACTTGAAAGGATACCTATCCTCCACTCCAATACTTGTCGCACCTAGGCCACAAGAGAAGTTGCTGCTATATTTAGCAGCAACCAATCAAGTGGTTAGTGCTGCGTTAGTAGCGGAGAGGGAGGCCGATGAGGAGTCTACACCACCGGCATTCGAATCCAACGACAAGCAGGGGGCTCCACCGGCAAGCTCTGGCCCCGACAAGGACAACTCTGCGCAGGAGCAAGGAGAAGTGCGAAGGAAGATGGTGCAGCGCCCGGTGTAATTTGTGAGTTCCCTCTTGCAGGGGGCTAGATCAAGATACTCCGGGGTGCAGAAGTTGCTTTTCGGTCTCCTCATGGCCTCGAGAAAGCTGCGCCATTACTTCCAAGCACATGAGATAACAGTGGTCACTCGCTTTCCGTTGAAGAGGATATTGCAGAATCCAGAAGCAACAGGCAGAATCGTCGAGTGGGCACTGGAACTTTCGAGTTTTGGTCTCAAGTTTGAGAGTACTTCAACCATACAGAGCAGAGCTTTGGCAGAATTCATAGCTGAATGGACCCCAACGCCAGACGAAGAAGTTCAAGAGACAAGCGTCCCCGTTCAAGAAGCGACAAGCGAATGGATGATGTACTTTGATGGTGCTTTCTCGCTGCAAGGCGCCGGTGCCGGCGTGGTACTCATAGCGCCCACCGGAGAGCACCTCAAGTATGTTATCCAGATGCACTTTCCCAAGGAACAAGCGACAAACAATACTGCTGAATATGAAGGTCTGCTTGCCGGCCTCAGGATTGCAGCTGAACTTGGGATCAGGAAATTGATTGTGCGGGGAGATTCTCAGTTGGTGGTCCAACAAGTAAACAAAAGTTATCAGAGCCCTTTGATGGAAGCTTATGTAGATGAAGTGAGGAAGCTTGAAGAGCACTTTGAAGGTCTGCAAATGGAGCACGTCCCAAGAGCTCAGAATGATATTGCAGATGGCCTCTCAAAGTGTGCTGCAATGAAGTTACATGTGGAACCAGGGACCTTCCTGCTCAAGCTGACTCAGCCGTCCGTTACACCATCAATTGAGCAGTCCAAGAAGAGAAAGTTGGTCTCCGGCGACTACTTGCCGGCGGATCTTCCCGAAGCCGCCGCCAAGGTCCCCAAGATCAACAACCAGAACGCTGAGGAACAGTTTGCTCCTGCAGATCCAAGGGTCTGTATAGTTGAAGCAAGTGTTCCCGACAAGCCTTGCCCCGGCGGGCTTGCCGGGGAACCATCAGCTCCGACAGAGCCAGAAGTTCTTGCCGTAGAAGCTGGGGTTCCCGCAGTGGCCCTCATGCCTTTAGTCCTTGCCGTCGAGCCACGCGCTCCGGCATGGGCACAACAAATCGTCCGTTTTCTGCAAACTGGAGAACTTCCCGACGACCCGGCAGAGATAGAGAAAATAACCAGGCAGTCAAGTATGTACCAGTTCGTGGACAATGAACTGTACAGAAGAAGGCTCAATGGTGTCAGGTTGAAGTGCATTTCCAGAGAAGATGGGCAGAAGCTGTTGGCAGAAATACATGGAGGCATATGTGGCCACCACATTGGCGCAAGGGCTCTTGCCGGAAAGGCGTTCCGGCAAGGGTTCTTTTGGCAAGAAGCCCTCCAAGATGCAACTGCACAAGTAACCAAGTGTGAAGCGTGCCAGTTCCATGCCAAACAAATTCATCAGCCAGCTCAAGCTCTCCAGATGATCCCTTTGTCCTGGCCCTTCTCGGTCTGGGGGCTCGATATCCTCGGTCCCTTCCCCCATGCTGTCGGGGGCTTTGAGTACTTGTACGTTGCAATCGACAAGTTCACAAAGTGGCCAGAAGTGGAACCAGTGAGAAAGGTGACAGCATAGTCAGCAGTCAGGTTCTTCAGAGCGATTGTTTGCCGTTTCGGAATCCCTAACAGGATCATCACCGACAACGGCACACAGTTCACTAGTCGCACCTTCATGCAGTACGTCCAAGACCTTGGCGCCAAGGTCTGCTTCGCTTCTGTTGCTCACCCGAGGAGCAATGGTCAAGCGGAGAGGGCCAATGCTGAAGTGCTGCGCGGGCTCAAGACAAGAACCTTCGATAGGCTGCGCAAGTGCGGAAGAAACTGGATAGAGGAGTTGCCGGCGGCTCTTTGGTCAATCAGAACGACACCAAGTCGAGCCACCGGACAGACACCCTTTGCTCTTGTCTATGGAGCAGAGGCAGTTCTCCCCACGGAACTCGTATACGGATCTCCTCGAGTACTCGCTTATGATGAGCTCGAGCAAGAGCAACTGCGACAAGATGATGCATTGCTCCTCGAGGAGGAACGTCTCCAGGCTGCTGTACGAGCTGCTCGATACCAGCAAGCCTTGCGCCGCTATCATAGCCGCAAGGTTAAGGCCAGGAGTCTCGAGGAAGGCGACCTTGTTCTTCGGCGTGTTCAGTCCGCCAAGAATTCCAACAAGTTGACGCCGAAGTGGGAAGGCCCTTATCGGGTGAGACAAGTCACAAGGCCCGGCGCTGTCCGCCTTGAGACCGAAGAAGGCTTACCGGTGAGCAACTCCTGGAACATAGAGCATCTTCAAAAGTTTCACCCATAAGGCGCGGTTGCCGTGATCCGCTCCGGCAACCACCTTTTGTATGAGTCTTGCCGCTGTCGCATGTAAACCTTTGTACAAAGCCGGGCGCAGATCCCGTGCATAAGTAAAGCTTTTGTGTTTCGCACTATTTGCCATTTTCCATGCTTTTCTTTGTTATTTGCATGCATTGTTTGGCATCTTGTGCAACACACATATCCGGTAAGCATTACCACGCCGAGAGGCCCTATACTTGTTTTCCCTCTTCTTTTTCTTTCCCTCTTAAGCAGAAGGAATGTTCCTCGCGCACAAGTTTGCCGGGGAGGAAGGAGGTGGATATGAACCAAGTGCTGTTCAAGAAAAAGAAGCTTACCGGAGAACGAACAGATTATGAAAGCTAAGTTACCAGAATTCGAGCAGTTCAAATTTTTAAATTTTAGTTATCTTCCTTGAACAACCACACTTTGTATGGAAAACCTGTGCGCGGAGGAACCTATCCGTGGCTAGCCGCACCCTTACTTTGTTTTCGAGTACGCTCAACGACTTAAGTGAGCTGCGACAAGTGTCGCGCCCTTGCTTCGTTTTCGAGTTCGCTCAACAAGCTAAGTGCGTTGCGACTAGCTGCGGCAAGGTTACTCGCCGGTAAGGCCTTTGTCAGCAGGCTGCTCAGAGTCCAGTACTCAGCGCTCGCGGCAAGGGCCCCTTGCCGGCAAGTTTCCTAAAAGCGTAGGGTAAAAAGCATACAAAGTAAAGGACCAAAGCAAGAGAGATAACACTGCATTGATTGATCAAAATAAGATAATATGTTACAGAGATAACTTGTCGCAATGACTGATAGATTCATGTTCATGGCACACTTTGCAGCAGCAAAGGAAATAAAAAGAAAGAGGCCTAATCTACGCGGTCGCCTTCACGTCTGGAGATCTTGTTCAGCTTGGCGATGATGTGGGCGACCTGCGCCTTCAGCGCCTCCAGATCTGCATCGGCCGGCAAGCTGCGGAGGACGTTGACGAGATTGATGCCAGGGTTGTGGTAGACTATCTTCGTCAAGACGCGCTCCAAGGTACCCGCACAGAGTTGGCGCGACTCCTCGGCCAGCTGCGCGGGGAGCTTCTCCTGCAGCCGTGCAAGCGCCGGCGCGATTCCCCTGAAGAAAAGACTTAGCTTGGCGCTGTGGGGGAGATTCGGGTCCGGAGAGTACACGAGGTGCTCCACCCTCAGCGCCATCAGCTCCTTGTCGATGTTGGCAGCAGAAGCGACCAGATCGTCCGTCCATTGCTCCACCGCCCGAGTAAAGTTGTTTGCTGAAGTGGCGGCGCTCTCCACTAGGCCTCGTTCCTTGCGGAGCTCAGCCTTCAGCTTCGTCTCGCGATCCCGGGCGGCGTCAAGCAAGCCAGTCAAAGTGGAGACCTTCAACTCCAAGTCAGCAATTGAATCCTTGGCGGCTTTGAGCTCGTCGCCCTGCTTGGAGAGGCGTACCTGAAGGTACTGCTCCAGCTGCGCCACCTTGGCCTCAAGATCCTTCTTGACGGTTTCCGCGGTGGCGGCGGCAGCTTTCGCCTCCTTCAGGGCCCCGCCAAGGGCCTGCTCCCGGGCGGTGAGGTCGTCCTCGTGGGCGTCGAGGTCGACCTTCCGCTGGTTGAGCGCTCCTTCTCGCCGGGACAGCTCTTCACCAACCAGCCGCTGCTGCTCCTCGGCCTCAGCCTTCTCCAGGAGGAACTCTTGTTGCTCTCCGGCAAGCCTCTCGCGCTCCTCCGCCAAGTCGCGGAGGGCCGCCTGGTTGGCGGCGCGGAGCTCCGCGGCGCGCTTCTCCAAGTCTGCTCCAGCCTTGGCGGTGAGGGCTTCACGGGAGTCCAGCTTTGCCTGCCTGACCCGGTAAAGGGCCAGGAGCTGGCGAAGTAGCTTCTCATCCTCGGGCCCGTCGCTCCCGCCAGGCGCCTCAACAATCTTCAACCCCGCGGAGGCGAGGACCTCTCCGTCAAAGGTCTCTCCCTCCACGGGGGCTCGCGACGAAGACGCCCACGGGACCTGTATGAAGACTCCGTTGGGCGCTTCAAGATAGACGCCCGACCGCTCCGTGGACGCGGAGGGGTCGGTGGCCGGCGCAGCGCTTGACGCTCCTGCTGCCTCCGGGTCAGCAGTGCGGTCGCTGGTCCCTTCCTCGCCTGCAGCGTCTGCGGTCGGCGCGGTCTCCTCAGCGGCAGGCTCGTCGGCTCCTGCCATGCCCTCAGTAGCAGTGGCGTCGCCGCCGCTGCCGTGCGCCTCCTCCTCGACGGTGACCTCCGTCTCCATCCGCTCCGGGGGAGGAGGATCTACCAGAAGAAGAAGAAAAGAAAAGATCAAGCAAATATCCAAAAAGACAAGTCCAAGAAGATAAAGCTGCAAGACTTACCTTCGCGGACTTCCTCGACGATCGGCTCCCTCGCCGGAGAGTCCTACCTTGGCGGTGGAGCGGTGACTCCTGCTGGCGGAGGGCCGCCCGCGCCCTCCCTTGGCAGGGTGGCCACCCTCGTCGGGCTGCTCGCCCTTGGCGGGGTACTCGCCCTTGGCGGAGTACCCGTCCTTGGCGGAGCGCTCTCCCTCGCCGGGGAGCTCGACCTTGGCGGGGAGGGTGGAACCCGTGGCTCGCCGGAGGCAGTCTCCGGGCGCTCCTGCGGCTGCGGCTCCATTTTTGCACAAGACAAACAAGGCAACAAGACATTAGTACAAAGTGAAAACCACAAGCGCGCCCGACGAGCAGAAAATCCAAAACCCAGACTTACGCTGGGGGCTGCGCTGGGGGCTGCTCCTCGGAGCAGCAGGTTGATCCGGCAAGTTCGTCGCCGGTGCGTCCTCTGTCGCCGCGATGGGCGAGTCGTCGTCGACCTCAACCACAGGGATCTTGGCCCTTTTCGCCATCCGCTAGGCCAGGGACCTGAAAGCGAAGCAAGGACAAGATCAGAATCATCAAAGAAAGAATCAAGACAAAAATAAAAGAAGTTACAAGCAGCAAATACTTACTCCTCTTCCTTGTCATCGTCGGAGCTGAGGGCGGAGAAATTGAACTCCACCTGAGTTGCTCCCGCGCGAGGAGCAGGAGGAGAAGGCTCCCTCGGGCGCTTGGCGGTCTCCGGGGCTGGGGGCTGCGAAGACCCAGCCTCCGTTGGCGCCGGGGCCCGAGGAGCAGGCGGAGCGGCCGCTTCGCTCCGGGAGGATCCTCCTCCGCTTGGCGCTGGTGTGTGGGGCGCCTCCGTCGCGGTCTGGCTCGCCCTGGTGGCGCGCGTCGCCCGGCGAGCTGGCTGCTGTCGGGGCGCTTGCGTCCTTGTCGCTGTAGCCGCCTTGCGGAGGCGCTTCAACGGTGTTCGCTTGGGACTTGCCCGAGGCGGGGAGTTCTCTGAGGACGAGGAGGCGTCGTCGTCAAGCCCCAGAGATCCACCGGTGTCTTCATCGGCCTCGACGTCCTCCTCCTCTCCTCCAGCAGGCCCGCTGGGTCCAGCATCCTGCCTTGCGGCCTCGCTCCCTCCGGTGGCTCCGCTCCCTCCGGCACCTATGTTCCCTCCGGCAACCTCGCCTCCTGCGGCGGCCTCGCTCACAACCCCGGGGATCCCGGCATGCCTCAGGGAAGGAACCCCGACAAGCTCGTCGGGTGGAAGCTTAAGCAGCCTGCGGATCTCCGCCTCTTCTGCTTGGCGCACATCGTCCGCGGTCTGCGCCTCGTCGACGGTGAATCCGAAGTCTCCTGCCGCTGCGGCTGCGGCGGCCTCTTCCATCCGGGAAGCAATATAGGCTATGTCCCGCTCCGTGGTGGCCCGGGTGAGACCCTTGATCTCCTCGGTGTTCTTCGGCACCTCGACCAAGTTGTCGAAGAAGCTCAGTACTGTATCTCCCGGAGGCTGGATCCAGGTGGGGACGATGCCGTGGGAGTCGCACTCCGGCATCACTGCGCGCAGGGAGTCACAGGCAGTGCTGTTGCACAGCGGCACTACTCCCATGGCGGGTCTGAACCACTCTGGGTGCGCCGGGTCATGCTTGAAGAGCTCTCGCAACATTCCCTTCAGCTCCAAAGCGGTGAAATTGAAGTTCAATCCGCAGCGCAATCTCATGATATCCGCCGCGTTGCCGAATTCCCAGGCGGGCCTTTTCCTCTCTTGTAAAGGGGCAATACGGCGGCGGAGGAAGTCTGCGCCAACCTCTCCGATGGTCAGATTGGCGGCCCGGAGACGGATAATCCTAACAAGGGCGATACTGAGTCTGTTGTCTTCTGGGGCCAGTTCACTCCAGTCTCTCCCGCGCACTATGGCAGTTGTGCGCGGCGCGGTGAAGGGCTCCGGCTTGTCCTCCACCACCCAACACCAGTCTGCGCGCCATTCTTCCCACTTGCCGCGGAGTTCTCCTTTCAGATATGAGTCCTTCTTATTCAGGCGGAAGATCCAGGAGATACCGCCGGAGAGGGGAGCGCCTGCCTCTACTCTAGGCATGAAGAAATGGCGAAAGAGTGCTACGTTTGGATGGATCCCTATGTAGTTTTCGCACAGATGTGCGAAAACGGCCATCGTAAGGATGGCATTGGGGGTGAAGTCTAGGAGGTGGAGGTTGTACGTGTTCATAATGTCACAGAAAACTCCGAAAACGGAGGGCACAACCCACAATGAAAGAAGGCAGCGAAGAAGAAATACCCGCCGGGAACCAGATCTTTGGCGGTGGCGGGGAAGACTCTGGTGCGGGGATGAGCCTTGGTCTCCCCGGACCAGAAGAGGTAGTACTTGTTCCACAGCTCCCTCGCGCTGAGCCGCGGCGCGAAGACCACGTTCCTCTTCCGCAGGGCGGCGAGCTTTGCCGCCTGCTCGGACTTCTCCTTCTTGGTCTTCTCCGCTTTCGCCTTCTCGCTCTTCGAAGCCATGGCGGAGGCGGTGAGGGAAGGGGCGAGAAGCTCGACGGCGCCGCGGATGCGGAAGACGGCGGAGGAGGGGTGGGGGCAGAGAGCAGCGGAGGATTTCTGGAGGTTGAAGAAGCAATGATAGCGAAGGAGGGAAACTGCCCCTGCTTCCTCTGCTTTTAAGGGGGAAGTGGGGGACGCTCCGCATTTCCCATTAAAGAACAAGGCCACGATCTCTCCCACGACGCCGCAATCAACGCGTGCCGTTAGGGATGGGCGCGGCGGATACGGAAGGGGATTCGGCGTGCTGTGGGCTGCGCGTGCCCGTGCACTGTTTTGGGCCTGGCCCAACAGCGCTCGGCACCGTGTGTGGCCCAGGCCCGGGGGCTCCTGTCGGTGTACTAAGATAGGGGTACCTTAGTACCCCAACTTGTGCACGGGCGGTAGTAGCTTCCCGCGGCAGGGTTTACCACATGCTCGCCGGAAACCTTTCTGGTCCTTATAAAGCCATTCAAAAACAAAGTATGCAAGACAGAAGATCAAGGCCCCGGCAAGTGGGGCTTGCCGGGAAGGCCGTCCCAGGCTCAAGGTTATCTCATTAACGCAAGACCCTGGCAAGAGGAGGTTGCCAGGAAGACCAGAAGACTGCATCTTAGAAGACATGCCTCGGCGCACCCTGCGCCCCAGCAGGACCCGGGAAGCGACAAGCTCCCGGGCCCGGCAAGATCAAGACCCCGGCAAGGTGCTTGCCGGGGGAAGCCTGTGCTGTGTGCCCGCGCTCCAGCTCATCGGCCCACGCGTCGCCCTGGGGCCCTTTCAGGGACGCGTGGCGGATGGCTGTGCAGCCTGGGGGACACGGTGGCACGCCACGGTGAAGAGGCTACCGCCGTGGCGAACGGAGACGCATGGGCGGGTGCTTTTGGGGTCGACGGTGATGGGCATTTAATGCGCTTGTCCCCCACTGTTAAGGTTAGGTGAAGATCACTGTTCATCCACTGTTCATGCACTGTTCCCGCACTGTTACAACTACCACCAAAGTTACATTTTTGCCCTCCTCTACGTTGACACCTGTCGGTGACCCCTTGAGCTATAAAAGGAGGCCCATGCACAACGTAGAAAGGGTTCGGAACCTAGATAGCTCTCTTGCTCGGTGTAGCTAGTTCTTCAAGCTCCCGAGCTCACAAACTCAATACAAACCAAGCAGGAGTAGGGTTTTACGCGTCCGCGCGGCCCGAACCTGGGTAAACTGCCTGTGTGTGCTCTTCGATCCGCTCTTTGTGCTCCCTCCGCTCCCTTACCGCAACGTACAAGGGTCTCCGGTCCCATAGGTGCTCGTGGTGGACAGTTTCCCCCGACAATCATACTACTCTACGATACTATATATGCACTATGAAGGTACGTACGTAGTATCATACACTAGTATCATATGCGGGATACTATGTTATATGATACTCCCCACTATAAGGCTGGCCATAGTGGTGGTATCATAGCCGATATCATGCACTCGGAAATAGCAAGTATGCTAATGTGGCAAAGAATTAAAGAAGATAGAGACGGTTAGAGTAACACATAGGTAGATGTCGTATCATGTTGAATGTGTGATGCTAATTTGTGTCATGCATGGCAATAAATATGATCATCTATGATACTACTCTATTATACTATGCACTACAATTAAAGGTAGTATGATACACTATTATCATATATATATGCATGATACTAGTATATGACACTCTCCACTATGAGTAGCCTAAGTATATCATAACTAAAACACTCACATGTAGTCGTAGTAGGGTTTTTGACTTTATATGCACTAAAATGCAAGGTAAGTGCAAAGAATGCCTTAAACATAGCAGACGAGACCTAAAATGGACCGGAAAATCAAACCAAGGGTATATCCGCGATTGTTTACCATGTTTTTTAGGCGGAACGATGTAGTTAATGACGATTTGGAGTCCGAAGTGCCGCATCTCCTTTTGGAAACAATAATCCTTCCTGTGAGATGCTCCGGTATGCAAGGTGCAAGCACCAAAACTTGTGCCACACTTTACCAATTATTTCCATGCGAGCACCAAAATGCCACAATGACACAATGATTTCCGTTATTTTCCGGACTCTGTATGCATTTCAAATTAAAATACCAACAAGGCCTACGCCTCTGGCCGCACCCTACGGCCGAACTATTTGAAGTTTTTTCCCGTATCTGGGACAATGAATGAAAACTCACAAAGCGACACACAAATGATCTTGCTAACACCCATGTGTAGTTGCGACTATATATATATATATACAAACGAGATCTTTTTTTTTTGCATATTCAATGTTTGAGATTGCTAGCTAAGCCTGCCACCTGGTAAAATGTACTAGAAAATCTAACCATAGGGTACAATCGTGATTTCTTACCGTAGAAAAAAATTGGAGGCAAAACAATGAACTCATGTTTTCATTCAAACAAAAATATGTTTTTAGTTAATGTAAATATTTTTAAATAGCACACGGTTCAATCACAGAAGCCGTGTGTCCACCAAACCATGGCCCATGCCCCCCTCCCCCAGCCACGCGCACGATCTGAGTCGTGTGTTCTGATTGGCCAGAACCCAAACCCCACGGATCATACATCTGAACCGTTGGTTTCTCCTTGATCGAACGGTGATCCTCATCCCTTTTGGTAGCACATCCAGTTCCGGTCGAGATTTTATTTATATCCACAAATTGCACGTTAAATTCAAAAAATATCTTAAATATAGCAAACGATACCTTAAATGTGTTAAAAAATCAAATCCGTGGTATAATGGTGATTTCCTACCATGGAGATTTTTATGAGGCCAAATGATGAAGTCACCAACTACTGGAGTTTGAATTGACACGTCTCCTTTTGGAAACCAGGGTCCTTCATGTGAGATGCTCCAGTTTGGAAGGAGCGATCATCAAAACTTGTGCCAAACTTTACCAAAAAGTTCCCCCGGGGTCGTGAGAGCACGCCACTAACACACACCGATTTTGATGATGTCTGGACTCCACTGAATTCCTAGTTATTAAAATACCTTGCGACCAAAATGTTTGAAACTTCTCTCTGTTTCTCAGACAATGGATGAAAACTCGCAAAGCAACACACAAATGATTTGTACACCTTCTTTGTTAACTCACACCCAGATGTAGTAGTTGTAAAACAGTTTTGAATTTAATTATATGCACTAAATGCAAGGTAAGTGCAAAAAACTGACTTAAATATAGCAACGAGAACTGAAATGGGCAGGAAAATCAAACCTAACGTATATACGTGAATGTTTACCATGAAAAAATTCAAGGCGAAACAATGTAGTCACTGACAATTGGAGTCCAAACTGTCGCGTCTCCTTTTGGAAACTATGATCATTCTTGTGAGATGCTCCGATTTGGAAGGTGTGAGCATAAAAACTTGTGCCATCTTTACCAAAAAAGATCCATGTGATCATGAGAGCATGCCACGGCTACACACCGATTTTCGTTATTTTCGGACTCTATATGCATTTCGTGTAATTATAATACCAACTAGGCATACGCCTCTGGCCTCACCTTGCGGCCGAACTATTAGATTTTTTCCATTTCTCAAACAATGAATGAAAACTCCCAAGGTGACACACAAATGATCTTGCTAGCTAGCACCCACGTGTAGTTGCGACTATAGCAAACGACTCAAATATATCAAATGATACCTCAAATGCATGAGATATATCGAACCATAAGGTACAATGATGATTTCTTACCGTGGAAAACAATTTGGAGGCGAAACGATGAACTCTTGTTTTCATTCAAACGAAAATATGATGTTACTTCATGTAAATGTTTTCAAATAGCACATGGTTCACTCACGAAAGCCGTGTGCCTACCAAACCGTGGCCGATGGCCCCCTTGCTACAGGCGCAATCTGAGTCATGTGTTCTGACTGGCCAGAACCCAAACCCCACGGATTGTACATCTACACCTGTTGGATGCTCCTAGATCGAACAACAACACTCACCCCTTTCGCCAGAAAATGCAGTCTGGATAGGATTTGATTTATATGCTAAAATGCACGGTAAATGCCAAAAAATGTCTTAAATATAGCACACGAGACCTGAAATGCGCCAACAAATCAAACCCATGGTATAATGGTGATTGCTTAACGTGGGAAAAAATTAGAGGCTCAACGATGAACTCACGTCTTCATTTCAAAATTAGTAAAACTTCATTTCAAACGAAATTATTATCTTTGTGCACACGAGCGCTTACAGGCAACCGTTTGCATGGGCCTTTCCGCTAGGCGGCCAGGGATATTTTTCACCCTTTTCATCTAGGCCGCCAACACCCGCCCACGGCCCACCCGCGTTTCACTCAACTAGTCCACCCAATCTCCATCGCCATCTCCCCCCCTCCCCCAGATCCATAGCAGAACCCTCTCCGGCGCCGGCATGCTCACCTCGGCCGTGTGCCCGCTCTTCGACGTCAAGCCTACCTCCACTGCCGTTCCCAACACGTGGCTGCTCGTGCCTTGCCATCTTCGTTTGCTCGCCAGCCAGCCTCTAGCATATTGATCATGTAACCCTCGCCTCTCTTGTGGTCTGGCCGGTTTGCATTAAGAAGCCTGTTAGTTACTGCTCTGCATCGCGCTGAGGCATATTTCCTCGCAATCCCTCTTCCTATTCCGTTCTGTATGTTCCCAAACTGGCTATAAAATAAGGGAGAGCGTATATATGTTCATTATGTACCTTCCTAACTACTCCCTCCGTCCAAAAATACTTGTCATCAAAATGGACAAAAAGGGATGTATCTAGAACTAAAATAAATCTAGATACATCTCCTTTCATTCATTTTGATGACAAGTATTTCCAGACGAAGGGAGTAGTACATATAAGCTGTATTTGTTCCAATAAGTTACTGCCGATTTACAGATCACGGGCGCCCGAGTCACACAAACTTAACAAGTTAGCCGTACATTTCCTAAATTATTGCATGACTTGTTTAGACAGCTTGATACCAAGTTGTTAGTTTTATGCTTATCCTCCTTGCCTGTTTCGCATGTGTTATCTGTAGATGCCGATTACCAGCTACATCACTCATGCTTTAGGTGATGTATCTTCATCTGATTCCGACAACCCTAGGTCTTCAGCAGATGGTGAGGGATCAAGTAATCATGAACGGGATAGAGCTGCAGCAATTACCCTTTCGATTAGGACTTGGAGGAACGCTCCAAGGAAGCCCACACACCAGCCTAAAGGTGTATATGAAGTAATCAATATCGATTTAAAGTCTTGGGCTCCAACGAAACCAGATAAAGCACGCACAAGGTTCATGAGTGTGTGTGGATTTGTAGGCAGGGCGAGGCTCAAAATTAATCTGTCGGGGTTTCGGAAGGCTGACACAGAAACACAGTGAAGGATAGTCCCGGAGATCACGGATCACTTCAATGTTCCAGAGCAGTGGAGAATACAGGTGGAACACGCTGCACTGAAGAAGGCTAGGGATGCTTTGAGAAATTGGAAGCACGTGATGTACAAGAAGTACTTGAGTGAAGGCAAGGACCCAGTCCCTGCATACCCCCAAATTACAAAGGCAAACTGGGCAGAATTCAAAATGGCCAGGGCAACTAAAGAGTTTGCTGAGAAGAGTGCCAAGAAATCAGAACTTTAGAAGAAGAACACACACCCCCACCGCATGGGTGTGGCAGGATACTACAACATGAAACTGATATGGGACCAGGAGGACAAAGAAGCAGTAGCGGCGGGTGGGAACCGGCCTTTTGTGAAATCAGGGGCGAACGCGTCAGAGACTACTTGCAGGCACATGCAAGGAGGTGTGATGACGAAACTTATTACTTTGAAAACTCACGTGACGAAGAACTGTATCAAGTGATGTTAAAGGCTTCCAAGATCCCTAGAAGGTTCTACAGGAACTCAGGGCCATGTGCCATTCTGTCCGATGCTCTAGAAACAAGAGAGCCCCCTGGCCGCGCAAGGGGTATAGGTGTGAATGTCCCGCACAAGAGGGATTTCACACTCAACAAAGAAGAGAGGCTCAACATGAAATAAGCGAGGAGTGAAATGAAGCAGAATGAATTGTGTGAAAGGTTGAGGAAGGACATGTATCCGACTGTTCAAAAGGATATTGAGGAGTCAATGATGACGCGGAAGACTCTAAGAATGACAAATAGCCAGCGGAAGGGAGGGGATGTGGGCATGGAGGATGCTGCTTATTGCGCGACAACACCGCACAAGAGTAGTTGTGCATCAGCTGACCCCAACAACACTGAGACTGCAGCTGCTCATGATGATGCTATATCTGATCTATGATGGAATGAAAGACAGACTGAAGGGCATGCTTACACATTATGAAGGTCATTAAAATGTGCAACAGCCTAGGTGTGCCCACCCTTCTTGGAAGAGGGCCTCTTGTTGGACAATGTTCCATTGAAGCCGGGTTGTCTGAAGTGCTACTTGACTGAAGTAAAGCCCGGATTCAATGAATTTGCCCGGAAGAATGTCCTAGGAGACTTTGATGAGCAAAGGACCTTGGGAGAAACACTATTACATCACATCCAGTGGCCATGAAAGGAAATGGAGTTCATCGATGAGATCCATGAAGCCCCGCCAAGAGCAACCAATGTCGCCCCTTGTGACAGCCTGATTTTTGCCCTCTTTTATTTGCCTGAGTTTTATTTGGATTTAATTTGAACCTTCTGATTTTTGAATCTTTTCATATGGACTTAAACACTTGGGTACCCTTGGCTTTCACCCAAGTGCCTCATATCCATTTGAAAACATCCTTTCCCTCTCGTTCACCCTAAAATAATTATTGGAATATTTTTCTTTATTGAAAAATATTCATTTTTCCCTCCAAAACCCTAGTTAAGCCCATTGTGTTCCAAAGCAACCCGAATTTTTCTGGCCCACAAAATTCTGAGGAAATTCATAAATATTATTTGGACCCTAGGACACATTTCTGAGCAAAAATATTGCACCACTTTTTGGAATATTTTTGCTACAGAAATTATTTTCTATTCTGGACAGAAATGGTAGTTTCTACAACAACTACCATTTTACTTGCTCCATTGCTTGTGAAACTCCTTGTGCATCTTTTCCTTAGTAAATTAGGACTAGCCTCCAAAGCACAGCCTCCAACTCTTAGCCAATTTACCTCAGTAAACTCTCAAAGTTTCTGTCTAGAAACTTACCAGCCGTGTGAATTTCATTCTACTGCGTCTGGACCCAAACTAAACATGTGTAACTCTCATATCTACCACGAACAACACGCCAGACATGATCTTTGGCACCAAGTCGGCTAGTGGGCAAAGTTCGCGTGGTGACCACGCGTGTGCACCATGCCAGGCTGCTTGTCGGCACGCTCTGGATGCCACTGAGCGCTCTGTTTCACGCGTGCTTGCCTCCACGCCTGCCAGAGCTTGTCAAACCGCGCCACCATCTTCGTCTTGATCTCTACAGCGCCCCTTGGCACTCGCCGACGCCGAAGCTCGCCGCAGCGAGCACGGGCACGGTCCGGCCAAGGCAACAGTGCGGGGCGCACTATGCTCGTCGCCACCCCAGCACCCCTGTGCTCGTCTCTGTCCGCCCACCACTCCCGCGTGAACCCCGTCACCATCTCCTCCTCTCACTGACGCCATTCGTCGCCGGGCGCAGCGTCCAGGTGTCGCCGTCGAAGCCCCGTTTGCCTCTCTCGGCTCGCCTATATATAGGACCCCTCCCAGCCTTCCCGAGCACCCAGCTCCACTCCCACACACACCACAACTGCGTAGAACCCCGTGGCCCGGCTGGGCAGGCCACATGCCGCCGTCCCCGAGCTCGAGCTCGCCGACGATCCCCTCGGGTCGTCGCGGTAGCTCCAGACCCTCTCAGGCAAGGGCAACCCTTCTAGAGCCTCTGCCACTCTCTGGTGGTGCCGTTCCACCTAGTTGGAGCTGCTGGAGTCGCTGTTGCTCGCCGTCTTCTTCAACTCCGGCGACCACCCCGTTCTGCCTCCGCCTGCGAGGCCATTTCTGACACCGTCCGACCACCCCTAGCTACTCTACGGGTACGGGAAGGTGCGCCTCGACCTCCTCTGTCGATCTATCCCTCCCATCTTGGCCAAGGAGCCCGCGTCGCCAGCGTGCGCTCCGGCGAGGCCGCGGCCGTCCCTGTTCTTCTCCCTCTCCCCCCCTCACCTGACTAGCGGGGCCCGCTAGTCAGCCTCTCTGTACCCGCACGAAGCGGTATGAGTGGTGGAGCCCTGGGCCTTTACGCCTTCGACGTCACCCCCTGTTCAGTCTGTTTATTTAAATTCCAAATTTAAATATATTCCAGAACACTTGAAACAGCAATAACTTTTTAACCATAAGTCCAAATGAATTGATTCTTTTTGCATTGTGTTCTTTGTAAAGAAATCTTGCAGCACACCAAAAAGGAGACTATTTGGTGCTGTGTAGATTTTCTGGTGAATTTTTGTATGGTTCTTGATATTTTCTTTTTGTACTTTTAATTATCTTTCAGAAGGTGAAGCTTGTCTTGAGGATCACCAGTTGGCTTGTGAACCTCACTTTCACTAAGGCAAGCCACACAACCATTTTCATGGTGCCATTTCAGTATTTGTGATTTTACAACTAGAATTAATTATTTAATTTATGCACATGAATTATTTTTGCTATTTACTTTCTGTTGGTTGCTGTATTTAGTTGTATTATTTAGTTTACAGAAAGTTGGAAGTTGGTTTAAGTGAATATGATGGCTAGAAGAAAGTTCGATCATGGAGAACTAATATGGATATGCATATAAATAGCTATGTGAAGTTATTTTTTTATTTTTTTTCCTTACATAAGAACTATGGTAAAATTTTGCTAGAATATATTATGTGTTTAATTGGTAGTAAATCATAACCAGAAGAATATTGGAAGTGGTGATGCTTGCTTTCAGTAGAGTAAAGTTGACCCAGTTATTTTTCTGTAATGCATTTGGTATGTTGAATTTCCATGTCATTTTATGACACCTGTTATTTATTCTCTTTAAGTTGAACATGTTAATAACTCAACTTGAATAAATTGTTGACAGGATCATGGTGCCACCGAATCGAGTTTTCCCAGTGCAACCACATTTGACTTTATGGGAAGGTCTTTATTCGGTCTGTTTTCATGCCTCTGGTCGGTACCTCCTAATAGGGAAGGTTATGGGCATGCGATACCCTGGCCCGGTAAGCAGACATAACCTTGTGTGCCCATTGTTAAGTCTATGGTACCGAGTCCCCGCTTGGGATAGTTTCTGTTTGGCCACGACGGTGGTCGGTGTGCCTTTGGTAGGCACGGGGCCACCCAGGACTATTCCAGTGGGGAATGAGTCGGAGTGGCTGGGAGAGTGTCATGGCAATGGAAGAGTTTTGTCAGAACGCCGTTGGTCCACCCGAATGGGAAAGCGAGGCCATGGGTTCCGTGGTGTGGGTACAGTGCACTACCTCTGCAGAGTGTAATTAATCTATCGATAGCTGAGTCCACGGTCGCGGACACGCTCGAAAGTAAGTCACACCATGGGTCAACATTTAATAAATTTTTGCCCACTAAGTTCTAAATTTTTGTACTGTAAAATGGTGGAAGAGCCACCGAGATGATTTGAGACCAATTATGGTCAGGGTTGTGATCGCCAGAAAGATCACGATTTATGTCCTGTTGAGATGAACAAGTTTATAGTTTCGTAAAAATCACCATGGGTAAGTCAGACCGAGGGTCTGTTTTCATAAAGGCATGAGTACATCATGTTAGTTATATGTATATCCCAGTATGTTGCTGCATTTTAACAATTGAATAATTATCATGATATTGTTTATCATTATGATTTTGTTTCGCTGGAAAGGAGTGACGTCCGAGTCTAGATCGTGTCCACATCGGTGTCCCTGTGAGATGGAGTTCCGCTACAAAGTCGTTCCGCTGCTGCGTAGTTTTTATGAACGAGGCCTTTTATGTTCATTAAATAATGTACATATTGTCTAGCCGCACCGTGTGTGCCGCTTGGCCTCGCTACTTGTTGTAATGTAAAACTATGATCCGCTAGCATCAATAAAGCGGTTGTTTTCTGTACCAAGATGTTGTGTGTTGCCGGGAGACAAGGTCTTTGGGATGGCAATGCAAGGTAAACCGGTCGCTCTGATCCGGGGTGCCACAACACTTGGTATCAGAGCTGCGCTGACTGTAGGACACGTTAGACCAAGACGTGCTAACTAAACGCTAGATACGCGTTTAGGTTGAGGGCCGGTAGTCTGTATAGCTGGTTATTGCTTTGCATATACTTGTCTTATTTTTTATGCTAACATAATGAGGGTTGTGAGTGTAGATGGCTCCAGTGCCGTATCCGTGCCAGTTGCAGCTGATGCCGTACACGTCACCGCACCTCCTTCATAACGTGTGGCATCGGCTGTACCCTCATGGAGACGACCCAGTTTATCGTGTGTACCGGGAGCGTCTAGCAAACTCAATGTATGAATATCAGGCAGTGGTGACTTTGCGCATTAGTTCTGACTCCAGCTCTTAACCTCGTACCTCTCGAAGTGGTTATGCTTCTACCGCTTCGCAGGCCGTCTAATTTGCTGCATTCGAGATCCTTGTTGAGCTCCGTCACAGCGAGATCCGCATGCAGAACCACCCAGGTTTCCAATACTATCCTTCTCTGCATGACAACAGTCATGTTCATTTCCTTGAGATTGATCCGGAGTCTGATAGTGTTGCTAGCCATCTTTCCTGTTATATTACTGCTAGTTATCTCATGATCCACGAGCTGGCTTGCGAGTTGACTAACACTCGTACTACTTTAACCACTACTAGGTCTGTCACCATTCCCGCCTCCATGGGATTTACCCCTTACATCCCCAGATCTGTTTCCCCTATTTCACCAGTAACCCCTCCCAATAGCTCGGGCGCCTCTACCATAACTCCTCTTAGTGCCCCTGCTGAGTGGATATCACTTCTCACTACCCCTGTAGCTCCTATGATCCAACCTACTCCCGCCCCAGAAGGAGAGCCTCCAAGGCAGCGTCGCCGTGTTACCTTTAACCCTGAGATTTCAGTTAACCTCGTCAGTTCAGGATCCGAGTCCACTTCAGGGGAGGACCCCGCAGCACCCGCAGAGCAGTAGAGCTCCAGAGTATTCACAGTTGTCAGACTGATGTACGAATGTAGTTGTATGAGTCATGATGTTTCGTTCCATGTATGTGAGTAGTGGAACTGGGCATGTTATTTACTTTTCATGTATGAGTCCCTGTATAATTATGTTGAAGCTGTATTTCTTTTACTCGCTATCTTTCTTCGCAATTCTGTTTTCCCTCGAGTTTTGTTGTTGGATTTTCCCCACATATTTTTCTTTTGAATGATTCTCATCTCGGTTGCGTTTTCTTGGGAAAAATCCATAATAGGATGACGCGGGGAGGCAACAGTAGCAGCGGTCACGAGGATGTTCCTGTTCGTCGCTCCGCCCGATAGGCAGGACACTCCCCCGAGCCGCACATACCATCGCCTCCACCGCCAAATCCGCCTACCACTGAGCAAATTCTGCGTATGTTTGAGGAAAGAAGAAGTAATGATCTGCTCAAGATATTAAAAAGTGTTCAAGCTATGTTTGGTCAAAATGGAAATCAGAATGGTCATCACTCCAAGCTATCAGATTTTCAGAGAACTCAGCCTCCCAGTTTCAGTCAGGTTGTGGACCCTTTGGATGCCGACGATTGGTTGCGGACCATTGAAAGGAAGCTTGAGATTGCCCGCACTTCAGAAGAGGACAAAGTTCCATACGCAACTCACTATCTTGAAGGCGCTGCTGCCATATGGTGGGAAAATACAAAAGCCATGTGGCCTACTGATGAAGAACTCACCTGGACAAAATTCAAGGATCAGTTCCGAAAATATCACATCCCTACTGGAATTATGAAAACCAAGCAGCGTGAATTTCTTGCACTCACCCAAGGAAATCTTTCCATGGGTGAATATTTGCAGAAATTCAACCACCTAGCCCGTTAAACCCTATATGACTTGGCCACTGAAGAAAGAAAGAGTGACAGATTTCTTGGAGGATTAAATTCGCAACTCAGGTGCACTCTCAGCATGCTTGATTTTCCAGACTTCCAAACTTTGGTGAATAAAGCTTTCATTCCGGAAAGAGAACACAAGCTCGTACTGGACAACCGGCCTGCTAATAACGAGCACAAGCGCAAGTTTGAACCAAGGAAAGAGGGACAACCAGTGCAGAAGGCTCGAACCTGGCAGCAAACTTAGGTGGAATACAAGCCCAATTGGCAACAGAATGTTAACAAGACCACTACCCAAGTCAAGAATGTTGTCACCAACCCAGTGCACGAGGAGCGTCAGCGCAACAATTCTTGTTTCAGTTGTGGGTAAAATGGACACTATGCCAGGCAGTGCCCCAAGAACAGCAAGGCGAACGCCTTATTCCGGCCACAAGTCAACTTCATGGGGTCATACCCGAACAAGCAAAACATCGCCGGGCACGTCCATCACCTCTCCACGGATGAAGCCCAAGAAAACCCCGAAGTAGTCATTGGTATGTTTTCTGTTAATAGAATACCTGCAATAATTTTATTTAACTCGGGGGCTTCCCACGCTTTTATTTCTCGGAGTTTTGTTGCCCAAAAATATATTTCTTGTTCTCTTTTGGGCAAAAATATGCTGGTACAAACCCCGGGATCTTTAATGAAGAGCAATCTGGTCTGCCGTGACTTGGAAATCAATGCATGAATTGGCTGACCCAATATCAGGTATGCATAAACTGTGCAACCCGAGAAGTCACTCTGACCAGTCAAGAAGGGCAGGCTACAAAATTCTACTCTCGCAGAAGCATACCAAAGAAGGGAATGATATTCACCGCTGTGGCTGAATTGGAATTAATTCCTATGGTAAGTGAATTTCCTGATGTATTTCCAGAAGAACTACCAGGCATGCCGCCAGATCGAGAGCTCGAGTTTGCAATAGATCTGGTACCCGGAACCGCACCATTATACAAGAAGTATTACAGGATGCCCTCATCAGAATTAGTGGAATTAAAGAAGCAGCTCGATGAAATGCTCCAGAAAGGGTATATCCATCCCAGTTCCTCACCATGGGGATCGCCTGCACTCTTTGTAAGCAAGAAAGATGGCAGCCTCCGCATGTGTGTGGATTATCGTCAGCTGAATGATGTCACCATCAAAAACAAATATCCGGTGTCAAGAATTGATGACTTGTTCGATCAGCTCAGTGGGGCCAAGGTATTCTCCAAGATTGACTTACGAACCGGATACCATCAGCTTAAGATTAAAAAGGAAGATATTCCTAAGACCGCATTCACCACTCGATACGGTCTTTATGAATATACAGTTATGTCCTTTGGTCTCACCAATGCCCCTTCGTTCTTCATGCACATGATGAACGAAGTATTCATGGATTTCCTCGATAAGTTCGTGGTAGTCTTTATCGATGACATACTTATATATTCAAAAAGTGAAGGGGATCACAAATAACATCTCCAAGAAGTGTTACAACGACTCCGCGACCATCAGCTTTACGCCAAATTCAGCAAATGTGAGTTTTGGCTCAAACAAGTTGGATTTCTTGGACACATGCTATCCGCCGAAGGTATAGCCGTAGACCCAAGCAAGGTAAAAGATGTGCTCAGTTGGTTGCCACCCAGAATGGTATCTCAGATCAGGAGTTTCCTTAGAGTGGCTAGATATTACCGTCGTTTCATTGAAGGATTCTCCAAGATTGCCAAACCCATGATAGAGCTCCTCAAAAAGGATAAGAAGTTTGAATGGACTAAGGACTGTGAGAAAAGTTTCAGTGAGCTAAAGAAACGGCTGACCACCGCACCCGTATTAACTCTTCCAGACATCTATCGCAGTTTTGATGTATACTATGATGCATCCAGACAAGGACTTGGTTGCGTACTCATGCAAGATGGCAAGGTAGTGGCATATGCATCACGACAGCTGCGACCGCACGAAGGAAATTACCCTACTCATGATCTGGAATTGGCCGCGGTGGTGCATGCTCTCAAAATATGGAGGCATTATCTCATCGGGAAGAGGTGCCAAATCTTTACCAATCACAAAAGTCTCAAGTATATATTTACTCAGCGAGATTTAAATCTCCGTCAGCGAAGGTGGCTTGAGCTGGTTAAGGATTATGATCTTGGAATAAATTACCACCCGGGTAAAGCCAACGTGGTGGCTGACGCACTCAGTCGGAAGCCGGCCAGCCTAAACGTCATATTAAAATCTTTGCCCACTAAACTTCAATAGGAGATTTCTCAACTCCATCTGAACATTGTTGAGGCTGATCTCGCTAATACTTTGGAAGTTACCCCCACACTTGAGGATGAAATCCTCAAGGCCCAGCCAGATGATCCTGTCCTACAAAAGCATGCCAAGAATAGTTGGCAGGACGTACCCCTGATTTCTCAAAGGATCACTTTGGGACTCTCCTATTTCGTGGAAGGATTTGTGTACCAAATCAGTCGGACATGAAAAAGAAAACATTGTCAGAAGCACACGAATCCTCATACTCTATTCACCCTGGGGGTACAAAAATGTATGAAGACCTTCGTCAAATATTCTGGTGGGATGGAATGAAGAAGGACATTGCCTATTTTGTGGCTTCGACATATGCAACAAAGTAAAGGCAGAACATCGGAAGCCAGCCGGACTTCTTCAACCGCTGCCAGTTTCACAATGGAAATGGGATGACGTCTGCATGGATTTCATCACAGGACTACCCAAGACTCAGCGAGGCAATGATGCAATATGGGTCATAGTGGACACTCTAACCAAGGTAGCTCACTTTATCCCGGTCAAGACCACATATCGAGCAGACCAAGTTGCACAACTGTATGTGTCTAGAATAGTCAGTCTGCATGGAGTACCTCCAACCATCACTTCCGACCGTGGTTCCCTTTTTACCTCCGCTTTCTGGACACATCTGCATCAAGCCTTGGGGACAGCCCTGAAATACAGTACAGTCTATCATCCTCAAACTGATGGACAGATAGAGTGGGTAAACCAAATACTTGAAGATATGCTGCGAGCTTGCATCTTGGCCCAAGGATCTAAATGGGAAGATTGTCTGCCTTACGCCGAGTTATCCTACAACAACAGTTTCCAAACCAGTTTAAAGATGTCACCGTACGAGGCTTTATATGGCCGCAAGTGTCGTACCCCGTTAAATTGGTCTCAGACTGGAGATAGCCGTATCTTCGGAACATACCTCATGATGGAAGCTGAGAAACAAGTCAAGGAGATCAGAGATAGATTACAATTGGCAAAATCTCGACAAAAGAGTTATTACGATGCAAAACGCCGACAACTCAGTTTTGAACCTGGAGAACACGTATACCTCCGAGTCACTCCTATGAAAGGAGTCAAGAGATTCCAGACTCGCGGAAAGTTTGCACCATGATTTATTGGCCCCTTCCCAGTCATTTCCGAGTGGGCACCGTTGCTTATCAGTTGGAATTGCCCCCAGAATTGTCCAATGTGCATAACGTGTTTCATGTCTCATAGTTGAGGCGGTGCATATCGCCGCCTGAGAAAAGGAGTACCCTGACCGACATAGAGTTGGCAAAGGATTAAACGTATGAAGAAATACTGTTTAAAATTGTGGATCAAATGGAAAGGGTCACTCGCAGTAAAGTAAGGAAGTTTTATAAAGTCGGGTGGGAGCATCACACCGAGTAAGAAGCAACCTGGGAACAAGAAGAATTCCTATAGGCATATTATCCAGAATAGTTTTCCCAAGCAACCGTATCTCGAGGAGGAGATTCATTCCAAGTGGCGGAGGTTTGTGATAGCCTGATTTTTGCCCTCTTTTATTTGCGTGAGTTTTATTTGGATTTAATTTGAACTTGGGATTTTTGAATCTTTTCATATGGACTTAAACACTTGGGTACCCTTGGCTTTCACCCAAGTGCCTCATATCCATTTCAAATCATCTTTTCCCTCTGGTTTACCCTAAAATAATTATTGGAATATTTTTCTTTATTGAAAAATATTCATTTTCCCCTCGAAAACCCTAGTTAAGCCCATTGTGTTCCAAAGCAACCCCAATTTTTTTGGCCCACAAAATTCTGAGGAAATTCATAAATATTCTTTGGACCCTAGGACACATTCCTCGGCAAAAATATTGCACCACTTTTTGGAATATTTTTGCTATCGAATTTTTTTTTCTATTCTGGATAGAAATGATAGTTTCTATAGCAACTACCATTTTACTTGCTCCATTGCTTCTGAATCTCCTTGTGCAACTTTACCTTAGTAACTTAGGGCTAGCCTCCAAAGCACAGCCTCCAACTCTTAGCCAATTTACCTCAGTAAACTCTCAAAGTTTCTGTCCAGAAACTTACCAGCCGTGTGAATTTCATTCTACTGTGTCTGGACCCAAACTAAACTTGTGTAACTCTCATATCTAGCATGAACAACACGCCAGACATGATGTTTGGCACCAAGTCGGCCGGTAGGCAAAGTTCGCGAGGTGACCACGTGTGTGCACCATGCCAGGCTGCTTCTCGGCGCGCTCTGGATGCCGCCGACCGCTCTGTTTCGCGCGTGCTTGCCTCCATGCCTGCCAGAGCTTGCCAAACCGCGCCAACATCTTGGTCTTGATCTCTACAGCGCCCCCCGGCACTCGCCGACGCCGGAGCTTGCCGCAGAGAGCAAGGGCGAGGTCCGACCTAGGCAACAGTGCGGTGCGCACTGTGCTCATCGCCACCCCAGCGCCCCTGTGCTCGTCTCCGTCCGCCCACACCTCCCACGTGAACCCCGTCACCTTCTCCCCCTCTCACTGACGCCATTCTTCGCCGGGTGCAATGTCCAGGTGTCGCTGGCGGAGCCCCGTTTCCCCCTCTCGGCTCGCCTATATATAGGACCCCTCCCTGCCTTCCCGAGCACCCAGCTCCACTCCCACACACACCACAACTGCGTAGAACCCGGTGGCCCGGCCGGGCAGGCCACAGGCCGCCGTCCCCGAGCTCGAGCTCGCCGGCGATCGCCTCGGTTCGTTGCGGTAGCTCCAGACCCTCTTAGGCCAGGGCAACCCGTACAGAGCCACCGCCACTCTCTGGTGGTGTCGTTCCACCTAGTTGGAGATGCTGGAGTCGTTGTTGCTCACCGTCTTCTTCAACTCCGGCGACCACCTAGTTCTGCCTCCGCCTGCGAAGCCATTTCCGACACCCTCTGACCACCCCTAGCTACTCTATGGGTACGGGTAGGTGCGCCTCGACCTCCTCTGTCGATCTATCCCTCACATCTTGGCCAAGGATCCCGCGTCCCCGGCGTGCGCTCCGGCGAGGCTGCGGCCGCCCCTGTTCTTCTCCCTCTCTCCCCCTCACCTGACTAGCGGGGCATGCTAGTCAGCTTCTCTATACCCATGCAAAGCGGTACGAGTGGTGGCGCCCTGGGCCTTTACGCCTTCGACGTCACCCCCTGTTCAGTTTGTTTATTTAAATTCCAAATTTAAATATATTCCAGAACACTTCAAACTGCAATAACTTTTTAAGACCGAGGAGAAAGGGGGCTCGGCGGGAAGAGGATTGTACCATGAGAGAAGTACAGAGGTCAACCCGCTTCAAATATGGAACATGGATTCTGGCAATGCAACGGAGTTGGGTCCTCATATCGATCCGAATGAATCAGTCTTTCTACAGAGGTCAATCTTTGCCTATTAGGCAAGAGGGTAGCAAGTTCTAAATTCTGTCTCGGTAGGACATGGATTTCTATTACTATGAAATTCATAAATGAAAATGAAGTAGTTAATGGGAGGGCTACCGTTATCCTTTTTCTTGTATGTGTTCCTAAGAGAAGTAATTTGTCCTCATGTTTCGAGGTCTCAAGAAAAGGGCGTGGAAACAGATAAAAACTCTTGAATGGAAATTGAAAAGAACTGTAGCCCCAGTTCCTTCGGAAATGGTAAGATCTTTGGCGCAAGAAGAAGGGGCGACCCATATGATCTTGACTTGGTTCTGCTTCCCCTCTTTTTTTAAGAATACCGAGTCGTAAGTCCAAATGAATTGATTCTTTTTGCAATGTGTTCTTCGTAAAGAAATCTTGCAGCACACCGAAAATGAGACTATTTGGTGCTGTGTAGATTTTCTGGTGAATTTTTAATGGTTCTTGATACTTTCTTTTTGTACTTTTAATTATTTTCAGAAGGTGAAGCTTGTCTTGAGGATCACCAGGAGGCTTGTGAACCTCATTTGCACTAAGGCAAGCCACAACAACATTTTCATGGTGCCATTTCAATATTTGTGATTTTCCAACTAGAATTAATGACTTAATTTATGCACATGAATTATTTTTGCTATTTACTTTCTGTTGGTTGCTGTATTTAGTTGTATTATTTAGTTTACAGAAAGTTGGAAGTTGGTTTAAGTTAATATGATGGCTAGAAGAAAGTTTAATCATGGAGAACTAATATGGATATGCATATAAATAGCTACGTGAAGTTATATATTTTTTCCTAACATAAGAACTATGGTAAAATTTTGCTAGAATATATTCTGTGTTTAATTGATAGTAAATCATAACCAGAAGAATATTGGAAGTTGTGATGCTTGCTTTCAGTAGAGTAAAGTTGACCCAGTTATTTTTCTGTAACGCATTTGGTATGTTGCATTTCCATGGCATTTTATGACACCGGTTATTTATTCTCTTTAAGTTGAACCTGTTAATAACTCAAATTGAATAAATTGTTGACCGGGTCATGGTGCCACTGAATCGAGTTTTTCCCAGTGCAACCATATTTTCCTTTATGGGAAGGTCTTTATTCGGTCCATTGTCATGCCTCTGGTCGGTACCTCCTAATAGGGAAGGTTATGGGCATGCGATACCCTGGCCCAGCAAGCAGACATAACCTTGTGTGCCCATTGTTAAGTCTATGGTACCGAGTCCCCGCTTGGGACAGTTTCTGTTTGGCCACGACGGTGGTCGGTGTGCCTTTGGTAGGCACGGGGCCACCCAAGATTATTCTAGTGGGGAATGAGTCGGAGTGGCCGGGAGAGTGTCATGGCAATGGAAGAGTTTTCTCAGAACGTCATTGGTCCACCCAAATGGGAAAGCGAGGCCATGGGTTCCGTGGTGTGGTTACAGTGCACTACCTCTGCAGAGTGTAATTAATCTATCGATAGCCGAGTCCACGGTCACGGACATGCTCGAAAGTAAGTCACACCATGGGTCAACATATAATAAAATTTTGCTCACTAAGTTCTAAATTTTTGTACTGTAAAAATGGTGGAAGAGCCACCGAGATGATTTGAGACCAATTATGGTCAGGGTTGTGATCGCCGGAAAGATCACGATTTATGTCCTATTGAGATGAACAAGTTTATAGTTTAATAAAAATCACCATTGGTAAGTCAGACCGAGGGTCTGTTTTCACAAAGGCATGAGTACAACATGTTAGTTATATGTATATCCCAGTATGTTGCTGCATTTTAACAATTGAATAATTATCATGATATTGTTTGTCATTATGATTTTGTTTGATGTAAGCTTGCAAGTACATTCAATGTACTGACCTGGTGTGTCATGCCAGATTTCAGGAAAGTTTCACTAGAAAGGAGTGCCGTCCGAGTCTAGACCGTGTCCACATCGGTGTCCCTGTGAGATGGAGTTCCGCTACGAAGTCGTTCTGCTGCTGCGTAGTTTTTATGACCGAGGCCTTTTATGTTCATTAAATAATGTACATATTGTCCAGCCGCACCATGTGTGCCGCTTGGCCTCGCTACTTGTTGTAATGTAAAACTGTGATCCGCTAGCATCATTAAAGCAGTTGTTTTCTGTACCAAGATGTTGTGTATTGCCAGAAGACAAGGTCTATGGGCTGGCAATGCATGGTAAACCGGTCGCTCTGATCCGGGGTGCCACACCGCTCAACTGGTGACACTCTCCTTGCCACAACAGATCTCGCGTGCTTCCCCAAAAGAACCTAATACTCATAATCCGGCGGCTGATGCATCAACCTATGATTAGCCGGCCCGACTTTGTGCCGTACATGCCATGTCATCCGCTGCCCTAGAGCAGCCAGTGGCAAGGCCTACAAATGATGAAGACGCACCACCGGTTCAGATGTCGGCCGCTGAAGCAGCGGGGGGAGACCCAGCTGCTGCACATGCTGATCACCTGGTGGAACGGATTGCTAAGCAGTCTGATGCTTCAGAACCGCATGCTAAGAAGTCGGTAGGTCCAGAATCGACTTCTCATCAGTCCATCAGTCGACAGTCGCGTGATCAGCATACCAATGCATCAGCACTTCCTGCTCAGCAAACCAACGCGTTGGCATGGCCACCTCAGCACACCGACAAGTTGGCACCACCTGCGCAGAAACCCGACATAGCTTCAACGCATGGTCAGCAGTCCGATGCCTCTGCTCCTACAACCAAGTAGTGTGTCACAGCAACACCGGCAGCTCAGCGGTCCGGCATAGATAAACCGTCTACTAAGCAGTCCATCGAAGCTTCACCGTCTGCTCGGCTGTCTACCTTGCAGCCAACCAGACGTTCTGCCAGAAATGCTTCAAGTACCAAGAAGGAAGCGGCCAAAAAGGCTGCACCCGCGAGGAAGCGTGGCGGCAGAGCGAAGAGGAAAGAGAACGATTGCCTCTTACTAAAAGCAATCATTGCCCAGAACCAAATTAATAGCAGGTTGTTCGAATCGGGGAGTAATATTATTTCTGACGGCATGGATGAATAAGAAGTAGATTTATTGCTTGCTAAAAGTAAAGCAGACGTACTTGAATCACGTAATTACGTCCATGCCCAGCCATTTCTTGTTGGCGAATACTTTAATGAGTGCAGCTCCAGTTGCCGCGAGTTACATGAATATTGCATGGATCAAATGTCAGCAGGTCATCATGGTTTACTAGTCCACTACAACAGAGGTCATTTCTGACACAATGTTGGTTCCATCAATGTGAGTTTTGAGGACTTACATCTCTTCTTCAACTTCAACGAGTTCGATGCCACTCTTGTTAGATGCCTGATTTTGTAAGTACTTAACAAACTCTGATCAACTTCTCCATAGAAGGATGTAAATGAAAAATAACTAACTGCATTTTATTCCTCTCAGGGGATTGAACGCGCAGAGAAGAAAAAGGGAGAGTGTGTATTTCATAGATCCTGCATTAGCAAATGGCGCAACATTAGATGGTAAGGATCTATGGGACTGGGCCATTAACACGGTCATCCATATCTTTGAAAACACATCCCATGCAGAATCATATATCTGGCCATATCATGAACTGTAAGTCTAGTAAACAACCACACATACACTGATTGTGTTTCAGATTTTGACATAATTCATAAGTTCATGGCTTTCTTAATATGTAGCCGCCACTCGATATTGGTATTCATTGTTCCAAACAAGAACACGGTTTATTACATGGATTCTCTCAGAGAGTAAACAAGCGCTCAGGATCTGACGCATCTTCGGCAATTCATGGATAGGTATTGAATTCTATGATGTTGAAATTAATTTGCATTCATATCTGGTTCAATAATTGATGTTGTCAAAATTCATCTTCATTTGTAGTGTGCTCGGATTCTAGAAAACTAAACCAGGGAACCTGTTCAAGAGGGAACTACCTCTGTGGCAGGAGATCGTTCCTCCGGTTACACACCAAAATCCATTATTTTCGTAAAATTTATCCAATAGTTTGTAAATACCTTTCGTACGCTAGTCAAATGTTCAAGATGATGTGTGTTTGGTTGCAATCTCATCTCAGCATAGTTGTTCCCTCTTCATGCATGCTCATCTCAGCACCCCTCTTCACGCTTGCTCTCCTCATGGATGCTCCTAGTGTATTTGTGTTAAGCTAGTGTGGACTCATGCACCCTTCATGCACTACCAAATACCCAAAAGTGGGTCGACAAGGGAACTTTTGCTCTCATGCACACTTCATACACCCTACCAAACACAAATAAACCGCTTTCTATTTCTGTCCTAAGAGAAAAAAATACATCTAACAGCAGTTAGATTGTTCCTAACAGGACAAATACACGACTAATTACGTAAAAAATAATCAGTGTCCTCAGCAATAAGCAGGGACCAACCTTTGTGGATACTATGTTTGGAGACACATGATCTCCATCTGCAAATCCGGTGATCGTTGTGAAGATCCTCGCGAATTAGTATCTTCTACTCCACTCATATGGCACATTCCGATCTTAAAAATAATGCAGCTTACCTTAGAACCGAGGAACCCTGAATAGCTCTCGGCTGGTGAATTGCTGATGGTTCGGAGATTTATCAGCGACTTCTTCCTGAATCACTACATCAATCCCACTGGTGATAATGAAGATTTTAGCATGCGTTCTCCTGAAACATTGAGAAAGGGTTAGCCACTAAACATATACGCATGGATCCATTGTACTCCATCTGATGAGGTCTTCGTATTTCGTACACTATGATTAATTATGTAATGCATACTAGATCATCGAAGGCGCGCGTTGCTGCACCCATTTTTTTGGCAATAGGTTGATAGGAATTTCTATAAATATAAGGTGACAAAGGGTAAATGATGAGGACATCACTAACATAGTTACGCCCACAGCCCCAACTAATACATATACATGACCAATTACTAGAGCTCGCGCACGCCAATTAAATTACCAGGTACTTTCGTTTCTTGGTAATGATTCTAATGTTCATGAGAATATGATGCTGCCTAAGTTGGATACATTTGTCTTGCTTACAAATGAAGGGCCTAGCTTGGATAAGAAGGATGGACATTGGAGCAAGATCAAGCATGGAGATGATGGCATGCGCAAGGGGAGCAAGAACGGAGTTACAAGTGATGATTTCAGGACTTTGAAGCCACCATAATGAGTGCGAGAAGCCTTGGACCAAATATACAAGATGCCACTTCATAGATTTCGTCCAGAGGCTATTATTGGTGATGCGTCACCTTATTAATGTGCCAGGCCCATGTAATTTCGAAATAGTAAAGTATAGGCTGTTTTTAGAGTCCGTATGTGTGGGGAAAATGGAGTTAGGGTTGGTTTCGGACCCCTTCTCCAAGGGGCCACGAAATTCCTTCTCTCTTTCTCCATATATACAGCCCTTAGGGCATCGTTTAGACTTTGGGTTTTGTTTAAATTAAAGTTCGCCATAGCTGCAACATCGCGTACATCGTTTGTGTTCAACAATCAGACAAAGACGTCATAGAACCCCACTTGATCAATAAAGCTTTCCTCTTGAACTCGCAATATCCAGATTGCAATCTCAGTTTCTTGCTTGCTCTTCGTTTGCCTGCAGGAAACAGACCTTCGTGGTCAGGTTGATCGTGCTCCGGCATGGTGAATAACCTCTCAGAGTTGGTTTAGCGATTGCTAAGGCAAGACGTCCTCGCACGTTCGTAGTCGGATCGTCAAAGTCAAATTCCTCCAAAACGATAGCCACCATCTCATCGAAAGACGGGACACCTTTGCCTCTATCAAGTGGTATAAGATTTCCAGGTTTCTCAGTGAGATTTTCCAGTTTTCCATAGTTAGATCGAGTCTGTTCTTCATACCCATAGTCCATGAAAAAGCCAAAAATATATATTAGGGTTGTTTCATCATATCCAAACCAATCTGAGCCTTTGCATAATCTTTTTAGGGTTTTGCTTTGTTGAATTTGTGGTTGCATCGTCGTGTCTAGTTGCTGGTCTTAGTGTCTAGTCCTTTAAAGTGTCGAGTTATCTCACAGTTGTTGCGCCGCCGCACCATATTCATCGCTGCTGCCATACCACCACCGTTCCCATATCCCACCACCTCTGCCATATCCCACCACCGCTACAACATACCATCACCGCTGCCATAACCAACCACCGCTGCCATCTCCTACCATCATATATCCACCACCAATCCGATCTCTTTTCATATTAGGTCTGTTCTCGAGATCCATCTAGTTTCGGATTCGTGTTTCCTTTCCTGCGTAGGTCTCAGGAAAAAAAAGTCTGGAGACCCCCGGGCAGTTTTTAGGCCAAAATTTCGACATGTGAAAATACTTTTCCCTATCCTATTTTTAGGCTTTTCTGAGTCTTTTGAGACACATGCCATCATACTGTTTTTTTACCGCACTTTTTCGTCGTCGCTGCCCTGATTCTGACAAAAAAATTCATCAAAAAAATTTCGTGCCTATCATCTTAGTTTGACTTGGGAAGAGTTTTGAGACACTCGCCATCATAGTGATTTTGGGCAAAAAAAAGGAGCGCAAAAAAAAGAGCACAAAAAAAAGAGGCGAAAAAATCAGAGTGTGCTTTCCCCTTGATTATGTGCAGCGCCGTGATTTTGTTAGTGTTCGAGGATCGTGTCTCTAGTACGATCTAGCCTAGGACCAGCATAGTACCGTCGTTGAGCGTTTATTCAACTTTGCATCTCTGAATTGATTATGGCTGACCCTTTTTGCTACCATATTATAAAACTTCCCAGCTCCACATACATCTACGTCGTGCGTTTGACTCTCCCTGGTAATCGCTTTATCCAAGCTTTGAGTGTTTTGACTACCACGGTTGCTGATCACCACTTGCAACCACCAGCACCACAACCACCAGTACGTCCACATGCAAATAATCGCAATGGTAGGGCTGCACCACACCCTCAGGTACGAGATCATGACCATCTCCCTGAACTAAAATTGAATATTCCACCATTTGAGGGTAGATATGTTCCTGATATTTATCTTAATTGGGAGTTAGAAACCAAACAACATTTTACATGTTTAAAATATCCCGAGGAGAGACGTGTTGCTGCTGCTCTTTGTGCTTTCACTAGTTTTGCTTGTGTATGGTGGTCTGAATATTGTAGATTATATTCGGATAATTTTCCAACTACTTGGGCTGCTTTCAAAACTTCCATGCGTACTCGTTGGGTTCCACTTTATTATCAGTGTGAATTATTTCAGAAATTGCAGCGTTTAAGACAAGGAAAATATTTTGTAGAGGAATATTATCAGGAATTAAAAACTGGCCTGATTAGATGTGGTATTGTTTTGGATAATGAGGCTATGCTTGCATGTTTTATGGGTGGTTTAAATAGAGAGATTCAGTCAATTCTAGAGTATAAGGAGTATAATAATATCACTCGTTTATTCCATCTTGCTTGCAAAGATGAACGTGAAGTGCAAGATCGACAGGCCTTGGCGCGAACTAATTTTTCTGTAGGTCGATGTTCATCATGTACACCGCGTGCATCATCTACTACGACACGTCCGGCTGCACCACCGCCTACTTCAGCTGTCACTTCTAGCCATGGTAAAAGCAAATAGGCACCACCACCATCAACCAGGAGTACACCTTCCGGTCCGGCGCAGAGCTCTTCTTCATCCATGGCATCCACAGGGCCAACACATGATGTTATATGTCGTTGTTGCACTGCCGTGGTCACTATGCGAGCAAATGCCCATCTCAGCGCGTCATGATTGCTACTGAGGATGGTGGTTATGAGTCCGCTAGTGACTATGATGAGGAGATTTTGGCTCTTATTACACGTGAATAACACTGTGGAGATGATTCTGAAAATGAGACGCAATACATGGCTCCTGAAGACGCTAACAGGTATGAATGTTTAGTTGCTCAATGTGTCTTGAGTGTGCAGGTCACACAAGCGGAGCAAAATCAGAGGCATAATTTGTTCCATACAAAGGGAGTTGTGAAGGAACGTTCTGTTCGCATCATCATATACGGAGGGAGCTGCAACAACTTGGCTAGCACGGAGATGGTGGAGAAGCTATCTCTCACCACAAGACCACATCCACATCCTTACTACTTCCATTGGTTCAACAATAGCGGCAAGGTTAAGGTAACATGTACTGTTCATGTGCATTTTAGTATCTCCACATATGCTGATTATGTTGATTGTGATGTGGTACCCATGCAAGCATGTTCCTTATTACTTGGTAGACCATGGCAATTTGATAAAAATTCTGTACACCATGGTAGAAACAATCAATATACTCTTGTTCATAAGGATAAACATATTACTTTGCTTCCTATGTCTCCTGATTCCATTTTGAAAAATGGTACTAATAGAGCTAATAAAGCAAAACAGGAGCAAAGTAAGAGTGAAAATCTGATTGTGCCAAAAGAATTTGAGCAACAAATGAAGCCTAATAACACACCATCATCTCATGTTGCATCTGAAATTAAATTAATAAGTGGGTGTTTACTTGCCACCAAATCTGATATTGATGATCTAGATTTCAACAAATCTGGTTGCTATGCTTTTGTGTGCAAAGAGGCATTATTTTCATTTGAGGACGTGCCTTCCTCTTTGCCTCCTGCTGTCACTAATATTTTGCAGGAGTTCGCAGACGTCTTTCCACAAGACGTGCCACCGGAATTACCACCTATTCGAGGGATTGAGCATCAGATTGACTTAATTCCTGGTGCATCGCTACCCAACCGCGCACCATACCGTACCAATCCAGAGGAGATGAAGGAGATTATGCGTCAAGTACAGGAGTTACTAGACAAAGGTTATATACGCGAATCCCTTAGTCCTTGTGATGTTCCTATTATTCTAGTTCCAAAAAGGATGGTACATCGCATATGCGTGTTGATTGTAGAGGCATTAATAATATTACTATTCGTTATCGTCATCCTATTCCTAGGCTAGATGATATGCTTGATGAATTGAGTGGCTCTACAATATTCTCCAAAGTTGATTTGCGTAGTGGATACCACCAAATTTGTATGAAATTGGGAGATGAATGGAAAACAACATTTAATACTAAGTTTGGATTATATGAGTGGTTAGTCATGCCTTTTGGGTTAACTAATGCACCTAGTACTTTCATGAGATTAATGAATGAAGTTTTACGTGCTTTCATTGGACGATTTGTGGTAGTTTACTTTGATGATATTGATTTATAGCAGATCTTTGGAGGAACATTTGGAACATTTACGTGTTGTTTTTATTGCTCTACGTGATGCACGTTTGTTTGGTAACCTTGGAAAGTGCACCATTTGCATCGACCGAGTATCTTTTCTTTGCTATGTTGTAACTCCACAGAGAATTGAGGTTGATAAAGCCAAGATTGAAGCTATTGATAGTTGGCCTCACCCCAAAACGGTCACACATGTGAGGAGTTTCCTTGGCCTTGCTAGATTCTATAGGCGTTTTGTGCGAGATTTCAGTACCATTGCTGCACCTCTCAATGAGCTTACAAAGAAGGATGTGCCTTTTGTTTCGGGTACTGCACAGGAAGAAGCATTCACGGTATTGAAAGATAAGTTGACACATGCTCCATTACTCCAACTTCCTGATTTTAATAAGACTTTTGAGCTTGAATGTGATGCTAGTGGAATTGGGTTAGGAGGTGTGTTATTACAAGATGGCAAACCTGTTGCTTACTTTTCTGAAAAATTGAGTGGGCCTAGTCTGAATTATTCTACTTATGATAAGGAATTATATGCTCTTGTTAGGACTTTGGAAACATGGCAACATTATTTATGGCCCAAAGAATTTTTTATACATTCTGATCATGAATCTTTGAAGCACATTAAAAGTCAAGCAAAACTGAACCGTAGACATGCTAAATGGGTTGAATTCATAGAGACTTTCCCTTATGTTATTAAACACAAGATGGGAAAAGAAAATGTTATTGCTGATGCATTGTCTCGTCGTTATACTATGCTTTCACAACTTGACTTTAAAATATTTGTTTTGGATACCATGAAAGATCAATATGTGCATGATGCTGAATTTAAAGATGTATTGCAGAATTGTAAAGAAGGGAGAACATGGAACAAGTTCATCGTTAATGATAGATTTGTGTTTCGTGCTAACAAGCTATGCATTCCAACTAGCTATGTTCGTCTTTTGTTATTGCAGGAGGCGCATGGAGGAGGATTAATGGGACACTTTGGCGTGAAGAAGATGTAGGACATACTTGCTACACATTTCTGTTGGCCAAAGATGAGACGGGATGTTGAGCGTTTTGCTGCTCGCTGCACTACATGTTAAAAATCTAAGTCACAACTCAACCCTCATGGTTTATATATGCCTTTCCCAGTACCTAGTGTTCCATGGGAAGATATATCTATGGACTTTGTTTTGGGTTTACCTCGAACAATGAAGGGGAGGGATAACATATTTGTTGTCATGGATAGGTTCTTGGAAATGGCACACTTTATACCATGTCATAAAAGAGATGCTGCTGCTAATGTTGCTGATTTGTTCTTTCGTGAAATTATTCGCTTGCATGGTGTGCCAAATACTATTGTTTCAGATCGTGATACTAAATTTCTTATCCACTTTTGGAGATGTTTATGGGCTAAGTTGGGGACTAAACTGCTTTTTAGTACTACTTGTCACCCCCAAACTGATGGACAAACTGAAGTAGTCAATAGAACTTTGTCTACTATGCTTAGGGTTGTTTTGAAGAATAACAAGAAAATGTGGGAAGAATGCTTGCCTCATATTGAATTTTCTTATAATTGTTCGCTGCATTCTACTACTAAGATGTGCCCTTTTGAAATTGTATATGATTTCCTACCTCATGCATCTATTGATTTGTTGCCACTTCCATCTCCGGAGAAGGTTAATTTTGATGCTAAACATCGTGCTGAATTGATCTTAAAAATGCATGAGTTAACTAAGGAAAATTTTGAGCGCATGAATGCTAAATATAAACTTGTTGGAGATAAGGGTAGAAAACGTGTTGTCTTTGCGCCTGGAGATCTTGTTTGGTTACATTTCCGTAAGGATAGGTTTCCTAATTTGCGCAAGTCAAAGCTAATACCACATGTTGATGGTCCTTTGAAGGTGTTAGAAAAAATAAATGATAATGCATATAAACTTGAGCTGCCTGCAGATTTTGGGGTTGGTCCCACATTTAACATTATAGATTTGAAGCCTTACTTGGGTGAGGAAGATGAGCTTCCGTCGAGGACAACTTCAATTCAAGAAGGGGGGGATGATGAGGACATCACTAACAGAATTACACCCACAGCCCCAACTGATACGTATACAGGACCAATTACTAGAGCTCGCGCACGCCAATTAAATTACCAAGTACTTTCGTTTCTTGGTAATGATTCTAATGTTCAACTGAATATGATGCTGAGTTGGATACATTTGTGTTGCTTACAATGAAGGGCCTAGCTTGGATAAGAAGGATGAACATTGGAGGAAGATCAAGCATGGAGATGATGGCATGCGCAAGGGAAGCAAGAACGGAGTTACAAGTGATAACTTCAGGACTTTGAAGCCACCATAATGAGTGCGAGAAGCCTTGGACGAAATATACAAGATGCCACTTCATAGATTTCGTCCAAAGGCTATTATTGGTGTTGCGTCACCTTATTATTGGGCCAGGCCCATGTTATTTTGAAATTGTAAAGTATAGGCTGTTTTTAGAGTCCGTATGTGTGGGGAAAACAGAGTTAGGGTTGGTTTCGGACCCCTTCTCCAAGGGCCAGGAAATTTCCCCTCTCTTTCTCCATATATACATCCCTTAGGGCATCGATTAGACTTTGGGTTTTGTTTAGATTAAAGTTCACCATAGCTGCAACTTCGTGTATTTCGTTTGTGTTCAACGACCAGACAAAGACGTCACAGAACCCCACATGATCAATAAAGCATTCCTCTTGAATTCGCAATATCCAGATTGCAATCTCAGTTTCTTACTTGTTCTTCGTTTGCCTATAGGAAACAGACCTTCGTGGTCAGGTTGATCGTGCTCCGGCATGGTCAATACCCTCTCAGAGTTGGCTTAGCGATTGCTAAGGCGCGACGTCCTCGCACGTTCGTAGTCGGATCGACAAAGTCGACTTCCTCCAAAACGATAGCCACCATCTCATCGAAAGACGGGACACCTTTGCCTCTATCAAGTGGTCTCAGATTTCCAGGTTGCTCGGTGAGATTTTCCAGTTTTTCATAGTTAGATCGAGTCTATTCTTCATACCTATAGTCCACGAAAAAGCCTATTTTTTTAGGATTAGTTCATCATATCCGAACCAATCTGAGCCATTGCATAATCTTTTCAGGGTTTTGCTTTGCTGAATTTGCGGTTGCATCGTCGTGTCTAGTTGCTGGTCTTAGTGTCTAGTCCTTTAGATTTTTGAGTTATGTCATAGTTGTCATGCCGTGGCACCATATTCATCGCTGCTGCCGTACCACCACCGCTGCCATATCCCACCACCACTACCATATACCACCACCGCTGCCATATCCCACCACCGCTACAACATACCATCACCGCTGCCATAACCTACCACCGCTGCCATATCCTATCATCATATATCCACCTCCAATCCGAGCTCTTTTCATATTAGATCTGTTCTCGAGATCCATCTAGTTTCGGATTCGTGTTTCCTTGCCGGCGTAGGTCTCAGCAAAAAAAAGAGTCTGGAGACCCCCGAGCAGTTTTTAGGCCAAAATTTCGACAGGTAAAAATATTTTTCCCTATTATTAGGCTTTTCTGAGTGTTTTGGGACACGTGCCATCATACTGTTCTTTTACCGCACTTTTTCGTCGTCGCTGCCCTGATTCCGACAAAAAAAATCGTTAAAAAACTTACGTGCCTATCATCTTAGTTTGACTTGGGAAGAGTTTTGAGACACTCGCCATTATAGTGATTTTCAGCAAAAAAAAAGAGCGTAAAAAAAGAGGCGACAAAAATCAGAGTGTGCTTTCCCCTTGATTACGTGCAGCGCCGTGATTTTGTTAGTGTTCGAGGCTCGCATCTCTAGTACGCGATCTAGCCTAGGACCAGCACAGTACCATCGTTGAGCGTTTATTCAACTTTGCATCTCTGAATTGATTATTGATGACCCTTTTTGCTACCATAATAAAAGCCTTCCCAGCTCCACATACATCTACGTCGTGCATATCACTCTCCCTGGTAATCGCTTTATCCAAGCTTTGAGAGTTTTGACTACCACGGTTCCTGATCACCACCTTCTGTTGGGTAAGAGCTGGTAAGCATTTGAGATTTGCTTGACGGATTTGTGACACCCCACCACCACCATTTTCTAGTAGTCTGTAGGATCATATTTTTGTGTGTTTCTATTGCTGCTAACCATGCCAGGATCACAAGTTGATGAGACTGACTGGGAGAACATGACGAACAAGGAGTTGCATGATAAATTTCAGCAAATGATGGGTCAACTGGTAGAAGGTGTGATGACCAGTTTGGGCGATGCACTAGCGAAGATGGATGGCATTGAGAAGTCAATTGACACCAAGTTGGATGCCAAATTCGTTGAAGTGCTTGCGCGTCTACCTCCACCTGCTGCACCATTGCAACAACAACAACAACCACCTTCACGTCATGAAAAAAACCTCCGCAAGGCGAGCCATGTTGCGCTTCAGCCTGGCCAAACTGTTGGTGCTGCTGTTGATACTTCTGTGGGTCCTTCTCCTGCTAAGGGGAAGGACGATTACGCGGGGCTTAAGAGGATGAGGTTGATCGAAATTAGGACTACGTGCAACAAGCAGCACCACAACCACCAGGTCGTCCACATGCAAATAATCGCAATGGTAGGGCTGCACCACACCCTCAAGTACCAGATCATGACCATCTCCCTAAACTAAAATTGAATATTCCACCATCTGAGGGTAGATATGTTCCTGATATTTATCTTACTTGGGAGTTAGAAACCGAACAATGTTTTACATGTTTAAAATATCCCGAGGAGAGACGTGTTGCTGCTGCTCTTTGTGCTTTCACTAGTTTTGCTTGTGTGTGGTGGTCTGAATATTGTAGATTATATTCGAATAATTTTCCAACTACTTGGACTGCTTTGAAAACTGCTATGCGCACTCGTTGGGTTCCACTTTATTATCAACATGAATTACTTGAGAAATTGCAGCGTTAAAGACAAGGAAAAGATTCTGTAGAGGAATATTATCAGGAATTACATACTGGCCTGATTAGATGTGGTATTGTTGAGGATAATGAGGCTATGCTTGCACGTTTTATGGGTGGCTTAAATAGAGAGATTCAGACAATTCTAGAGTATAAGGAGTATAATACTATCACTCGTTTATTCCATCTTGCTTGCAAAGCTGAACATGAAGTGCAGGATCGACAGGCCTTTGCGCAAACTAATTTTTCTGTAGGTCGACCTTCATCATGGACACCGCGTGCATCATCTACTTTTACACGTCCGGCTGCACCACCTCCTACTTCAGCCGTCAATTCTAGTCGTGATAAAAGCAAACAGGCACCACCACCATCAACCAGGAGTACACCTTCCGGTCCTGCATGGATCTCTTCTTCATCCATGGCATCGACAGGGCCAATACATGATGTTATATGTCGTCGTTGCACTAGTCGTGGTCACTATGCGAGCAAATGCCCATCTCAACGTGTCATGATTGCTACTGAGGATGGTGGTTATGAGTCCGCTAGTGACTATGATGAGGAGATTTTGGCTCTTATTACACGTGAAGAACACGGTGGAGATGATTCTGAAAATTAGACGCAGTACATGGCTCCTGAAGACGCTGACAGGTATGAATGTCTAGTTGCTCAACGTGTCTTGAGTGTGCAGGTCACACAAGCAGAGCAAGATCAGAGGCATAATTTGTTCCATACAAAGGGAGTTGTGAAGGAACATTCTGTTCGCGTCATCATAGATGGAGGGAGCTGCAAAAACTTGGCTCGCATGGAGATGGTGGAGAAGCTATCTCTCACCACAAGACCACATCCACATCCTTACTACATCCAATGGTTCAACAACAACGGCAAGGTTAAGGTAACACGTACTATTCGTGTGCATTTTAGTATCTCCACATATGCTGATTATGTTGATTGTGATGTGGTACCCATGCAAGCATGTTCCTTATTACTTGGTAGACCATGGCAATTCGATAAAAATTATGTACACCATGGTAGAAACAATCAGTATACTCTTGTTCATAAGGAAAAACATATTACTTCGCTTCCATTTTGAAAGATGATACTAATAGAGCTAATAAAGCAAAACAGGAGCAACAAATGAAGCCTAATAACACACCATCATCTCATGTTGCATCAACTTATACTCATCACCGGACTACTATGAGTATACTCGAAAACACATCTATAAATTAATAGCCTTGATCAAGGAGCATGGCTAACCTTCACTTAATGGAATAATTGCATTAACCAGAAGGAAACCAAGAGTAATATAACTTCAGGAAATGGTGAAACATCAATGCACGGATTAACTCAGCCAAGGCCACTGGATGGAAGTTATGCTTTTTGTGAGTGATGCAGTACATACTTCATGACATGTCAAATAATTGTTAAATATAATATTCAAACTTGAATTTCTTTGTAGGAAGAATATAATGCACGTACGCATCTCTGATGAATGATCATCATAATATTTTCCACAATGAAAGAAAATCACACATCTTAAAAAACACACATGAATATTCTTGTATCAGAAAACAAAATGTTTATATAAATGTTCACCTTTGGTTGCTGATGTCTTCTTGGATTGACTCACATCTTTTCCTATGTATAGTAACTTGGAACAGTCACTTCGGAAATGTGTAAAGTGTATCCAATAAAATCATTTGTAGCCAACATAAAAATAACTTCTTAAATAGAGTACACAACTAACATGGAATTAAAATGAAAGAAGGTGCATAAATAAATTATCCAATATGTGCAGGAGTGCATGCAATGTTGTAGAGGTAAGTCGTAACTGAAATGAGAATAAATAAGGTTCACTTGACCTTTTGGCAGATCTAAACCTATATTATCTTCCTTTCGCTCCTACTTGGATTGGTATTTAGTTCAACGCCTACAAAGCCACATGCTACTATACTTTTGCAGAAATTCATAAGCACTTGAAAATTAAGTAAACATGCGTGTGATGTAAGAGTATACATGTAGTAGTTCTAAAGAGCACTCTTGTTGTAAGAAAGCTTCTGTTTAACCTATGATTTTATAATTTTCTAATAAGATGTAGACATGATATTTACTTATCACATAATCAAGAGACTATAGTACTGCCCCAGTAAGAAATTTTGGTTCAATATGACCTCAACAATTGATCGATCGTCGGGCCAAAACTTGAATTACTAAATCAACAATTCAGTTTATGGCTAATGTATTTACTTTTACTGCAATATCCATGCATCATCTGCATAAGCTAAACGTAAGTTCTACTACCCATGATAGAAGTAAATCTAAAAGAACTCCCAGTCAGCACCATCAGAAAAATATATAAATTTTACAATTTAACAGTAACTGATCATCTTCCATCCCAAGAAGATGAGTCCTCATGAAGCTTTATACCTAGTTGTAAACCATGTTTGACCTGACCTGTACAGAAACAAAAGAAAAATTGGAGGAATATGGATGGGGATTGAGATGAGTTGATCAAAAAAAAATGACACCTAGAATAAACTCAGTTTCACACCCTCAGTTTTTCACTTGCCACCCTTTCCGTTGATCTCCTCTCTACCATCAGCAGTAGCACTGTTGCCTTTGTCTTTGTGATCCTGCAATGAGTCCTCCCCTCCCTTTGAGAGGACCGTCCGCACCGGCATCCGACTCTCTCACAGTGAATCCTCTTACCTTGAATGTTCTTTCTTGAAATCTCAAGGAACACCAATTGTACCTCATCCATTTCGAGAATTATGTTCTCTGATTCAATCCTTCAAACCCTATAATAAACATAATCAACAATTCACGGTGATCAATAGAAGGTCTGTGGTACATAACACCTTAACTCTGGTGAATTGTTTTATAGGAATATCAGGGCGAGTAAAGGGGAGATCAAACCTTGAAATCATCGAATCCATGAATGACTCGTTGAAGACTCACCATGTCCTTGCGCCGCCGCACATCACTATTAGCGGCAAGGTGCCCTGGAAGGCACCTTCGTGTCCAGCACCGACACGAGCGCCCCTGCTTAGAGATGGGGAGGGGTGGGTGCGGTGCCGGCTCCATTCTCTCTCTCTTGCCCCTCTCTCTCCTCTCTTTCTTCGGCGAGAACGGCAGCGATGGCGCACTCTGTCGTAGCCAAGGTCAGGGTGGGGCGACGGTGGGGAGCGGGTTGGGTGCAGGAAGGGACGAGGGTTGTGGGTAGGACAACGAGGACATGAACAAAAATCATGATCGTTCGGTTTCCATCAGACGCTAATCAATGTCAGCGAATGAGATGCTTCCAATTCGGCACCCGGAGTAGCGGCTGAGGGAGTCCTGTATTCAGGGGTCCTCAGTCATCCGGGTCATTGAAGCAGGGCCGCATTGATGGGCCGCATGAAGAAGTAGAAGACCCTCCCCCGTATTCGGTCAGGACTCCTATGTATGTAGAAAGGCAGGTGTAGAGTCCGGATGTATCAATTAATTCCTCCCCAAGTCACCCTTGTAACCCTAGGTCTCCTCCGGTGTGTATATAAGCCGAGGGGTTTAGTCTGTAGAGGGGATCATCTTTACAATATCCTTAGAGGCTAGACCTAGGGTTTATCCATTACGATCTCGAGGTAGATCAACTCTTGTTTACATATTCATCCATACTAATATAGCAGGAAGTAGGGTTTTTCCTCGATCGAGAAGGCCTGAACCTGGGTAAACATCGTGTCCCTAGCCTCCTGTTACCATCGATCCTCTAGACGCATAGCTTGGGGCCCCCTACCCGAGATCTATCGGTTTTGACGCCGACAATGGTGCTTTCATTGAAAGCTCCGCTGTGTGCTCACAATGAGCTATAGATGGTGTGTCTCGTCATCAACGACGGGATCACCCTCGAAAACAACTTGGCTATCCGCCAGGTTCTCCAGCTCGGCGGGTTCTCTATATGCGCCTGCATGGCCTCCGGGCCGGTCGCACTCCCTACGGCCGTCGAGCATCACCTTTATGCCGATTCCGGCTATTCCGATGACGCGGCTTTGGCAGAACTCTCGTCCATAAATGAGTTGCTGGATCACATCGCTGTCATGGGGCTTTCATTGCCAGGAGATCAGATCGGCCTTAAATCCAGCCATGATGAGATCTGCCCTTCTCCGATCACTCATCTGGTAGCAGCAGTGGAGGACGGAGCCATAGAGGCTTCTCCACTCCAGATGGATACCGCAACAGTACGGATCTCCGAATCCATCGAGCCAAACACCTCCCAGTCAGGAGGTGCACTATGTTCTTTGAGCTCTGGGATCGATGCCGGACCCGAAGGGCAATTAGACCCCATTGAATCTGGATTGTCATCATCGGAGGTTGCTAAAACCCTGAATATCACTCTGGGTCGGGATTCAAAATTTCCAACACCCGTCCACCCTGGGAAAAACTTTTCAAGAAAAACCGGAATCCCGGACATAGATGACCTCGCGAACATACAACAGCAGCCCAAGGAAACGGTCAACCACTTCTGGGCCTGATTCCTACTTACTAAAAACAAGCTCAGGGACTGCTGCGATGACAAAGCGGTTTCTCTATTCCACTGCAATTGCACGGATGAGGGAGTCTTGAACGCCCTCAACCAACATCGTGTTCTGAGTTTCACAGAATTTTCGCAATTAGTACGGAAGTACTGCGCAATGGAAAATAATTGGAAAGCCGAGAATACACCTCTAGAACAGCCCATATCCGGACATTATGTCACCAAAGCTAAACGGACTTGCGCTAGTTGGTCACCCAATAGCATTCCTATTGGCAAGAAGAACAAGCCTCTTTTAAGGCACAGGTCCGTACTGGACGAACTACCCGATACACCTTGCCAGATACATGCAACCCCGGACAATGTCCCAAACCATCGCCATAGAGCATGTTGGGTACTCCGGCAGGTAGCAAAGATCGGTATGGCAATTCTTCCCACCACCACACCAAGGGAGAAAGACATCGATGTCTTCACTGTCTTCGAGATGTTCCCCTCAAATAACCGTCGCAAGAGAGCAAATCCCGAACTTGCCGAGGTTTACCAAATTAGCTCCGCAAGCCTATGGAGCGTCACGACAATCAGTTTTTCTGCCGAAGATGCACCTCGAGTCCGGTCGATCCAAGCATCATCAGCTCTTCTACTAGACCCAATAGTAGATGGCTTCTGGCTCACTAAAGTACTTATGTACGGAGGAAGCGGACTAAACCTCATATATGAGGAAATGTTTGCAAAAATACAGGTCGGGAAGTCCCGCATTGAGCACAACAGCACAACCTTTAGAGTAATTATACCAAGCCACGAGGCCAACTGTTCTGGAAGAATTAAGCTAGATGTAGTGTTCGGCTCAACCAACAACTACATATCGGAGGAACTACTCTTTCACATTGTGCCCTTTCATACGGATACCACGCCCTTCTAGCATGGGACGCTTTCTCACGTTTTCAAGCTGTACCCCATTACGGGTACATGAAGCTTAAAATGCTAGGGCCCAAGGGGGTGATCACAATAACAAGTGATCCGGATAGAGCACTCCGCGCCGAAAACAAAACGGCATCCTTAGCCTTAGAGGCATTATCCAAAGCTCTCGCGGCTGAAGAACTAACCACCCTACGATCAACGGTGGATGCTGACGATGTCGTCCTCGCCAAAAGATCAAAGTCTACCTCCTTCAAGCCAGCTGACGAAATCATCAAATTCCAAGTGCACCCAACAGACGCTAACAAGACGGCGTCCATCGGGGTACAGCTGGATCCGGTGGCAGACAACGCGTTACGCCCCTTCCTTCAGGAAAATTGGGATATATTCGCCTGGCACCCTTAAGACATGCCAGGAATCCCACGTAGGCTGGCCGAACATAGCCACAATATTTCCAAGGGGTTCAAACCAATCAAGCAGTCACTACGATGATTTTCTGAACCCAAAAGACAAGCAATGGGAGAAGAGTTAGCCATACTATTGGAAGCCGGACTAATCAGAGAAATTAAACATCCGGATTGGCTAGCCAACTTAGTCATGGTACCGAAGAAGGATAAATCATGGAGCCTCTGTGTCGATTTCACAGACATGAATACAGCTTGCCCAAAGGATCCCTTTCCTTTGCCCCTCATTGACCAAATTATCGTTGCGATGGCCGGACATGACTCACTATGCTTCCTAGATGCTTATTTCGGATACCGTTAGATAAAGATGAAGGAATCCGATCAGGCCGCAATAGCATTTATCACCCCGTATGGCCCCTTTTATTTAAACACTATGCCCTTTGGACTCAAAAATGCTGGCGCCACATATTAATGCATGAGTCAAACATGCTTAGAAAAACAAATTGGCAAAACAGTGGAGGCATATGTTGGCGATGAAGTCGTAAAAACCAAACACGTCGAGACCTTGGTGGATGATCTCCACCTTACGTTCACCAACCTCCGAGAATGTGACATAAGGCTCAATCCGGAAAAATGTCTCTTCGCCATTCTAGTCGGAAAGCTATTAGGGTTTATTGTTCGCTAACCCAGCCAAAATACGGTCCTTGTCAGAACTCAAAATACCAACCGATCTCAAGCAAGTGCAAAAACTAGCAGGCTGCGTAGCGGCTTTAAGCTGCTTCATCTCCAGTTTATGAGAAAAAGCATTGCCACTTTCCAGATTGCTATGGTGCACTGACAATTTCGAATGGACAAATGCGGCAACAAACAGATTGGACGAAATAAAAGTTCTACTAGCAAGCAACCCAATCCTAGACGCCCCCGGTGTTGGGGAACCAATGTTGATGTACATATCAGCCACTCACCAGGTGGTGAGTACCGTGCTCGTCGTCGAACGAGCCAAAGAGGGACATAAATTCCCCAATCAAAAGCTCGTATACTATGTATCCAAGGTTCTCACACCGTGTAAGTCACGGTACCCCCACTATCAGAAAATTGCCTATGCGGTCTTCATGTCATCTCGGAAACTCCGACACTACTTTCAAGAGTGTTCGATCACAGTGGCATCTTAGGTACCACTCAATGATATTATCAATAATAAAGACGCCACAGGATGCATAGCCAAATGGGCCATTGAGCTCTTACCATTCAAAATATCCTACAAGCCGCGCCCGACTATTAAATCCCAGGTGTTGCCCGTCTTTGTCGCAGAATGGACCGAAGCCGAACTCCCTAAAGAGTACAGCTTATACTCCCACTAGACAATGTACTTCGACGGTTCCAAAATGCTAACCGGGCTAGGGGCCGGCGTAATACTGAAATCTCCAACAGGGGATACGGTTCGGTACATCCTATAGATTATGTATACGAACTCGAACAATGCGGCCGAATATGAGGCCCTATTGCATGGTCTCAGATTAGCTGTATCCATGGGCATACAATGCCTCAAGGTACGCAGAGACTCAAACCTCACCATCTCCCAAATCAATGGGGATTTTGATGCGAATGATTCAAAAATGGCAGCTTATCGCAATGCCATATTGAAAATGTCGGCTCAATTTGAGGTGTTTAAATTACATCACGTAGCCCGGGATAATAACCAGGACGCCGACGTACTCGCACGAATGGGAGCTAAGCGCGACCCCGTCCCACCGAACACATTTGTGGAACCGTTATCTAAGCCATCGGTAAATGGCAGGACGCGAGCGACGATACAAATACGGATCCAAAGACACCCCTAGCCGAACTCAATCACGATGTCATCAGAGATCCAAGCATGGAGATAACTCCTTAGACTCACGAAATCATGGCTGTCATAGCCCCCTAGACAGAGCCTTTCCTAGCTTACCTAAATAGGCAGGAACTCCCGATGATCAAAATGAGGCCCGCCGCATAGTCCGGCGCTCTAAAGCCTACAAAGTTCACGAAGGTGAACTATACAAGAAAAGCACAACCAGTATTCTCCAACGGTGCATCTCTGAAGAGGAGGGAAGGCGAATTCTCACTGAAATACACGCTGGAATGGGCGGTCACCATGCCGCAACAAGGGCGTTGGTAGGCAAAGCTTTTCGCGCTGGCTTTTACTGGCCTACTGCCCGAGCAGATGCCCAAACCTTAGTCCCACATTGTGCTGGCTGCCAGCTTTTTGCAAATCAAAGTCACATGCCTCCCACCGCACTGAGAACAATCCCCATTACTTGGCCTTTTGCGGTCTGGGGGCTAGATATGGTCGGTGTCGGATTATGGGCTCCGCAAACCCAAAGAAGTTCAAACACAGGGGCGTGAACGAAGATCTCTCCCACTCACGTCTACCTAGCGCCACGCCCTTGCCCGCTGGTGAGATTCAAGCAAGTAACAAGTAAAAGAACACACGAGTTTACCCAGGTTCAGGCCACCTTGCGGTGTAAAACCCTACGTCCTACTTGAGTGGATTAGCCTCAGGAGGGCTTGAGTATGAACAATTACAATGGTTCTTGAGCTCATGAGGAGAGCTCAAGAGGGTCAGGAGGCAAGTGTTCTTGCTCCTTGGTGCGAAGGTGGGGTGTTTGAGATGAGGTCGATCCGGATCCAGATGCAGATGCCGATCCCCTCCATAGTGGAAACCCTAGCTACTAATATAGGCGGCCAAGGTCCACTTCCCCCGAAATATTCAGGCGGGAAGGGATCCCACAACGGCCATTTTGAGCGGGAACATAAGGACGCTTCTATCCTGACAAAAGCGATCTTCGCCTGCAAAGAGATCAGACGATGACGCGGTGGTGGGCTTGGTGGTGACATCCTCCTTGTCGTCCTTGCGGTCTTCGGTCTTGTTGTACCGAAGGGGAAACCTTTGTCTCATCCCTCGGGAACATATACCTGCGTTGTCTTCTTTGCACCAAAACGGCAACTGTGCCATTGGCACGCGCTGGCACCCGCTGGCGCGGTGCGTCACTGCTCACGTCACTGCCTCCTCCTGAGGCAGGCTTGGCCTTGAGTTCTCCGCCCCTCCGGAGCTGCCTTACCGAGGCCACTCCTAAGAGGGTCTTCGTGTCATTCTCCTCGTGAGGCTTAGCCCCCTCACGACGGTCTTGAGCAGCTGGTCAATCAACTGAGCCGTACCAGGCCGTAGTAGGAGCGCGTCGCGGGCCGTAGGCAGGCAAGTCTGGGTACCCTGGTTCCCAGGACGCCGATAGTAGCCCCCGGGCCCAAGGCGCGCGTGGAGTTGGCTTCTGGGCGAAGCCTTAGTTGAGGACGAAGCGCCGCGGGCCCCAAAAGACTGCGGGCCAGGCTGGCGCACGATGGTTGGATGGGACGTGGGTGACTTCGCTTCCCACGCAGCCTTGGCAACCGTGCGATTTGACAATTGCACAGCTGATAGGTGGACTCCTTGCTGCCGCCCCTGCTTTCTTGCCTCTCCATCGCCTCCTTCCTTTTCTTGCCTTCTCTGACCCCCTTCCTTGCAGCCATGCCGTGCAAGACAAAGAAGAGGGGAACCGGCGAGGCTGCCACGCCACCACCGGGGCTCGAGCCGGCACTGGGTCACTCCTTCGTGGTGAACCAGGATGGCATGGACAAGGTGCGCCATGCCCTGGCCGATGCGTCCAACAAGTGGGGGCTGACCCAGGCCTGTCCCGCTTCTCGCCCAACGGCGGAGTTGAACGCCAACGACATCCAGCTCCACCTCCATGCCATCTTCGTGGGTCTCCTCCCCCCTTTTTCTGCCTTCTTCAATGCGGTGCTCACGCATTACCAGATTCGGGTGCTGCACTTGGATCCAAGGTCCATCATCCTCCTCTCTGGCTTCGCGTTTCTATGCAAAGCTTTTGTCGGTGTTTCCCGGCCTGTGGCCCTACTTCGCCACTTCTTCGCCCTCCACCTAGTCGACGGGGGGCAGCGCTCGGGATGCATGTCGCTATGCGCGGTGGAGGCGACTGCCGCCTCCGGGATTGGCTTCACGCTCAGCCAGACCACGGGGGTTTCTGTCGGCAGCGGGTGTATGTTGATGTTGTTATGTACAGCGCCCTGCTCTACCTCCCCGATGCGCCGGCGGTGCCGAGCTCGGGCTGGTAGCATGAGGTCCTCTCAGATCCTTGGGCAGAGCAGGTCACGCGTCATTTGGTCAGCCTGAGGAAGAATGGGCTGACTTTGGCGATGGTGGTGAGGGACTTCCTTATTCTGCGTGTCGCCCCACTTCAGCGCCATTCCCACCTGATGTGGGCCCTCTCCGGTCTTGATGATCCTGCACGTCTTCAGCGAAAGCAGCTCCCTCCTGAGACGCTCCAGGGGATGTTGTGGCTGCTTGTCAGCGGAGTGCCTGAAGCATGCCCCGTCTCCGCGACTCCCTTGTACCTGGATCCCATGGCTGAAAAAGCCTTTGCCGATAAGATGCCTTGCTTCGATGCATGGGGGCTATTGCCGGAGGGCATCTCTGGCCCTCGTGACAATCCCCTGATGGTGGCGCCAGGGCTCACGAGCCCAACTTTCCCTTCCGTGGTGGATACGTCAACTGGAACTCCTGACCTAGGGTCTGCTCCGCCTGCGGAGCAAGCAGACGCAGCACGGGCGCATGTGGCTCTGGAGGTGGCTGAAGTGGCCGAGGTGCTGTCGGCTCCTGAGGTGGCCGAAGATGGAGCATGGCAGCCCCCTCTTGGGGTGAGCCTAGAGGACACCGTGGCGGGGAATGGGGCACCGGTCACGGGCGTCCGCCGTGGCCTTGCCCCAGCCCGAGGCGCGCCACCTCAGACGGCCTCATAGCGTCCTTCGTGGCGCTGGGCAAAAGGAGGAAGCTGAGGGGCAGCTATGGCCCTGCCCTGAGGGCTCTGAAGAAGACAAAGCTGACTATACTAGGCAGGTGCATGATCCTCAACTTTTCCTGTTCTTTGTAATACAGTTCTCCTGACCTCTTGCTTTGCAGCGTTCCTCCTGACTCATTACTGAGCCGTCCGGCGAGGTTCACAGACACTTCTGACCGCGCCCCTCCTCCAAACCATGCTGGGTCTTTGGTAGACCTCGCGTGGGTCCGCGGGGACGCGCCTGGACCCTGGCAAGTGGACTGCGCTCCCAGCCCCCGAGTGCTTCTGGGGCAAGGTGGTTCTTGGTGCATCGGGGGCTCGTCTCATGCCCCGGGGCTTGTCTTCGTCGTAGATCAGCAAGCTCTTGAGGCGGCCCTGGAGGCCTGCCGCCCATCAGGACCACGCCTACCCCTCGCGCCGGAGGCAGCGCGCGCTCCTGGGGTTAGCCCCGGGGCGCACGCTGAGGGAGAAGAAGAGCCCCCTAGGGCGTCCCGGATGTCGTGGACGAGACTGGCCGCCTCCTGGAACTCGCGCTACGCAGGAGTGTGCTTCGTCATGATCTTGTGCGGGGGGCATCAGATGCCCTGAAGCGCCTTGAGGTCAAGGCCGTTGAAGTGGATGCGAGCATCGAGGCCGAGGGCCTACTTCTGGCGAAGGGTTGGCTCCAGTTGCGGGCTGCCGTTAACTTGAGCCAGCTGCAGCATAAAACCACCCTGAAGAAAGCGGAAGCGTCTGTGGCCGCGGCTCAGGAGGCCCGCGACCGCGCCCTGAAAGAGGCTCGAGACACTGACCGCCGCCGCGCAGTAGCCGAGGAGCATGAGCGCGAGCTCGAAGCCATGAACTCTGCGCTCGAGCGTCAGGTTCGTACTCGAAGGGCTGCCCTCGCCGCGCCCGCGGGCGATGATGACAGCCCAGCGGGCCTCTCAGCGCGGGAGGAGGCGCTAGCACTCGAGATGATGGAGCTGAACATGGAGCATGAGCGCCTGGAGACAATGGAGCGCCAGGTGGCCGAAGCCGAGGGCAACCTCGATGATCAAGAGGATGTCGCGAGGAAGGCTGCCATGGAGACCGAGCGCCTGTGGAAGGATTACCGCAGGAAGCTGGGGCTTCACGAGACTCGCTTCGCAGATAAGTGCAAGGAACTCTAGAAGGAGGTCGCAGCTCTCGAGGGCAAGCTAGCGGATGTCAAGCGCCGTCTGCAGGTGTCGGAGAAGGCTCACGCCACGGCCGAGCGTCGTGAGTGGGTGTCGACGGAAGCCTATGCCGCGGGTAGAGCGTCGCGAGTGGGCGTTGGAGAAGGCTCGCGCTGCCGCTAGGGCAGAGCTGTCCTGCTTCCACAAGCAGGTGGAGGACATTCCACTGCTGCGGCCCGGAACTCCGAGGAGGCTGCGTGAGCTCATGGAATGCAACACATCCGCTCGAAGATGTTCGAAGCTTTGGGGCGCAGGGCTAGCCGAGCCTTGAATGAGCTCCTTGACTCGAGGGTCGATGACCCTCTGGTTGATGACGACGCCGAATATCTCGGGTTCTTCACCAGACTGGTGGAGCGTCTTGAAGGCGAGGTCATGAGGGCACGACAGCTCGTCGAGGAGCACAGCCGCGACATCCTCAGGCGTGCAGTCTCACGCATCTTCGGCAAATTGCTCCATCTTGACCCACGTACGGACTTCGGGGCCTTGCTAGAGCCGATGCACGTGACGGTCACCGACCCCATGGAGGGGTGGGTGAGCGATCACATGGACGTGTTGGTGATGGAGCTTGTTCCAGCCATCAATGATGCGCCGATGCTCGGGGGGGGGGGGGGGGCGATGCCGATGGTCCTGACGACGAGGCCGATGCTTAGTCCAGCTCCTGCTGTAGATTTGATTTTTTGGTTGTGGCTCCAGAGCCGGGTAAGATGAATATCATGAAACTTAAGCTTTTGATGATGTAAGGATGGGTTTAAGCACTCCCTTGTGACGTTCGCTCCTGAGGCTGGGACCTCGGGCCCTTGTTGTGTTTCCGAGAGGGGCGTCTGCCGACCCCGTTTGAGCCCATCTCGTGAGTACCTACAACTGGTGCAAGAGTGATTGGCGGTCTAGCCATGGGCCAGACAGAACGTGCGCCCATGCCCCGGCCCCTGCTCACGAGGGGCAATCGGGTGGGGTCACAGTTGTAGTCGAGCTTAGCCGAGCGAGGCAAAGAACAGATTGGGCGAAAGAAAACTCAGTCAAAAATGCAAGTCGCGGATGAAACCCCCCCTTTTTTTTGTTTCCAAGATAAGTCGTGCTGCCACGAGCTCGACTCGAGAAGGTAGATACAGAAGAGGCAAAGGTGAAGGACAAAAAGAGGGGCCGCATCTGGCCCCTGAGCAGGTCTTCAGTCTTCTCCCCAGCGCGGAGCATAGGGCTACCACCGGTGGATGTGGGCATAGCCATTGGAGGGCAGTGTCGACGGCCAGTGCAGAGCATGGTGCTACCACTAGGACGTGGGAGGGAGCCCCCGTGAGGCCCTAGGGCGGCGCTCAGGAGACTCCGGGGCATGTACAGCCCCACTCATTATTACGTGAGAGTGTCATGAGCGGAGATCTTCTGACGTGCCCACCCCTTCACTTTGAGGGTCCCGCCCCACGCTAGTCCGCTCCCGCCATGAGCTCACCGGAAGGCGGCGTTCATGAGGTGGGACACTGCGCATAGTGGGGGGGGGGGGATGGGACCTTGGCTATAGGCCCCCCTACCGAGCACTAGGCACACCGCTAACGCGACCTCCGGGTGCTTTTCGCCCCGGGGGGCTAACGTCGTCTGGATGCACGGCGTCCTGAGGTGTGAGGCGGACCCCGCCCCACTCACGCTCCTAATGACCCATGAGCCCTCCTGATCATGGCCGGGCCCAGAGGGTATGGGATTACGCGAGCGGGGGGACGGAGCCGTGGTCTTGGGCCCTCCTGGCATGCGTAGGACGGGCTGTCGTACCGTCTCCAGACTTACCCTCCGCAGCCCGGGGGATGGTACGCTGGGAGGCGCGGCGTCTTGAGCTTGAGTGGAGGGAGAGGAGGCCCCTCACCATGCGTATCATACCTGCCGCCGGCGAGCCCCTGGTGAAATCCAGGGCAGGGTCATGTGCGATGGGCCATGCGTGAGGGGACGAGGGCCTGACCCAGGCCTTCCCTCCCTTTCTGTCTTGATGCGGCACCTCGGGTGCTTCCTTGGCCTGCCAAGGCTCGGGGCCAGAGACACCGTTGGCCCGAGACCTACAGCTAGTGCCGCGAGTGCCGGCCTCCGCAGGCACCCGCGCGCGTTTCATTCATGCTCCATGGCCGTCGGTGGTGACGACGGAGGGTCAAGGGCTAAGAGCTTGGGGTTGGCCTCCCGACCTACTGCCCCTATGCCCCCTCATGCAGGTGCCTGATCGCACCCAGCGTCGGGCGTAGTCCTGCGGTCGCCTCCTGCCAGTTCCCTGGTAGGGGAGGTACTTGGGTACAAAGGGCTTCGAGGCAGAGGGGCGGCGTCATCCGCAGGGTTCAGGGGGTCATACCCCATGTCTCCCTCGTAGGTCACCGTCAGTCTTGCCCACATGGGTGACCGGGCGCGGCCGGCGCGGCCGGCGCAGCCTCCGGTTCCTGGCGTCATCGTGCGAACCAGAATGGCTTGGCCCCGGTGTTGGCGGCATCGAGGAGCTCAGCCACCCTGAGGAGCATCGCGTCGTGGCCGGCGTCGAGCAACCACCACCTTAGCAGCTCCCTTGCCACCAGTAGCGCAGCCCGCATGTTTGCCATTTCGCGTCGGTCCTGAGAGCTTGCCGCCGCATGGTCGGCGGCCCGCGCTGCTGAGCGGCTTTGGCGCGGCGTGGGCGGTGGGTGCTACCGGTCCCCAGGTGGCGGGTCGGTGATACTCATCGTGCCGTCAGCCCCGACCAAAGCCGGGTGACGGCGTGCCCCATGGCCGAAGGGCGACGCTCGAGCGGTGCGAGCGTCGTGGGCTTCCGCGCGCATATGACACGCCTCCGCCATCAGAGTCACGATCCGTCGAGGCAGGGTGAAGCAAGGTCGACGGACGAGAGCGGGACGAGGTCATCGGAGAGGCGAGATTTCGACACGCCCCCTACCTGGCGCGCCAAATGTCGGATTACGGGCTCCACAAACCCAAAGAAGTTCGAACATAGGGTCGTGAACAAAGATCTCTCCCACTCATGTCTACCTAGCGCCACGCCCTCGCCAGGTGGTGAGATTCAAGCGAGCAACAAGTAAAAGCACACACGAGTTTACCCAGGTTCAGGCCAGCTTGCGGTGTAAAACCCTACGTCCTGGTTGAGTGGATTAGCCTCAGGAGGGCTTGAGTATGAACAAGTACAGTGGTTCCTGAGCTCAGGAGGAGAGCTCAAGAGGGTCAGGAGGCAAGTATTCTTGCTCCTTGGTGCGAAGGTGGGGTGCTTGAGATGAGGTCGATCCGGATCCATATGCAGATGCCGATCCCCTCCATAGCGGAAACCCTAGCTACTTATATAGGCGGCCAAGGTCCTCTTCCCCTGAAAGGTTTAGGTGGGAAGGGATCCCACAACGACCATTTTGAGCGGGGACATAAGGACGCTCGTATCGTGACAAAAATGGTCTTCGCCTGCAAAGAGGTCAGATGATGACGCTATGGTGGGCTCGTTGGTGACATCCTCCCTGTCGTCCTTGCGGTCTTCGGTCTTGTTGCATCGAAGGGTAAACCTTTGTCTTGTCCCTCGGGAACCTGCGCCTGCGTTGTCTCCTTTGCACCAAAACGGCAACTGCGTCGCTGGCACGCGCTGGCACCCGCTAGCGCGGTGCGTCATTGCTCGCGTCACTGCCTCCTCCCGAGGCAGGCTTGGCCTTGAGTTCTCCACCCCTCCTGAGTAGCCTAGCCGAGGCCGCTCCTGAGAGGGTATTGGTGTTGTTCTCCTCGCGAGGCATAGCCCCCTCGCGAGGGTGTTGAGGAGATGGTCGATCAGCTGGGCCGTATCAGGCTGTAGTAGAAACGCGTCGCGGGCCGCAGGCAGGCAAGTCTGGGTACCCTGGTTCCCAGGACGCTGATAGTCGGACCCCTTAAAGGGGGAAGTAATAAAAGAAAATACTTACTAGTGATGGTAGACAAATTCACTAAATGGATAGAAGAAAAAGCCAGTAAAAACAGTTGAAGCAGGGCCTGTGATAGATTTTATATCCAGCGTAGTACATTGTTATGGTGTCCCGCATAGTGTTATCACATATTATTGATACGACTCCAACGTATCTATAATTTATGAAGTATTAATGCTATTATATTAGCCATCTTAGATGTTTTATATACATTTATATGCTATTTTATATGATTTTTGGGACTAACTATAAACCTAGAGCCCAGTGCCAGTTTCTGTTTTTTCCTTGTTTTTGAGTTTTACATAAAAGGAATACCAAACGGAGTCCACTTGACGTGCCAATTTTTGATGATTTTTTATGGACCAAAAGAAGCCCCTGGAGTAAAATAGTTGGGCCAGAAGAGTCCGGGCTATCCACGAGGGTGGGGGCGTGCCTACCCCCCATGGGCATGGGCCCCTATCTTGTGGATGGCTCAGAGACCCCCTGGACGTGAGACCGACACCAACAATTCCTATAAATACATAAACCTCCAGAAAATAACCTAGATGAGAAGATCCACCGCCGCAAGCCTCTGTAACCACGAGAAATCAATCTAGGCCCTCTCTGGCACCCTACCGGAGGGGGCCATCATCACCGGAGGCCATGGAGGAGGATCTCGGAGGGGCCATCATCGCCATGAAGGCCAAGGACGAGAGGGAGAACCTATCCCCATCTAGGGGGAGGCCATGGAGGAGGAAGCACAAGGGGGAGAACCTCTCGTCCTCTCTCTCGGTGGCGCCAGAGTGCCATCGGGAGGGGAATCATCGCCGCGGTTATCGTCTTCATCAACATCACCATCATCATCACCATCCTCATCTCTTTTACGCGGTCCACTCTCCCGCACCCCGCTGTAATCCCTACTTGAACATGGTGCTTTATGCCACATATTATGATCCAATGATGCGTTGCCATCCTACGATGTTTTGAGTAGATATCCTTTGTCTTTGGGTTGATTGATGATCTAGATTGGTACGAGTTGTATATTTTATTTTGGTGTTGTCCTATGGTGCCCTCCGCATCGTGCAAGCGTGAGGGATTCCCGCTGTAGGGTGTTGCAATACGTTCATGATTCGCTTATAGTGGGTTGCTTGGGTGATAGAAGCATAAACCCGAGTAAGGGGATTGTTGCGTATGGGGTAAAGGGGACTTGATGCTTTAATGCTATGGTTGGGTTTTACCTTAATGATCTTTAGTAGTTGTGGATGCTTGCTAGAGTTCCAATCATAAGTGCATATGATCCAAGAAGAGAAAGTATGTTAGCTTATGCATCTCCCTCATATGAAATTGCAATGACGACTACCGGTCTTGTTAACAATTGCCTAGGACAATTCCGCACACCGATCCATCATTACTCCACACTCGCTATTTATAATATTTAGTAATATATTCTAACTTTATGATAACAGCACCTACTTTTATATTTTAGCTCCCAGATATCATGCAAATTTATCCTCATCATACCCACAACGTAGTTTTATTTCTCATTTCTAGTTGGAAGCAAACTTTCCGTGTACGTAGAGTCATATCAGTGGCAGATAGGACTTGAGAGAACATTGATCTTACCTTTAGCTCTTGGGTTTGGCACTCCATACTTATCACTTCCACCATTGGGAATTTCTACGATGATTCCCTGCACTTGGGGACCATCAAGCTCTTTTCTGGCGCTGTTGTCGGGGAGCAATAGCATGGGGTTGATATTCTCGTGTGTGTTTGTTTGCTTTCTTCACTAAGTAGATTTTATTTTTCCTTTTTGTTTCTATTTAATTGTGGGTGAAACATACAAAAATAAATAAAAATAATGAAAATACATAAAAATTACTTCCCTCTTATGCCTAAAAAGTTTTTCAAAAAGAGAAGTGATTGGAAAGTTATGCATTGAAGAAGTGAGGGTCGACCTTGAGCACTTGTGTTCATGCTCACGGAAACAATGTAGAATTTTCCATGGAAGTTTCTCTGTAAATAATTATTCCCTTGTATATATCTATTGTATTATAAAAATAACGTGCCAAGCTTTGATTTTAGGATGGTTAGATTGCTTGTTTTCTATGTGCAGAAAAAAATAGAAACTTTGGCTGTAGCGCGTGATTTTACATTTTTTACTGGAAGGTCAAATGGATCTGAAACTTTTTGCACATTACTTCTGTACAAATTTTTCAAATTTTCATATGTTTTTAGAATTTTTTAGAGTTATAGAAGTTTACTAAACTTCCAGATTACTACAGACTGTCATGTTTTTGACAGATTCTGTTTTCTATGTGTTGATCGCTTATTTTGATGAATCTATGGGTAGTATCAGGGGGTACGAACCATGGTGAAGTTGTAATACAGTATATAAAGTGCTAATATGAAATTGGAATAAGTTTGCAACAGTATCTAAAGGTAGTGATTTGCTTTATTATACTAACGGATCTCACAAAGTTTTTGTTAAGGTTTTGTGTGGATGAAGTGTTAGAAGATCGAGGAGCTATCAATATGAGAAAGAGAGGCGAGAGTTAAATCTTCGGGATGCCCAAGGAACCCCAAGTAAATATTTCAAGGATACTCAAGCATCTAAGCTTGGGGATGCCCCGGTTGGCATCCCATCTTTCTTCTTCAACAATTACCGGTATACCTCGGTTTTTGTTTTGTTCACATCATTTGTGTCCCTTGTGTTTTTTTTCTTTAAGAACCATGCTAGTATGAGATAGCCCTTCCTTGATTGATATAATTCTTCATGTGCTTCACTTATATCTTTTAAGTATGATCTTATAGAATGATCTTTGTGCTACACTTAAATCTTTTGAGTACGGTTTTATAGAATGCTTCGTGTGCTTCACTTATATATTTTGAGCATGGATATTTGCTAGTCGATATTAATCCTAGAATACTGCATGAACTTCACTTATATCTTTTGGAGTATGAATAATACTATCATCTAAAGTGGATTTGGAAGAGTGTCAACTTTAGTTAGTAATGATTCCAATATTTCGAGTTCGCTCCCACTATTCTGAATCAGAAGAATTTTGCTTATGTGGAGAGTAGTAAAATTTCTATGCTTGTAGATCATGAAAAATATGCTTTATGTGATGGTTATATTGTTGAACCCATGCATGATGCTAATGAACTTTTTTATGAGGGAGGAATACATGCTTGTAGAAGTTGCAATAATATCCAGTTTCCTCTCTATGTGCTTAAAGTTTTGAAGTTATACTTGTCTTGCCTTCCTATACTAGTTGATTATTGTTCCTATAAATTATGTGCTCACAAAATCCCTAGGCATAGGAAGTGCGTTAGATATAAATATGCTAGTCATATTCTTCATTATGCTCTATTTATGTTTAAATTCTTATCTTTTATGTGAGCATCATTGAAATCATCATGCCTAGCTAAAAGGCATTAAAGAAAAGCGCTTGTTGGGAGACAACCCAATATTTACCCTTACTGTTTTTGTGTGTTTACATGATTAAGCTACTGTAGTAATCATGTTTTATAGCTTTTGTTTCAATAAAGTGCCAAGTAAGACCTTTGGGAAGACTTGGGTGAAAGTTAATGTGATCTTACTGTAAAAAATTAGAAACTTTGCGCTCACGGGATTAGCTGATTTTTTTTACAGAAGAGTGCTTTTGAGTTTATTCTTTTTGCAGAAGATTACTAGACAAATTCCTCACGTCCACCAATTTATTTCATAATTTTTAGAGTAGCAAAAGTACGGTTGTTGTTCTGATCATTACAGACTGTTCAGTTTCTGACAGATTCTGTTTTCATTGCATAGTTTGCTTGTTTTCTAGTTTCTATGGCTTATATTTCTCAATATTAATTGTAGAAATGATATGGTACAGTAGGCATTGTGTGAGAACAATTATGAACCTTGTCTTTGATAGTACCAAAGTGAATGGTTTACTCTTTATCATACTAACCTATCTCACGAAGTTACGTTAAGTTTTGTGTGGTTGAAGTTTTCAAGCTTTGGGCGAAATATCGATATGAGGAGAATAAGGAGTGGAAAGACCCTAAGCTTGGGGATGCCCAAGGCACCCCAAGGTAATATTCAACGAATACTCAAGAGCCTAAGCTTGGGGATGCCCCGGAAGGCATCCCCTCTTTCGTCTTCAAAACTATCAGTATACCTTACTCCGAGCTATATTTTTATTCGTCACATGATATGTGTTTTGCTTGGAGCATATTTTAAATTTTAATTGTTGTTTGAATAAAATCATTGGATATGAAATCTTGAATGAAAAAGAATCCTCCCATGGCTAGTTAATTATTTGACTACTCAGTGTCCTTCACTTATATATTTTGGAGTAGTTTGTCATTTACTCATGTGCTTCACGTACATCCTACGAGTAAATGGTTGAATGAATTGAATCGCATAAATCTGAAACTATATAATTTTCATATGCTTATACCATGGGGAGTAATGACTTCACACAAAATAAGTATAGGTAGTAAACTTATTGAAATTTAGCAAACGCAGAATTGGTCACTTGAACAATTCATGAAAGAATATTGAAGGAAGAGCGATTTCACATATAAATATACTATATTGGACATCTTTTGTAATTGTGAGCACTCATTAAAATATGACATGCTAAAAGGTTGATGTTGGACAAGGAAGACAACTTAATGGGTTATGTTTTCCTATATCCGAAACGTTATATTGTCTTGGATCATCCAACATGTTGGGCTTGCCTTTCCCTCTCATGCAAGCCAAATTCTTTGCACCAAGTAGAAATACTACTTGTGCTTCCAAAGATCTCTTAAACCAGCTTTGACATGAGAGTCCATCATACCTACCTAAGGATTGAGTAAGATCATTCAAATAAGTTGTCATCGGTGCATGCAATAAAAATTGCTTTCTAAATATGTATGACCTATTAGTGCGAAGAAAATAAGCTTTATACGAACTTGTGATATTGAAGAAATAGAAGGGACGGACTGCACAATAAAGGTCTTTATCACAATGGCAATATAAAGTGATGTTCTTTTGCATTAAGATTTTGTGCATCCAACCATAAAAGCGCATGGCAACCTCTGCTTCCCTCTGTGAAGGGCCTATCTTTTACTTTTATCTTCTATCCTTATACAAGAGTCATGGTGATCATCACCTTTCCTTCTTACACTTTTTCCGTTGGCAAGCACTTTGTGTTTGAGCGATCCGGATACATATATCCACTTGGATGTAGGTTTTCATAAATTATTATTGTTGACATTACCCTTGAGGTAAAAGGTTGGGAGGCGAAACTATAAGCCCCTATCTTTCTTTGTGTCTGACTAAAACTTTGAACCCATAAATATCACATGAGTGTTAGCAATTGTGAAAGATTAAATGATAGTTGAGTATGTGGAGTTTGCTGAATCAAAGCTCTTACATAGATCCTTCCCGATAATAAGATGAATTGCAATTGTTTGATGACTAAGAGGACTATTTGTTAGTTTTCAAGAAAGTTTATGATCTATACTTTAACATGTGAATAGCTTGTTACTTGATCACGAAAAGTTTTATGAGTTCAGCTATTGTTATGACACACATAATGATGCTTGAAAATGTGATTAAAATTATCATTGATCAAACTTGTGCACCTGTTAGCATTCACACTTCATAAATTATTTCTTTTATCCTTTACCTACTCGAGGACGAGGAGGAATTAAGCTTGGGGATGCTGATACGTCTCCAATGTATCTATAATGTATGAAGTATTCATGCTATTATATTATCCATCTTAGATGTTTTATATACATTTATATGCTATTTTATATGATTTTTGGGACTAACCTATTAACCCAGAGCCCAGTGCCAGTTTCTATTTTTTCCTTGTTTTCGAGTTTTTCAGAAAAGGAATACCAAACGGAGTCCAGTTGACGTGCCAATTTTTGATGATTTTTCATGGACCAAAAGAAGCCCCTGGAGTAAAAGAGTTGGGCCAGAAGAGTCCCGGGTTGTCCACGAGGGTGGGGGCGTGCCCACCCCCCTGAGCGTGAGCCCCTATCTCGTGGACGACTCGGAGACCCCCTAGACGTGAGACCGATACCAAAAATTCCTATAAATACAGAAACCTCCAAAAAATAACCTAGATCAGAAGTTCTACCGCCGCAAGCCTCTGTAACCATGAGAAATCAATCTAGGCCCTCTCTGGCACCCTGCCGGAGGGGGCCATCGTCACCGAAGGCCATGGAGGAGGACCTCGGAGGGGCCATCATCGCCATGAAGGCCAAGGAACAGAGGGAGAGCCTCTCCCCATCTAGGGGAGAGCCCATGGAGGAGGAAGCACAAGGGGAGAAGCTCTCGTCCTCTCTCTCGGTGGCGCCAGAGTGCCATCGGGAGGGGAATCATCGCTGCGGTGATCGTCTTCATCAACATCACCATCATCATTACCATCCTCATCTCTTTTACGTGGTCCACTTTCCCGCACCCCGCTGTAATCCCTACTTGAACATGGTGCTTTATGCCACATATTATGATCCAATGATGTGTTGCCATCCTTTGTCTTTGGGTTGATTGATGATCTAGATTGGCACGAGTTATATGTTTTATTTTGGTGCTGTCCTATGGTATCCTCCGTGTCGCTCAAGCGTGAGAGATTCCCGCTGTAGGGTGTTGCAATACGTTCATGATTCACTTACAGTGGGTTGCTTGAGTGACATAAGCATATACCCTAGTAAGGTGATTGTTGGGTATGCGATTAAGGGGACTTGATGCTTTAATGCTATGGTTGGGTTTTACCTTAATGATCTTTAGTAGTTTTGGATGCTTGCTAGAGTTCCAATCATAAGTGCATATGATCCAAGAAGAGAAAATATGTTAGCTTATGCCTCTCCCTCATATGAAATTGCAATGAAGACTACCTGTCTTGTTAACAATTGCCTAGGACAATTCCACACACCGACCCATCATTATTCCACACTCGCTATTTATAATATTTAGTAATATATTCTAACTTTATGATAACAGAACCTACTTTTATATTTTAGCTCTCCGATATCATGCAAAGTTATCCTCTGCATACCCACAACGTAGTTTTATTTCTCGTTTCTAGGTGGAAGCAAACGTTCGGTGTACATACAGTCGTATCAGTGGCAGATAGGACTTGAGAGAATATTGATCTTACATTTAGCTCCTTGTGGGTTCGACACTCCATACTTATCATTCCCACCATTGGGAATTGCTACGATGATTCCCTGCACTTGGGGACCATCAATAATGTCTCCAATTTCACAGCTGACGAGGTAAAAAACTGGTGGGCAAAGTTGGGTATAAAACTCGATTACGCTTTCGTATACCATCCTCAAACAAATGGTCAGGTCGAAAGGGTCAATGGTCTGATTATGAGCGGCATTAAACCCCGACTAGTGCGCTCCGTACGGGAGTCTAATAAACACTTGGTCGAAGAGCTTGACTACGTACTCTAGGGGCTGCGGACCACTCCCAATCATACGACTGGATATACACCTTTTTTCATGGTGTACAACGCAGAGGTTGTTCTGCCCTGCGACATTATTCATGACTCACCTAGAGTGCGCATGTACGAGGAAAGGGAGGCCGAGTTAGATCAACGCTAGCATGCTCCGCATTTTACCAACAATAGGTTAGGTGATACCAGAGCAGGGAAGTGCGGGCAAAGACATACAACGTCGGCGAACTCGTTTTACGCCTCCCGGAGAAGAAAAAGAACAAGGTCAAACCAAAATGGGAGGGCCCCTTCATTATTGACGAAGTACTCACTAGTGGAGCCTATCGCCTTCGCAATGCACAGGACAACTGCCTTGAGCCGAATCCTTGGAACGCTGCCAGGCTCCGACGATTTTATGGATAGTTCGGTAGCAATTTCTTCCTCTTTACAAGTTAGGTCTTGTCTTTTACTTTCTTGTTTCTCTCCCTTTTTCTCTTTACATTTTCTTGGAAGGTATTCGGCTCACCCGAACTACCACATGACGAGCACGTCCTCACATATACACGGGGGTGTCGGGGGAAACTGTCCACCACGAGCACCTATGGGACCAGAGCCCCTTGTACGTTGCGGTAAGGGAGCGGAGGGAGCACGAAGAGCGGATCGAGGAGCACACGCGGGCTGTTTACCCAGGTTCGGGCCGCGCGGACGCGTAAAACCCTACTCCTGCTTAGATTGTATTGAGTTTTTGGGCTCGGGAGCTTGAAGAACTAGCTACACCGAGCAAGAGAGCTGTCTAGGTTCCGAACCCTTTCTACGTTGTGCATGGGCCTCCTTTTATAGCTCAAGGGGTCACCGACAGGTGTCAACGTAGAGGAGGGTAAAAATGTAACTTTGGTGGTAGTTGTAACAGTGCGGGAACAGTGTATGAACAGTGGATGAACAGTGGTTTTTACCTAACATAGACAGTGGGCGACAGGAGCATTAAATGCCCGTCACCGTCGACCCCAAAAGCGCCCGTCCATGCGTCTCCGTTCGCCACGGTGGTAGCCTCGTCACCGTGGCGTGCCACCGTGTCCCCCAGGCTGCACAGCCATCCGCCACGTGTCCCTGGAAGGGCCCCAGGGCGACGCGTGGGCCGATGAGCTGGAGCGCGGGCACACAGCGCAGGCTTCCCCCGGCAAGCACCTTGCCGGGGTCTTGATCTTGCCGGGCCCGGGAGCTTGTCGCTCCCCGGGTCCTGCCGGGGCGCAGGGTGCGCCGAGGCATGCCTTCTAAGATGCAGTCTTCTGGTCTTCCTGGCAAGCTCCTCTTGCCAGGGTTTTGTGTTAATGTAATAATCTTGAGCCTGGGACGGCCTTCCCGGCAAGCTCCACTTGCCGGGGCCTTGATCTTCTGTCCTGTATACTTTGTTTTTGAATGGCTTTATAGGGACTAGAAAGGTTTCCGGCGAGCACGTGGTAAACCCTGCCGCGGGAAGCTGCTACTGCCCGTGCACAAGTTGGGGTACTAAGGTACCCCTATCTTAGTACACCGACAGGAGCCCCCGGGCCTGGGCCACACACGGTGCCGAGCGCTGTTGGGCCAGGCCCAAAACAGTGCACGGGCACGCGCGGCCCACAGCACGCCAAATCCCCTTCCGCATCCGCCGCGCCCCTCCCTAACGGCACGCGTTGATTGCGGCATCGTGGGAGAGATCGTGGCCTCGTTCTTTAATGGGAAATGCGGAGCGTCCCCCACTCCCCCCTTAAAAGCAGAGGAAGCAGGGGCAGTTTCCCTCCTTCGTCTTCATTGCGCCTTCATCCTCCAGAAAACCTCCGCTGCTCTTTGCCTCCACCCCTCTTCCGCCGTCTTCCGCATCCGCGGCGTGGTCGAGCTTCTCGCCCCTTCCTTCGCCGCCTCCGCCATGGCTCCGAAGAGCGAGAAGGCGAAAGCGGAGAAGACCAAGAAGGAGAAGTCCAAGCAGGCGGCGAAGCTTGCCGCCCTGCGGAAGAGGAATGTGGTCTTCGCGCCGCGGCTCAGCGCAAGGGAGCTGTGGAACAAGTACTACCTCTTCTGGTCCGGGGAGACCAAAGCTCATCCCCGCACCAGAACCTACCCCGCCGTCGCCAGAGATCTGTTTCCCGGCGGGTATTTCTTCTTTGCTGTCTTCTTCCATTGTGGATTGTGCCCTCCGTACTCGGAGTTTTTCTGTGATATTATGAACACATACGGCCTCCACCTCCTAGACTTCACCCCCAACGCCATCCTTACGATGGCGGTTTTCGCACATCTGTGCGAAAACTATGTGGGGATCCATCCAAACGTAGCGCTTTTTCGCCATTTCTTTATGCCTAGAGTAGAGGCTGGCGCTCCCCTCTCCGGCGGCATCTCCTGGATCTTCCGGTTGAATAAGAAGGACTCATATCTGAAAGGAGAACTCCGCGGCAAGTGGGAAGAATGGCGCGCAGATTGGTGTTGGGTAGTGGAGGACCAACCGGAGCCTTTTACCGCGCCGCGCACAACAGCCATAGTGCGCGGCAGAGACTGGAGCGAGTTGGCCCCGGAGGACGGCAAGCTCAATATCGCCCTCATCAGGATACTTCGTCTCCGGGTAGCCAAATTGACCATTGGAGAAGTAGGGGCAGATTTCCTCCGCCGCCGCATTACCCCTTTACAAGAAAGGAAAAGGCCAGCATGGGAATTTGGCAATGCGGCGGATATTATGAGGCTGCGCCCGGGATTGAACTTCAACTTCACGGCTTTGGAGCTGAAGGGGATGGTCCGGGAGCTCTTCAAGCATGACTCGGCCCATCCGGAGTGGTTTAGGTCTCCCCGGGGAGTGGTGCCGCTGTGCAACAGCTCTGCCCGAGACTCCTTGCGTGCGATGATGCCCGCGTGTGACTCCCACGGCGTCGACCCCACCTGGATAGAGCCTCCGCCGGACGCGATACTGAGCTTCTTCGACAACTTGGTCGAGGTGCCGAAGAACACCGAGGAGAACAAGGGTCTCACCCGGGCCACCACGGAGCGGGATATAGCCTATATTGCTTCTCGGATGGAAGAGGCCGCCGCAGCTGCAGCGGCGGGAGATTTTGGATACACCTTGGACGAGGCACAGGCCGCGGATGAGGCGTGCCAAGCAGAGGAGGCAGAGATCCGCAGGCTGCTCAAGCTTCCGCCTGACGAGCTTGCCGGGGTTCCCTCCCTGAGGCATGCCGGGATTCCCGGGATTGTGAGCGAGGCCGCCGCAGGTGGCGAGGTTGCCGGAGGGAGCAGAGCTGCCGGAGGGAGCGGAGCCGCCGGAGGGAGCGGGGCCGCTGGACATGATGCTGGATCCAGCGGGCCTGCCGGGGAGGAGGAGGACGTCGAGGCCGATGAAGACACCGGCGGATCTCTAGGACTTGATGACGACGCCTCCCCGTCCTCAGAGAACTCCCCGCCTCCGGCAAGTCCTAAGCAAGCACCGCTGAAGCGCCTCCGCAAGGCGGCTACAGCGACGAGGACGCAGGCGCCCCGACACCAGCCTGCTCGCCGGGCGGCGCGCGCCACCAGAGCGAGCCAAACCGCGACGGAGGCGCCCTGCGCACTAGCGCCAAGCGGAGGAGGATCCTCCCGGAGCGAAGCGGTCGCTCCGCCCGGTCCTCGGGCCTCGGCGTCAACGGAGGATGGGTCCTCGCAGCCCCCAGCTCCGGAAACCGCCAAGCGCCCGAGGGAGCCTTCTCCTCCCCCTCCTCGCGTGGGAGCATCTCAGGTGGAGTTCGATTTCTCCGCCCTCAGCTCCGACGACGACGAGGAAGAGGAGTAAGTACTTGCTGCTTGTAGCTTCTTCGATTCTGTCTTGATTCTTTCTTTGATGATTCTGATCTTGTCCTTGCTTTGCTTGTAGGACCCTGACCCAGCGGCTGGCGAAGAGGGCCAAGATCCCCGTGGTTGAGGTCGAAGACGACTCGCCGTCGCGGCGACAGGGGACACACCGGCGACGAACTTGCCGGATCAACCCGCTGCTCCGAGGAGCAGCCCCCAGCGCAGCCCCCAGCGTAAGTCTGGGTTTTGGATTTTTTGTTCGTCGGGCGCGCTTGAGGTTTCAGCTTGTACTAACATCTTGTTGCCTTGTTGGTCTTGTGCAGAAGTGGAGCTGCAGCCACAGGAGCGCCCGGAGACTACTCCCGACGAGCCGCAGGTTCCACCCTCCCCGCCAAGGGCGAGCTCCCCGGCGAGGGAGAGCGCTCCGCCAAGGACGGGCACCCCGCCGAGGGCGGGCACCCCGCCAAGGGCGAGCAGCCCGACAAGGGTGGCCACCCCGCCAAGGGAGGGCGCGGGCGGCCCTCCGCCAGCAGGGGCCACCGCTCCACCGCCAAGGGAGGACTCCCCGGCGAGGGAGCCTGTCGTCGAAGAAGTCCGCGAAGGTGAGTCTTGTAGCTTCTTCTTCTTGGACTTGTCTTTTTGGATATTTGCTTGATCTTTTCTTTTCTTTTTCTTCTGCTAGATCCTCCTGCGCCGGAGTGGATGGAGACTGAGGCCGCCGGCGAGGAGGGCGCGCAAGGCGACGACGGCAACGCTATTGCCACTGAGGGCATGGCTGGAGTCGACGAGCCCGCTGCTGAGGAGACCGCCCCGGCCGCAGACGCCGCGGCTGGGAGGGTGACGGCGACCACACTGCTGGCCCGGAGGCAGCAGGAGCGTCAAGCGCTGCACCGGCCGCCGATCCCTCCGCCGCCAAGGAGCAGTCAGGCGTTTATCTTGAGGCCCCCAACGGGGTCTTCATACAAGTCCCGTGGGGGTCTTCATCGCGAGCCCCCGTGGAGGGAGAGACCTTTGATGGAGAGGTCCTCGCCTCCGCGGGGTTGAAGATTGTTGAAGCGCCTGGCGGGAGCGACGAGCCCGAAGAGGAGAAGCTTCTTCGCCAGCTCCTGGCCCTTTACCGGGCCAGGCAGGCGAAACTGGAGTCCCGGGAAGCCCTCACCGCCAAGGCTGGAGCAGACTTGGAGAAGCGCGCCGCGGAGATCCGCGCCGCCAACCAGGCGGCCCTCCGCGACTTGGCGGAGGAGCGTGAAAGGCTTGCCGAAGAGCAGCAAGAGTTCCTCCTGGAGAAGGCTGAGGCCGAGGAGAAGCAGCGATTGGTTGGTGAAGAGCTGTCCCGGCGAGAAGGAGCGCTCAACCAGCGGAAGGTCGACCTCGACGCCCACGAGGACGACCTCACCGCCTGGGAGCAGGCCCTTGGCGGGGCCCTAAAGGAGGCGAAAGCTGCCGCCGCCACCGCGGAAACCACCAAGAAGGATCTTGAGGTCAAGGTGGCGCAGCTGGAGCAGTACCTGAAGGCGAGTGCGGACAGAATCACCGCGCTCAACGTGGAGCGGGAAAAAGACGCCCACACCAACTCTGACCTTCAGGTACGTCTCTCCAAGAAGGGCGACGAGCTCAAAGCCGCCAAGGATTCAATTGCTGACTTGGAGTTGAAGGTCTCCACTTTGACCGATTCACTGGACGCCGCCCGGGATCGCGAAACGAAGCTGAAGGACGAGCTTCGCAAGGAACGAGGCCTGGTGGAGAGCGCCGCCACTTCAGCGAACAACTTCAGCCGGGCGGTGGAGCAATGGACTGACGATCTGGTCGCTTCTGCTGCCAATATCGATAAAGAGTTGATGGCGCTGAGGGTGGAGCATCTCGTGTACTCTCCGGACCAGAATCTCCCCCACAGCGCCAAATTAAGTCTTTTCTTCAGGGGAATCGCGCCGGCGCTTGCACGGCTGCAGGAGAAGCTCCCCGCGCAGCTGGCCGAGGAGTCGCGTCAGCTCTGCGCGGGCACCTTGGAGCGCGTCTTGACGAAGATCGTCTACCGCAATCCTGGCATTAATCTTGTCAACGTTCTCCGCAGCTTGCCGGACGACGCAGATCTGGAGGCGCTGAAGGCGCAGGTCGCCCACATCGTCGCCAAGGTGAACAAGATCTCCAGGCGTGAAGGCAACCGCGTAGATTAGGCCTCTTTCTTTCTATTTCCTTTGCTGCTGCAAAGTGTGCCATGAACATGAATCTATTAGTCATTGCGACAAGTTATCTCTGTAATATATTATCTTATTTTGATCAATCAATGCAGTGTTATCTCCCTTGCTTTGGTCCTTTACTTTGTATGCTTTTTACCCTACGCTTGTAGGAAACTTGCCGGCAAGGGGCCCTTGCCGCGAGCGCTGAGTGCTGGACTCTGAGCAGCCTGCTGGCAAAGGCCTTACCGGCAAATAACCTTGCCGCAGCTAGTCTCAACGCACTTAGCTTGCTGAGCGAACTCGAAAACGAAGCAAGGGCGCGACACTTGTCGCAGCTCACTTAAGTCGTTGAGCGTACTCGAAAACAAAGTAAGGGTGCGGCTAGCCACGGGTAGGTTCCTCCGCGCACAGGTTTACCATACAAAGTGTGGTTGTTCAAGGAAGATAACTAAAATTTAAAAATTTGAACTGCTCAAATTCTGGTAACTTAGCTTTCATAGTCCATTCGTTCTCCGGCAAGCTCCTCTTTCTTGAACAGCACTTGGTTCATCCTCCACCTCCTCCCCCCGGCAAACTTGTGCGCGAGGAACATTCCTTCTGCTTAAGAGGGAAAGAAAAAGAAGAGGGAAAACAAGTATAGGGCCTCCTGGCCCATCAATGCTTACCGGGTATGTGTGTTGCACAAGATGCCAAACAATGCATGCAAATAACGACGAAAAGCATGGAAACGACAAATGGTGCGAAACACAAAAGCTTTACTGATGCACGGGATCTGCGCCCGGCTTTGTACAAAGGTTTACATGCGACAGCGGCAATACTCGTACAAAAGGTGGTTGCCGTAACGGATCACGGCAACCGCGCCTTATGGGTGAAACTTGCGAAGATGCTCTATGTTCCAGGAGTTGCTCACCGGTAAGCCTTCTTCGGTCTCAAGGCGGACTGCGCCGGGCCTTGTGACTTGTCTCACCCGATAAGGGCTTTCCCACTTCGGCGTCAACTTGTTGGAATTCTTGGCGGACTGAACACGCCGAAGAACAAGGTCGCCTTCCTTGAGACTCCTGGCTTTAACCTTGCGGCTATGATAGCGGCGCAAGGCTTGCTGGTATCGAGCAGCTCGTACAGCAGCCTGGAGACGTTCCTCCTCGAGGAGCAATGCATCATCTTGTCGCAGTTGCTCTTGCTCGAGCTCATCATAAGCGAGCACTCGAGGAGATCCGTATACGAGTTCCGTGGGGAGAACTGCCTCTGCTCCATAGACAAGAGCAAAGGGTGTCTGTCCGGTGGCTCGACTTGGTGTCGTTCTGATTGACCAAAGAGCCGCCGGCAACTCCTCTATCCAGTTTCTTCCGCACTTGCGCAGCCTGTCGAAGGTTCTTGTCTTGAGTCCGCGCAGCACTTCAGCATTGGCCCTCTCCGCTTGACCATTGCTCCTCGGGTGAGCAACAGAAGCGAAACAGACCTTGGCGCCAAGGTCTTGGACGTACTGCATGAAGGTGCGACTTGTGAACTATGTGCCGTTGTCGGTGATGATCCTGTTAGGGATTCCGAAATGGCAAACAATTGACCTGAAGAACCTGACTGCTGACTGTGTTGTCACCTTTCTCACTGGTACCACTTCTGGCCACTTTGTGAACTTGTCGATTGCAACGTACAAGTACTCAAAGCCCCCGACAGCGCGGGGGAAGGGGCCGAGGATATCGGGCCCCCAGACCGAGAAGGGCCAGGACAAAGGGATCGTCTGGAGAGCTTGAGCTGGCTGATGAATTTGCTTGGCATGGAACTGGCACGCTTCACACTTGGTTACTAGTGCAGTTGCATCCTGGAGGGCTTCTTGCCAAAAGAACCCTTGCCGGAATGCCTTCCCGGCAAGTGCCCTTGCGCCAATGTGGTGGCCACATGTGCCTCCATGTATCTCTGCCAACAGCTTCTGTCCATCTTCTCTGGAAATGCACTTCAACCTGACACCATTGAGCCTTCTTCTGTACAGTTCATTGTCCACGAACTGGTACATACTTGACTGCCTGGTTATTTTCTCTATCTCTTTTGGGTCGTCGGGAAGTTCTCCAGTTTGCAAAAAACGGACGATCTGTTGTGCCCATGCGGGAGCCCGAGGCTCAACAGCAAGGACTAAAGGCATGAGGGCCGCTGCGGGAACCTCAGCTGCTACGGCAAGAACCTCTGGCTCTGCCGGAGCTGATGGTTTCCCGGCAAGCCTGCCGGGGCAAGGCTTGTCGGGAACGCTTGCTTCAACTGTACAGACCCTTGGATCTGCAGGAGCAAACTGTTCCTCAGCGTTCTGGTTGTTGATCTTGGGGACCTTGGCGGCGGATTCAGGGAGATCCGCCGGCAAGTAGTCGCCGGAGACCAACTTTCTCTTCTTGTTCTGCCCAATTGATGGTGTAACGGATGGCTGAGTTAGCTTGAGCAGGAAGGTCCCTGGTTCCACAGGTAACTTCATCGCAGCACACTTTGAGAGGCCATCTGCAATATCATTCTGAGCTCTCGGGACGTGCTCCATTTGCAGACCTTCAAAGTGCTCTTCAAGCTTCCTCACTTCATCAACATAAGCTTCCATCAAAGGGCTCTGGTAACTCTTGTTCACTTGTCGGACCACCAACTGTGAATCTCCCCGCACAATCAACTTCTTGATCCCAAGTTCGGCTGCAATCCTGAGGCCGGCAAGCAAGCCTTCATACTCAGCAGTATTGTTTGTGGCTTGTTCCTTGGGAAAGTGCATCTGGACAACATACTTGAGGTGCTCTCCGGTGGGCGCTATGAGTACCACGCCGGCACCGGCGCCTTGCCGCGAGAAGGCACCATCAAAGTACATTACCCATTCACTGCTTGCTTCTTGTACGGGGACACTTGTCTCTGGAACTTCTTCATCGAGCGTTGGGGTCCATTCAGCTATGAATTCTGCCAAAGCTCTGCTCTGTATAGTTGAAGTACTCTCAAACTTGAGACCAAAGCTCGACAGCTCCAGTGCCCACTCGACGATCCTGCCTGTTGCTTCTGGATTCTGCAATATCCTCTTCAACGGAAAGCGAGTGACCACTGTTATCTCATGTGCTTGGAAGTAATGGCGCAGCTTTCTCGAGGCCATGAGGAGACCGAAAAGCAACTTTTGCACCCCAGAGTATCTTGATCTAGCCCCCTGCAAGAGAGAACTTACGAAATACACTGGGCGTTGTACCATCTTCCTTCGCACTTCTCCTTGTTCCTGCGCAGAGTTGTCCTTGTCGGGGCCAGAGCTTATCGGAGCAGCCCCCTGCTTGTCGCTGGATTCGCTTGCCGGTGGTGTAGACTCCTCATCGGCCTCCCTCTCCGCTACTAACGCAGCACTAACGACTTGATTGGTTGCTGCTAAGTATAGCAGCAACTTCTCTTGTGGCCTAGGTGCGACAAGTATTGGAGTGGAGGATAGGTATCCTTTCAAGTCTTGCAGCGCTGCCTCTGCTTCCGGAGTCCATTTCATAGGACCCGCCTTCTTCAAGATTTTGAAAAAAGGCAGGGCGCGTTCTGCAAACTTTGAAATGAACCTACTGAGGGTAGCCACACAACCTGTAAGTCTCCTTACGTCCTTGACTCACTTCGGGGCTTCAATCTGCTCGATGGCTTTTATCTTATCGGGATTGGCTTCAATCCCCCTCTGGGACACAAAGAACCCGAGAAGCTTGCCGGAGGGGACTCCGAAGACGCACTTCTCGGGGTTCAACTTGAGCTGGATCTTGCGCAGATTTGCAAATTTCTCTTCCAAGTCTTGGAACAGGGTATCTTTGCTCTTGCTCTTGACCACTATATCATCCATGTAAGCTTCTACATTTCTGTGGATCTGTGGCTCAAAAGCAGTGTGCACCAGCCTTGCAAATGTTGAGCCTGCATTCTTCAATCCAAAGGGCATGCGTATGAAGCAATACGTGCCGCATGGAGTAATGAATGCAGTCTTCTCTTCATCTTCCTTGGCCATGAAAATCTGGTGGTTTCCTTAATATGCATCAAGGAAGGAAAGCAGCTCACATCCAGCGGTGGAGTCAACAATCTGGTCAATGCGCGGCAAGGGAAGTGGAGACTGTGTATAGACTTCATTACTCCACTTGCCGGGGCCTTGATCTTCTGTCTTGTATACTTTGTTTTTGAATGGCTTTATATGGATCAGAAAGGTCTCCGGCGAGCACGTGGTGAGCCCTGCTGCGGGAAGCTGCTACTGCCCGTGCACAAGTTGGGGTACTAAGGTACCCCTATCTTAGTACACCGACAGGAGCCCCCGGGCCTGGGCCACACACGGTGCCGAGCGCTGTTGGGCCAGGCCCAAAACAGTGCACGGGCACACGCGGCCCACGGCACGCCGAATCCCCTTCCGCATCCGCCGCGCCCCTCCCTAACGGCACGCGTCGATTGCGGCGTCGTGGGAGAGATCGTGGCCTCGTTCTTTAATGGGAAATGCGGAGCGTCCCCCACCTCCCCCTTAAAAGCAGAGGAAGCAGGGGCAGTTTCCCTCCTTCGCTTTCATTGCGTCTTCAACCTCCAGAAAACCTCCGCTGCTCTTCGCCTCCACCCCTCCTCCGCCGTCTTCCGCATCCGCGGCGCCGTCGAGCTCCTCGCCCCTCCCCTCGCCGCCTCGGCCATGGCTCCGAAGAGCGAGAAGGCGAAAGCGGAGAAGTCCAAGAAGGAGAAGTCCGAGCAGGCGGCAAAGCTCGCCGCCCTGCGGAAGAGGAATGTCGTCTTCGCGCCAAGGCTCAGCGCGAGGGAGCTGTGGAACAAGTACTACCTCTTCTGGTCCGGGGAGACCAAGGCTCATCCCCGCACCAGAGTCTTCCCCGCCATCGGAGTCCCCTCCTTACGTCCTTGACGCGCTTCGGGGCTTCAATCTGCTCGATGGCTTTTATCTTATCGGGATTGGCTTCAATCCCCCTCTGGGACACAAAGAACCCGAGAAGCTTGCCGGAGGGGACTCCGAAGACGCACTTCTCGGGGTTCAACTTGAGCTGGATCTTGCGCAGATTTGCAAATGTCTCTTCCAAGTCTTGGATCAGGGTATCTTTGCTCTTGCTCTTGACCACTATATCATCCATGTAAGCTTCTACATTTCTGTGGATCTGTGGCTCAAAAGCAGTGTGCACCAGCCTTGCAAATGTTGAGCCTGCATTCTTCAATCCAAAGGGCATGCGTATGAAGCAATACGTGCCGCATGGAGTAATGAATGCAGTCTTCTCTTCATCTTCCTTGGCCATGAAAATCTGGTGGTTTCCTGAATATGCATCAAGGAAGGAAAGCAGCTCACATCCAGCGGTGGAGTCAACAATCTGGTCAATGCGCGGCAAGGGAAATGGATCCTTGGGACATGCTTTATTCACATCAGTGAAGTCTATACACAGTCTCCACTTCCCGTTGGCTTTACGCACGACAACTGGATTTGCTAACCACGTCGGATGGATCACGCCTCTAACTAGGCCCGCTGCTTCTAGTTTCTTGATCTCTTCGGCAATGAATTCTTGGCGCTCCACGGCTTGCTTCCTGACCTTCTGCTTGACGGGCCGCGCATGAGGACAAACAGCAAGCTTGTGCTCAATTACCTTCCTGGGAACGCCGGGGATGTCAGATGGTTGCCAGGCAAACACATCGACATTCGCCCGCAGGAAGGCAACGAGCGCGCTTTCCTATTTGTTATCAAGTGTAGCACTGATGGTGAAGGTACCACCAGTGCCGTCCTCCTTGGCGGACACCTTCTTGATTGCCGGTGGAGCGGCCATCCCTTTCTTGCACTTGCCGGTGGAGCTCGATGGAGCGTCCTCGACGGCAGCGCAGCACTCCGAAGAGGTGCGTTTGCCGGAGTGGGCCCCAGAGCACTTGCCGGACTTGGTCTTGGTCTTCTTCCCCCCGGGAGCTTCAGCGGCAAGTGTGTTGCTCTCCACCGCGGCTGGTGCATCCCGGTATATCTTGTCGGCGTAGATAAGCGCGTCCTTCTTGTCGCCAGGGATAGAGATGACGCTTATCGGCCCCGGCATCTTGAGTACGTTGTAGGCGTAGTGGGAAGCTGCCATGAACTTGGCGAGGGCAGGACGTCCAAGTATCCCATTGTATGGCAATGGGATATCGGCCACGTCAAAGGTTATCCTCTCCGTCCTGAAGTTGAGCTCCCCGCCATAGGTCACTGGCAGAGTGCTCTTCCCCTTCGGCTTGCTCCTCCCCGGGTTTATTCCTTGGAACGAACCGGTTTCTTCGAGCTCGCCGTCTGGGATCTGGAGTTTCTTGATCACAGCCGAGGAGATCAAGTTCAGGCCGGCCCCGCCGTCAACCAACATTTTGGTGACCTTGAGGTTGCGGATGGTTGGTGAGACCAACATCGGCAAGCACCCGACCGCCGTGGTGCGGTCAGGGTGATCCTCAAGATCAAAAATGATGGGCGTGCTGGACCACCTTAGGAGCCTGCGTGACTCGACGGGCGGCTCTGCTGCGTTTACTTCCCGCACCCACTGCTTGAGTTGGCGGTGGGAAGCGTGCAGAGAGGCGCCTCCGTCGACACACAGAACTTCTGTGGCCTTCTGGAACTCCTGTTCACTGTTATCACCTTATTCCATGTCGTCGTCGTCGTCTTCCTCTTCGTCCTTGTCGCGGCCCCAGGGAGGTCGATCACCTTGCCACTGCTTGGCCTTGCCGCGGCGTCCTCCCCGGCCATTGAATGGCCGCTTCTTGCTTGGCTCTCCTCCGCCACCTTGAGCCTTCTCCTTGTCGCGCCGCTCGTATTCAGCTTTCTGCTGCTCTACGAGGTACTCGACTCGCTTGCAGTTGGAAAGGTCGTGGCCCTTGGTGCGGTGGATCTTGCAATATTGCTTGTCGGAGCCGTCCTGCTTGTCGGCTGCCGCCACAGGGGCAGGTTCCTTGCCGGAACCGCCGGCCTGTGCTGTTTTGGCGGGAGCCTCCTTGCCGGACTTCTCGACGACCAGCACCTCCTTGTTCTTCTTCTTTCTATTGTTCCGCCGCCGGCTCTTCTTTGCCGGGGCGGCATCCTCGCTGTCGCTTCCTCCTGCGCCAGCATCCTCCCTGGGGAGTCTCCTCCCCTCTTCGGCGCGCGCACACTTGTCAGCCAGAGCGTAGAGCTCGCTGACATCCCGTATCTTGGTCATGGCCATCTCTTCCCGCATGCGACGGTTACGCACGTTCTGATGGAACGCGCTGATAACCGCGACGGGGTGGACGTCGGGAATATTGTGCTGCACGCGGCTGAACCGTTGAATGTACTTGCGCAGGGATTCTCCTTCCTTCTGGGCCAAGATGTGGAGATCACTTTCCTGGCCGTGGGGTTTGTGGCCGCCCGTGAAGGCGCCAACAAATTGGTGGCACAGATCCGCCCACGAAGAAATGGAGCCTTCCGGCAAGTGCATAAGCCAAGAACGGACGTTTGGCTTAAGCACCAGCGGGAAGTAGTTGGCCAATATCTTCTCGTCGCGTCCCCCGGCAGCCTGCACCGCGATGGTGTAGATGCTGAGGAACTCCGAGGGGTGCGTCTTGCCGTCGTACTTCTCGGGTACGTCGGGCTTGAAGTTTTTCATGCTGGGCCACTGGACGCGCCGCAGCTCACGGGTAAACGCAGGGCAACCTGCCGCGTACGGCAAGTCGCCTGGTTCACCGGGCGCGTGCGTGTCGACAGCGGTCCACGCGCGCTGGTCCGATTGTCGTCGGGCTTATCGCCGGCGCTCGATCGTCGTCCGAGCATCTTCTTGTCGCTGATCGTCGAGGACTTGGCGCTGGTCCCAACGAGCCCGCGGATCCGACGACGTCGTGGAGTCGTCGTCGACGTTAATCCGGCGGGGAGGCGTCTTCTGCTTCCGCGGCGGGGAGTGCACGGTGGTTGCACCCCCGGCGGTCTTGTCGCCGTCGGCCTTCGCTTGGTCGACTTGCCGTGGCCGCGATGTCGCCGGCTGCTGCGGTGTGTCGTTGTTGGCGAAGGCGATGAGGCTTTGGATTGTTGCCCTCCAGTCTTCGGCCTTGTCTGCCGCTGGAGGGAAATCGAGGAGCAGTTGCGCTCTTGCGAGAGCTTCTGCTGGAGAGGAGGGGAGCGGTGGCGAGCGGTGCGAGGAGCGAGATATGCTCGGACTTCTAACAGGGTTAGAAGGAGCAGTCTCTCGCCCCGGCGACCGCGCCTTGCTCGTGCCAGGGCGATGGCCTTGAGCGTCCCGCGAGCCTCCGGTTTGTCCTTGGCCCAGCAAGCGGATGGTACCTCCTGTACCACGGCGCTGCTGGCCTGTCGTCTGCTGAGATGGACGTGGCGTGTCTACGGACACCGAGGCCTTGGAGTTGGTCCGGTCGTCCGCCTTGTCCTTGGATTTGGCGGTGCCGTGAGTTTCCTCGCCGGCGACCACCCTTCCGTCGGCGTCTCCTCCACCCACCGTTGGTTCCGGTGGCGGGGGGATCGACGCAGACGGGCCTGCGACCTCCGAAGCCTTCCTCTTCGGGGCCATGTTGTTGCTACTGATGAAGTTGATGAAGTTGGAGAGGTTGATGAAGAATGCGCCCGCGTGAGCGCCGGATCAGGTTCACTAGCGAGAGCTTGTCACCCGAGCGGGGGCTTAAAAGGTGGTGTTGGACGCTGTTGTGGTGCTGTGGGCCTGGTCTGTAGTGTGCTACTGCCGGCCCGCCCGTTCCAAGTTGAGTAGTGGACTGGCGGGGCCTGTGCGAAAGCTGGGCTTCACGGCCCATGATGTGGCAGGCACTGCGTAAGGCTGGCTCTCACAGAGCAGCGACAACTGCCCGCGTACGCTCCTCGATCCGATGTCGGGGGAAACTGTCCACCACGAGCACCTATGGGACCGGAGCCCCTTGTACGTTGCGGTGAGGGAGCGGAGGGAGCACGAAGAGCGGATCGAGGAGCGCATGCGGGCAGTTTACCCAGGTTCGGGCCGCGCGGACGCGTAAAACCCTACTCCTGCTTGGTTTGTATTGAGTTTATGAGCTTGGGAGCTTGAAGAACTAGCTACACCGAGCAAGAGAGCTATCTAGGATCCGAACCCTTTCTACGTTGTGCATGGGCCTCCTTTTATAGCTCAAGGGGTCACCGACAGGTGTCAACGTAGAGGAGGGCAAAAATGTAACTTTGGTGGTAGTTGTAACAGTGCGAGAACAATGCATGAACAGTGGATAAACAGTGGTCTTCACCTAACTTGACAGTGGGGGACAAGGGCATTAAATGCCCGTCACCGTCGACCCCAAAAGCACCCGTCCATGCGTCTCCGTTCGCCACGGCGATAGCCTTGTCACCGTGGAGTGCCACCGTGTCCCCCAGGCTGCACAGCCATCCGCCACGCGTCCCCGGAAGGGCCCCAGGACGACGCGTGGGCCTATGAGCTGGAGCGTGGGCACACAGCGCAGGCTTCCCCCGGCAAGCACCTTGCCGGGGTCTTAATCTTGCCGGGCCCGGAAGCTTGTCGCTCCCCGGGCCCTGCCGGGGCGCAGGGTGCGCCGAGGCATGTCTTCTGAAATGCAGTCTTCTGGTCTTCCTGGCAAGCTTCTCTTGCCAGGGTCTTGTGTTAATGTGATAATCTTGAGCCAGGGACGGCCTTCACGGCAAGCTCCACTTGCCGGGGCCTTGATCTTCTGTCTTGTATACTTTGTTTTTGAATGGCTTTATATGGATTAGAAAGGTCTCCGGCGAGCACGTGGTGAGCCCTGCCGCGGGAAGCTACTACTGCCCGTGCACAAGTTGGGGTACTAAAGTACCCCTATCTTAGTACACCGACACGTTCCCAGGAAGGTAATTGAGCACAAGCTTGCTGTTTGTCCTCATGCGCGGCCCGTCAAGCAGAAGGTCAGGAAGCAAGCCGTGGAGCACCATGAATTCATCGCCGAAGAAATAAAGAAGCTAGAAGCAGCAGGCCTGGTTAGAGGCGTGATCCATCCCACTTGGTTAGCAAATCCAGTTGTCGTGCGTAAGGCCAACGGGAAGTGGAGACTGTGTATAGACTTCACTGATGTGAATAAAGCATGTCCCCTACCTGGCGCGCCAAAGATGTCGGGGGAAACTGTCCACCACGAGCACCTATGGGACCGGAGCCCCTTGTACGTTGCGGTAAGGGAGCGGAGGGAGCACGAAGAGCGGATCGAGGAGCACACGCGGGCAGTTTACCCAGGTTCGGGCCGCGCGGACGCGTAAAACCCTACTCCTGCTTAGATTGTATTGAGTTTTTGGGCTCGGGAGCTTGAAGAACTAGCTACACCGAGCAAGAGAGTTGTCTAGGTTCCGAACCCTTTCTACGTTGTGCATGGGCCTCCTTTTATAGCTCAAGGGGTCACCGACAGGTGTCAACGTAGAGGAGGGTAAAAATGTAACTTTGGTGGTAGTCGTAACAGTGCGGGAACAGTGTATGAACAGTGGATGAACAGTGGTTTTTACCTAACATAGACAGTGGGGGACAGGAGCATTAAATGCCCGTCACCGTCGACCCCAAAAGCGCCCGTCCATGCGTCTCCGTTCGCCACGGTGGTAGCCTCGTCACCGTGGCGTGCCACCGTGTCCCCCAGGCTGCACAGCCATCCGCCACGCGTCCCTGGAAGGGCCCCAGGGAGACGCGTGGGCCGATGAGCTGGAGCGCGGGCACACAGCGCAGGCTTCCCCCGGCAAGCACCTTGCCGGGGTCTTGATCTTGCCGGGCCCGGGAGCTTGTCGCTCCCCGGGTCCTGCCGGGGCGCAGGGTGCGCCGAGGCATGTCTTCTAAGATGCAGTCTTCTGGTCTTCCTGGCAAGCTCCTCTTGCCAGGGTTTTGTGTTAATGTAATAATCTTGAGCCTGGGACGGCCTTCCCGGCAAGCTCCACTTGCCGGGGCCTTGATCTTCTGTCCTGTATACTTTGTTTTTGAATGGCTTTATAGGGACCAGAAAGGTTTCCAGCGAGCACGTGGTAAACCCTGCCGCGGGAAGCTGCTACTGCCCGTGCACAAGTTGGGGTACTAAGGTACCCCTATCTTAGTACACCGACAGGGGGCTTCTTTAACGAAGCCCATTATCAATAAAGCTTCTTGCTTAAAAATGTCGCCTGTTTTTACAGTTCATCCTTGCCATTTTATGCACCTATATGACTTAAGTTCTGGCCAAGTTGGGTTGCCTGGCTCCTATGCTTACCCCTACATTTCCGATTGTTCGGCTAGGGCGTAAAGGGAGCACCTCAGCGATTGTTACAACCGGGTAATCCGGATATGTACCTCAGATTGGGTGAAGCCGAAAGCTAGCACTCTTAAGGGAATAATTGGTCAGCGGACACACAACATATCGCATTCTAAAGTGTATCTTAATTATAATAGGAGATGGCTTCCTACCATCCTTCTCATAGGATCGAAAAGCCTAGGCTCGCATCTTCATGCACGCCGACCCAGGGAAAGGAACCCCTAACGGAACTATTCTCTCTGGAAGATGTTTCTTACGTTAAATAGTAATATAACAAAACTCCTCGAACTCAGTTTGTCTGCTCAATCAATTATGACCGGAATGCCTGGTTTCCGAACATATCACGTGCTTTACCACAAATATAGTATTCAAAAACACTCTAGCCTTTGGGTTTATGGTGGTCGAAGCAGATGGTCGGCCATGACAAACTTTATATAAATTCAGCCAGAGATAAGTTTGATGGTAAAAGTACATTAATGCATAAAATCAAACGACTACTCATTTTCTATTCCCTCTATCTGGCTGTCTAGCTTACAGTCCTATTGGGAAAGCTTGGAAGCTATTTCTACTTGGTTATAGACCAAACGTGGAGGAATTTCATGTCCATCGGACCCTCGAGGTACCACACGGGCCATGTGATTTGGATCAAGGTGAGTGTAGCACGTATTCACCATAGCCCATGCTTCCCGAGCACCCATGCGGCATGCTGATGCTTTCCATAGTTCGAAGCGGCGCCGAGCCCATTTGAACAGGTCCGCCAAATCCTCCATTGATTCTGGACGGGAGTCGCCAAGCCATAGAGCTCTGGCCATACTCTTCATGGCCTTCTGAGCCTGTTCATGGACCCTGGAGAGCTCTTGCAGCACATCACCCTCAAAACCCGATACTCCCCCTTCAGGCTGACTAGTGAATAAACCTGCAGGAAAAGTTTTTATAAGAAACTTTCAAACTCAGAGACTATAAGGAGAGCTAGGTATAAGAGACATACTGAATATGCCGCTATTTAGCCACCCGTTCTCTTCCAATGCACTTGAGAGTTGGGCCTTTATGCCCTTTAGCTCTTGTTCGAGCCTAATTATTCCATCCTGTGCTTGGTTCCTTTTTTCCATAGCTTGCGTTAGTGCACGCTCGCCAGCAGCTTTTTCCTCTTCGGAAAATTTCTTGTCCGCTAGGGCAGCTCTTAACTCCCTCTCTAGTTGGTCGGTCGATCATGGTGTTGTATTACAGATTAGTATATATATCATAGTAATCAGCCGAATTGTTATAGCTTCCGGACACTGTTATTCTTACCAACAACATCCTTTTCGGATTCCTTCAATTTTTTTATTTCGGCGAGCTGAGTCCGGCACTCTTCGAGTTCCTTGGATAAAGAGTTATTCTTTTCTCTAATGACCTATAAAAATACAATGATCCTCAAATCAGTTGTACCAACTGCTTTAAGTCTCTGGGGCTACTGGCATGGGAATACTCAAACTAGAAACTTACTCTCATATCTTTTGAAAGAAGATGAGTGGCTCTGGCAAGTTCGTCTTACGCGGCTCGGATATAGGCATCTGCAGAATTGAGGGTGTTAAAAGCCTCCTCAGAAAAAGGAGGGTTACGCATGGCCGCTTTCCACCGCCGATGAATCATCACGACCTCCACTTCAGAATTAGTAGCTGATACTTCATCTGAATCTCCTGGAGAGGACAATCCGGCACCGAATTAGCATTCACCCTTGACGGGCTTGATGTCGGATTGGCTGGAGCTTGTCCTGCGTCGCCTCCGGAGACAGTCCGTCTTGAATTCCTCCTAAAATAAAGAAACAATGCGGAAAGTTATAATAACAATTTCACCACCCAGCGCATGATAAAACAAGCATACCTCTTTAAAGGTCCATTGGTGTTCGTGGTCCTTTTCCGCTTCAATGCTTCACCTGACGCGGGCGCCGCCCTCTGGGTTGGCAGTCTACGCGCAGTTCGGCATGAGAAGCACCGTCCCTGTTTAAGTATGATAGAATACATTGGGTAAATGCACACGTGGAATCTTCTTGTTGGTGAGATATCTCCTAAATTACTTACACGGGAATAAGGAATTAGGCCTGGGTAATTGGCTACTATAGCCACCAAGGTGCCCTCACGGCAGGCCTGATAGAAGACTCCCTCTTCTAACTCTACGCCTATATCCGGGTCCTCCCATATCTGGGGCCCATCTTTTGGAGTGGGTCCTCTGGCTACGGGGCGGGATTGTTAGTCCCCTTGACTACCTTCCTCCACTTCTGTTGGGAGAAGCCGAATACAGTTCGGTCAATACATCGTAACAAAGAAAAATGGAGTGGTCAAAGAGAGGGACTCACCCAGTCGGGAAGATTGTACATAGAAAGGCCTTCCCGGCATATTAAACGGACGAAGTCCTACTTCTCTCCTTTGTAGAGGCCTTCCAGGACAGCGTCTAGAATGGCAGGGTCATCTAGATCCAGGCGTAGGCGGCGCGAGGCATCATTCTAACCATTATAATGATACATTGGAAGTCCCCTGGATTGGAGCGGCTGTACACGCCGCTTCAGTGAAATGGCCATCACTTAGATTATAGTTAATCCTGAACTGGCAAGCAATTTAATCTTGCCGGCTGGTCGGCTAACCTCCGTTTTTTCTTCTTTCGAAGGACCGCAGGGATGCCAGTTGAAAAGTTTCTTTGGCGGAGCACAGGAATACGTGGGGAGTCCGCGCCGAACTGGATCTGGCAAAGCGACATCTTCGATGTAAAACCACTCCGAGGGCCACTCTTCGGATGCCTTCTTCGGAGTACCAGAGTGATAAACTATCCCGGCTAGGCGCCATACTTCGGCGCTCCCAACTTCAAATATGGATCCTTCTTCCGATCGAGGGACAAAGCAAAAATACCTTCTCCACAGCTCAAAGTGAGGCTCGCAGCCCAAGAACAGTTCGCATAAAGCGACAAAACCCGCAATGTGCAGAATTGACCCTAGAGTAAGATTGTGCAGTTGGAGGCCTTACAACTACAGGAGTCCCCTAAGAAAGGGATGAACAGGGAACCCCACGCCTCTTAAAAGGTAAGGGACGAGACATACTTGCTCTCCATCGGTGGGGTTGGGAAAGCTCTCTGCCAGGGCTTGACTGTCGATAGATGTTAGTCCGGCCTAGACGGGGACTAGATCCTCTGGAGGGAGATACCCCTGCACTTGTAGTGTCCGCAGATGCGTGTGAGACACAGCAGCTTTTCCAATCTCCTGCATGAGGGCCATGAGGGCGCGAGGAGGAGCTCGGGGCACTAGCCATGTTTGATGATTTTTTGCAGGCACTAGGGTTTCTTCCACGTGGAATGAGATGGAAAGGCAGTTGGATCTATTCTCTTACATAGGCGCCTTCCATGAACAGTCAAGGGGGTATTTGCAAAAGACGCCCAAACGATTCACATTTATTGGACACGTGGAAGACGAGATGATGGTGGCGAGGAATCGGAATATTGTAATATTTAAAGAAGTCGAACTATCATCCAGGAGGACTCACCTTGCAAGACCGAAGACATGAAGCCAAATACAATCTCGTCCTTGAAGGCAAGTCCGGGGGCTACTGAGGGAGTCCTGTATTCAGGGGTCCTAAGTCATTTGGGTCATTAAAGCTAGGCCGCATTGATGGGACGCATGAAGAAGAAGCAGAAGGCCCTCCCCCGTATTCGGTCAGGACTCCTATGTATGTTGAAAGGCAGGTGTAGAGTCCGGATGTATCAATTAATTCATCCCCAAGTCACCCTTGTAACCCTAGGTCCCCTCCGGTGTGTATATAAGCCAAGGGATTTAGTCTGTAGAGGGGATCATCTTTACAATATCCTCAAAGGCTAGACCTAGGGTTTAGCCATTACGATCTCGAGGTAGATCAACTCTTGTTTACATATTCATCCATATTAATATAGTAGGAAGTAGGGTTTTACCTCGATCGAGAGGGCCTGAACTTGGGTAAACATCATGTCCCCAGCCTCCTGTTACCATCGATCCTCTAGACGCATAGCTTGGGCTTGCCTACCCGAGATCTACCAGTTTTGACACCGACAGCGTGTAGCGACCACGATCCGAATGGACCGAAGTCTCTGCGTTCTGTGTCATCCCCGGATCGGTATGCTGACACACATAGTACAAACATGATTTATAACAGAGGTAAATCACATGTATTAAGTATCGTAAATACTATTACCTCAATCGATCATAGAGGAAGCAACAAGGGTCGTGGATTCCCATCAACACCAACGGCAAAGTTGAGTGTAGAAATCGTAACCCCTAACGTATCACTTACTCGTCGTAAGATAATCCTGCAACATGAGACGTTGCATCCACAGAGGGTCAGTACATTGAATGTACTGTCAAATTCACACTGTAATGATAATGATGAATATGGCCTACAACTACATGCATATTTGGCTGGTGGAGGCTGTAAGGTTAAAGTTTTTGCGTAAAGCCAATTTTTCCCTACTACAAAGGAATAGATTTTAATTAACTATCATGGTAGTTGAAACATTGTTGAGAAGATAGACATCCTCTCAACCCCAATTAAAAATCATCATTAAACCCAACAATATTAAATTAGAGAGTGATGAGATCAGCAAATAATCCACTTCTATATACTCAAAGATGTCCATAACCGGGGACACGGCTAATCATGATCAGTTTGTACACTCTGCAGAGGTTTGTGCACTTTTCCCACAAGACTCGATCCCCTCCGTTTGATTTCTCGCACTGCATGGTGTTTGAGAAACGGATGACCGAGACATAGTCTTTCAGAAGCGCTAGCACCTTATGATCGGGCGGACCGTACCAACCTACATCCCCCTACATCTGCTAGTCCACCACTGTAAGAGTTCGCACAACTTACTCAACTATGCCAGAGCCCATATTGGCATGTGGTTGCACATGGAAGTTTCTAGGCATAAAATATTAAATGAACCCTTTGAGCCTGGGTGGCATTCCAATAGGACAAGCACACGGTAACCCCGGGATTTCCTAGGACAACACTGGTAACCCCAAGTGTCCGGGCAATCCACTGGTTCACTCCCAGGGTGCCCCAAACCAATCCACCCAGATGTGTATTCAAGTAGCCACCTTAAGTTGAACCATTAATTAACAACTCACATCTGTCATGGATTTCACTCAAACCCAACCACGTCTACGAGCATAGCATGGCAACCTAAGCAAACGTAGAAGTAACTCCCAGGGGTTTGAAAATAATGCAGGTAATAGGTTCTACCTCAATCTACTTCCCAATCCCACAGATTAATTGGTCCTACTGATGCAATGTGTTTGAGGGTATAACTAATGCAATGAAAACTGGGTATTGGAAAATATGATCAAAGTGTGAACTTGCCTACAATGTTGATGAAGATGATTCGCACTCAAAACTCTTGATATATCTACTCGTCACACTCCGGTCAATCTATCGTAAGCAAGCAATAGTAACCACACATAAGAAATCACTCAGAAAGATCAGAGAGAGCGAATAAACACTTCGGAAAACTTCGAAAACACCCGAATGACTCTTGAAACACAAAACAATTTCCAACAGTACCAAAATTATGTGAATTTGGCCTTATCAGAAAGTTTAGGTCAAGAGCTTCGATTTGCAAAAAGAATCAACTCAAACGGAGTTACGTAACTCAAGTTATGATCAAACGAAGTTCAAATCTAAAACTAGTCGAATTCAAATTTTAGAGGGCTTCGTAACGAAGATGTGGGCGTTGGTTTCATTGAATTTGGACCAACAGGTAAAAGGATATGGCCGTTTGAAGTGTAGGGACTGTTCTGAATATTTACATCTAAGTCCCTGGCTGAAATCTAAACAGAAAATAAAAAGATTAACGAACGAACGTTCGTTTTATAGGCCTAACAAGTGAACGTTCACTAGATAAATAGATCTAAAACAAAACCAGAATTTTAACAGAAAACCAGGGTTTTCCTTATACCTAACAGTTTTGGGGAGAGAACCGGCGGTTCGGGCGAGTCGCCGGCTTCGGCGACGGTGGCTACTCCGGCAAGGCGCAGCGCGGGCGGCGGACGCGGCGCGAGCGGCGAGGAGCGGGGCGGCGAGCGCGAGGCAGGCGAGGGGCGGTGGGGAGGCAGCAGCAGCAGCGGCGGCGAGCAAGGGCTGCGGCGGCGGCGGAACAAGGCAGCGGCGGCAAGCGATGCGGCGGCGGCGCAGATGCACGAGGCGAGGGGAGGAGAGTTCGAGACGGCGGCGGTGGTCTTATATGGAGGGGAGGGGCGGGCTTTGCTTGGGGAAGGGGGCACGGCTGTGGTGACCTGACGGGGCACGCACGCCGAGGCAAGGTGGCGGTGGTGTTCGTCGCCCGCACGCGAGGAAGGAAGCGTGGCTAGGCTGGGCCGTGGCCTGGCTGGCAGCGGGGCCGGCCCAGTTCGGCGGAACATTTTTTTTCTTTTCTTTAAACATTTTTTTAACAGGCAGAAAAAACGAATAAAATAAAATAAAACTAAAATATTATATAGGCATATAATATATTAAAATTTGCAGAAAAATAAGCCCTACAACATGAACATTTTACTACTGTCAAATAAAATGCCCACAAAATCTAATAAATAAAAAGGTCCTACTGTTGCAAATAAAATCCAATAAAAATCACTTTAAAATACCAAAATGAATTCAAATTTATCTCTCTCCAATTTTCTGCTGTAGGGAATCATGTTACCCTATTTTACATGTAATTTATTTTTTTGGAGAAAAATAATTTGAATAAAAACCAAATAACTCAATATTTGAAATTGAGTTCCAGAAAAATTCAGAAAAAATTCCAACACATATTTCCAATAATTTGAAGAAGTCATTTTATCTTCTCTCGGGAAAATCATTGAGTTGCTTAAAGTTTCTGAATTGAAAAAGATTTCGAGGATGAAATTCAAAATCCTTTCAAAGCCCTTTATCATTTAAAATAAATGGAAGAAGTCATATTATCTTCACTCTAGGGTTTTGTGTTGAAAAGAATTTGAATTCCCTCAGGGATCAAAAAGCAAGGTGAAAGTTTTGGGAAAGTCATTTTATTCCCTCTCATTTAACTTTCAAAAGTTTCAAATTCACTCAATTTCACACAGCACATCAAACAAGCAATCAAATCTATCTATTTATATAACATTCCAAATTTTAGAATTTTGGGATATTACAAACCTACCACACTTAAAATGAATCTCGTCCTCGAGATTCGGAGAGGCTAGCAAGAAATAGGTTAGGGTTTGGGGGTCTTCTAACAAATCCATTGATTGGTATAGTCTAGTGTGCTACCACACTTAGGAACATGGTTACGGTTCCATCAAAGCTCAGGTACTCCATCCTTTGGGTTGACAGCGTCAGTCTTCTCAATTCTTCAGGGTAAATCCTTCCATGGGCTCCTTCGGTAGTGGAAAACGCTTTGTCCTCAGTTCTTTTGTCCTTTCATCTTAGTAAGGTTCTTTCGGGACTGGTTCTTCTTAACTGACAAGTCTGGCGCCAATACTAAACAAATATTGATATCTCATGGTGGTCATCAACCAAATTAACAGGGTCCCTGCAGAAAACGGGCCTGGGCTTCATCCTCACCGTATATCCTACGGTTGGCAACATCGTGCCGTGTACACGGAAAAAATTCCTATGCCATTCTAAGGCTTAAACAAAGTTTTGACATCGTCGTCTCTCTACTATAGGTAAGTCACTCAGATTTACCATCCCGTATAACAGAGGCGAATAATAAGAGTAAGTCGGTATGGTGATCAATCCACCCCGCACCCAAATCATTACCTTGTATATGGTTTAGTGAACCTCGTATTCTAACACTCGGTCATCCTCACAAGCATTGCAGAATTTTCTCTTGTCAACGAAGTAAGTTTGGAGAAATCCATTGATTCTGCAAGCCAAACAAACATCTAACGTTTCTTCACAACCCTCGGGTTAACGTAACCACCTATAAAATCGTCTGTTGGCCAAGTGATAACTTCTTCCAGGGGTTTTCCTTCAGCAAGAATGTGCTTGCATTCTTGAAAGGTCCTGGGCCTGTGGGTTATGGCCCATCTCACCACTAGCAACACTTGGTCTCATCATTGGGTTGCAACTGGTCATTCTTCCAACATCCAACTTCCTTGGCTTTCTTAAATCCATCCAATTATACCTTACTTCTTTGTGGGTAAAACTATGATGTAATTACTCAGACTCATCTTTGGGCAATCCACTCCAAGTCTGACGTAACTAACCACTAGCTAGTGTATTCGGGTAATGGTGTTGGATTCTACCACACTTAAAATGAATAACACTAGTTTCCTCAAAATCTTGATCCATGTATCATGTCTTCACCCTTCACTTAGAGTAACAACTCATAAAATCCAAAATCAATACCAGATTGCTAACTTCACCGATTCTCAACTTACTACGGTCTACTGCATTTCCATTGCAGGCTTCAACTCCAATACTTAGCACAAAACTCTTTCTCCTTGGTATAACCTATAGCAAAATGCTCTGCTTTACTACAGCGGATACACATAACTATAGACAAGTCTCGTGGTTCCCTTATAATTACGTAGCCTCCTTTAGGTCCTCGGCTTGTGGGTCCACTTCAGAACTTGTATATCCATAACTCAATCCTTGGGGTTACTGTAGTTCCATACTCCAGCTTTACACCCTCGTAAAATCCAATCTTACTACTTTCCTTCATACTCCTGGTGTAAGCCTCATATCAAAATAAACTCCAACTTATTTGTGCAAACTCCACTAATTGGGGCAACCCATTCCTTCCTATGGGTCCAGGGTTCACACAGTGAGGTACCACTAAACAAAATGCACTGGTTCATCCATAATCCATATTCTCCTCATATCAAATCTTTTATTACTTCTTGAACCAGTATTCAATACTCCAATTTCCAAGGGTGCATCACTATAATTTCTACTATCCAGATAGTCTGGTATGGTCAAGAATCTCTTCCATCTATATCCATTCGTCCTAGCTAAGGGTGCTTCAGTCCCACCGGAATTGTGCAATGTGATTCTTAAAATCATCAATCTTTTGCTTCATCCTATTGGTCGTGTGCTTCATCTCCACCATCTCTGCATGCATCATACTCAGGCATCCCTGAGTAAAACAAAGTCTTGCTTCGAGTATTTCTCGAATCTGACGTATGGCCTCCATAGCAGCTTCACGAACAGAGTCGAAGAACGTTGTTCGCGGAACTCGGGAGATGAAAAAGTATTGACCCATAGTCTTTAGGCAAACTCCTTTCACATGGTGGAGGTGTACCTCCACGTACCAAAATTCAACTCCATTTTCCATGAAGGGATAACCCTTATAAACTACATCTCCTTCCAGTTGAATATGCTTCATCATGTCCTTCAGGATCTTTGGATAATCCTGATCGCTAGTCAGGGTCATGATGGTTTCCGGGCCTTTGAGAAAAGACTCGTAAAGGGTTGTCATCTGTAGTCATAAGAGAGAAGGGGTTCTTAGGACAACATACAGACATCCTTGGGTAAACTGGGGTCGTCTGTCCGAGAAAGGTTTGGGGTCAACTGGTCCATGGGTTCTAGGTTTTGGTCGGGGTGAGATCACAAGAGAGGCACTCACAAACATCCAACAACTCATAGCAATGAGATTCCAAACATCTCAACTTCTATTGCTTCACGAACTATTACAATATTCTTTCCATAACTCAACTCAACATTGTAATAAAGTGTATTCCATATTTAGCTACATGCTTCATTCTACTATCTAGATCTCAACTACTCTTCTCAACATTTCCTCTGGTTTGAACCTTCTCTTGGAAAAATGCTCTACTTCCTTGTAGTGTAAACTAATGTCATAAGACAATCTAAGGCTTCATGGTGACTGTCCTAGTTTACTGGGTTCTCCGTTTCCTGGTTGGGCAGTTGATAGCATAATGACCTAAATCCTTGCACCGGTAACATGTGATGTCACTCAGGTCCTTTTCCGCAGAAATTGGGTTCTTCTGGGGACACATGATCTTTCTCTTCCTCGACTTCTTCGTTCCTATCAATTCTTCTATCTTTTGTGGATCAAACTCCACTCCTTCTGTCGGGAAGTCTCCCAGACACTCTTGATTTTCCCTCATGCATTGCTGTGAAAAATGTCCTTTCTCTTCACATGAGTAGCAAGCACGGGAGTAATATCTGTTTAGGCCTTCTCCATCAGGGTCGTCAATATCTTCCTCCATCGCGGATTCCCTTAAGGTTTCCTCGAGGACTTCTTTCATTGCTTCTTGCTTCTGTTGGATTGTTCGTTGTACCATGGGGTAAATGTGACACTGATCAGGATAATGGGTAGTCCCTTCACACAAGAAACAAGTAATCTGCCTAGTTGGGCATTCTTCAGCTAGGTGACTTCCTTCACAATTTGGGCATTCATCCTTGTGCTCCTCCTGGGTGTGTCCTATTTCTCCACAAATCTTGCAGGTACAATGTATCTTCTTCGGGTTGTCAGCACGCTTGCGGATGAGACGGGATCCTAACAGGGTCTTCTTGAATTCTTCCCAATTTTCTGCTCTATTACATCCTTGTGTGGCTTGATGCATCTTCCACCATGTTGCAGCACTTTTTGTAAAGTATTGAAGAATGTACTGAACTTCATACTTCCTTTCAACTAAATTCTCTCTGAAGTGATCCTCCATGTTTTGTATCCATAACTCTGCCTCCGGTTGGGTCATTGATCCAGAGACTTCAAGTCTATCTTCAGTCATCCTCTATTGGGTCCAAGGGTTTTGGGATGAGATTAGGAAGGTGGGGAGAGATACACTCAAAACAAACAATGGTTTTGAAAAGACGGGTTTTAGTTTGTGGCCGTCAGAAAACATCAAACAAATGACGGCTCACAATCGTCGCATCTAACGTAAGTACATAACAGGGGGTTGGTCTTCTAAAGGTTATCATCTCTTCAAAGTTGTCAACTCTTCAAATCTTTGGAGTATTCATTGTTGTAGCTTCAATACTTCCAATGTATGGTAAAATCCTCTTTACTCCGAAGTGATCCAAATGGTAAAAGGGTATTGTCTAACTATTTAAGGTCACAGGGAAGATTTGACAAAGCTCAGAGAAGAAAAGAGATAAGAATCTTTTTGAAAAGTATAGTTTTAGAGAAATCATTTCTTATGGTATGGTCAGTTTCTAGGGTCACGTCCTACAGTCAACATGTGCTCTGATACCATCTTGTAGCGACCACGATCCGAATGGACCGAAGTCTCTGTGTTTTGTGTCATCCCTGGATCGGTATGCTGACACACACAGTACAAACATGATTTATAACAGAGGTAAATCACATGTATTAAGTATCGTAAATACTATTACCTCAATCGATCATAGCGGAAGCAACAATGGTCGTGGATTCCCATCAATGGCAAAGTTGAGTGTAGAAATCGTAACCCGTAACATATCACTTACTCGTCGTAAGATAATCCTACAACATGAGACGTTGCAACCACAGAGGGTCAGTACATTGAATGTACTGGCAAATTCACACTGTAATTATAATGATGAATATGGCCTACAACTACATGCATATTTGGCTGGTGGAGGCTGTAAGGTTAAAGTTTTTGCGTAAAGCCAATTTTTCCCTACTACAAAGGAATAGATTTTAATTAACTATCATGGTAGTTGAAACATTGTTGAGAAGATAGACATCCTCTCAATCCCAATTAAAAATCATCATTAAACCCAACAATATTAAATTAGAGAGTGATGAGATCAGCAAATAATCCACTTCTATATACTCAAAGATGTCCAACCGGGGACATGGCTAATCATGATCAGTTTGTACACTCTGCAGAGGTTTGTGCACTTTTCCCACAAGACTCGATCGCCTCCGTTTGATTTCTCGCACTGCATGGTGTTTGAGAAACGGATGACCGAGACATAGTCTTTCACAAGCGCTAGCACCTTACGATCGGGCGGACCGTACCAACCTACATCCCCCTACATCTGCTAGTCCACCACTGTAAGAGTTTGCACAACTTACTCAACTATGCCAGAGCCCATATTGGCATGTGGTTGCACATGGAAGTTTCTAGGCATGAAATATTAAATGATCCCTTTGAGCCTGGGTGGCATTCCAATAGGATAATCACACGGTAACCCCGGGATTTCCTAGGACAACACTGGTAACCCCAAGTGTCCGGGCAATCCACTAGTTCACTCCCAGGGTGCCCCAAACCAATCCACCTAGATGTGTATTCACGTAGCCACCTTAAGTTGAACCATTAATTAACAACTCACATCTGTCATGGATTTCACTCAAACCCAACCACGTCTACGAGCATAGCATGGCAACCTAAGAAAACGTAGAAGTAACTCCCAGGGGTTTGAAAATAATGCAGGTAATAGGTTCTACCTCAATCTACTTCCCAATCCCACAGATTAATTGGTCCTACTGATGCAATGTGTTTGAGGGTATAACTAATGCAATGAAAACTGGGTATTGGAAAATATCATCAAAGTGTGAACTTGCCTGCAATGTTGATGAAGATGATTCGCACTCAAAACTCTTGATATCTCTACTCGTCACACTCCGGTCAATCTATCGTAAGCAAGCAATAGTAACCGCACATAAGCAATCACTCAGAAAGATCAGACAGAGCGAATAAACACTTCGGAAAACTTCGAAAACACCCGAATGAATCTTGAAACACAAAACAATTTCCAACAGTACCAAAATTATGTGAATTTGGCCTTATCATAAAGTTTAGGTCAAGAGCTTCGATTTGCAAAAAGAATCAACTCAAACGGAGTTACGTAACTCAAGTTATGATCAAACGAAGTTCAAATCTAAAACTAGTTGAATTCAAATTTTAGAATTTTCAAAAACATGTTTGAGTTGTATTACTGGAAAGAGGGCTTCGTAACGAAGATGTGGGCGTTGGTTTCGTTGAATTTGGACCAACAGGTAAAAAGATATAGCCGTTTGAAGTGTAGGGACTGTTATATTAATAAAATATTCACATCTAAGTCCCTGGCCGAAATCTAAACAGAAAATAAAAAGATTAACGAACGAACGTTCGTTTTATAGGCCTAACTAGTGAACGTTCACTAGATAAATAGATCTAAAACAAAGCCAGAATTTTAACAAAAAACCAGGGTTTTCCTTATACCTAACGATTTTGGGGAGAAAACCGGCGGTTCGGGCGAGTCGCCGGCTCCGGCGACGGCGGCTACTCCGGCAAGGCGCAGCGCGGGCGGCGGACGAGGCGCGAGCGGCGAGGAGCGGGGCGGCGAGCGCGAGGCAGGCGAGGGGCGGTGGGGAGGCAGCAGCAGTAGCGGCGGCGAGCAAGGGCTGCGGCGGCGGCGGAACAAGGCAGCGGCGGCAAGCGATGCGGCGGCGGCGCAGATGCACGAGGCGAGGGGAGGAGAGTTCGAGACGGCTGCGGTGGTCTTATATGGAGGGGAGGGGCGGGCTTTGCTTGGGGAAGGGGGCACGGCTGTGGTGACCTGACGGGGCACGCACGCCGAGGCGAGGTGGCGGTGGTGTTCGGTGCCCGCACGCGAGGAAGGAAGTGCGGCTGGGCTGGGCCGTGGCCTGGCTGGCAGCTGGGCCGGCCCAGTTCGATGGAACATTTTTTTCTTTTCTTTAAACATTTTTTTAACAGGCAGAAAAAACGAATAAAATAAAATAAAACTAAAATATTATATAGGCATATAATATATCAAAATTAGCAAAAAAATAAGCCCTACAACATGAACATTTTACTACTGTCAAATAAAATACCCACAAAATCTAATAAATAAAAAGGTCCTACCGTTGCAAATAAAATCCAATAAAAATCACTTTAAAATACCAAAATGAATTCAAATTTATCTCTCTCCAATTTTCTGCTGTAGGGAATCATGCTACCCTATTTTCCATGTAATTTATTTTTTTGGAGAAAAATAATTTGAATAAAAACCAAATAACTCAGTATTTGAAATTGAGTTCCAGAAAAATTCAGAAAAACTTCCAACTCGTATTTCCAATAATTTGAAGAAGTCATTTTATCTTCTCTCGGGAAAGTCATTGAGTTGCTTAAAGTTTCTGAATTGAAAAAGATTTCGAGGATGAAATTCAAAATCCTTTCAAAGCCCTTTATCATTTAAAATAAATAGAAGAAGTCATATTGTCTTCACTCTAGGGTTTTGTGTTGAAAAGAATTTGAATTCCCTCGGGGATCAAAAAGCAAGGTGAAAGTTTTGGGAAAGTCATTTTATTCCCTCTCATTTAACTTTCAAAAGTTTCAAATTCACTCAATTTCACACAACACATCAAACAAGCAATCAAATCTATCTATTTATATAACATTCCAAAATTTAGAATTTTGGGATGTTACACAGCGGCCGAGGACAGCTGGCCCAGGATCGACCCAGGCGGGAGAAAACAATTCCCTGGATGTCCCAGAATGACTGAGACACATGATCTAACGGATGGAAATTATTGAAACACGAAATCTGACATCCCAAATCACTGATAGCCTGAGAGAGCTCTGTTTAGGCTCTGTTTTACTGTCCTTAATATGTGTGGACAAATCATTGGAATTTAGCTACCATATGTTCAATTGCATTTTTTGTGAAAACTAATGAATGTTCTTCCTGCGAACACTATTTGTTTAATTGAATATTGTGGCAAACTTGCTTTTTGCATGCCAATTTAAAATGATATATTTTTGTTTTAACCTGGCAATTGCTCCACACACTATTCAACTAAATGAGTGTGTGCGATCCACATCGGAAAGCATACGTCAATCATAGCGGAACCGTCGGTGATACATAGCAGATCACAAGCGATTTGCAGCGCTACCACGTGTGCATAAGGTCTTCGGAATCATTTGTGATATCACGGTGTCGCACACGAGAGCTCGGAGTAAACCGTGCCCAATGTAAAATACAATCCTAGTCGTAATTTTTCCAGGAAACGTGTGGGATCCCAAACAAAAAGCACACATCACTCTTGCCGCAACCATCGATGATACACAACAAATCACAAATGGTCTGCAGCACTTGTATGTGTGCAAAGGGGCTCCTGGACCGTTTGTGATAGAACATTATCGCACAAGGTTATTGTTGGGAAACGTGTGCGATGGAGTCTTGCACCGCAGACGGGTTCCGCAGAAAACTCTTGTGCGATGGGGCACATATCGCACACAGTTCATATGTTGGCCCGTGTGCCTTACATACTGTTTCCGAAATGGTTAATTACGACACACCATTTGGTTTCACTGCGTCATTAGAAACGTTTAATCACTGATTCCACACATGCGAAAGAATTTAGTGTGTGCAGCATCGGACACGATTACATTTTGCAAGGCCTCTGGATCATGGCTCCATATCCCCGACGGTTTCTTGGTCGTGTGGGAAGGACCCCCCCCCTATCGCCCACACTCACTTGGAGACGGTTCTGAATGTCGTCGCAAAAAGGGGTTAAAATCGTGTGTATAGCACCGACACATACTAGTGTACCCCTATTGAGAACAGTGGAAATCGGGCCGATGTATTGTCTGTGTGAGGGGTATATAGTAATTTCTATCTCGCAAACACTGGCTTCGGGCAGCCGATGTGGGAGTGGATATTTTTCCGCTTCTTCCAAATTTTAGGACAATAAGCATTCCCGTTTACCCTGGCAACTAAATTTGAATCCATTTTGTATTCTTATACGAATCTTTATAAATAATTCTACATTTTTTTATCTTCAAAAGCACAACAAAGATGTATTGCACTATCATATATGAATATGATTTACAAATGCCGATACTCGAATTCAGAAGGTGGAAACCAGTTTCAGGTGAATTTGAATATTTGAAACCACTTTGTGTCCAACTCAAGTGTAACTTGTATGACACACGCATCATATAGTGTACTCCCATTTAGATATGTACACAAGCGAAGTCTCAAGATTCAAAATACAGAGTCAATCAACCAATAATGTGCAAAACTAACAGACATATAAGCACTCATAGAGTTTATGGGTCAGTAATATCAACTAACATACATAAGGCAGGCCGTTGTACTTTTTTTCCTAGAAGAGCATCAGTTTTTTTAGCAAAGCTAGTACAGCATCTTGGCCCTTTCAGATGCGTGCAACTTAAGTACCATCTATGCTACTACTATTATTGTTGAATGCACATTCAGCCTGATTGGCATATTTGTAGGTCTGACATAGCAATCAAAATGAAATGTCTCAGAGTCTTGTCAATTAATACAGACTCATGCTAAAAAAATTACAAACCAAAAAACAATTATTACATGATCTCTAAAACAAATGGTTTGATCGATTACATGAACAAACAACACAAAGGTTATTCGAAGATGGAAAAAACATTTCATCTATAATTTAGCAAGTGGGAATTTAATTTCATTTTTTCCACCAGGACCTTAACAATGCGGTTAGTCTCAGCATGCTTCATTTTGAAATCCACCAAATATTGAATGGTTGTCTTGAGTACTGCTTGTGATTGTGTTGTTTGCTTGCTCAACATGTCAGTTTCATCTCTAAGTGCAGAACTAGAATCTCTTTATACCAACAGTTTAGCCTCTAGAGCATCAGCAGTTGGCAATTCATAATGCACAATTGGGCCAGTGCCACTGCTGTGAGATGGTACAACGTCCATGGGACCTCACTCTTTGATCTTGGGCTAACCTGTTTTGCCATTAAAGTTCCGATTGTATTCCGAAAAGTTGAAGTTAGCAAAACATCTCAACTGGGAGTTAGAATAGTGAACCATTTAAACAAATAAGGAATTAAAGAGTTTCGATTGGATGCCAAAAATTAGTTATTAACATCATTGTAATCGGTTGCAGCAGCAAAGCAGTTAAACAAACAAGTTTTGCAAAAGGTACCTATTATGGCATTGGAGTTTCTCTTGGATCCTGAAAAGTTGAGTAGCCAATAATGTGATTAGAGCAACCGGTTGCAGCAGCAAAGCAGTTAAACAAACAAGTTTTGCAAAAGGAACCTGTTGTGGCATTGAAGTTTCTCTTGGATCCTGGAAAGTTTAGTAGTGAGTAACTTGATTAGAGCAACAAGTTACAGCAGCAAACCTGTTACGCCAATATGTTTTTGAAAATGTACCTGCTGTGCAGTTGGACTTCCAATTGGATCCTGAAAACTTGAAGTTGGTAAGATGATTACAGCAACAAGTTACAGTAGCAAACCAGGTAAACAAGAAAGTTTTTGAAAACATACCTGTTATGCCAACGGAGTTTCAGTTGGATCCTGCAAACTTGAATGTTAGCAATCATAAATAATGTATTGTAAGAGCCATACGAAACTAACATCAAACTAGTAAAACTAACCATTTTGGCAAGATATTTAATTACACATGAACTAGTAAAACTAACAAGTTCTTGGCAAAGTATTACAGTAACAACTCGGTACCATTTACTAGCAACACAGACATCTATAAATTTCTTTGATGTAAGCCAAAATGATTCTGACACATATATATGTTAAAACACGGTGTCCCTCCTATAAACCTGACAGTTGTTTGTCTATGAACATGCAAACATTACTAGTCCTACAAGTGATAACAGCAAACCATTTAAACAAACAGGGTATTAGATCATAAATTACACATGAATTTTGATGCACCCTAGAAGTACATATGAACAGCTATCTACGTGCTTAAGTAGCTATTTAAGTTCAGGCAAACAGGTAATTCTTAACAGTAAGTATCAAACACATAGATAGGCGTAGTCTATAATAGGATTAACATGCTATGTCATTATGTAATCAGTAGCAAACTAAATTAAGCCAAGCAACGTAATTGAACAATTTTGCAATCAATTGCTAACTAAAATTCCGAGAAGCGGGTAACTGAACTTACGCTAGCTCTTTGTATAGGCACACTTCAAGTTCTTTTTCGCTTACAAGGTTCTACGAAGGAGTCCATGGCATCAATTGCTTGGATACGCAGTACCAATACTTCTTTCTTCCCACACTGCATTGTTAAGTCATATGGTATATGAGGACGGGTTGTCAGACTAGTTGTAGCAATACATATCACACTAGTTTTTACTGTATATTTCATGCAATTACATTTGGCATATCGAGATCTAAGCAATCTTCAATAGGATCAAAAGATTGGCATCCTTCACATTATTGGCGAAATCAGTTCATAGAAACAAGCAATTCAACCATTCTATGGGTAAATCAAAAGCTCCACTGGAATATTTTTCACTATCCCAATCATACACGCAAAATGGTGTGATGCCACCATAGGGGCTGGTATGGACGGACGCCTCGGGTGACTGGAAAGTGCGCACCTACTTTGAGTCGTCCAGGTTGGCCCAGGCTAGTTTTGTTCGTCCCTGTACACGAGCACATAATGTAAAAAATGAAGAAAAACATTTCAATTTGGATGAGCCACTAACGTAAGTGCAAGGCAGGACCAATAGCAGGCTCGCGGCCCAAACGAGCGCCTCCCATATCGATAGATAGTAGGAAAAATCCCCAATTCGTTCGCTCCAGCCTCTAGTCTGGTTCGCTCCTAACCTAGCTGCTGCTGGACAGACCGCCACAACACTTCCTCGCGCCCTTATTGTACGCCATTCACTGGGCAGGCGAATGAAAGGACAAGAAGATGAATATCCAACCTTGGGTGTAGCCTGCGTGGGAGGCAGCGGCGGCAGCACGGGCATGGCATCGAGTTTGCGCAAACGGACAGTTGCAGTTTGCAACAGCAGCATGCGCAACAAGCAGGTACATCACATCCCTGAGTATATCTCATTAAACTGTTTAATTTCTGGCCAATAGTTAAACCTGATGGTGTTATCAAACTGCTTGTATGTAGGGAATCTATAAGAAAATGAAACCAAATTCAGCTTATTTTGTAACTCCCCCAAGTAATACTGAACTGACTGAACCTAATGTGTCTATCAAGTTTCCGGTGCAAACATACAAGCTCATGTTGTTCTTGAGCCTGAAATGTCTAATGAATAGACTACTAATGAATGATTTGATGCAAACATTTTACATGCTCCTGGTGATGAAGATATAGTGTCTAATGAGGGATCTAATGCAAGCATTGTTCAAGCTCCCGTTAAAGGATTTAGTGTCTCATGATGATTTGCTATGTTGAGAGAGAAATAGAAATTTGCAGGAATTGATGACAAGCAAATTATAGTACATTTTGATGGCTTGAGGAAACATCGAGGCCATCTACCAGAAAGTCCCCGTATCATGACAACCTAGCATAAATACTTTTCTAATCTGTTGTTTGAAACTATTGGCATACTTGTGCACGATAGATATATGGATATGCAGTTTGCGTGCTAGTTATAGGTGCAATTACACTTAGATATTTTCGGCTAGAGAACGAAAAATTCAAGCAGGTACAGTCCATGTTAGTAGTCCTTGTACACCATGTTGCATTTTGTGTTTTTTGTTGCTTACATCATTCAGTTTTTTATAATCTGGAACCACTTTGGATCATTAGCTGGTTTTCAAAGTGCATGTAGCTTCACATTTCCCAAGTTATGTTGATTTCCGGAGTGCAAGTGCCTACGTATTTATTAAATTAAATTTTCGCCCTGGTAACTTGAATTCATGGATCTGCCACTACACACAAATCATACACGCGGGCCAGTACGCATTAAATGAAATGCACGGACTTACGCTGGCTCGTTGTACAGGCTCACTGCAGCTCTGCTTGCCCTTGGGATGTTCCATGTAGAAGTCCATGTTACCACTTGCTTGGATGTGCAAGCCTTGTGCACCTTGCATCCCCCTCTGCATTTTTGACATGGTGAATGGTTTATCAAATGAGAGGAATCGACATTGCTGTTGTACCGGAGGACAGGTACTTACAAGGTTATACCGGCATGCAGCATATGTACCAGACCCCGTAGCACTGTCATGCTTCGCTAAAAAATGGGTTTTCTTGTTTCAGATGATATCTCCAGAAGAAATACGAGACAAAGTAAGAGTTGCATTGGTGTGTAAGCTAAGAAAGCAGTAAAATGATATCCACACATCGTCGGAACAGTGCACAAGGGAGTGATATGTGGATACCTAGTTCAGGTCGGCGTTTGGGCATGCTCGCCTAGCTAGAGTGAGGGTCACTTCAGAGCCGTTCAGGGTGATGCATTGGCGTTGGCTGGCCGCGTGCGGATGTAGATCTCGAGTGGCAGCGGAGCGCTACGATGTGGTGGAAGAAGCCGTTGGTGAAGCACCAATGACATCGGGGGGTGGAGGTGCGACGATGTTCTCGGTGAAGTAGCCCTGATGCGGTGGAAGTCGGTGTCTGTGAGTCACGTTGGCTGCCGTGGCCTACGTTGTGGCTGGACCACCCGGTGCAATGGATGAGGGTGTAGATGAGGTAGCTCTGGTGCAGTGGTGAAGCGTGACCGTCGTATTTGTCGTCGAAGTCTGGCACAGAGGTGGGGAAAGATACGAGATGAAGGGTGATTCAAATTTGCTTGGGTTGGCGGCGAATTAGGGATATGAGAGCTCTGGGCGTGGAAGGGGACATGGAGAAGGGAGATTTTGCAGGGCTGGAATTGGGGCCACCAGATATTTCAATCCAAAACGTGGAAGCGCGAACCTTTTTTGTCATTGTTCTTTTGGGGGGTGGAGGGGGTGGGTGCTACTACTTGCTAGAGTCCGTACGACACACGCGACCACCACAACATGACCCTGGTCTGCATGGTGCACCTACATTTAAGAATGCAAACGAATCTTCTTTCATTGGTAAACAAATATTGTACTCCTTGCAAATAATTAGTCCTTTGAAATGAGTACTATGAATTAATTAATGTGGAGTTCTTTGAATTAGAGTGTGTTTGTCACATAGCGATCTCCAAGTTTAACGTGGATTTCACATTTCATTGTATATATGCTACTTATTTAATACAAATTCATATATGTATAAGATGAAAATCATGATGGTGAGAAAACTTTTGATGGATTCAAGCATATGACCACACACATACAAAATACCACAACAATCGAGTCAATATCAACTTTTCCAAACCTAGCATGGCACGAATTTGAAATAATCACGGAAGCCATATGCATGGTCCCCAATTCAAATCTTACAATGTACACTAAATTGAAACGTCAATATTAAGTCTAGTACTATCTACAATCAAATGTTGTTTTTAGCCCCACCCGTCGGCACACACGTTAAGTCTACGTACTTCCTCTATTGATCAATCTTCCTCTAATAACCATGTTTTGATCTCTAACTCTCACACACCCGCCACTGCACTCCATGTTGAGCTCTCTCTCTCTCTCCCCCTCCCATCCTCCCTCGATAGATACATGCATTGCCTATCTAGACCCCTTCCCTCTCGTGCGCACGCACGCACATTGTCTATCTAGGTCACTCTCAAGAGACCGTCTCACTCTTTCTTCCGCGAGGTGGCACTGGCGGAGCTACAATGGATTCCTTGGGCTGGCCAGCCTGAAGAAGAAAGCATAGAAAAGAGATGGGTCACACCAATTGGCATGCTATTTAGGCAGTGTTTCATCTAGGCAAGGCGGGCCAAAGCATATGTTAGCCCAATGTAGCTCCGCCCTGCATGGTGGCCCACACTCCATTCTTTATCTAACTCTCGATTAACATGGCTTTCTCCCACACACAAACAATATATATCCCTGTTCGGGCCTTGATCGACACACTCTATTCCCTCTCACGCAGTTTGTCTATCTAGATTAGTCTCTCCAAGCCGACCCACTCTTTCGACCTCATGGCAGCCCACGCTCTCTCAATCTCTCTCTCGCTCTCTCTCTCTCTATGCATCTCTCGATTAACCTCACTCTTTCTCACACATAAACGATATATCCCCATGTTTGGGCCTAATTCGACATATTCATAATGTACACTCTCTCACGCACATTCCCTACCTAGGACACTCTCTCCAACCTGTCTCACTCTTTCGATCGCATGATGACCCACACTCGCTCAATCTCTCTCTCTCTCTCACTCTCTCTCTTTATCTATGTATTGATTGACCTTACTTCCTCCCACGCACAAACAATATATGTACCTGTCTGTGACTGGATCATCTGCAAGATATCTCTTACAACCCTCATGCTTCTTCCCAAATGTTCAATCAGACAATATCTATCCACAACGAATGTCGGGGCACACTCACTTTGTCTCTCTATCTATGTCTCGATTGACCTCGCTTTCTCACGCTATATTTTCCACACATCGAAGCTACCTTTCCATCCCTCACAGAGCCGGAGCTATTTACATTGTGAGGGGGACTCCAACCGTCAACTAATTTGTGAAGGCATTTATTCCGGTGGGTTTAGATTATATTTTTGTAGCATTCACCCCACAACTACTCCAAACACCGTTCCAACTCCCGCACCTCCCCCAATTGTCTTAACTCTTGCTCGGTCACCGCTCTCTTGCACGCTCTTTCTAACCGTCCACATCACACCATGGTATTTTTGCAAAACACAAGCACTTATCCTTTGTTCTAGGATCTTATGTATCATAATTGCCCTTTTTCAGAATGAATTGCCATTATTTGTTTTTTACTTTATGCTCCACAATGCACAATACCATGAATCTTAAAACAGATTAACTTTTTTATAGAACTTATTGATTTTGAATGAGATGAACTATAAGAATTAAAAGAACATCTACATCATGCATATATGCATCAAAGCTTACATGCTATGGTGTGATATTTATTCATAATCTGGTTTCCAAATCTCATGCGGGCTATGTGCGTGTACCTTGCTAGTATCAATTAAAAATGAAAAAGGACGAGGATCGAACATGCGACCAGGGCCTTCAAGCCGCACGTCAATAGGCAACATACGGACGCAACATAGTAGAAACATTTTTTGTACTCCGCTTTGTTGATATAATGTTTTTATATTACCACAAACTATTTAATGGATAACATGTTTTTATATTAACTTTAGTACATTATAGTGGGATTGGCTCGTTAGCACGTACTATTCCACTTCACTTATTAGTGGGTTCCATGTCTGTTCTCTCTCTCTCTCTCTCTCTCTCTCTCTCTCTCTTTCTCTCTCTCTCTCTCTCTCTCTCTCTCTCTCCTCCCCTTGTACGTTTAGACTCACGTGCAAACACGAAGAACGCGCGGGCAGTGCTGCCGTTGCACATGGTTTGAATAGTGAAACCGTTCGCGTTAACATAACATGCCTTATTTCCAAAATACCTTGGCTCTTCTTTTGTGCATCTTTTCATAAGTAGCTTCTCTCAAATTGAACACAAAATATGACAGCCTTTTTGTCCCATATCACGTGACCATGCTCAGTTTCATGAATTTCAGGTCAGTTTTGGATTTTCTGGAATTTAACATGTAGGATTCTAAACAATATCATGACCTCCATCGTGAAATAAATTTTCAAGCCATACATCTTTACTGTTGTAGATGTTAATATTTCTTAAGAAAGGATTTGGTCAAACATTTTGCTTAGTTAGACTTCAGACAAGTTATATATGCAGAGTAAAAAGATAATCTCTCCGTACTAGCGCATTGCCTGATATAATAACTCTAGTAGGCACGAACAACGCACGAACAAAATCAACAAACGGAGCTCCATTCTGTGCTCATCCTGGTGTAGTACTATTAGTACAGGCAATGGAGTTGACGGGTGACCTTGGGTAGAGGTGACCAAGGGAATTGAATAGTGCTCGGCACGGTAGGTAACGTGGGCTAGTTACTAAAGCATCCCTCCATTGTTCATCGGTTCTCATCATGGACCGGGGACATGACGGAAATTTCCTAGGGCTAGAATTCTGGCCACCAGATATTTCGATTCGAAACGCGGAGGCTCGAGTGGAGGTGCAAAGTTTAATACCACGCACGCCACCAACAGGACACGGGCCCGGGTCTGGATGGTACGCCGTCAGGTGCTACCATTAGAGAATGCAAAAGGAATCTTTTTTTTAAATTGCCGAATGAATCTATATGTATTACTATTATTACAAGTATACAATGCCCGTATTTTCCTTGAAAGTAACGGGTCATTCCAAAAGGCACGGTAATTGATTTATGACGAGTTCTTGAATTAGAGTGAGTTTGTTATATAGTGATCTCAACGTGGATGTATGACCAATCATGTATGACACGAATTCAAAAATAAAATGTAAGCCATGCATGGTTCTCAATTCAATATTTAAAATGGACAATAAATTGAAACATGGATATTAAGTCTAGTACTATGTACATGCAAATGTTGTGTTTAGGTCTCTCCGT
>LR738710.1:480790886-480891548 GCA_902687465.1 Secale cereale | reverse complement strand
CCCCCCCCCCCCCCACATACATCATGTATCGATCGATCTTCATTTCTTTGTTAATAAAGCTATTGGTATCCGACATACGCACACTCATTATTTCTCTTCACATTTCAACCTCCATTTATCTCACGCCTGCCATCACACTCTCAACAAATGTATTTCTCACACACAACCTCGTTGTACCCTAGATGACAAACCTTCCCTCTATCTCTCAAGACACATACGTTTCCTTTGTAAAACATGTTCACCGTGCGCGCACACACAAATTCTATCTAGGCCACACTCTCTCGGTAACTATCTCCATCCAGCTATAACTGTAGCTTCGCCGCATGATATCTCGGTGTACCGTCTTTAACATTCGAGTGTACGCTAGGCCACACTCACTCGATCTCTCCCTCTATAAATTACTCGATAGACCTCGCTTTCTCGCGTCGTCTCTCTCACACTGAGACACTCCCACTACACCTTTTGCATAGGCGGAGCCATATAGATTGTTGGGGGGTTACCCCTCGACCTTACATAAAATTGTGAAGCTCTGTTTAGGATTGTTTAGATTATATTGTTTTGAACATTATATTTGCCCCCACCCTCCCAAAACACCGATGGGTTGTGCACCACCCCCCCCGGGAGAATATCATGTGCCCCCACACCTTAGATGCTATATGGTGATACGAGTTCCTTGGAGCATGTAGATCTGAGATATAGCGGCTCCCAAGATGTCTTAATATTTTTCCAAGAAAGCTTAATGAGTGTGGGAATTGCACACAATTAGTACCAAAACAACTCAGATGCCCTTAGATCCCATATCCAACAGTCTCGAAGCTCGTATCATCGTAGCATTTGAGATGAGGGAAGAGCTCATATTGTCTTGTATTTAAGAATATCACGTTCTACCACACGTGCTATCACTGCAGCCGTAACTTGTCTAACCGCGCAAAGTGTTTGTGCAAAAAAAAAACATCCTACACCGAAATATGAGAACAACACACAGGGAGGGGGGCACTTGTCATTAATCAAATTTGTACCTAAAACTAACATATCTAAAGGACGAGATTCCAACAGGCAACGTGGAGTACAAAGCATACGTCGATAGTTTTTTTTGTATCGAACGTACGTCGATAGCATGAAACCTCAACGGTTGTTGGCTTTGTCGCATAACTTGATTTTATACAGTATTATGTTGAGTAGAGTGCAGAGGGAGTAGCTCGTCAATACATGCCTGAATGTTGACTGACTTACTGGTGGGTCCCATGTCTGCCATCTCTCTCTCCTCTCCATCTAGTATAGAGGAGTGGCTTGTCAACACGTGCATGAACGTTGACTGGCCAATACAACCCTTAGATGCACAGGCACACACGAAGAGTGGCGCGAGCATGCCGTGGTGTTATGATAACTAAAAAATGCTTGGAAATTAGATGAATCACCTAGAACAAGAGACGTTGTGGCTGGTCGAGACGGAGCTAACCACGCCTATCCTCCATGCCACGTTAGCATGATGAAGCCGTGTGGCTAGTGGGGTGTTTTTGACCGACTGGTTGGGTCCCAAGGTCGAACCTTAGGTAGTTCGACATAATTTATTTTTACGCGCATATTTTTCTTCCGTGCCGAGACGTGGCACACCCTACCATGCGGTTTCTGGGTCCTCCTCGGTGGTGCACACATATTTCTTCCTTTTCGAGACGTGGGACGCCCTACCACACATTTTCTGGGTCCTCCTCGTTTGAAGCAAGTAAATGAGTCATCAAATCACAGCAACCCACCTTTCCCGCCGAGTACGTCAGTGAAGCACGGTGGCTAGCTAGTCGGGCTATTGCGACTGATTAGCTAGGCCGCCGCCACATTTGTTTTTTCACCCCTTTTTCTCGCCTTGCCGGTGCATTGCACTGGACTTTGGGTGTGGCAGGTGCGGCAGGATTTTTATTTTTGGGTTACGAGAGCAGGCATGGCAGAAATTAGTCATGATGACTCCGCCTGTAAAACCAACTGCTCCCTGAAGTGAAAAGTCGTCGATTGGGGTGGCTCCCTCCACCTTCCCGTAGAATGCATTGGCTTTCAGCCGTTTCGCCACCTTTTCTTCCTCTCCCCATTGCTTCTACCTAGTTCCATGGCGGCGCACCAGATCACGGACTCTGAGGTGAAGCGCCTGACACAGGAGCTCCATGCCAAGGATGCGGAGCTCAGGGCCAACGACGTGGAGCTCCGTGAGCTCAAGGATGAGAGGAGTGCCATGCTCCTCCTCTAGGTGCGGGAGTTCACGGAGCTTCAAAAGCGGCAGGCGTCCACCACAAAGATGCTCGAGGCATCGACGGTGTTGCTGCACAAAGCGGGAGATATGATAGGCAGTAAGGCAAGCCGCCTGGAGCACGAGCGGGCCGATCGTGAAAAGGTCCAAGATCGCCTCAACAACTTGCATGACCATGTTACGACGCAAGTGTTGCGGCTGCGCGATGCCTACCTTCGTGCCAGCGCGACCGTGCCGGCCTTCGGGCTAAACCTATTCGACCAACCGATCGACTTCAACGAGCTATGGCTTCCTGACCTGGTCTCCTTCTTCACCTATATCTCGGAGGAGCTGAGCCGTCTCCGCACAGTGGTGGGGCGGAGATGGACAGGGAGGGGTTGCGGGCGGTCATCGCCGTTACCGGGCGAATTCTCTCAGGGCTTCGTCATCGGAATCCATTCGTGCTATTGGACGTCATCTTTGATGAGCTGGCTCCCATCGACAAGGAGTGGGCTATGTGGGCGGTGGCACCCTGCATCACCACCGTCGTACGCCTCGAGAAGTAGAGGGACTTCGGTGGTGTTTAGGTGTGCATGCTCATCTTTTTTCGTGCGAAATTATGCATGCTCATATCAGCACCCCTCTTCAAGCATGCTCTGCATGCTCCTAGTGTATTTGTGTTAACCTAGTGTGGGCCCATGCACCCTTCCAGCTCTGTAGCACCGTACTCTCCGTGCGCTGTAGTCCTAGTTATGTTAACATTGATCTCACCATTCATTCTTCTCGACCGAACAATCAACCGTACTCTCTATGCGATGTAGTCCTAGTTGTGTTAACATTGATCTCACCGTTCATTCTTCTCGATCGGATAGTCAAAAAAGGGGTGTGTTACATAACTGTTCATATATTTGACCTGCACACAACATCTTTTTTTATCGTCATATCTTCCTACACTAGCTACAAGATTATAGTACGGGCGTATGAACCACTTCACATGCCTAGTAGTAGGAGTACTGTGTAAGTTCAACTGGTTGCCCTGTTTCGCAATCGTCCGTCGTAAGAGTCGAAACGCTTGATGTAATAAATTTTTTCCAGAAACAGTGGGTATGCTCTACCGTGAAGATCCTCCTCGACAGTCCTCGGGAACCGTACTACTCACTTGCATCGACGTGTGGGACAGCCAGCATTGGGTCCCACTTGCCATGCACTAAATTACTTCATACTAGAGTGCACAACTGCACGGTAGACTACACCGTCGGAGCGGTGCAGTAATGCTCAATGAGCCACCAAATCAATAAACCCCAACATTTACAGCAGTAAGTTGGACGGATGAAGCAACCATCATTTCACTATTCTCCCTCATCTTCCTCTCTTGAAGAAAACCCCAACTCGCTTCCCCCTCATCTTGTTCCTCATTTCTTCAAGAAAAACCCGACGTCCTTCTGCCATTGTTCTTCTCTCCCTAAGAAGGAAAGGTGAGCGCATAAATGGTGTTGCTTCTGTCCAAGGCCCGGTCTTGCAACCACGCGATCGATCCTAAATCCCTCTCTGTTCTTATTTTGGGTTTGTGATTTTGGTTTATATACTTTTATTTCTATTTGACTTTTTCTTGATGGACCCTGGAGTACCAGCCAAAGTAATGTTAGTTCTGGCCAACGTCATCAGGCCTCAGTGTAAGAAGAAGTGCAAGAACCCTATCGAGACTACCGTAGACAAGCTCAAGGCCATCATACTGTCCAAGCCCACCTCTCCGGGATTCAACGTTAAGCCAGTCCAAGTAATATCTCTTCTTGACGCTCTTTTTGGTGATCTTGATCATGTTTTTTCATCTAACACGCAATACTAGTACTAGTAGTAAGACTTCCTGGGTGATCTTGCATGTGATTTTTGTGTGCCAAATCACGGTTCTAAGTGCTCTTTTGACCAAAACATGCGAGAGGTTGACATACATATGATTTTTGCACATAACAATGATTTCTTATAGATTACTTTCAACTACTTTATGAACATCAATGCTAGGTGTAGGAAATGCAAGATTTTAGCTCTCATGCCTTTGAGGAGAGTATAGTAGCCTCAGTAACTTGTGTTATGAATATTGCAAGTAATCCCTCTGCTCTCATGCCTTTGAAGACATGTTCTAGTGTCTTTGTTCACTCATTTTTGTGCGTATATGTACTCTTATATGGAGTCAAATATCGAAAATCATCTTATATTTCTGGACAGAGGTAATAATAAAATATTTGGTTTCTTCAGGGTACGAAGAAGCGCAAGAACCCTGCCGAGACTACCACAGAAAAGCTCAAGGCCATCGCCCTCCAAGACCTCCTCTCCCGGATTCTAGGTTAATCCGGTCCAGGTAATATTTCTTCTTGATGATCTTTTTAGCGATCTTGATCGTGTTTTTTCATCTAACATGCAGTGTACTAGTAGTACAACTTCCTGGGTGATCTTGCATGTGATTTTTGTGTGCCAAATCATGGTTCTAAATAGATCTTTTGAGCAAAACATGCGGGAGGTTGACATACATATGATTTTTTCACATAACACTGATTTCTTATAGATTACTTTCAACTACTTTATTAAGATCAATGCTAGCTGTAGGAAATGCAAGATTTTAGCTCTTATGCCTTTGATGAGAGTATAGTAGCCTTAGTAACTTGTTTTATGAATATTGCAAGTAATCCCTTTGCTCGCATGCCTTTGAAGACATGTTCCAGTGTCTTTGTTCACTCATTTCTGTGTGTATATGTAGTCTTATATGTAGTCAAATATTGAAAATCATCTTATATTTCTGAACAGAGGTAGCAGTACTGCAGGTTGCTGCTAACGCGAGACTACGATCAGAGACCCTTCGACGAAACTGTGTGTGATGCCATAATCGCAAACGGGCGTGTAAAAAACCCGTCAAAAAGGGTGCAAAATGTTTGTGATGGCAGAGACATCAAACACGGTTCTGATTTTAGTTGCGTGTGCGATGCAGGGCATACGGTTCAGTTCAATGAACTGTTTGCGATGGGGAGGAACAAAAGAAACGGGCAGCCAGATGAAGGCGTGTGCGATATACAGCATACGGTTCACTTGGATGAACTGTTTTTGGTGAGGATGAACAATAGAAACGGGCAGCTAGAATGTATGAATGAGGGAATACACTTTAGAAGGATTAACTGTTTGCGATTAGGCAATAGAACAGAAACGGGTCAGCCAGAACAAAGTGTCTGCGATTATTAGCAAAAAAAGTGTGTGCGATTGATGGCATACTGATACGTCTCGAACGTATCTATAATTTTTGATTGTTCAGTGCTATTATTTATGAAGTCTTGGATGTTTAATGGGATTTATCATTCACATTTATATCATTTTTGGGACTAACCTACTAACCCAAAGGCCCAGTCCAGATTGTTGTTTTTTGCCAATTTCAGGGTTTTGCACAAAAAGAATATCAAATGGAGTCCAAACGGAATGAAACCTTCGTGAGAGAAATTTTTGGAGGAAATCACGCACGATGAACTTGAGAACCACGTCAGAAGAGCCACGTGGGGCCCACGAGAGTGGGGGGCACGCCGCCCTTCCGAGGGCGCGCCCCCTGCCTCGTGGACTCCCGTGACTCCCCCAGTGCCCTCCTTCTTCCTATATAAGTCTACGTACCCTAGAAACTCCGTGAAGAGAGAGAAAACCCTAATTCCACCGTCGTACCTTCTGTTCCCGTGGAGATCCCATCTTGAAGCCTGTTCCGGATCTCCACCGGAGGGGGATCCATCATGGAGGCCTTCATCATCATCATCATCGCCCTCACCATGAGTTGTGAGTAGTTTACCATAGACCTTTGGGTCCATAGCTAGTATCTAGATGGCTTCTTCTCCCTCTCTAGATCTCAATACAAAGTTCTCCTCGGTCTTCGAGAAGATCTATTCGATGTAATCTCTTTTTGCGGTGTGTTTGTCGAGATCCGATGAATTGTGAGTTTGTGATCAAGGTTATCTATGAAAGATATTTGGTTCTTCTCTGAACTTTTTATGTGTGCTCATAATATCCTTGCAAGTCTCTTCGAATTATTGGTTTGGTTTGGCCTACTAGATCTTTAGTTCTTGCAATGGGAGAAGTGCTTGGCTTTGGGTTCAATCTTGCGGTGTCCTTTCCAGTGACAGTAGGGGCAGCAAGGCACGTATTGTATTGTTGCCATTGAGGATAAAAAGATGGGGTTTATATCATATTGCTTGAGTTTATCCCTCTACATCATGTCATCTTGCTTAAGGCGTTACTCTGTTCTTATGAACTCAATACACTAGATGCATGCTGGATAGCTGTCGATGTGTGGAGTAATAGTAGTAGATGCAGAATCGTTTCGGTCTACTTGTCTCGGACGTGGTGCCTATATACAATGATCATGCCTAGGTAGTCTCATAATTATTCGATTTTCTATCAATTGCTCGACAGTAATTTGTTTACCCGCCGTAGAATATCGCTATCATGAGAGAAGCCACTAGAGAAAAGTATGGCCCCCGGGTCTATTCTCAACATATCAATCTACATCTACTTTACTTTTATCGCTTTTATTTGCTGTTCTTATAAAATAAAAATACCAAAAATATAAACTATCATCTCTATCAGATCTCACTTTCGTAAGTGACCGTAAAGGGATTGACAACCCCTTACCGCGTTGGCTGCGAAGTTCTTATTTGTTTGTGCAGGTGCGAGGGACTCGCGCGTGGTCTCCTACTGGATTGATACCTTGGTTATCAAAAACTTAGGGAAATACTTACGCTATTGTGTTGCATCTCCCTTTCCTCTTCGAGGGAATACAACGCAAGCTCAAGAGGTAGCAAGAAGAATTTCTGGCGCCATTGTCGGGGAGGCTTACACAAAAGTCATATACCAAGTACCTATCACAACCCTTATCCTTCGCATTACATTTATTTGCCTCTCGTTTTCCTCTCCCCCACTTCACCCTTGCCGTTTTATTTGCCCTTCTTTTGCTATGTGTTTATCGTTCGCTTACTTCTTGTTTGTTTGTGTTGCCCCCTACCTCGTGGACTCCTGTGACTCCCCCAGTGCCCTCTTCTTCCTATATAAGTCTACGTACCCCAGAAACTCCGTGAAGAGAGAGAAAACCCTAATTCCACCGCCGTACCTTCTGTTCCCGTGGAGATCCCATCTTGAAGCCTGTTCCAGATCTCCACCGGAGGGGGATCCATCATGGAGGCCTTCATCATCATCATCATCACCCTCACCATGAGTTGTGAGTAGTTTACCATAGACCTTTGGGTCCATAGCTAGTATCTAGATGGCTTCTTCTCTCTCTCTCTAGATCTCAATACAAAGTTCTCCTCGGTCTTCGAGGAGATCTATTCGATGTAATCTCTTTTTGCGGTGTGTTTGTCGAGATCCGATGAATTGTGAGTTTGTGATCAAGGTTATCTATGAAAGATATTTGGTTCTTCTCTGAACTTTTTATGTGTGCTCATAATATCCTTGCAAGTCTCTTCGAATTATTGGTTTGGTTTGGCCTACTAGATCTTTAGTTCTTGCAATGGGAGAAGTGCTTGGCTTTGGGTTCAATCTTGCGGTGTCCTTTCCCAGTGACAGTAGGGGCAGCAAGGCACGTATTGTATTGTTGACATTGAGGATAAAAAGATGGGGTTTATATCATATTTCTTGAGTTTATCCCTCTACATCATGTCATCTTGCTTAAGGCGTCACTCTGTTCTTATGAACTCAATACACTAGATCCATGCTGGATAGCTGTCGATGTGTGGAGTAATAGTAGTAGATGCAGAATCGTTTCGGTCTACTTGTCTCGGACGTGATGCCTATATACAATGATCATGCCTAGATAGTCTCATAATTATTCACTTTTCTATCAATTGCTCGACAGTAATTTGTTTACCCGTCGTAGAATATCGCTATCGTGAGAGAAGCCACTAGAGAAAACTATGACCCCCGGGTCTATTCTCAACATATCAATCTACATCTACTTTACTTTTATCGCTTTTATTTGCTGTTCTTATAAAATAAAAATACCAAAAATATAAACTATCATCTCTATCATATCTCACTTTCGTAAGTGACCGTAAAGGGACTGACAACCCCTTACCGCGTTGGCTGCGTAGTTCTTATTTGTTTGTGCAGGTGCGAGGGACTCGCGCGTGGTCTCCTACTGGATTGATACCTTGGTTATCAAAAACTTAGGGAAATACTTACGCTATTGTGTTGCATCTCCCTTTCCTCTTCGAGGGAATACAATGCAAGCTCTAGAGGTAGCAAGAAGAATTTCTGGCGCCATTGCCGGGGAGGCTTACGCAAAAGTCATATACCAAGTACCTATCACAACCCTTATCCTTCGCATTACATTTATTTGCCTCTCGTTTTCCTCTCCCCCACTTCACCCTTGCCATTTTATTTGCCCTTCTTTTGCTATGTGTTTATCGTTCGCTTACTTCTTGTTTGCTTGTGTTGCCCCCTGCCTCGTGGACTCCTGTGACTCCCCTAGTGCCCTCCTTCTTCCTATATAAGTCTACGTACCCCAGAAACTCCGTGAAGAGAGAGAAAACCCTAATTCCACCGTCGTACCTTCTGTTCCCGTGGAGATCCCATCTTGAAGCCTGTTCTGGATCTCCACCGGAGGGGGATCCATCATGGAGGCCTTCATCATCATCATCATCGCCCTCACCATGAGTTGTGAGTAGTTTACCATAGACCTTTGGGTCCTTAGCTAGTATCTAGATGGCTTCTTCTCTCTCTCTCTAGATCTGAATACAAAGTTCTCCTCGGTCTTCGAGGAGATCTATTCGATGTAATCTCTTTTTGCGGTGTGTTTGTCGAGATCCGATGAATTGTGAGTTTGTGATCAAGGTTATCTATGAAAGATATTTGGTTCTTCTCTGAACTTTTTATGTGTGCTCATAATATCCTTGCAAGTCTGTTCGAATTATTGGTTTGGTTTGGCCTACTAGTTCTTTAGTTCTTGCAATGGGAGAAGTGCTTGGCTTTGGGTTCAATCTTGCGGTGTCCTTTCCCAGTGACAGTAGGGGCAGCAAGGCACGTATTGTATTGTTGACATTGAGGATAAAAAGATGACATTTATATCATATTGCTTGAGTTTATCCCTCTACATCATGTCATCTTGCTTAAGGCGTTACTCTATTCTTATGAACTCAATACACTAGATGCATGCTGGATAGCTGTCGATGTGTGGAGTAATAGTAGTAGATGCAGAATCGTTTCGGTCTACTTGTCTCGGACGTGATGCCTATATACAATGATCATGCCTAGATAGTCTCATAATTATTCGCTTTTCTATCAATTGCTCGACAGTAATTTGTTTACCCGCCGTAGAATATCGCTATCATGAGAGAAGCCACTAGAGAAAACTATGGCCCCCGGGTCTATTCTCAACATATCTACTTTACTTTTATCGCTTTTATTTGCTGTTCTTATAAACTAAAAATACCAAAAATATAAACTATCATCTCTATCAGATCTCACTTTCGTAAGTGACCGTAAAGGGATTGACAACCCCTAATCGCGTTGGCTGCGAAGTTCTTATTTGTTTGTGCAGGTGCGAGGGACTCGCGCGTGGTCTCCTACTGGATTGATACCTTGGTTCTCAAAAACTTAGGGAAATACTTACGCTATTGTGTTGCATCTCCCTTTCCTCTTCGAGGGAATACAACGCAAGCTCAAGAGGTAGCAAGAAGAATTTCTGGCGCCATTACCGGGGAGGCTTACGCAAAAGTCATATACCAAGTACCTATCACAACCCTTATCCTTCGCATTACATTTATTTGCCTCTCATTTTCCTCTCCCCCACTTCACCCTTGTCGTTTTATTTGCCCTTCTTTTGCTATGTGTTTATCGTTCGCTTGCTTCTTGTTTGCTTGTGTTGCTTTGTGCCCTCAATTAGCTTGCATCTTTGCTTGCTAAAGTATGGATCCTCATCCACTTGCTAATCTCTTTAAGAGATCCAATTATCTTGAACCTATTGCTAGTGAGCTGCGTGCACTAGATTATCTTTATGGGGTTTTGCTTGAAATTTATGAATCTGAAAATTGTGAGGAATTGTTAAAAGAAAAAGTGATTCATGTTAGCTCCTTAAATAAAAGGCATGATTGCAATGATGTTACTATAAATTCTATTAATGTCAATTGTGCTAATGATACACAAAACCCTAAGCTTGGGGATGCTAGTATTGTCATGTCCACCACTTGTTGCTATGATCATGATTGGGGTGATGATTCTTACGATCTTGAAAATTTATTTAAACCCCAACATGAATATGAGATTGATAATAATGGTTTCCATAATATTGAAAGTGGATTTGAAAGAGTGTCAACTTTTGATACCACTACTTTAGATATTGATCAATCTTATGATTTTTTTGATAAAAGTGGGCTTGGAGAAGCAATGACTTTGTTTTGTGTTAATCCCACTATTTTGAATGAGTGGCAACTTTGAATGCATGTGGATCGTGTTGAGAATATGTTATGTGATAGCTATTTTGTTGAATTTGATCATGATCCTACATGCAATTATTATGAGAGAGGAAAATATGGTCATAGAAATCTTCATGTTACTAAATTACCTCTCTTCATGTTGAGCTTGATCTTGCCTCTTTCTTCTTCCTTGCATACGCTAGATCTTGCTTGCTATGATAATTTGTTTGCTTATAAAATGCCTATGCATAGGAAGTATGTTAGACTTAGATGTGTTTGTTAAGTGCTTTATGATGCTCTCCTTGTGCTTCAATTCTTGTCTTTCATGATAGCATCACTAAAATCGTGCCTAGCTAGGGGCGTAAAACGATAGCGCTTGTTGGGAGGCAACCCAATTTTATGTTTTTTGTTTTTCTTGCTGTTAGGGATAAATATTGCATCTAGCCTCTGATTAGATGTGGTTTCATGTTTTGTTTAGTGTTTGTGCCAATTAGAACCTTTGGGAAGACTTGTGTGAAGTTTATGTGATCTTGCTGTGAAAAACAGAATCGTTAGCGCTCGCTAAAGTGGTCTTCAGATTTTACTGGAGTGTGCTTTTTAGTTGATTCTTTTTGCAGATGATTTTTAGACAAATTCTGCAAATTTAACAATTTAGTTTGAATTTTTCGGAGTTCCAGAACTAGGCGAAACCTGCAGATTACTACAGACTGTTCTGTTTTTGACATATTCTGTTTTTCTTGTGTTGTTTGCTTATTGCGATGCATCTATGAGTAGTATTGGAGGATATGAATGATAGAGAAGTTGGAATACAGTAGGTTTAACACCAATATAAACAAATAATGAATTAATTTCTGCACCTTTGTGGTTTGCTTTCTTATACTAACGGAGCTCACGCGAATTTTTGTCTAAGTTTTGTGTTGTGAAGTTTTCAAGTTTTCAAGTTTTGAGTATTGCTTTGATGGACTATGGAACAAGGAATAGCAAAGGCCCGAGCTTGGGGATGCCCATGGCACCCCAAGTAAATTCAAGATAATCAAAAGCCTAAGCTTGGGGATGCCCAGGGAAGGCATCCCCTCTTTCCCCTTCATCCATTGGTAACTATACTTGGAGCTATATTTTCATTCGCAACATCATATGTGTTTTGCTTGGAGCGTCTTGTATAATTTGAGTCTTTGCTTGTTAGTTTGCCACAATCATCCTTGCTGGACACATCGATTTGAGAGAGTTAAATATGGCCTAGAAATTGTTAGAACACTCTATATGCTTCACTTATATCTTTTGTGTTGAATAGTTTTTGCTCTAGTGCTTCACTTATATCTTTTAGAGCACGGTGGTGGTAATATTTTGTAGAAATTGTTGAACTCTCATGGTTCACTTATATCCTTTCGAGAGTCTATTAAAACAGCATGGTAAAGTGTTTAGGCTAAAGAAACTAGTCTTCACATGATAGACATCCAACGTCAATGTAGTAAAAAAATCACACCAAGTGCATTGAATAGAATGAGATGTTGGATGCTTGATAATTGTTTTGAGACATGAGGATAGTGATATTAGAGTTATGCTAGTGGAGTTATTATGAAATTGAGAAATACTTGTGTTAAGGTTAGTGATTCTCGTACCATGCACGTATGGTGAACCGCTATGTGACGAAGTTAGAGCATGAGGTATTTGTAGAGTGCCAACCTTTGTGTGGAGGTCAGGGCACGCGATGGTTAACTCCTACCAACCTTCCCCCTAGGAGAATGCATTGATTGCTTTGTTTTGATGACTCGTAGATTTTTGCAATAAGTATATGAGTTCTTATGACGAATGTTGAGTCCATGGATTATACGCACTCTCACCCTTCCACCATTGCTAGCCTCTCTTGTACCGCGCAACTTTCGCCGGTGCCATAAACCCACTATATATCCTGCCTCAAAACAACCACCATATTATTCCTCAAAACAGCCACCATACCTACCTATCATGGCATTTCCGTAGCCATTCCGAGATATATTGCCATGCAAATTTCCACCGTTCCGTTTATATGAAACGCATCATATTGTCATATTGCCATTGCATGATCATGTAGTTGACATCGTATTTGTGGCAAGGCCACCATGCATAATTTTTATACATGGCACTCTGTTTTCATTGCACATACTGGTACACTTCCGGAGGCATTCATATAGAGTCATACTTTGTTGTTGTAGTATTGAGTTGTAATGAAAGTGTGATGATCATCATTATTAGAGCATTGTCCCATGGTAGGAAAGGCTAAATCTATAAAGCCCCTCCGCGAAAAAAAGAGAAAAAAAAGAAAGGCCAAAGAAAAAAAGGCCCAAAAAAGAAAAAAGAAAAGAGAAAAGAAAAGAAAAAAAGGCCCAAAAAAGAAAAAAGAAAAGAGAAAAGAAAAGAAAAAGGGACAATTGCTACTATCTTTTTTCCACACTCGTGCTTCAAAGTAGCGCCATGTTCTTAATTGTAGAGAGTCTCATGTTTAGTCACTTTCATATACTAGTGGGAATTTTCATTATAGAACTTGGCTTGTATATTCCAACGATGGGCTTCCTCAAATGCCCTAGGTCTTCATGAGCTAGCAGGTTGGATGCACACCCACTAGTTTCTTTTGTTGAGCTTTCATTCATATTTGGCCCTAGTGCATCCGTTGCATGGCAATCCCTACTCACTCACATTGATATCTATTGATGGGCATCTCCATAGCTCGTTGATACGCCTAGTCGATGTGAGACTATCTCCCTCCTTTTTGTCTTCTTCACAACCACCTCTATTCCACCCATAGTGATATGTCCATGGCTCACGCTCATGTATTGCGTGAAAGTTGAAAGGTTTGAAAAGATAGAGTATGAAAACAAATGCTTGGCTGAAATTGGGGTTGTGCATGATATGAATATTTTGTGTGATGAAGAGGGAGCATAGCCAGACTATATGATTTTGTAGGGATAACTTTCTTTAGCCATAGTATTTTGAGAAGACATTATTGCTTTGTTAGTATGCTTGAAGTATAGTTATTTCTTATGTCAATATAGACTTTTATCTTGAATTTTCCAGATCTGAACATTCATGCCACAATCAAGAGAATTACATTGAAAACTACATTGGTTAGCATTCCACATCAAAAATTCTTTCTTTATCATTTACCTACTCGAGGACGAGCAAGAATTAAGCTTGGGGATGCATGATACATCTCCAACGTTTAATGGGCTTTATTTATGAAGTCTTGGATGTTTTTATTGTTCCATGCTATTATTTATGAAGTCTTCGATGTTGGATGCTATTATCTCCAACATCCAAGACTTCATAAATAATAGCATGGAACAATAAAAAATAATAGCATGACACATCAATAATTTTTTATTGTTCCATGCTATTATTTATGAAGTCTTGGATGTTTAATGGGCTTTATAATTCACTTTTATATCATTTTTGGTACTAACCTACTAACCCAAAGGCCCAGTCCAGATTGCTGTTTTTTTGCCTATTTCAGGGTTTTGCAGAAAAAGAATATCAAAAGGAGTCCAAACAGAATGAAACCTTCGCGAGAGATATTTTTGGAGGAAATCACACACGATTAACTTGAGAACCATGTGAGAAGAGCCACGTGGGGCCCACGAGGGTGGGGGGGCGCCCCCTTCCCATGGCGCGCCCCTGTCTCGTGGAGCCCCCGTGACTCCCCCGGTGCCCTCCTTCTTCCTATATAAGTCTACGTACCCCAGAAACTCCGTGAAGAGAGAGAAAACCCTAATTCCACCGCCGTACCTTCTGTTCCCGTGGAGATCCCATCTTGGAGCCTGTTCTGGAGCTCCATCGGTGGGGGGTCCATCACGGAGGCCTTCATCATCATCATCATCGCCCTCACCATGAGTTGTGAGTAGTTTACCATAGACCTTTGGGTCCATAGCTAGTATCTAGATGGCTTCTTCTCTCTCTCTAGATCTCAATACAAAGTTCTCCTCGGTCTTCGAGGAGATCTATTCGATGTAATCTCTTTTTGCGGTGTGTTTGTCGAGATCCGATGAATTGTGAGTTTATGATCAAGGTTATCTATGCAAGATATTTGGTTCTTCTCTGAACTTTTTATGTCTGCTCATAATATCCTTGCAAGTCTCTTCGAATTATTGGTTTGGTTTGGCCTACTAGATCTTTAGTTCTTGCAATGGGAGAAGTGCTTGGCTTTGGGTTCAATCTTGCGGTGTCGTTTCCTAGTGACAGTAGGGGCAGCAAGGCACGTATTGTATTGTTGCCATCGAGGATAAAAATATGGGGTTTATATCATATTGCTTGAGTTTATCCCTCTACATCATGTCATCTTGCTTAAGGCGTTACTCTGTTCTTATTAACTCAATACACTAGATGCATGCTGGATAGCGATCGATGTGTGGAGTAATAGTAGCAGATGCAGAATCGTTTCGGTCTATTTGTCTCAGACGTGATGCCTATATACAATGATCATGCCTAGATAGTCTCATAATTATTCGCTTTTCTATCAATTGCTCGACAGTAATTTGTTTACCTGCCGTAGAATATCGCTATCATGAGAGAAGCCACTAGAGAAAACTATGGCCCCCGGGTCTATTCTCAACATATCAATCTACATCTACTTTACTTTTATCGTTTTTATTTGTTGTTATTATAAACTAAAAATACCAAAAATATTAGATATCATCTCTATCAGATCTCACTTTCGTAACTGACCATAAAGGGATTGACAACCTCTTATCGCGTTGGCTGCGAAGTTCTTATTTGTTTGTGTAGGTGTGAGGGACTCGCGCGTGGTCTCCTACTAGATTGATACCTTGGTTCTCAAAAACTGAGGCAAATACTTATGCTACTGTGCTGCATCTCCCTTTCCTCTTCAAGGGCATACAACGCAAGCTCAAGAGGTAGCACATACACTTCACACAGATGAACTATTTGCGATTAGCCACAGCAAACTAAAACATTTAGATAGATCAATGTGTGTGCGCTAGACGGTCACACACATTCAAATAAAAAGAAACATGCGCCATGGTAATAACGAGCGCGCACGGTTGTTGGAACAAGACATGTGCGGACGTTGCCTTTTGCAGTGCACCCTAAGGTGCAAATGCCACGTACGCGGCCGAGAAGGTGTACGTGCCCACGTTACGCCCTCCGGGAATAGTGCCGCACTTATAACCGCTAGTAAATTTTGAGCATGCGTCCCATCACATTCCAAATTGCAAACCTGTTCACACCGATCTAAACCTAAACGGTTTCCCACTTAGGAGCGTATTAGTACTCGGTTATAAATACTACTCCTACTCCAAGATGACTACACATTCCTCCTCAACTCCTCATCCACAAAAACAAACATGTCATGCATCATTGTTCCCTTGCGTCTGCCATGGCCAGCGTGAGTTCTGGGTCGAGAGATTGCCACTAGGGAGATGTGAGCATGGAAGTGGAACCACGTGAGATGTCCCGCCTCGCCGCGAACGCAGCCAGCATGTCCCACCGCGTGGCCGTAGAAGCACAGAGGTCCCACCGCGCTGCCGAAGCAGCATAGAGGTCCCGCCACGCCGTCGATGCAGTAGACTGCTTCGGCCGCGCCACGGAGGCATAACAGATGTCCCGCCACGCCCCGAATGCAGCAGAGATGTCCTACCGCGTCGCGGCGGCCTGGGAAAATGTCTCGCGGGTAGGCGATGACTCTTAAAGGCGCATGCATACGATTGTCCATAGCCAGATGGATCAGATCTCCGGCTGGGCAAGGTTGCAGGACGACATGAAAGCCTCTTTTGAACAGGCTACCGGTGTCATCCGGCAACTAAATGAGAGCAATGCGAAGCTCCGGACTGAGCGTGACCTGCTGAGGGCGAAGATCGTCGAAAGTGCGGAGCAGCAGGAGGAGACCACTGTCTTATTGAAGAGGACTGGCGTCATCGTCGAGAAACTTATGGACGAGAATGCCATGTTGTGCATTGAGCGCAAAAGGATAGTGGAGGAATCCATGGATGTTCTCCAACAGCATCTTGAGGACAAGAAAGAGGTCATCTCCGCTCGACGCGGAGACTAGTTCTCGCGGCCTGCAGCAACACATCAAGATAGTAGAGATCAGCGAGCCAGATCGTTGTCTTCTTTCTTCTTTTGCCCTTGTGTATTTCGGGCATTGCAGCATGTTGCTTTTTTTAATTATGTTCCTAAATATGTAAGACAATTATCATCCACTGTCATCGTCCTTATTTTCATTATGCTTGCTATAAGTCGCAGTTGATGCTATATAGGTTTGTCGGATCTTACACCAAGATCCATGCAAAACTTTCTTTTCAGATTTTCATTTTTCTCTCAGTCCAGTGAGACATATAGCCACGCCGTAGAACAGGGGCTCGGGCGCCATTAATGGAGACGTTGAGAGGGAGGTGCGCGACGGGTAGCGGTCCAAGGGCTCTCCTCCCAATGAGCACGTGCAGGGGTCTGATCGCAGACCTCTCGTACTCAAATAACTACCCTACACGGCACCTCCTAGCCATTAAAAAAATGGACGCCTGGCGGCACGTAATTGGTAAGTAGAACGTCCACGGTTTCAATAATACTTGTGTTTCCGATTTGTAACGTGACAGCACTTGTTCCAAAATGACTTTGTTCATTGTTAATGTGTGTGCCTTCGCAGATCGGACAGAAAAATTACCACAACATGTTGGTGCCATGTCATGACAGCATGCCAAGCTTCATGATTTTCAGGCATGTTTTGGATTTACAGGACGCCCAGATGTTTAAATTCCATTCGCATTTCTTGCATGGGACCTAAGCATGCACATAAGGACACATATTTGTTTTTTCAACCAATTTATATGCACTGGAGCATGTGCATGTAGTTCAAATTTGAATTATGCACATAAATGCATTGAAAACTCGGTTAATGCATTAAAATGTCCAAACGAACCCCGAAAAATCACAAAAATTGACACAACACTCCTGTTGTTCTATGTTGGCCCGAGAAAAAAATTGAAAGCAATAAGAGGCTATGGATATTGCTTTGTCCCCAAAGGTGGGACGTTCCCTACCGAAACCATCATGCTTGTTGTGAGAAGCTCTCGTTTGTGAGAAGCAAATACCCAAACATGCCCCAAATGGGACAAATTTTTTGGATTTACTAGAAATTAAAAGCCATGTATCTCAATGTTTTACCGGCAATCAACGGTGCCCCAATTATGTGCATTTTGTATGCATTAATGCACATAATTCAAATTAAAACAATTGGTTCATGAAATGGTGCGCAATAACGGTCTGGAAAAACCATACTCGTGGTATTTAGTAATTTCTCAAGCCTTTTACAAGGAATGGGCAGAGATTTCAATGGAATGCGTGGCAATAGTTAACCACAAATGCGTCATTTACTAGGTTATCAACTATAGAACAATGAAACATGTGCTTGAAAAACATGACGGCTGGCATGGTGCCATGGTATGGCCTCATCGTGCCCTGGTTAAAAGTTGAGAAGGTTTGATTTATGTCGTCATGCACGCCCATCATAAATCAAACCATCACCGAGGAAGTTCAATGCTTTCGAGAGGGAAATCACCAAGATTGAAGGGGACTCCAAATTTCCGACCATGTTTGTCATTCAGTTTTTTTCCAATGGTCAACATACCGCCTCAAATGCAATGTGTTCAAATTTGAAATTTGTCTGAACTCATCATTTACCATATTTAGGGGATTATGTGCATTTTCTAGGCATTAATTATGCACATAATTCAAATTCGAACAATCAATGCATGAAAAGTTGAACAAGAACGGTCTGGAAAACCATGCTCGTGCTATTTAGTACATTCTCATGCCTTTTACAGGAATAGGCGATTTTTATGAATTCTTCACTCAGGAATTTGCGGGTGAGGAAATTCCTTAGCGAAGAACTACTTGCAGCGGAATAAGTACTCAAAAGTAAACATAAGAGAACACAAGCATGGTCATCATGATGAAATGAAGACAAGCATAGAGTACAGAAAGCATAAACACAGGATAACATAGGATGAAGACAAACAGACTAAAGAAATTGATCTGAGGAAATTGAGAAAGTCTTCAGTCAAAGTCTTCAAACAGATATGAACAAGCACACAACACAGATAATAGGAAATGAAAGAGTAGAGGAAATAGAACTAGTAAGCTTGGTGAAGACAATGATTTGTTAGACCAGTTCTAACTGATGTCTCAGTTGTACATCTGGTTAGGGCGGCTAGGTATTTAAACCTGAGGACACACAGTCCCGGACACCCAGTCCTGGACACACAGTCCAAGACACCAAGTCCTCACCATATTCCCCTTGAGCTAAGGTCACACAGATCTCGCCCAATCACTCATGGTAAGTCTTCACAGGTGACTTCCGAACCTTCACAAACTCGGTCACTCGGCGATCCACAATTCCTCTTGGATGCTCTAGACCATGACGCCTAACCGTCTGGAAGAAGCACAGTCTTCAAAGGTAACAAGCGTCGGATCCACTCAGGATCAATCTCTTCAGTGATGCTCAATCACTTTTGGGTTTCTAGGTGTTTGGGTTTGGTTTTGGGTTTTTCCTCACTTGATTATTTTCGCTCAAAGTCCTCGGAGGATGGGTTGCTCTAATGATAAGTGTGAGTTTCTCTCGGAGCAGCCAACCAGCTAGTGGTTGTAGGGGGCGGCTATTTATAGCCTAGGGAGCAGCCCAACATGATAAGACATAAATGCCCTTAATGATATGACCGTTAGGTAAGTAGATATTTTGGGACAGCTGGCGCGTAGGACAGCAACGGTCAGAAATTTAAGTATCAAATTTCTCATGGCTATCATGTTCCTCACTTTGTAGGCAATCCGCACTAGCGAATTCCTAACTCCTCAGTCAGAACAAATTCCTCAGAGACCAGAAGAACTTCGTCTCTGTCACTGAAGAATATGACTGAACTGTATGAGATTTCCAATGGCTTCACTCGAAGGGATTGGTAGGCGTAGGATTTTGAGTTGAGCATCAAATGGAAAATTTTCCTTAGTATTTCCTCGACCCCCTTTAATAGTACGGTGTTTCCTATGACTCAAGAAAGAGAAAATGAAACTACGAAAACAAAAGTCTTCACGCTTCATGTTCCTCAAATGAGTACCAAGTCTTCAAGGTCACACCAATTTCTTCACTTTCAAAGTCTTCAAGAATCCATAGTCTTCAGTCGAAGAACTTCATTTTTAGGGGTCGACTTTCTCTGTAAATATCAAACTCCTCATAGACTTATAGACCTATGTACACACATTAGTCCCTTAACCTATAAGTCTTCAATACACCAAAATCACTAAGGGGCACTAGATGCACTTACAATCTCCCCCTTTTTGGTGATTGATGACAATATAGGTTAAGTTTCAACGGGGATAAACATATGAAGTGTAAATACTGATATTGAGTAGTTTGATTGCAAGATATAGAAGAACTCCCCCTGAAGATGTGCATAGTGAGGAATTTGCTTTTGAAGCAATGCACATTTGAAGAGTAGTATCATGGAGATCTCCCCCTATATCTTGTAATTCATACACACATTTGACATATAATATGAAGAATTTGAAATGCATGATGAAATATGGTGACTGATGTAATTCAGCATGCGTGTATAAACATTAATGAGGAATAAGCATGCAGAAAAACCACAACAAAAGTATCAGGCCACCATAGAGTTTAAGTTTACAACTCGATCTAGCAAAGTCATCAGAAGAACGAGAGTTGTAACTTACCAAAAAAACTCCCATATAGGTAGACCTGCTTGAAGACTAACTCAAATTTCTCCCCCTTTGTCATCGAATGACCAAAAGGATCGAAATTGAGGACTAACGCCCCTGAAGAATCTCAAGATGATGAAGGAGCGCCAGCGTTGTTGGGGTCGATGGTTGATGTAGGGCCTGCCGCCGTGTCTTCCAAGTCTTCATACTCGTCAGTATCACGCGATGAAGAATAGGAGCTGGCCACCAAGGGAGGAACCTTGACCTTCTTGTATTTCTTCGATGGAGGAGCAGACCAGTCAAAGTCATCCTTGAGGTCCATTTTCTTCAGATCTTCTTTGCCGTAAAGGTGAGACTGAACAGCCCAGGTACGGTTGAGGGTTTCATGGAGGTAGTAATGGTTTTTCTTCATTGCATTGTGTGTAGAAGTCATGTTGTGAAGAATTGAACCAAACTGGCGCTTGACCCATTTGTGATTGTGATCAACCTTCTGGTGAAGACTGAGGAGAAGCTCATGATCAGTCATCACCCTGGGAGCTGTGCCTTGAGGATTTTGCTTGGGTGCGTTGGTGGCAGGGTCATCATTGGTGGAGTAGGATGCAGCTTTGCGAAATTGACCATCCAATGGACGAATGCCTTCATCAATAACAGCAGAAGCCTTGCCCTTGTCATCAGCTAAGGAATATGTCTGTTTGAGGACTTCAATCGGGGGCAAGTAGCTGCAATGATTCAGTGTATCAGCTTTGTAGTTGACTGAAGACCTTGCTCCGATGAATCTCATAATCCACGGAGCATAAGGCTTTAGTTTGAAAGGGGACAGTGCAACATTTGCCAGAGTCCTCATGAAGAAATCATGAAAGTTGATGGGGACGCCATGAATGATATTGAATAGCAGATTATTCATGATGCCAATGACTTCTTCATCATTTGAGTCGTGGCCCTTGATATGACTCAATGTCTTCGTCAGAATGCGATGGGCCGTCCGAGGCAGAAATATCAATTCCTTCATGAGGAATTCGGTCCTTGGGCCTTGACATGGCTTCAATGGCTTCATCAGCACTTGCATATAGTGATTTGTAAGCTCTATATCTTTGTACATGCAACGAGCAGCTTCAGAGGGAGGACTGAGAGGCAAAGCTTGAAGTAATTCAGTAGCTGGTGCCTTGTAGTGAGTATTGTTGGTCATCTAGTCCAGCACCCATGAATTCACATCTTCAGAGTTTCCGGTGATGTGCAACGTTGCATAGAATTGAAGAATGAGTTCTTCATTCCAATCACAGATGTCAATGCAGAAACCTAATAGTCCAGCGTCGTGAAGAACACTGAGGACTGGCACGAAGCACGGCAGAGTTTCCATATGCACGTGAGGAATGTGCTCATGATCGAAGACTTTGTCTTTGTTGAACAGCACTGAGGAATAGAAATTTGCCTGGCTTGCAGTCCAGAAATGCCTCTTCCTAATGTGAGCAGAGTCATAGGGGTTGTAATCAGTGAAGAATACGTGCTCGTTGAAGAAATCAGCCTTCTTGAACGTTTGCTTCCATGAGAATGGATCCTTTGGCTTGGGTTGAGGAGTGTCTGTCAGTTGCATCACAACCTCAGGATCGCAATCTCAGGTTCTTCAGGCTGAGGAATTTCTGGTTCCTCTTTAGTTGCAGTCTGTGTCTTCATGGATTCAGCAGCAGCAGTTTCTTCAGCACTAGGGGCTGGAATGTCCTCATGGATAGATGGCGTGGGATGAGTTTCATCAGAGCCCAATGGAACAGTACGTGCTGGGGACTGAGGAATTTGTTGCAGTGGCGTGAACAGAGGGGAGTTGGGATGCTGACTATCCGAAAAGTCATCATTCATCAATGGAGTAGCACTCCCAATGTCCACGTCCGATTCTTGTTCATCCAACTCCTCAACGCCGGCCTCTTCAGCAGTGAACTGAGGCTTGGGCGAGGAGATAATTGGTGTTGAAGGGATTGCATCCACTTCAATTTCTTCATCCGCCTGCTCTGAGGAAGCAGTAGAGGGAATGTCTTCTTCTGATTAACTTGGAATCACATATTCTTCATCAAAAGGAACAAGGTCCTTCGATGTCATGATTGAAATAGGAATGGCATCAATTGGGTTGTCAACTGAGCTTGTCAATGGCTTCATCTTCTTCGGAGCTGAAGAATCTGATGAAGTTGATGCCTTCCTTTTCTTCACAGTTGCAAGCTCTGCAGCCTTGGTCTTCTTCACATCTGATGCAGATGGAAGGATTGGAGTTGGAGTAGGCGCAGGAGGAGCAGAGGAATTTGGTTGAATTTCTTCGGGCACAACCGTTGCAGTTGCCCTGACTTCTTCATTTTATTCAGGCACAGCCTTGGAAGCTTCAGCTGGCCTGACATTTTATTCAGGCGCAACACTAGAGGTTGCCCTGGCAATTTCTTCAGCGTCTGGAAAATGCAGTCATCAGCCCTGGTATTCTCAGTTTCTTCAGCAGCCTGATGTTCTTCAGCAGTGCTGGCATGTTATTCGGTATACTGAACAAATGCCAGCCTAAGGAATTTCAATGTGCGTTGGACGTGCAATGTTTGAAGAAAATCCTTTTGTCAAATTAACAAATCTGACTTTGGCGCCCATCCAGTCTGCACGGTATGCATCAAATTCATCACTAAGGTTTTGATTTCGCCCTGAAGCTTCACAAGTTCATCAGTTGTCATGTTGACAACATTCTTCTTCAGGTAGCGCTCTTTCTTGTACCGCGCTTTCTTCGTCTGCCTGGCCTTTTCAAATTTCAACTTTTCTTCACCTATGAAGGCGGTCAGCATGTGACTTTGGCCAGGAGTCAGATTGAAGTCGGGCATAGGAGTGTTGGGATCCAGATGCCAGAGATCAATGAAGTCGAGGATCACTTTTGGATCCAAAAGCAGTGGCACAATGCTTCCTTTGGCTCTAGCTGCCCTGTGTTGCCTGTCTCTGATGATTTCAACTAGTTCTTCATCATCAGATTCGTCATCATTAGACGGCACTTGGAAAGCGACTAGCTTCTTGTGAGGAGTTGGGCGAGAACCTCGTCCAGCAGTGGTCTTTTTCTTCAGCAGAGAGGGGCCAGCTGAGGAACTTGGAGCAGCTGAGGAAGTTGAAGAGGCTCCTGAGGCAATATATATGCCCACAGTCCTTTGGCACGTGGCGAGATGCACTGGTGCAGAGGATTTTGTTGGAGCATCTGAAGACTTTGGCGGGGGAGCTGAGGACTTTGGAGGAGCATGAGAAGTTTGAGGAGTTTGTCGTGAGGGCTCTGAGGAATCTGGTCGTGAGGGCATTGTTGAGGAACTTGGCCTTGAGGGCATTGAAGATGAAGCACTTGGCTTATGAGCAGGCTTCCTTGCAATGGCCTTCTTTGGCTTCCTAGCAGAGGCCTCAGCAGTGGCAGCAGCAGCAGAGTCTTCGTTGAATTCCCTCACTACTTCTTTTGCTTGTTTGGCCAACTTGGCCTGGCGCTTGGCCCATTCATTAGGATAATCCTCACCGCGCTTGAGGCTAGTGGGATCAGCTACTTGGCCATGTGCCAATCGAGGTCTTGGGCATGGAGGATTGAGTGCGAATTTCTTCATGTACTTGGGAGTTACATACCTGTACTCCCTCCACTCTCTTGCCCATCTCCTCTCTATTCTTTGTATGCGCACCTTGCGCTGATTTTTGTCCTCTTTTCCATACTTTGCCTCATCAGGAGTGCAGTAGTCAGCATATATGTCTTCAGGGATTTCAAAAGCAGTGTTCACCTCAGGCCTCTTTCCTCCCTTTTGTGGCTTCTTTCCATCAGCCATTTTCTTCAGACGAGGGATTTGAACAATGGAATTCTCTGAAGAAGTATGCAACTTTTCTTCGAGGAACGCTGCAAATGAGTTAAGTTGATGAGAACCTAGAGATTCAGCAGCGGACATGAGTACCTGTGAATAGAGTATAGTTGCGAGGAATTTGGAGAGGTCATATGCGTTTTCAGAAGGTTTTGTAAAAAAGAACAAGTTTGAGGGATTTGACCAGATGAGTCTTGAAGAATTTCACTAAGCGTTCTTTGTCTTAGGTTCCAGAGTTGTATAGATTGAAAATCCACACAATTGAGGAATCTTGAAGAAAAACATAGCTTAGAGAAATGAATCAAGAATAGATGGCATGAGAGGTGTTTAGTGTGTGAAGATTTGAAGAAAAAAAACACCTTCGAGGATTTTGTAGAAAACATTCAAATCAAAGAGGGCAGTAAAAGTAACTTTTAATTACCCTGGACGAAGAACACGACGAACTGGGTAGTGGAGAAGTGAAGTTCGTCAGTGCACATCTTGCACGCCCTAACTTGGCTGAGGAAGACAGCTACGGCGGCGGCAGAGTGAAGAAATCCGCGGCCAGTGCGAGTACGACAGCGATGAGGTCGAGGCAGTGAAGCTCTTCCTAACCGGCGACGATGAAGTAGCGGTGGTGCTAGGGTTTGAGAAGCTCGAGCGGGAGAGAGAACGAGCGGAGTAAAAGTGAAATGAGGAAGGGGAGGGGTATTTATAGCGGAGATGAATAACTGTTCGCCCAAAGTATTTGGACGAACGTGCCCCTGACCCTTCTCATTCGCTTGACATGTGTCACCCACGTACTGTGAAGTGGAGATCGTGGGTGAATAGATAAGTGTTTTCGTGGGATGCGGAACGATTTGAGCGGCAAAACCAAAAAATTTGGATAACATAAGTTTTAACGTTTTTTTACTACGAAGACTGCAAGGCTTACACCTCACAACATTTTATTAAAAGCAAAAGAGAGTATGTACAAGCTTCTCCTAGGAGAAGAAAGAAAGAAAGAAAGAAGAGATAAAAAACCTACTATATACAGGACTAAAGTATGCAAAAACAGGCTACTAAGAGAGAGAGACCACCACCATGATCAAGGTGGAAGGAAATCTATCCATCTGAGGAGTTGATCTCTGAATATGGTCTTGATCCTATGAGAAAACAAAGTGATGTCATGAATAAAGCCAGATCTCCACCGCCGAAAAGAAGGTCTGATGAATCTGAAAGTTTTATCATTTCTGACTTTCCAGATGTTCCGCCATGCAAGGAAAACCACTTCTACAAAGAAAGGTTGGCCAAAGTCCCTTCTAGCTTGCACAACAATTCAAACCATATCTGTGTCATTAGACCATTCAATTTGAAGGTAATTCCATACTCTCACACTGAAGTTAGATTGAAAGAACAAATGGTTTCTGTCCTCAAGGGCACAGCTGCAGCATAGTACACATTGTGGGCCATCATTTATCTTCTAGTGTCTACGTTGCAGCACCTCCTTTGTGTTAATCCTATCCATAATGATCAACCAAGCAAACATCTTAATGGACATGGTGCATGAACTCTTCCAAATCCATCCCAGGAGAGGGTTTGCCACAATTGGCTGATGAACATGTAGATAGGATTTCTTCGCAGTGTAGTCAGAGACCTTTCCATGCTTCCATAGCCATGAATCAGTAAGGTGGTGGTTCAGGATAAAGTTAGACAGTAGTGCAGAAAGACTATCAAATTCATCATGGGCCAATTGTGACAAAGGCAGGGAAAACAGATCATAAGGATTTTCAGTTGTGCAAAAGTCTCTGACAGATATGGCTTTATCAGTGCAGAATGAGTGCAACCTTGGGAATCTATCCTTCAATGGTATAACCAGATTGCCCAGTTCCCAATTATCGGACCAGAAGAGAGCAGTATCCCCATTGGAAACTTTGATCATTGTGACTGATCTGAATTTATCCATGAGTTTGGAAACATCTTTCCACCAGAAAGAGCCACACAAAGTGGTATCATGAGGGACCCTATTAAAGTAATAGGTATCCCAAAAGCTGTACCCAAGGTACATTTGCCTTATTGTAGAATTTGTTCAAATGTTTCATAAGTAAGGCTTCATTTTGCAGACCTAGGTTAAGAATTCCTAGGCCTCCTTTGGACTTTGGTCTGCAAACCAAGGGCCAAGCAGCTAAATAAGGCCATTTTTCCTGGCCATATTTCCTCCTTAAACACTGCCTTTGAATTGTTTCCAACTGCTTAAGAATTCCAATTGGGATAGATAAGCTACAGAGGAAGTAGATGGGCAATGAGGAAATCACAGAGTTGACCAATTGAAGTCTATTGACTTGGGGAAGAAACCAGGAGCTTGCAGTAAGTCTTCTTTCCATACAGTCCACCATAGGTAACAAATCTGCAATCTTGGGTCTAGAGGTACCTACTGGCAGGCCCAGATATGTGAAAGGCATTTGCCCAAGCTGACATCCAAACAGAGTGGCAAGAGAAGAAGCTGTCACCTCATCCACATTAATTGGGTACATTGAGGATTTATGGTAATTGATCTCCAGTCCTGTAGCTTTGGAGAAAGAATTTAATACTGTTCTGAGACGAAGCAATTGGGATCTATCTGCATGGAAGAATAGGAGTGTGTCATCAGCATACTGCATCACAGGGAAGTCAGGGTCATGAGCGGGGATAGGGAGGCTAATGTTTCCATGATGTAGTAGATTGTTGATCATTATTTGCAAGAGGTCAGCAGCAATTGCAAATAACAAGGGGGACATAGGATCCCCTTGCTTAACACCACATTTGCATTTGAAGTGTTTCCCAGGGACTCCATTGAGTAACACTGATGAGGTTCCTGAGGACAGCAGCTCCTTGACCCACTGTATCCATCTTTCAGTGAAACCTTTGGCTTTCAGAATCCTGATAATTGCTTCATGTTGAATTGAGTCAAAAGCCTTTTCAAAATCCAGCTTTAGCAGGAGGATTGGCCTCTTGGATTGATTGCATTGATGAATATATTCAAAAGTCCAAGCCAAGCAGTCTTGGATGGTTTTGGTTTTAATAAACCCATATTGATTCTTGTGAATACATCCAATGATCTCTTCCTGAAACCTGTTGGCAGCCAACTTTGTAAGGAATTTAAGGCCCACACTAGTCAGAGATATTGGCCTAAAATCACTTGACGTCTATAAGTTTTAACGTTGCGTTCGCAAATTCTTCAGCTGACAAGGACACAATGAAGATTTTGAACGAGTTTCAAATAGAACGCACCTGAAGAATTTGTGAATAGAATGGGTTGAGTTTAGCATAGAGGGGGAAGGGTCCGATCACATTCACTTAGAAGGAAAAATAGCTTGAAGAATTAGCAATTAGTGAATGTTGTAGAGGATATATATATATATATATATATATATATATATATATATATATATATATATATATATATATATATATATATATATATATATATATATATATATATAGCCAATGAAGAAAAATGATGAAAAGGTGAAGACAATGCAAAGTTGAAGAACATGAACAACTGAGGAATTTCAAAACAAAAAAACTCAAATTGAGGATTTTCAACTTTGGTGGTGGCGTGACCCACCGTATAAGAATGATGATTTCAGACACCGCGTACAATTGTCGTAGGGTTCTGAGAATCAAATTCTTCATTAATTTCTTCACACTTAGAGTGTTATTCTTCATTGACTGAAGAAAAACATTTCTTCATGTGTTGCACATCAAAGTCATCAATTTTGTATAAGTGTTAGGATGAGTCTCCTATTCAAAGAACATTCAAAGATTCTAAGATATTTAGCTCACACCGCAACTTGCTAAATCTCTTTTCATCCAAGGGCTTTGTGAAGATATGGCTAGCTGTTCTTCAGTCTTCACATGCTCAATAGAAATGTCGGCCTTCAACACATGATCACGAAGAAATTGATGACGACTCTGAATGTGCTTTGTCTTCGAGTGCTGAACTGGGTTGTGAGCAATTTTGATGGCTCTCTCATTGTCACAGAAGAGAGGCACATTCTTCACGTTGACGCCATAGTCCTTGAGAGTTTGCTTCATCCACATCAATTGAGCACAGCAAGAACCAGCAGCAATATAGTCAGCTTCAGCAGTAGACAGTGATACGCAGTTCTGTTTCTTCGAAGACCAACAGACCAAAGATCTTCCGAGGAAGTGACATGTACCATATGTTGACTTGCGGTCCACACGATCAACAACATAGTCAGAGTCTGAATATCCAATGAGATCAAAAGCCGAGCCCTTGGGGTACCATAATCCAAGTGTTGGTGTGTGAGCTAGATATCGAAGAATATGTTTCACAGCCTTATGGTGTGATTCCTCCGGTGTAGCTTGAAATCGGGCACACATGCAAACACTAAGCATTATATCTGGCCTAGATGCACATAAGTACAATAAAGAACCAATCATGGAGCGGTATACCTTATGATCGAAATCAATACCATTTTCATCAGTGCATAGATGGCCATTTGTGGGCATAGGGATTTTGACGCCTTTGCAATCGTCCATGCCGAATTTCCTCAGTACATCCTTGAGGTATTTCTCCTGAGATATGAATATGCCATTGCGTTGTGACGAATTTGAAGACCTAAGAAGAATTTCAATTCTCCCATCATAGACATTTGATATTCTTCGCTCATCATATAGGCAAATTCATCACTATAACGTTGGTCAGTACAACCAAAGATAATATCATCAACATATATTTGGCACACAAATAATTCACCATCTTAAGACTTAGTGAAAAGAGTAGGATCAAGTGAACCGGGTTTGAAGCCTTTCTTCATGAGGAATTCCTTCAAAGTATCATACCACGCCAGATGGGCCTGCTTGAGGCCATAGAGGGTCTTATTGAGTCTAAAGGCTTTGTCAGGATTCTTTGGATCTTCAAAACCTGGGGGTTGAGCAACATATACTTCTTCCTCAAGCTTACCATTGAGGAATGCACTTTTCACATCCATTTGATATAGAGTGATATCATGATGGTTAGCATAAGCAAGTAATATGCGAATAGCCTCAAGTCTAGCAACAGGTGCAAGTAATATGCAAGAAGAATTACATCAATTCCTGCAACCTGTGTGTAGCCTTGAGCTACAAGTCGTGCCTTATTCCTTACCACAAGGCCATTTTCATCTTGCTTGTTGCGGTAGATCCACTTTGTGCCAATGATATTGTGCTTGCGAGGATCTGGACGTTTGACCAGTTCCCAGACATTGTTGAGCTCGAATTGATGTAATTCTTCTTGCATAGCTTGAATCCACTCAGGCTCCATAAATGCTTCATCTACCTTAGTGGGCTCTGTGATAGAGACAAAAGCAAAGTGTCCACAAAAGTTAGATAAATGCGAACCTCTTGAGCGTGTGAGAGGACCTGGTGCTTCAATGTCATCGATGATTTTCTCAATCTGCACTTCTTTAGCAACGCGAGGATGAGCTGGTTGTCTTCGAGGAATTTGATCAGCATTTTCTTCAGCACCATCTTCTTCAGCATTTTCTTCAGGTGCATTAGCTCAACGTTCTTCTCGTTCTGGAATGAATTCTTTAGCAGATTCTTCGGTCGGAATGATATCCTCAGTAGCCTTGAACTTGATAGTTTCCTCAGGTGCTCGTTCATCTATCACAGAAGGTAGGTGCTCTCTTTGCGAGCCATTAGTTTCACTGAACTACACATCTATAGTTTCAACAACCTTGTGAAGAACGTTGTTGAAGACTCTGTAGATGTGCGAGTCCTTTCCGTAACCGAGCATAAACCCTTCATGTGCTTTCGGTGAAAATTTTGACTTGTGATGAGGATCTCTAATCCAACATTTAGCACCGGAGACTTTGAAATAACTCACATTGGGTTTCCTGTCAGTGAGGAGTTCATAGGCAGTCTTCTTGAAGAATTTGTGAAGATATACTCTGTTGATGATGTGGCACGCAGTATCAATTGCATCATTCCAGAAACGACGAGGCATTTTGTATTCATCAAGCATAGTGTGAGCCATCTCAGCAAGAGTCCTGTTCTTGCGCTCCACGACGCCATTCTGCTGAGGAGTATAAGGAGCAGATAACTCATGAGTAATACCAAGTTCATCAAGATAGTCATCGAGACTAGAATTCTTGAACTCAGTTCCATTGTCACTTCTGATGTGCTTGATCTTCACACCAAAGTAGGTTGAAGCCCTGGAGGAAAATCGTTTGAAGACTTCCTGCACTTCATGTTTGTAAGTAACAATGTGTACCCATGTGTATCGAGAGTAATCATCAACAATAACAAAGCCATATTCAGATGCATCATTTGAAACTGCAGAGTAATGATTAGGACCGAAGAGATCCATGTGAAGCAATTCAAATGGTCGAGTAGTAGTCATGATAGTCTTCGCTGGATGCTTGGCCTTGGTCATCTTCCCAGCTTCACAAGCTCCGCATAAGTGAGCCTTGAGAATTTTGAATTTCTCAATGCCAATGACGTGCTTATTCTTCGCAAGCGTGTGCAAATTCCTAATGCCTGCATGACCAAGTCGTCGATGCCATAGCCAGCCTTCTGAAGCTTTTGCAAGTAGACACACAGCTGGTTGAGGTCCTGTAGAGAAATCAACAATATACAAGTCTCCTCTCCTAAAGCCTTCGAAGACTTTGGAATTGTCAGATTCCATGATCACAACACAACGATACTTGCCAAAGACTACAACCACATCAAGATCGCAAAGCATTGAGACAGACATGAGGTTGTATCCTAAGGACTCGACAAGCATGAGTTTGTCCATGTGTCGATCCTTTGAGATCGCAACCTTACCTAGACCCAATACCTGAATTTTTCCTTTGTCAACGAAGATGATATGCTTCAGATGAGATGGAGATAAGGGAGCATCCATCAATAGATTCTTGTCACCAGTCATGTGATTTGTACATCCACTATCGAGGACCCACTCAGAGGCTTTGGGTTGATCATCCTGTAGATGAATTAGTGCAGCTTACAAACTCATATACTTCATTAGTGAAGAATATGACATCAATTCATCACATCAATTTCATCAAGCAATGCAACAGATAAAGCAGTATGAGGACGTGAGAAATGAGAGTTCATTTCTTCATGATTAGCCTGCGTCCTTTCAGGCACTTTTCAGGTCTCCAGCAAATTCTTAAGACGTTTGAGCACGTCTGGAGACCTGACCCTGCAAAAGTGGTTAGTTATTTTTCTTCACCACCCACATCTAAAGGGGTGGCAAAGAGTTCATCACTTTGTGAGCTCCATACGAGAAAGGTGGCATAGATGCCAGCCCATTTCGTTTCACATAAGAGGAATTAGGATAAGCATATGAGTAAGCAGAGAAATTCTTCGAGGACTTATGAACATAATGGTTAGAAGAATAATGCTCATATTCATAGCCCTTAGCTCTTCCCTGCGAAACAAAGTTGTTAGCATGATGATATTCATATGAGGACTTTGATCCACTTGAGGAATTTGGTCCATATGCATATTTTGATCCATATGAAGTGTTTGATCTGGGGTTCCTATTCCTCACACGAGGTGTCATGAGCACATTCACTTGAAGACTTTCAAGGTGCCTCTTAGGGACCCAGATTTTCTTCATAGGGGGACCATTCCTGCAGTTAGTTCACACATATCTAGCAAATACTTCACCATTCTCATTTTTGAACAGTTTATAGTTGGAGTCAAATGACTCATCAGAAGAATGAGGAGATTCACATGTAAAGCCAGATAAATAGGATGGATCAACTCGAGGTCCCTTTGCAGCAACCCATGAGGTTTTGGGGTACTGCTCAGGCTTCCATTATGTACCATCAGCATTAAGTTTCCTCTCAAAGGCAATACCCTCTTTCCTAGGGTTCCTATTGAGGATCTGCTTTTTAAGCACATCACAAAGAGTCTGATGCCCTTTGAGGCTTTTGTACATGCGTGTCATGTACAATTCCTTCAGCCCTGCATCATCAGTGATACTAGCAATGTCCTGAGACAAGAAATTAGTGATAGCAGAGACAGTTGAAGAATTTTGTAGCATTAGAATCATTGGAACATTCAGGTGAAGAATTAGCAGTTTCACGTTCAATGGATTTAAGGCATGGGGGAATGAATTCCTCCTGAGAAGCGCTAATTTGTTGAGCAAGTAATGAATCGCGCTCCTTCTGAAGATCTTCATAACTCACTCTTAGCTTTTCAAGATCTCGCTTTCTTTGAAGAAATTCATAAGCTTCTCATGATCAAACAAGAGAGTGTTATGATGACCTTGAAGATTGTCAAACCTAGACTGAAGTCTCTGAAGATTTTCAGTCAAGATTTTAGTGCGATCCATTTCTTCACCCAACATATCATCACTTTTATCTAGCATGTTTTGAACCTTTTCAAAATCCTTTTGTTGTTGCACAGCAATCTTAGCAAGTTTAGAATAGCTGGGCTTGAGGTTTTCATTAGATTCATTCTCACTTGATTCAGAGGAGGTATATTTGACTACCTTGGCACCCTATGCCATGAAGCAATATGTGGGAGCATAGTCATCATTGCCTTCATCAGCCTTATTCGTGAAGCCATTTCTTCTGGGTGGAAGATGGACTTGCTGACGAATGCAGTAGCGAGTGCTAGACTCGCCACACCAGACTCGGACTCCTCAGATTCCTCCTCTTCCTCATGATCCTCAGATTCAGCCTCAGAGTCCATTTCCTTGCCAATGAATGCCCGGGCCTTCTTGGAGCTGCTCTTCTTGTGAGATGAAGACTTTGAGGATTTTGATGATGAAGATTTTGATGGTTTCTTCTTTGTCTTTGCATCATCAGAACTGTAATCCTTGTATTTCTTCTTCTTAGATTGCTTTTCCCACTGAGGACAATCTTGAATGTAGTGACCAGGCTTCTTGCATTTGTGGCATAGCCTCTTATTGTAGTCACTGGATGAGGAATCGTTTCTCCTAGAGAATTTTCCAAAGCGACCACATCTTGAGAACCTTTGGAATATCTTCACGAGTAGTGCTAGCTCCTGGCTCAGTTCTTCAAGATCACCAAGGCTACTACCAGAATCTTCACCTTCAGATTCAGTGATCGCCTTGGCCTTCAGGGAACGTGATCTGCCATAGCTCGGACCATAGAGATCTCACTTTTCAGCAAGCTGGAACTCATGAGTATTTAGCCTTTCAAGGATATCAGCGGGATCAAGTGACTTGTAATCACCACGCTCTTGTATCGTCAATTCCAGAGTATCAAATGAGGAATCAAGCGATCTCAGCAATTTCTTCACCACCTCATGGTCGGTGATGTTAGTGGCAACAAGTGCTTGAAGCTCATTTGAGATGTCAGTGAGGCGATCGAAGGTTTGTTGAACATTTTCATTATCATGTCTTTTCAAGCAGTTGAAGAGATTGCGAAGAACATCAACTCGAGAGTCACGCTATGTTGAGACTCCTTCATTGCCTTTGGACAGCCTATCCCAGATAAGCTTAGAAGTTTCCAAAGCACTCACTCTTCCATACTGTCCTTTGCTCAGATGGCCACAAATGATATTCTTTGCTTGAGAATCGAGTTGCTTGAATCTCTTCACGTCAGCAACATTCATGGAAGGTGAAACTGAGGGAACACCATTTTCCACAACATACCAGAGATCGTTATCAATTGCCTCAAGATGCATTCGCATCTAATTCTTCCAGTAGGGGTAGTCCGTCCCATCAAAGGTAGGACACCCAGCAGAGACCTTGATCATACATGCGGTTGACATAACTAAAACTCCAGGCGGTCAAACCAAAATCACACAGAACAAGGGAGTACCTTGATCTGATACCATATAAAGTGCGTTATATCGACTAGAGGGGGGTGAAATGGCGATTTTTTAGAATTCTTCACTAAGGAATTTGCGAGTGAGGAAATTCCTTAGCAAAGAACTACTTGTAGTGGAATAAGTACTCAGAATTAAACATAGCAGAACACAAGCATGGTCATCATGATGAAATGAAGACAAGCACAGAGTACAGAAAGCGTAAACACAGGATAACACAGGATGAAGATAAACAGACTGAAGAAATTGAACTAAGGAAATTGAGAAAGTCATCAGTCAAAGTCTTCAAACAGATATGAACAAGCACACAACACAGATAAGAGGAAACGAATGAGTTGAGGAAATAGAACCAGTAAGCTTGGTGAAGACAATGATTTGTTAGACCAGTTCCAACTGTTGTCTGAGTTGTATATCTGGTTAGGGCGGCTAGGTATTTAAACCTGAGGACACACAGTCACGGACACCCAGTCCTGGACAAATAGTCCAAGACACCAAGTCCTCACCGTATTCCCCTTGAGCTAAGGTCACACAGACCTCGTCCAATCACTCGTGGTAAGTCTTCACAGGTGACTTCCGAACCTTCACAAACTCGGTCAATCAGCGATCCACAATTCCTCTTGGATGCTCTAGACCATGACGCCTAACCGTCTGCAAGAAGTACAGTCTTCAAAGGGAACACGCGTCGGATCCACTCAGGATCAATCTCTTCAGTGATGCTCAATCACTTTTGGGTTTGTAGGTGTTTGGGTTTGGTTTTGGTTTTTTCCTCACTTGATGATTTTCGCTCAAAGTCCTCGGAGGATGGGTTGTTCTAGTGACAAGTGTCAGTTTCTCATGGAGCAGCCAACCAGCTAGTGGTTGTAGGGGGCGGCTATTTATAGCCTAGGGAGCAGCCAACCAACTAGTGGTTGTAGGGGCGGCTATTTATAGCCTAGGGAGCAGCCCGACATGATAAGACATAAATGCCCTTAATGATATGACCGTTAGGTAGGTAGATATTTTGGGACAGCTGGCGCGTAGCACAGCAACGGTCGGAAATTTAAGTATCAAATTCCTCAGGGCTATCATGTTCCTCACTTTGTAGGCAATCCGCACTGGCAAATTCCTAATTCCTCAGTCAGAACAAATTCCTCAGAGACAAGAAGAACTTCGTCTCTGTCACTGAAGAATATGACTGAACTGTATGAGATTTCCAATGGCTTCACTCGAAGGGATTGGTAGGTGTAGGATTTTGAGTTGAGCATCAAATGGAAATTTTTCCGTAGTATTTCCTCGACCCCCTTTAACAGTACGGTGTTTCCTATGACTCAAGAAAGAGAAAATGAAACTACAAAAACAAAAGTCTTCACGCTTCATGTTCCTCAAATGAGTACCAAGTCTTCAAGGTCACACCATTTTCTTCACTTTCGAAGTCTTCAGAAATCCAAAGTCTTCAGTCGAAGAACTTCATTTTTAGGGGTCGAATTTCTCTATTAATATCAAACTCCTCATAGACTTATAGAACTGTGTACACTCATAAACACATTAGTCCCTTAACCTATAAGTCTTCAATACACCAAAATCACTAAGGGGAACTTGATGCACTTACAATTTTGATGAAATGTGTGGCAATAGTAAACCACAAATGTTTGTTCGTTGGGTTTTCAACTATAGAAAAAATGAAATAAATTCTTAAAAAACATGACGCCTGTCATGGTGCCATGGTATGACCTCACCATGCCCTGGTAAAAATTTGAGAAGGTCTGGGTTATGTCGTCATGCACGCCCTTCATAAATCGAAACATCACCGAGGAAGTTCCATGCTTTCGAGAGGGAAATCCTCAAGATTGAAGGGGAATCCAAATTTTCTTCTTTCTTTGCGATGCAGTTTTTTTCTACGATGAACGTACACCCTGCAAATCACCGTGTTCAAATTTGGCATATTTCGGGCTCATTTACCATATTTAGGGGATTATGTGCATTTTTTAGGCATTTAGGGCATATAAATCCAATCCAGCTATAGGTGCACGGGTGTGATGTGAGGGACGTGGATTTCCATTTGATCGCGTCGCATCCAGCGGTGCACACGCGCGATCCGCTTGGCTGGGCTTCCGGCCAATCATAACGCAACACACAATAGACTTAGCGCACACTGTTTTCGGAAACGACGGAGATGAACCGTGTGCGATAATGAGAAGTAGTTTAAGTTTGTAGTATTATAACAAATTACAAGTAGTACTTTAAGTTTGTAGTATTAACGTACAATGTTGGTAAGAGCATCCTTTGAGGGCTTTGAGCGTTGATTAGCATGTCTGCCCTTGTGCGTTTTTTTTGCATTAATCATTAGAAGATCACAAAACACACGGTTTCTATGTCATACCCGTGTGTGTTTTTTGTGTTAAAGACCCATAAGTCAGTTACCTGTGCGATATTTCCTAATAAACCAGGCATACAATTGACCAAAAAAATTCAAGTACGTGTGTACATTTTTTTGTAGACAGGATCTGCCAACTTTCTTTTTCTCGCACACGAGTATTTTACGTGCTTCATCTGCATTGTGTGTTTCCCCCGCCCAAGTTTCAAGTTTCGCACCGAAATTTTCATTAGGCGCGCGATTTCAGAATTTATTCCTCCAACCACATCCCCTTCCCCTTAGTATCCCCCCACCCCCTCCCATCACGCCTCCCCCTACCTGCATCTCAAACTGCTGTCGCCGCAACCACAGCTTCAACCACATCTATGTTTTGCTCGGATCCAGTCGGGTAACCCATCGATCTCTATCACGTCCCTGGCCTGATTGCTTAAATGGCGCCTACGAACCATCCTCATGCCTCCAAATCCCCCCCCCCGCTAGGAGCTGATGGTGGTCCGTGGCGCCATGGCCGCTGTGCGTGTTGACCCGGAGGAACACCTCACCTCCGTCGCCGCCGCTGACATGGTGTAGGCTCTGGCCCATATGAAGTCCCCCAGCAACTACCCCCAGGACTTAACAGGTAAGATGTGACCAGCTAAATCTTACCAAAAGCACATGCAACAGATATGATTTGTACGGTTGATGTATTAAGCATGTTCGTGCCTTGTTTATTTCAGTATTGCACACTGTGTGATGTTCAAATATTACCGTGTCCAGCTCAATTTCACCAATACCAGCACCAAACTTACAATACATGACTCAGGATATCACTAGAGATGCTGCCCATTTGCTATTTTTAGTGGATGCTAACCCTGTTGTACTTAACATGTCTGTCCATGTACTTACGCAGGGTCATAATGGTAGATGCTTTTGTTTGCTGTCGAGGTGAGCTGCATCCCATGTCTTACAATATTTCACATAATTTGCGCAATTGCAGTTTAACTTCTACCATTTACTGGTTGCTGATAGGTACACATGTCAGTGGCACTGATCCACGCTTCAAACCGGAGGAACAGCTCGCCTCCGCCGTCGCTGACTTTGGGCAAGTTCTGGCCAAGATGAAGTGCCCCAGCAACTACCTCTCAGGACTTATGAAGTATGTAATCACCAGTTCAATCTTACCAATACCAGTTGCAATTAATGGCTATGTTCTGTACGGTCGATGTATTAAGCATGCTCTAGTAAACATGCCCAACACATTTTTGCTACTTTCCCTACCTTTTTATGGACATCTGGGCCATTCTCTGCTCTGGCAGCACCTGCCTTGTGATGTTTAACTATGACAATTGCATTTTTATCAGTACCGGTTTCAATGTCTATTATGCCTGTTGTAATTAACAGTTGAATCCATTATTAAACAGTTGTATTTCAATGGCTACAAACTTACAAAACATGACTTAGGATGTTGTTAAGCTTGTTGCAATTAATAGTTGTATCCATTTTTTAATCTATCCATTTGCTACCATGCTACTCTCCGCAATGAAGATATACTAGAGATGCTGCCCCATTTGCTATTTTTGGTGGATCTAACCCTGGTGTACTTAACATGCTTGTCCATGTACTTACGCAGGGTCATAACGGCCGATGCTGTTGTTTGCTGTCGAGGTTTGCTGCATCCCATGTCTTATAGTATTTCACATCATTTGTGCAATTGTAGTTTAACTTCTACCATTCATTGGTTGCCTGTAGGTACACATGTCAGTGGCACTTATCCATGCTTCGACCTAGAGGAACTGCTCGACTCCGCCGCCGCTTACTTTGGGCGGGCTCTGGCCAAGATGAAGTGCCCCAGCAACTACCTCTCAGGACTTAGCAAGTATGTACCCACCAGTTCAATCTTACCAATACCAGTTGTAATTAATGGCTATGTTTTGTACTGTTGATGTATTAAGCATGTTGTAGTAAACATGCCTAATACGTTTGAGCTATTTTCCCTACCTTTTTATAGAAAACTGGGCCATTATCTGCTCTGGCAGCACCTGCCCTGTGATGTTTAACTCTGCCAATTGCATTTTTATCAGTACCGGTTTCAATGGTCATTGGGCCTGTTGCAATTAATAGTTGTATCCATATTTAAAGAGTTGTATTTCAGTGGCTATAAACTTACAAAACATGAATTAGCATATTGTTAAGCCTGTTGCAATTAACAGTTATATCCATTTTTAACCCATCCCTTCGCTACCGTGCTACTCTTTCGAAATGAATATATTTCTGCAGATGATGTCGTTTTATTACCATTTGCTATTTTTGGTGGATGTTAACCCTGTTGTAGTTAACATTGGCTTTCCATGTACTTACACAGGGCTACAATGGGCGATGATGTTGTTTGCCGTCGAGATTAGCTACATCCCATGTCTTATACACCATCTATTCCTAAATATAAGTATTTTTAGAGAATCCAATATAGACTACATAAGGAGCAAAATGAGTGAATCTAGAGTTCTAGATTCTAATCTAAACTATATCTATAATTCTATATACATCCGTATGTAGTTCATATTGAAATCTAAAAAAATACTTATACTTAGGAACATAGGTAGTTGTATTTTATATCATTTCTGCAATCTCAGTTTAGCTTCTAAAATTTACTGATTGCTTGTAGGTACATATATGAGCGGTACTGATCCACGCTTCGATCCCTTTTGCGTATGGGGCAATGAGATATTCATTAACAAGCGTCAAGTATGGAAACTAAGAAAGATTGTTAGGTGAAAGAAACGGGCGTGGAGGCTATTTATTGGTTTCCGAAGCTATTTACTGATGATTACCTTGCAAACTACATGACCGGAGTGGAGGCAACTAAGGTTAAAGTATATAATTCATGCTACCATTATAATGCTCTAGAAGTCTTCCTGAAGGCAGTGAAGGATGGGCGGGCGATCGTCACAAGGGGTTGGACAAAAGTGGTTCGTGCCTATGGCATGCAGGAAGGCACATTATGGCCATTCCTCTTCTTCAACACCGTTGGCTGTCAAAATGATATACACTTGTCTCTTCACCTTTACCGCCTTTAAATATTGTGGTTCATCATAGTTAATTCCTTCCTAATCCTATAATTACTGAACATATTGTACTGGCAATTTTATTTATGGATTCGTTGTTGAACCATTGTGCTGAGAATTTGAATTACACGTGTAATATTTCAAAATTTCCAATTAGAAGAATAAATTGCAAGCAAAAATAAAGGGAGAACAGACGGTCATGGAACTTTGGAAACGGTTCTGGCAATAAAAGCGCGTGTGATGGATAGCCCAATGCCACACAGTTTTATACATAAAGTCGTGTGTGATGTAGTTAATAAAAGCAAACAGTTAACCAAGGCAGAGCGTGTGTGATAATTACACCTTTCACACATGAGCGTATACAAAAAACTGTGTGGGGGAGTACATCGGAACAGAAATGTTTTTCCTGGATTGACTGTGTGGGATGTACATAAGAACGGAAACTTATTCCTTGCATTGACTGTGCGTGATATACATACGAACGGAAATGTTTTTCTGGGATTCACCGTGTGGGATGTACATACCTACAGAAATGATTTTCTCGGATTACCGTGTGGGATGTACATACCTATGGAAATGATTGGGTTTCGATGCCTTGCCCAATCGCACACGACCCCAGCTTGGGTCCCAAGAGGGCCTATTCCCGACAATTTCTAGGTCGTGTGGGAAGGACACCCTATCGCACACACTCACTTGGCGACGGTTCCAAATGCCGTTGCGAAAAGGGGTTAAAACCGTTTGTATAGCACCAACGCGTACCACTGTAGTAATAAAATATTTGGTTTCTGTTTGAGTTAGAACCAGGACCGCGGTGGAGATGAAGTTCTCAAAGTCATGCCATGTGAACTGGAAGACCCAAGGATGAGTTCTACTACTAAACTATCCAGCTGTTGTGTCCTTGTCGCCACGCGTGGTGTACAAGCGTTTTCTTGTAGCATTTTTGTCACGCGTGTTCTTGACGCTGTACTTCACTACAACAATTCCCTAGATGTTCCTTCGATTATGAAGGGTGTGGTTCTTGTAAAGCTTCCTGATAAACCTGATGCGGACTGTCTTCATGGTCATGTTTATGAGTGGATAGACCACTCTGTTAGCTTCTGCAAGGTTGACCAGATGGCAGATGGCGATGATGGAGGTAGACATCTCTCACGAAGTCCATGGCCTAGTCAGTTATGTGGGGTACATCACGTAGGTCGGTGGCAACAAATAGTCTACAAAGTTTAAGTAGTGCAACTTTTCGTGTCTGTAGTAAGCACTACTTGTTCAGTACTTGATTTGTGTGTGTGAACCCTATATTGTATAGTACTACCACTTTTGTTGTGTGGTGAGTCCTGAGAACAGTTTATGTTAATGTTTCTCCACTCAATTCAGTTTGTATATTTTGAAGTATCCAGATCATCGCTTTTTGTGAGGACGGTTTATCAATTATGTTTACACTTCAATATTTGTATGCGTTGCAGGGTTTATTGCACCCACCGGGATTTCCAATCCCATGGATGTTCTCTCCAAACGAGTTGTCGCGACCTTTGGACTGTCCTGCTTGTGGGAGTAAGTGAGGGCCCTACATGCCACCCATAATTGGACAATCAACCTTCTATTTAGAACTTCAACATAGTGATATCCTGGTAAGGATTGACTCATGTCACATCAAGTTAATCTTATTGATTTACTGTCATGTTTTCTTACTTTTGCTGCAATTTTGTGATGCAGGTTTTGCCATGTCACATTCCTTACAGAATAAACCGTTTGGTTTGATCTATGTTGGTTATTTTAGCAGGTTTCACTTCTTATTACATGTCAGTAACAAAGGCACTGTACATCACTTATATTACTAGACACAACTAGATCAGTGTGTTGTATAAGTACAATCTGAAGCCCCGTGATGAACTGCAGTTTGTTTAACAAACACGCCACAATTAGTCCTTCTTGCGATTAAAATAAGTGAAGAAAAGGACTGGATCCAGGTCACGGACCCTAGCGAAGTTAGAAAGCTGAATTATGAAATCATAGAAGACCAGAGATGATCACTACTGTCTCGCACATCATTACCACCTTGAGCATCAAATCAAGCACCGGCTCCTGCTCCGACGGCACTGGATCTAGCACTAGAAGTGGCAACAGATCACTCTGATCCACCAGAGGATTAGACACTGACCGCGTCAGCGGATCAGGCTGATCTACCGGAGGATCAGGCACCGACACAGGCACCTACTCCAACACCGGCACCATCTCCACAAGGAGCACCATCTCCGGCAGCAGGAGCGGTAGTACCAGTCGCACCGGCATGGGCACCAACAACAGCTCTGGCACCTGGACCAACACTTCAAGTTGCACTTGCATCTGCTCCGGCATGTGGAGCGGCAATGCAACTAGCACTTGCACCGGCAACAGACTGGGCTACAGTTCGCACTAAGTATACCAAAGTCCTTACAAAAACCGACATGTCCACCTTCTTGGTAAGCATTGGCAGACCAAGTGCTTCGTTGTTTTGTCTTTCCATGTTGTTTCATTGTTTTCACTATGTTGATCTAATTGTTTGTGTATGTCTTCTTGTTTGCAAACATAGAATTCCTAGGGCAACGAGGGAGTCGTTCAATAATCCGGGCGACCGTGGCCAAGTTTCTCTTACCATGCGCAGCCTTGGTGTGAATGAACATGCTCAATATACCGTAGGTACAAAGGATGGTCGCATTATTGGTGACGATAAACGATGGTCAAGGTTCAAAACTCTATCAAATCTTGAAGTTGGGGATGATGTCAAAATCGAACCTTCTCGGCAAGGAGAGATGGTCCTAATCAACTTTGCAATTCTACAATAGCAGCACACAACTGCCGAACTGATCTATCCTCCAAGAGCTTTTGATGTAATTATATGGCATGGTGAAACAATTGTCATGTGTGTATAAGTAGTACGACATTATTATTTAAAACATAGGATATCGTGAAAAACTTGCAACTCTGATTCCTGGTTAGGAACTATCGTTCGATTTCATTCTAACAGTTGCCATGCTTTATTTAATTTCATGTATTCGCCTTGGGATAGCATCTAAAACCAACGCTGTACCGATCGGTTGCAATATGAAATGCGCTAAGTTAGAACACATGGGCCCCCAAACATGAAGGCCCACTGGCCTGTGGCCCAAAGTCCAGAAATGTGAGCCTGTCTGAGTATTATATTTTCAGATGAACCCCCATATTATGTTATATATATCCCCCTTGAGTTTTCTTATGTAACTATAAAGTTGTGATATAAAAGATTTTTATATTCTTTACACATGGAGTATCTCTCTGTCAAAAATATATTTTTGTGTAACTATTTACCCCTGCTTTTCTACTTCCTTTCACTGATATGTGGGGCATCCGGCACAGGGTCCACGTGCCATGCACCAAATTAGAGTGCACAACTACACGGTAGACTCACCCGGTCGTAGCGCCGCAATAATGCCCAATGAGCCGTCAAATCACGAAAACCCCACCTTTCCAGCTTTAGCAGTAAGCTGGATGGACGAAGTAGCAATATTTCACTATGCCTAAATCCTCTTCTCCCTCGTCTACTCATTCAGACAAAACCCCATCTCGACTATTGTGTAGGGTTTTCTCATGGAGAACCAGGTATGAATTTTTAATCCATCCACGACAAATCCAAGTCCCTTGGTCGCAGGTAATCCTAGGATGGCAACCGCCGCCGTTGATGCATTTTTCTTCCTACTAAATCTAGTGTGTTCCATTTGCAGTGTCCAAAGTGCAAGGACCCTACAGGTTTCTGCGCCCTCGGCGAGATGCCACACGTGTTCCTTCTCATCCTAACACGGGATTTCAAAACACGCACGGTATGTTCTTAGAATCCTCTTTTTGGGAGGGTGGAGTTTTTTAACATGTTGTCGACTAATTTGGAAATTTGGATTGCTATATTTGGATAAAAGGTACTCGTACCATGGTCAACACTGACGAGAAGGAGGAAATTATTTCTAGATTTGGATAGCGAATATATTTTGTTCTCATATTATTTTTCCTGCAGTGCATTCCTTGCTCTGCGGGAACACATGTACTCAAGATGGTCGGCCTTGCCATAACTGAATGGGCCAACTTAATGGTCCCATTGAAGACAAGTCATGGATATAAGTTTCGAGTTGGGTTCATGAACCCAGAAGATCACTGTTTTTTATGGCCGAACTTGGATAAACTTTCTCAAGTGTTACAGACTGAAAGTTGGCACACGAATGTTGATGGAAATAGCAGAACCTCGTCTCATCTTCACTATGATCTTCCACCCCGACGTCTTTCCAGTAGTTCATCCATGTTAGTTTTGTATCGGGTTCTTCCATGTTGCCTCGATTACTTCTTAATCCACCTATTCTGTCTAACTAATACCAATTTAACTTTAGAAGTAGCAACGATTTGTGATTCCCTTCTCTCATGAATATGCTACTTCTAACCAATATTTCTTATAATTGGTGGCACGTGTAGGCTATTTCAAAGTTAAGCACACTACTCGTTTGTTATTCTATAAGAACTCGACTGTTACTGATGGCACTGAAGATGACTGGGACAACATCCACCAGTTCCTACACTTTATTGATCGTCTTGATGTCCTTGTGGGGCGTTTCAATGGTGGAAGGCCGCGTGGGATATGTGTCCCCACTGCTGCACACGTTGAACAGGTCCAACTGTGTCGAGAAACCTATGGTACGAGTTGTTTTCTGTTATATATGTTGTTCATAAACTCTTGCTTATACACAGTTTTATAGTTGTGATCTTCTTGAAACAGAAACTGCCCAGTTCTATTGTTCCTATACAGATGCCTGACCATGGTCGGGTCAGACTTGCACTTGGTCACAACATGATGTTTATGTCGACCTACTCCATTTCCCTTGGAGGTGAAAGATACTTATTCATGGGTGGTCTCAAATAATGAAGGCCCATCCATCCTGGAGAATAGGATAGAAGGTTATTCTCAAGCTTTTCCATGGCTCTGAAGTGAATATCATATTTATTGACTACATTACGAGATGAAGACGCTTTCAGAAGGTTGTGGATGCGCAGGGTGGCAGCTGGGCTTGTCCTGGGGCTTGGTGGCCTCACCCTTGCTTAACTATAGGCAAAGTAGCACTGTTTGAGGCGTCCTTGTATGGTTCAACCTGTATAAGTACCCATAATGCTTTCAGCTATGGTTGTTAAGTGCCCCTGCTGGTTTCAATTAAAATTTGTTAAGTACTCCTGCTGCCTTTACAGTCTGTCGTGTTTCTTCAGTCATGTCTTCCTCCAGCCGCCCAAACCAAACCAGCATCGGCGGGGCCGCCTGCTTCCGCCTCCCATGGCTGGCTGCACCTCAGCGCACGCATCACCGCCCCACCATCTCCTAAATCGTCAACGCCGATGTCTGAGGCCTCGCAGTCGTCCTCCGTGCGCTTTGGTGGCGAGGATGACACTAGGGGGCCACCATGGAGAGAGGATGACACTTGGGGGCCACCATGTCCATGGACGTACGCAAGCAAGTTCCTCATTTTTTGTTATATATACTCCATTGTCAGCGGATAGAAAAATAAAATGCTTCCTCCTAGTGGTTCGCTGACATCTGGGACCCACGACATTGTTAGAGTATAGTCAATAGACAAGAGAACAGCACAAGATTGGCTGACCCGTGGGACGTAGCTGCTCGAGCAGTTTTTTTCTGTTATTGTTGAGACGGAGAAGGGTTTCAACTGGGATGTGGTCCGTCTAGCCTAGGCTTCTATTTTACGTTCACGACAAGACCAGTCCAGCTATTTTTTCTTTCTAAAAATGAGCCCAGTCAATTTTTTGTAAAGAATACCCAGTCCAGGCCTACTTATATTTCTATGCCCTGCTGGGCTACAACTCTTTCAAGACGACTGCAAATCTTGAAAGTAATATGAAATGGGCTGTAAATATACAAAACAGACAACAAATTGGCAATTACTTTTAATTTTTCAATATTTTCACATTTTCAGATTCCAACTTCACTCGGCTTTAACCTAATTTAAATATATCTTCAAAGTACCTTAAATCTGGCTCGACATTTTGGTATTAAAAATAGTTTGGACCCCAACGAAGTAAGAGAAATTTCGTTTAAATTTTTAACCCTAGCCCCGGCCAACAAAAAATGGACTGCAATAAATTGCATAAGAAGTTGCAATGAGCTGTAAATTATTAAAAAATAGGGAATGGTCTGACTTGTGGGCCTATTAAGTTGACGTGTATGTAAGATTTTTTACTTATTATATACATCAACAAACTGTCGGGGGGAACTGTCCACCACGAGCACCTATGGGACCGGAGCCCCTTGTACGTTGCGGTAAGGGAGCGGAGGGAGCACGAAGAGCGGATCGAGGAGAGCACGCGGGCAGTTTACCCAGGTTCGGGCCGCGCGGACACGTAAAACCCTACTCCTGCCTTGGTTGTATTGAGCTCGGGAGCTTGAAGAGCTACAGTACTAGCTACACCGAGCGTGAGAGTTGCTAAGGATTCGAACCTCCTCTACGTTGTGCATGGGCCTCCTTTTATAGCTTAAGGGGTCACCGACAGGTGTCAACGTAGAGGAGGGTAAAAACGTAACTTTGGTGGTAGTTGTAACAGTGCGGGAATAGTGTGTGAACAGTGGATGAACAGTGGTCATCACCTACTTTGACAGTGGGGGACAAGAGCATTAAATGCCCTTCGCCGTCGACCCCAAAAGCGCCCGCCCATGCGTCTCCGTTCGCCACGGCGGTAGCCTCGTCACCGTGGAGTGCCACCGTGTCCCCCAGGCTGCACAGCCATCCGCCACGCGTCCCTGGAAGGGCCCCAGGGCGACACGTGGGCCGATGAGCTGGACCGCGGGCACACAGCGAAGGCTTCCCCCGGCAAGTACCTTGTCGGGGTCTTGATCTTGCCGGGCCCGGAAGCTTGCCGCTCCCCGGGCCCTGCCGAGGCGCATGCTGCGCCAAGGCGTGTCTTCTGAGATGCAGTCTTCTGGTCTTCCTGGCAAGCTCCTCTTGCCAGGGTCTTGCATTAATGTGATAATCTTGAGTCTGGGACGGCCTTCCTGGCAAGCTCCACTTGCCGGGGTCTTGGTCTTCTGACTTGTATACTTTGTTTTTGAATGGCTTAATAAGGACCGGAAAGGTTTCCGGCAAGCGCGTGGTAGACCCTGCCGCGGGAAGCTGCTACTGCCTGTGCACAAGTTGGGGTACTGAGGTATCCCTACCTTAGTACACCGACAGGAGCCCCCGGGCCTGGGCCACACACGGTGCCGAGCGCTGTTGGGCCAGGCCCAGAACAGTGCACGGGCACGCGCGGCCCACGGTGAGCCGTAGATTCCCTTCCGCATCCGCCGCGTCCCTCCCTAACGGCACGCGTCGATTGCGGCATCGTGGGAGAGATCGTGGCCATGTTCTTTAATGGGAAATTCGGAGCGTCCCCCACTTCCCCCTTAAAAGCAGAGGAAGCAGGGGCAGTTTCCCTCCTTCGCTTTCATTGCGTCTTCAATCTCCAGAAATCCTCCGCTGCTCTTCGCCCCCATCCCTCTTCCGCCGTCTTCCGCATCGGCCGCGCCGTCGAACTCCTCGCCCCTTCCCTCGCCGCCTCCGCCATGGCTCCGAAGACCGAGAAGGCGAAGGCGGAGAAGGCCAAGAGGGAGAAATCCGAGCAGGCGGCGAAGCTTGCCCTCCTGCGGAAGAGGAACGTGGTCTTCGCGCCAAGGCTCAGCGCGAGGGAGCTCTGGAACAAGTACTATCTCTTCTGGGCCAAGGAGACCAAAGCTCATCCTCGGACCAGAGTCTACCCCGCCGGCGCCAAAGATCTGCTTCCCGGCGGGTATTTCTTCTTCGCTGTCTTCTTTCACTGCGGCTTGTGCCCTCCATTCTCGGAGTTTTTCTGTGACATCATGAACACGTACAACCTCCACCTCTTAGACTTCACCCCCAACGCCATCCTTACGATGGCGGTTTTCGCACATCTGTGCGAAAACTACATAGGGATCTATCCAAACGTAGCACTCTTTCGCCATTTCTTCATGCCTAGAGTAGAGGCCGGCGCTCCCCTCTCCGGGGGTATCTCCTGGATCTTCCGCTTGAACAAGAAGGACTCATATCTGAAAGGAGAACTCCGCGGCAAGTGGGAGGAGTGGCGCGCAGATTGGTGTTGGATAGTGGAGGACCAGGCGGAGCCTTTCACTGCGCCGCGCACAACAGCCATAGTGCGCGGCAGGGACTGGAGCGAGTTGGCCCCGGATGACGTCAAGCTCAACGTCGCCCTCGTCAGGATACTTCGTCTCCGGGTAGCCAAGTTGACCATCGGAGAGGTAGGGGCAGATTTCCTCCGCCGTCGCATTGCCCCTTTACAAGAGAGGAAAAGGCCAGCATGGGAGTTTGGCAATGCGGCGGATATTATGAGGCTGCGCCCGGGTTTGAACTTCAACTTCACGGCGTTGGAGCTGAAGGGGATGGTCCGGGAGCTTTTCAAGCACGACCCGGCCCATCCGGAGTGGTTTAGACCTCCCCGAGGAGTGGTGCCGCTGTGCAACAGCACTGCCAGGGACTCCTTGCGCGCAATGATGCCCGCGTGTGACTCTCACGGCGTCGACCCCACCTGGATAGTGCCCACGCCGGATGCAATTATGAGCTTCTTCGACAACTTGGTCGAGGTGCCGAAGAACACCGAGGAGAACAAGGGTCTCACCCGGGCCACCACAGAGCGGGATATAGCCTATATCGCTTCCCGGATGGAAGAGGCCGCCGCAGCTGCAGCAGCAGGAGACTTCGGATTCACCGTCGACGAGGCGCAGGCCGCGGACGAGGTGTGCCAAGCAGAGGAGGCAGAAATCCGCAGACTGCTCAAGCTCCCGCCCGACGAGCTCTCCGGAGTTCCCTCTCTGAGGCATGCCGGGATCCCCGGGGTCGTGAGTGAAGCCGCCGCAAGAGGCGAGGTTGCCGGAGGGAGCAGAGGTGCCGGAGGGAGCGGAGCCACCGGAGGGAGCGGGGCCGCAGGGCAGGATGCTAGACCCAGCGGGCCTGCTGGGGAGGAGGAGGAAGACGTCGAGGCCGATGAAGACACCGGCGGATCTCTAGGACTCGACGACGACGCCTCCTCGTCGTCGGAGAACTCCCCACCTCCGGCAAGTCCCAAGCAAGCGCCGGGGAAACGCCTCCGCAAGGCGCCTACAGCGACGAGGACGCAGGCACCCCGACAGCAGCCTGCTCGCCGGGCGGTGCGAGCCACCAGAGCGAGCCAAGGCGCGACGGAGACGCCCAACGCACCAGCCGCGGCGGAGGCGCCCCGCGCGCCAGCCGCGACGGAGGCGCCCCGCGCACCAGCGCCAAGCGGAGGGGGATCCTCTCAGAGTGGAGCGGCTGCTCCGCCTGCTCCCCGGGCCTCGGCGCCGTCTGGGGCTGGGTCTTCGCAGCCCCCAGCCCCGGAGACCGCCAAGCGCCCGAGGGAGCCTTCTCCTCCTGCTCCTCGCGCGGGAGTGCCTCAGGTGGAGTTCAATTTCTCCGCCCTCAGCGACGACGACGAGGAAGAGGAGTAAGTGTTTGTGATTTGTAACTTCTTCGATTCTGTCTTGATTCTTTCTTTATGATTCTGATCTTGTTCTTGCTTTGCTTGCAGGCCCCTGGCTCAGCGGATGGCGAAGCGGGCCAAGATCCCTGTGGTCGAGGTCGACGACGACTCGCCCGTCGCGGCGACAGGGGACACGCCGGCGACGAACTTGCCGGATCAACCTTCTGCTCCGAGGAGCAGCCCCCAGCGCAGCCCCCAACGTAAGTCTGGTCTTGATCTTCTTGCTTGTCGGGCCCGCTTGAGGTTTTTGTCTTGTACTAATACCTTGTTGCCTTGTTTGCTTTGTTTGTCTTGTGCAGAAATGGAGCCGCAGCCGCAGGAGCAACCGGAGGTCACTCCCGAGGAGCTGCAGATTCCACCCTCCCCGCCAAGGGCGAACTCCCCGGCGAGGGAGAATGCTCCGACGAGGACGGGCACCCCGCCAAGGGCGGGCTCCCCGCCAAGAGCGAGCAGCCCGACGAGGGCGACCACCCCGCCGAGGGAGGGCACGGGCGGCCCTCCGCCAGCAGGGGCCACCGCTCCACCGCCAAGGCAGGACTCCTCGGCGAGCGGGCCAGTCGTCGAAGACGTCCGCGAAGGTAAATTTTGTAGCTTTATCTTCTTGAACTTGTCTTTTTGGATATTTGCTTGATTGTTTCTTCTCTTCTTCTGCTAGATCCTCCCGCGCCGGACCGGATGGAGACCGAGGTCACCGGCGAGGAGGGTGCGCAAGGCGACGGCGGCAACGCCACTGTCGTTGAGGACATGGCAGGAGCCGACGAGCCTGCCGCTGAGGAGACTACTCCAACCGCAGACGCCGCGGCCGGGGAGGGGGACGGCGACCACACTGCCGGCCCGGAGCCAGCAGGAGCGTCGAGCGCTGCACCGGCCGCCGACCCCTCCGCCGCTAAGGAGCAGCCAGGCTTCTATCTTGAGGCCCCCAATGGCGTCTTCATACAAGTGCCGTGGGGGTCCTCGTCGCGAGCCCCCGTGGAGGGAGAGGCCTTTGATGGAGAGGTCCTCGCCTCCGCGGGGTTGAAGATCGTCGAAGCGCCTGGCGGGAGCGACGAGCCCGAGGAGGAGAAGCTGCTTCGCCGGCTCCTGGCCCTTTACCGGGCCAGGCAGGCGAAGCTTGACTCTCGAGAAGCCCTCGCCGCCAAGGCTGGAGCAGACTTGGAAAAGCGTGCCGCGGAGCTCCGCGCCGCCAACCAGGCGGCCCTCCGCGACTTGGCGAAGGAGCGCGAAAGGCTTGCCGGAGAGCATCAAGAATTTCTTCTTGAGAAGGCTGAGGCCGAGGAGCAGCAGCGCTTGGCTGGCGAAGAGCTGTCCCGGCGAGAAGGAGCGCTCAACCAGCGGAAGGTTGAACTCGACGCCCATGACGACGAGCTCACCGCCCGGGAGCAGACTCTTGGCGGGGCCCTGAAGGAGGCGAAGGAAGCCACCGCCGCCGCGGAGTTGGAGCTCAAGGTGCAGCAACTGGAGCAGTACCTGAAGGCGAGCGAGGACAGGGTCACCGCGCTCAACATAGAGCGCGAGAAAGACGCCCATACCAACTCAGACCTTCAGGTACGCCTCTCCAAGAAGGGCGACGAGCTTACCGCCGCCAAAGACTCAATCGCTGACTTGGAGTTGAAGGTCTCCACATTGAGAGATTCACTTGACGCCGCCCGGGACCGTGAGACCAAGCTGAAGGAGGAGCTTCGCAAGGAGCAGGAGCTGGTGGAGAGCACTGCCACCTCCGCAAACCACTTCAACCAGGCGGTGGAGCAATGGACGGAGGAGCTGGTCGATTCTGCTGCCAAGATCGACAAGGAGCTGATGGCGATGAGGGCGGAGCACCTTGTGTATTCTCCGGACGAGAACCTCCCCCATAGCACCAGGTTAAGTCTTTTCTTCAGAGGGGTCGCGCCGGCGCTTGCACGGCTGCAGGAGAAGCTCCCCGCGCAGCTGGCCGAGGAGTCGCGCCAGCTCTGCGCGGGAACCTTGGAGCGTGTCTTGACGAAGATTGTCTACCGCAACCCTGGCATTAATCTTGTCAACGTCCTCCGCAGCTTGCCGGCCGATGCAGATCAGGAGGCACTGAAGGCGCATGTCGCCCACATCATCGCCAAGGTGAACAAGATCTCCAGGCGCGAGGGCGACCGCGTAGATTAGACCTCCTTCTTTTTATTTCCTTTGCTGCTGCAAAGTGTGTCATGAACATGAACCTATTAGTCATTGCGACAAGTTATCTCTGTAATATATTATCTTATTTTGAGCAGTTGACGCATTGTTATCTCCCTTGCTTTTGGTCCTTTACTTTGTATGCTTTTTACCCTACGCTTTTAGGGAACTCGCCGGGAAGGGACCCTTGCCGCGAGCGCTGAGTGCTGGACTCTGAGCAGCCTGCTGGCAAGGGCCTTACCGGCAAGCAACCTTGCCGCAGCTAGTCGCAACGCACTTAGCTTGCTGAGCGAACTCGAAAACGAAGTAAGGGCGCGACACTTGTCGCAGCTCACTTAAGCCGTTGAGCGTAGTCGAAAACAAGATAAGGGTGCGGCTAGCCACGGGTAGGTTCCTCCGCGCACAGGTTTTCCATACAAAGTGTGGTTGTTCAAGGAAGATAACTAAAATTCAAAAAATTTAAACTGCTCAAATTCTGGTAACTTAGCTTTCATAATCTGTTCGTTCTCCGGTAAGCTTCTCTTTCTTGAACAGCACTTGGTCCGTCCTCCACCTCCTTCCCTCCCGGCAAACTTGTGCGCGAGGAATGTCCCTTCTGCTTAAGAGGGAAAGAAAAAGGAGAAGAGAAAACAAGTGTATGGCCTTTCGGCGTGCTAATGCTTACCGGATATGTGTGTTGCACAAGATGCCAAATAATGCATGCAAATATCGAAGAAAAGCATGGAAATGGCAAATAGTACGAAACACAAAAGCTTTACTGATGCATGGGATCTGCGCCCGGCTTTGTACAAAGGATTACATGCATCAGCGGCAAGACTCGTACAAAAGGTGGTTGCCGGAGCGGATCACGGCAACCGCGCCTTATGGGTGAAACTTGCGAAGATGCTCTATGTTCCAGGAATTGCTCACCGGTAAGCCTTCTTCGGTCTCAAGGCGGACAGCGCCGGGCCTTGTGACTTGTCTCACCCGATAAGGGCCTTCCCACTTTGGTGTCAACTTGTTGGAATTCTTGGCGGACTGAACACGCCGAAGAACAAGGTCGCCTTCCTCGAGACTCATGGCCTTAACCTTGCGGCTATGGTAGCGGCGCAAGGCTTGCTGGTATCGAGCAGCTCGTACAGCAGCCTGGAGACGTTCCTCCTCAAGGAGCAATGCATCATCTTGTCGCAGTTGCTCTTGCTCGAGCTCATCATAAGCGAGCACTCGAGGAGATCCGTATACGAGTTCCGTGGGGAGAACTGCCTCTGCTCCATAGACTAGAGCAAAGGGTGTCTGTCCGGTGGCTCGACTCGGTGTCGTTCTGATTGACCAAAGAGTCGCCGGTAACTCCTCTATCCAGTTTCTTCCGCACTTGCGCAGCCTGTCGAAGGTTCTTGTCTTGAGCCCGCGCAGCACTTCAGCATTGGCCCTCTCCGCTTGACCATTGCTCCTCGGGTGAGCAACAGAAGCGAAACAGGCCTTGGCGCCAAGGTCTTGGACGTACTGCATGAAGGTGCGACTAGTAAACTGTGTACCATTGTCGGTGATGATCCTGTTAGGGATTCCGAAACGGCAAACAATTGACCTGAAGAACCTGACTGCTGACTGTGCTGTCACCTTTCTCACCGGTTCCACTTCTGGCCACTTTGTGAACTTGTCGATCGCAACGTACAAGTACTCAAAGCCCCCGACAACACGGGGGAAAGGGCCGAGGATATCGAGCCCCCAGACCGAGAAGGGCCAGGACAAAGGGATCGTCTGGAGAGCTTGAGCTGGCTGATGAATTTGCTTGGCATGGAACTGGCACACTTCACACTTGGTTACTTGTGCAGTTGCATCTTGGAGGCTTCTTGCCAGAAGAACCCTTGCCGGAACGCCTTTCCGGCAAGTGCCCTTGCGCCAATGTGGTGGCCACATATGCCTCCATGTATCTCTGCCAACAGCTTCTGTCCATCTTCTCTGGAAATGCACTTCAACCTGACACCATTGAGTCTTCTTCTGTATAGTTCATTATCAATGAACTGGTACATACTTGACTGTCTGGTTATTTTCTCTATCTCTTCTGGGTCGTCGGGAAGTTCTCCAGTTTGCAGAAAACAGACGATCTGCTGTGCCCACGCCGGAGCTCGAGGCTCAACGGCAAGGACTAAAGGCATAAGGGCTGCTGCGGGAACCTCAGCTTCTACAGCAAGAATCTCTAGTTCCACCGGAGCTGATGGTCCCCCGGCAAGCCTGCCGGGGCAGGGCTTGTCGGGAACGCTTGCTTCAACTGTACAGACCCTTGGATCCGCAGGAGCAAACTGTTCCTCAGTGGTTTGGCTGTCGATCCTGGGGACCTTGGCGGCGGTTTCGGGAAGATCCGCCGGCAAGTAGTCGTCGGAGACCAACTTTCTCTTCTTGTTCTGCCCATCTGATGGTGTAACGGATGGCTGAGTCAGCTTGAGCAGGAAGGTCCCTGGTTCCACAGGTAACTTCATCGCAGCACACTTTGAAAGGCCATCCGCAATATCATTCTGAGCTCTTGGAACGTGCCCCATTTGCAGACCTTCAAAGTGTTCTTCAAGCTTCCTCACTTCATCAACATAGGCTTCCATCAGAGGGCTCTGGTAACTTTTGTTAACTTGTCGGACCACCAACTGAGAATCTCCCCGCACAATCAGCTTCTTGATCCCAAGTTCAGCCGCAATCCTGAGGCCGGCAAGCAAGCCTTCATACTCAGCAGTATTGTTTGTCGCTTGCTCCCTGGGAAAGTGCATCTGGATAACATACTTGAGGTGCTCTCCGGTGGGCGCTATGAGTACCACGCCAGCACCAGCGCCTTGCAGCGAGAAGGCACCATCAAAGTACATCACCCATTCACTTGTCGCTTCTTGTACGGGAACACTTGTCTCTGGAACTTCTTCGTCGGGCGTTGGGGTCCATTCAGCTATGAATTCTACCAAAGCTCGGCTCTGGATAGTTGAAGTACTCTCAAACTTGAGACCAAAGCTTGACAGCTCCAGTGCCCACTCGACGATCCTGCCTGTTGCTTCTGGATTCTGCAATATCCTCTTCAACGGAAAGCGAGTGACCACTGTTATCTCATGCGCTTGGAAGTAATGGCGCAGCTTTCTCGAGGCCATGAGGAGGCCGAAAAGCAACTTCTGCACCCCAGAGTATCTTGACCTAGCTCCCTGCAAGAGGGAACTTACAAAATACACTGGGTGCTGCACCATCTTCCTTCGCACTTCTCCTTGTTCCTGCGCAGAGTTGTCCTTGTCGGGGCCAGAGCTTGTCGGAGCAGCCTCCTGTTTGTCGCTGGATTCGCTTTCCGGTGGTGTAAGCTCCTCGTCGACCTCCCTCTCCGCTACCAACGCAGCACTAACCACTTGATTGGTTGCTGCTAGGTACAGCAGCAACTTCTCTTGTGGCCTAGGTGCGACAAGTATTGGAGTGGAGGATAGGTATCCTTTCAAGTCTTGCAGCGCTGCCTCCGCTTCAGGAGTCCATTTCATAGGACCTGCCTTCTTCAAGATTTTGAAGAAAGGTAGGGCGCGCTCTGCAGACTTTGAAATGAACCTACTGAGGGCAGCTACACAACCTGCAAGCCTCCTTACGTCCTTGACGCGCTTCGGGGCTTCGATCTGCTCGATGGCTTTTATCTTGTCGGGATTGGCTTCAATCCCCCTCTGGGACACAAAGAACCCGAGAAGCTTGACGGAGGGGACTCCGAAGACGCACTTCTCGGGGTTCAACTTGAGCTGGATCTTGCGCAGATTTGCAAATGTTTCTTCCAGATCTTGTATCAATGTATCTTTGCTCTTGCTCTTCACCACTATGTCATCCATGTAGGCTTCTATATTTCTATGGATCTATGGCTCAAAAGCAGTGTGCACCACCCTTGCAAATGTCGAGCCTGCATTCTTCAATCCAAAGGGCATGCGTATGAAGCAATATGTGCCGCATGGAGTGATAAATGCAGTCTTTTCTTCATCTTCCTTGGCCATGAAAATCTGGTGGTAACCTGAGTATGCATCAAGGAAGGAAAGCAGCTCACATCCGGCAGTGGAGTCAACAATCTGGTCAATACGCGGCAAGGGAAATGGATCCTTGGGACATGCTTTATTCACATCAGTGAAGTCTATACACAGTCTCCACTTCCCGTTGGCCTTACGCACGACAACTGGATTTGCTAACCACGTGGGATGGATCACGCCTCTAACCAGGCCTGCTGCTTCTAGTTGCTTGATCTCTTCGGCAATGAATTCTTGGCGCTCCACGGCTTGCTTCCTGACCTTTTGCTTGACGGGCCGCGCGTGAGGACAAACAGCAAGCTTGTGCTCGATTACCTTCCTGGGAACGCCGGGGATGTCGGATGGTTGCCAGGCAAACACCTCAACATTCGCCCGCAGGAAGGCAACGAGCGCGCTTTCCTATTTGCTGTCAAGCGTAGCACTGATGGTGAAGGTACCACCAGTGCCGTCCTCCTTGGCGGACACCTTCTTGGTTGCCGGTGGAGCGGCCATCCCCTTCTTGCACTTGCCGGTGGAGCTCGATGGGACGTCCTCGACGGCAGCGCAGCACTCCGAAGAGGTGCGTTTGCCGGAGTGGGCCCCAGAGCACTTGCCGGACTTGGTCTTGGTCTTCTTCCCCCCGGGAGCTTCAGCGGCAAGTGTGTTGCTCTCCGATGCGGCTGCTGCGTCCCGGTATATCTTGTCGGCGCAGATAAGCGCGTCCTTCTTGCCGCCAGGGACAGAGATGACGCTTATCGGCCCCGGCATCTTGAGTACATTGTAGGCGTAGTGGGAAGCTGCCATGAACTTTGCGAGGGCAGGACGTCCAAGTATCCCATTGTATGGTAATGGGATATCGGCAACATCAAAGGTTATCCTCTCTGTCCTGAAGTTGAGCTCCCCGCCAAAGGTCACCGGCAGAGTGATCTTCCCCTTGGGCTTGCTCCTCCCCGGGTTTATTCCTTGGAACGAACCGGTCTCTTCGAGCTCGCCGTCTGGGATCTGGAGTTTCTTGATCACAGCTGAGGAGATCAAGTTCAGGCCGGCCCCGCCGTCAACCAACATTTTGGTGACCTTGAGGTTGTGGATGGTTGGTGAGACCAACATCGGCAAGCACCCGACCGCGGTGGTGCGGTCAGGGTGATCCTCAAGATCAAAAATGATGGGCGTGCTGGACCACTTCAGGAGCCTGCGTGACTCAACGGGCGGCTCTGCTGCGTTAACTTCCCGCACCCACTGCTTGAGTTGGCAGTGGGAAGCGTGCAGAGAGGCGCCCCCGTCGACACACAGGACTTCTGTGGCCTTCTGGAACTCCTGCTCGCTGTTATCACCTTCCTCCATGTCGTCGTCGTCGTCTTCCTCTTCATCCTTGTCGCGGCCCCGGGGAGGTCGATCACCTTGCCGCTGCTTGGCCTTGCCGCGGCGTCCTCCCAGGCCATTGAATGGCCGCTTCTTGCTTGGCTCTCCTCCGCCACCTTGGGCCTTCTCCTTGTCGCGCCGCTCGTATTCAGCCTTCTGCTGTTCTACGAGGTACTCGACGCGCTTGCAGTTCGAAAGGTCGTGGCCCTTGGTGCGGTGGATCTTGCAATATTGCTTGTCGGAGCCGTCCTGCTTGTCGGCTGCCGCTACAGGGGCCGGCTCCTTGCCGGAGCTGCCGGCCTGTGCTGTCTTGGCGGGAGCCTCCTTGCCGGACTTCTCGACGACCAGCACTTCCTTGCTCTTCTTTCTTCTGTTATTCCGCCGCCGGCTCTTCTTTGCCGGGGCGGCGTCGTCGCTGTCGCTTCCCCCTGCGCCAGCATCCTCTCCGGGGAGTCTCCTCCCCTCTTCGGCGCGCGCGCACTTGTCGGCCAGAGCGTAGAGCTCGCTGACATCCCGTATCTTGGTCATAGCCATCTCTTCTCGCATGCGGCGGTTATGCACGTTCTGGTGGAACGCGCTGATAACCGCAGCAGGATGGACGTCGGGGATGTTGTGTTGCACGCGGCTGAATCGTTGGATGTACTTGCGCAGGGGCTCTCCTTCCTTCTGGGCCAAGATGTGGAGATCACTCTCCTGGCCGTGGGATTTGTGGCCGCCCGTGAAGGCGCCAACAAATTGGTGGCACAAATCTGCCCACGAAGAAATAGAGCCTTCCGGCAAGTGCATAAGCCAAGAACGAACGTTCGGCTTAAGCACCAGCGGGAAGTAATTCGCCAGTATCTTCTCATCGCGTCCTCCGGCAGCCTGCACCGCGATGGTGTAGATGCTGAGGAACTCCGAGGGGTGAGTCTTGCCATCGTACTTCTCCGGTACGTCGGGCTTGAAATTTTTCATGCTGGGCCACTGGACGCGCCGCAGCTCACGGGTGAACGCAGGGCAACCTGCCGCGTACGGCAATTCGCCTGGTTCACCGGGCGCGTGCGTGTCGACAGCGGTCCCAGCGCGCTGATCTGATTGTCGCCGGGCTTCTCGGCGACGCTCGATTGTTGTTCGAGCATCTTCTTGTCGCCGGTCGTCAAGGACCTGGCGCTGGTCCCGACGCGCACGCGGGCAGTTTACCCAGGTTCGGGCCGCGCGGACGCCTAAAACCCTACTCCTGCCTTGGTTGTATTGAGCTCGGGAGCTTGAAGAGCTACAGTACTAGCTACACCGAGCGTGAGAGTTGCTAAGGATTCGAACCTCCACTACGTTGTGCATGGGCCTCCTTTTATAGCTTAAGGGGTCACCGACAGGTGTCAACGTAGAGGAGGGTAAAAACGTAACTTTGGTGGTAGTTGTAACAGTGCGGGAATAGTGTGTGAACAGTGGATGAACAGTGGTCATCACCTACTTTGACAGTGGGGGACAAGAGCATTAAATGCCCGTCGCCGTCGACCCCAAAAGCGCCCGCCCATGCGTCTCCGTTCGCCACAGCGGTAGCCTCGTCACCGTGGAGTGCCACCGTGTCCCCCAGGCTGCACAGCCATCCGCCACGCGTCCCTGGAAGGGCCCCAGGGCGACGCGTGGGCCGATGAGCTGGAGCGCGGGCACACAGTGAAGGCTTCCCCCGGCAAGTACCTTGCCGGGGTCTTGATCTTGCCGGGCCCGGAAGCTTGTCGCTCCCCGGGCCCTGCCGAGGCGCATGCTGCGCCAAGGCGTGTCTTCTGAGATGCAGTCTTCTGGTCTTCCTGGCAAGCTCCTCTTGCCAGGGTCTTGCGTTAATGTGATAATCTTGAGCCTGGGACGGCCTTCCCGGCAAGCTCCACTTGCCGGGGTCTTGGTCTTCTGACTTGTATACTTTGTTTTTGAATGGCTTAATAAGGACCGGAAAGGTTTCCGGCAAGCGCGTGGTAGACCCTGCCGCGGGAAGCTGCTACTGCCCGTGCACAAGTTGGGGTACTGAGGTATCCCTACCTTAGTACACCGACACAAACCATTCTAGCAGACGTGGCCATTGGATGTCAATACATGTAGCGACCCGACCCAAATGGATCGAAGTCTCTGTGCTTAAGTGTCATCCCTGGATCGGTATGCTGACACACACAGTACTCGATGAATTATAACAGAGTTCAATCACACACTTTATTACATCGAGGTCATCAAAAGAGTATTTATTACAATAATATGGCCAAAGACCATCTAAATAAAAATAACTGCAGAAGCATCGAAGGTAAATGAGTCCATCCAACTCCACGGCAAACTGAGTGCAGAACAACGAACTATCGCACCTTTAATCCTCGTCGGAAAACTCTGCAACATGAGACGTTGCAGCCGTGTAGGTCAGCACATGGATTGTGCTGGCAATTTCACACCATAGAATAATAATAATGAAAAAGACTATCTCTATATGCAAATTTAGCTGGTGGAGGCTCTAAGTTTAATTTTTGCATAAAGCCAATTTTACCCTACAACAAAGGAATAATTTTTTTACTACAAAATAAAAATGCCATTATTGAGAAAGTTCCTCCAACTCAATCCCAAAATTCCCAAGTTATTACTAACCCAATAATTTCATTAAGAAGAGTGATGAGATCAACCAATAATTCACTTCTAGATACTCAAGTTGTCCATAACCGGGGACACGGCTAATCATGATTAGTTTGTACACTCTGCAGAGGTTTGCGTACTTTTCTCCACAAGACTCGACCACCTCCATGATCGGAAGATCGAGACATAGTCTTTCTGAAGTATTTCCTCCAAACCCTGGGTAGACCGGTACACCTACTTTCCCCTACATCAGCTAGTCTACCACGGAAAGAGGTCACACAACTTACTCAACTATGCCAGAGCCCATAATGGCTTGTGGCTGCACACGGAAGTTTCTAGGCATGAAATATCTTATGATCCCTTTGAGCCTGGGTGGCGGACCTAGGGTAATCACACGGGTACTCCGGGATTCCCCTTGGGAAAGCACTGGTTTCTCCAGGTGCCCCAAACAATCCACCCAGATGTGTATTAAAGTTGCCACCTTATGTTGTCCCGATAATTATTATCTCTCGCAACTTGCATGTATCACACATACCAATCCCCGTCTACGAGCATGGCTAAGCAATATATGACATAAAAAATATAATCCCGGGGTGATAAAAGGTCATAGGTTCCTACCACATAAACTACATAGCATAATCACATGTTCCCAATCCTACTCATGCAATCTTTGAGGGTGAAACTAATGCATAGTAAAAACTGGGTATTGAAAACTATGATCAAAGTGTGAACTTGCCTTGCTGACGTTCGTTGAACTCTAAAGATTCGTAGTAGCAAGCTTCGCACTCCGGATGATCTAGCGTAAGCAAGCAATAACATACATAAGCATACAAGCAAAGAATCAAAAAGAAAACGAATAAAAGACTTCGAAAAACTCCAAAAATACACCCAAATAAAGTTTCTGTACTGAACGTAATTTTTACAGCAACAAAAATAAATGGTTTTGGTTTTAACAGAAGGTACATGTCACAAGCTTCGATTAGAAAAAAGAATCACCCGAAACGGAGTTACGAAACTCAAGTTATGGCTTAACGAAGTTTGAATTCAGATCTATTTGAATTCAAATTTTAAAATTTTCAAAAAATATATTTCGTTTGGTTCTCTGGATAGAGGATATTTCTACGAAACCGTAGGAAAAAGAATCAACTAAATCGGATCTATAGACTAAAAGATATACTAGAAATAAGATTTGGTATAGAATCTGAGATTGAAAAATTACTGGAAAAAGAGAAACAAAATCGGCCAGGGTGCTCACCGGACTTGTCGCCGGAGACAAGGAAGAAGGTGGTTCCAGTGTGTTTCGGCGAAGGACGCGTGCGAGACGGTGAAGAGCAACGTGAGGAGGATCCGAGGAGCAGTACCGCGGTGTCGGTATCGCCTCCTGGCGTGGTGGAGAAGTCGCCGGAATAGACAAACTCCGGCGAGCAATTGGTGAGGTTAGGGAGGGTGAAAACTCCAGAAGGAGAGGGCTTCAGACGAGGGGTGAGAGGGGCTCGCGGGGTGCCTTTTATAGGTCTTGGGGAGGTCCAGAGTTGGGTGGGGCAAGAGGTGTTAATGGCTGCAGTTTCAAGCTCTCATGGTGGCCATTAGAGGAGGAATTAAGGCGCACTAGTGAAGGGGAAGGGGTAGAGGAAGGCGAGGGGAATCGATTCCGGGGGTTAGTGGGTGCGGGGGAAGGGAGTTGAGGGGAGAGAGAGGTGGAGGCGCCATGGAAGTCCCTCCGTTCGTGTTCCTCTGTACATGAACGAGGAGGAAGAAGAAGATAGCGCTGGGCATGGGCCTTTCACGGCCCGTGGCTTTTTTTTGACACACAGAGAGAAAAAAATATATATAGATAGAAAATAAAAATATTTTAATATAGGACATATATATATCAAAAAAATTCAGAAAAATAAATCCTACAAGATGAACTATTTTTCAGAGGCTAAATAAAAACTTTATAAAAACTTTTTTTTCTTCTAAAAATCCAAATGAAACTCAAATTTGAATTCAAAACTTTCGGCATTGTTTTCTTCTGACTTTTTGGAGTGTCATGTTCACTCCTCTCATACTTTTGAACAAGTATCTTGTCAGGGATTTTTGAAATAAATTTCAATTGCCAAGTAGAATTCAAAGTCAGATAAAATTCAAATGCCTTTGAAATTTCCAAATGCCACTCAATTCAAAAAAATGCATATATGCTTAGCTAATAATTGTAAAACATTCCAAATTGAAAATTTGGGTTGTTACAATACAATGGTCGTCGTGCTTCTTTAATCTCTGATCTTCTTGCTCTAGCCGCCAAATCCAGCGCCGGCGGGACCGTCTGTTCCTGGGTTCTCGTGCCTCCCGTGGCCGACTATGCTACCGCACAAGACTCACCGCCCCGTACTACTCCCACTGCTGGCCAGGCCATCCCTCTACTCACCCACACCCCCTGTTATTCCGCGGCAACGGCAGCCTCACACTGCAGGCAAACTAGTCAACCCACGTACTACCCTCCGCGTGTTCCTAGGCTCTGCATCGTTCCTTGCCTCACCATCGTCCACCGCTTGGTGCTATCCGCGCGACGTGATCAACGTGGTCAAGAAACGACTTCCATTAGAAGAGGACTGTACGTGGAGAGGCTGACAGCTGAGTCCACGACCGCAGCAAGCAAGTGCCTCCTTATTACGTGCAATATAGTGATTGCTCCACCTGACTGCGGTAGCTACCAGAAGGGCTTTGAAAAAAACATTTCCCCTCCTACAGCTGGGACCCACCAGCTACATCTTCACACATAAGGAAGTGCGTCTATATTACGGGCAAAAAATGTTTCTACCCCTAACAGCTGGGACCCACCAGATATATCTTCGCACGCAAGGAAGTGCCTCCTTATGCTCCCTGATAGTTGGTACCCGCCGGGTCGAACCGTACATAGGGTTGTGTGTCTGGTCGCGAACGTGTACGTTCATACTGGTCGATCGGTTTCTCTACAACGATGAACCGTGGCCGAGTAAGGAGATGCACGTGTCATAATAGAGGCGTGGACGTAGCATGTTGATACGTCCAAAACGTATCTATAATTTCTGCTTGCTCCGTGCCCTTTTTGTGTGATATTGCTATGATATTTATGCACTTCCATACACATTTTGATCATATTTGGACTAACCTACTAATGGTTGCAAAAGTGCACAATGTTCTTGTTTTACACTTTATTGTGTAGGAATTACTTGGAAATTGACAAAAACGCAAAAGGAGTCGTATTGGAGTAGGACTCTGACTTTACTGAAATCTGTCTGAGAACGTTTTTTAAAGATGGTCACGTTCCGGCCCGAAGACGACGTCAAACGAAAAAAGTCTAGTTGCAAAAGTTGTGGGGAATTTCGAGGCGATGCTTCTGGATATAAAATTCGTCCAAATGGGAGTCCGGACGGCCTAGTAAAGCCCGTTTTACTGAGGCCCAAAATCTGATGACGGGAATCCGAGAGTCTATATAAAGAGAGAAAACCTAGGTCACCAAGGGCCACAAATTTTCCTCCTCCCGAGCCGCCGTCTTGGAGGGGAGGACCAGCACCATTGCAGCACCATCCACAAGGAAGAAGGGGGGCCAAGGAGCCGCCGCCCCCTAGGGCCGCCGCCGTCGCCGCGCACCCAAGGGTCGCCGCCGCCGCCTCCGTGGCTGCCGCCGGCCGTCTCCTCCTCGCGGGGCTGCACCTCTCCATCAACACCATCATCAACCTCCTCCTTACCATGTCCATGCGTGAGTATTCTCCTCCGGGGCTAAGGGTTCGTACGTGCAGCTATGTGGTTATCTCTCTCTCCCATGATGTGATCTTCGTTGTGATCATAGGCTATGTTAATCTAGGGTGATCCCATGATATTTCCCCTTCCTCTATGTATTGGATTGATGTACTCACTTGTCTTTATCTAGTATAATCCCCGAGACCAAGGTGACAGCGGTCTATTGGACATGGATTAGAAAAATATTTTCATGAGTGATTTCCTCTCTTGTGTGTTGATTGAAGATTGAGAGTCTCTTGGTGCTTGTCTTTGACTATCCTTTAGATATGTTGTGGTGATTGTGCGATTCTCTTTGGATGGCCGCGGTGACATTGGGAAATCCTTAGATTGAGAACTACGAACTTTGAGGTGTGCTTTTGTAGCCCTACATAATTCTCGTCCTCTCTTGACCACGAAGGAATGACCTCCGGGTGCGTCTCCATTGCATGTTTTATGGGAAATATCATGTGATTCGATTATGTTAATGTTGTTAGGAGTTGCCTCTAGTGAAAGTATGATCCCTAGGCCTTGTTTCCACCATTGCAATACCATTTGTGCTCATGTTTACCACTTGTTTGCTTGCTGCACTTTTTATTACAGATTTATATTACTTTGTTTTGACATCCATATCACTTGCCATTTAACATCTCTTCGCCGAACTAGTGCATCTATACATCTAACAAGTGTATTAGGTGTGTTGGGGACACAAGAGACTTCTTGTATCTTAGTTGCAGGGTTGCTTGAGAGAGACCATCTTCAACCTCTACTTCCCTGAGTTTGATAAACCTTAGGTCATCCACTTGAGGGAAATTGCTGCTGTCCTACAAACCTCTGCGCTTGGAGGCCCAACATAGTCTGCAAGAGTAGAAGCATGTGTAGACATCAAGCTATTTCTGGCGCCGTTGCCGGGGAGGTGAGTGCTTGAAGGTATATGTTTAGATCTTGCAATTAAATCTTTTTGTTTCTTGTTTTTATTTTCACTAGTTTTGCTTAATGGAAAACAACAAAAATATGAGAGAGCTTTATAAGCTCTACCTTGAACTTGGACATGATGTGTTCGAAGAGAAAATTAAAAAACCTTTGGAACTTTATGTGCATAACAATCATGATGGTGGTGATGTTATTAGTATGTTTTTATTTAATATCAATATTGTTAATGACATGGAAAGCTCTAAGCTTGGGGATGACACGTTTGATGAACATGATATTTTTAGTCCCCCAACTTTTGAGGAGAAAATTTACTTTGATGATACTATGCCTCCTATATATGATGATTACAATGATGAATATGATATTTTCAGTCCACCTACTATTGAGGATAAAATTTATTATGATTATGATATGCCTCCTAAATACGATGATTACCATGATGATTATGATAGTCTTACTCTCACTATTCATAATAAGAAATATTTTGCTTATATGAAGAGTAATGACACTTTTATGCTTTTGGATCATGGAAATAATGCCTTATGTGATAGTTATATTGTTGAGTTCATCCATGATGCCACTGAAATTTATAATGAGAGAGGGAGACATGGTTCTAAATATCTTAATAATAAGAAGTTTCCTCTCTTTATGTTGAAGGTTTTGAAGCTACACTTGTTTTGTGTTCCTATGCTTATTGTTTTGTGCTTCAATGAATTATTATATTGCAATATTCCTATGCATAGGAAGCATGTTAGGCTTAAATGTGTTTGGTATTTGCTTCTTGATGCTCTCTTTTGTTCTTCAACTCTTATTCCTACAAGAGAATCGTTAAAGTCTTATGCCTAGCTTAAAGGCATAAAAGAAAGCGCTTTTGGGAGGCAGCCCACAATGAATAAAATTTTATTTTGCTTTTGTTGTGTCTTGATGTTGTTACTACTGTAGCATCATCATTGTATCTTTATTTTTCAGCTTTGTGCCAAGTGTAGCCTCTGATTACAAGAAAGTTCAAAAGTTGTGACGTGCTGTCCAGGAAACAGATTCTGTCCTTGGATAGAAAAATTCGTATAAAATCACCAGATCATCTTTTTGGTCTGAATTTTCTCGACAGCGTGCTCTATACAATTGGCTTTCGGGCGTCTGTTCTGAGCTTTTTGATTAGAGTTGTAGAAGTGCCCCGAAAAAATCATTTACTACATGCTGGTCTGTTTTTCACAGATTCTGTCCTGTTTTGCCTTTCCTTCATTTTGCAAACCTTGAGCTTGCTTTTTCTTTGCAAAAACCTTTTGGCAATCTTGAGAAACAGTAGAACTTCAAGAATATCCTTATTTCCAGCAAGGAACAATTATTTTATTATGGGTACTAACCTCGCTAATCAGATTATGATGAGTGATGTATGAAGGAAGTTTTCAAGTGTGCGAGGGAAGATGATAAAAAGATTCAGGAGTGTCAAACGCTCAAGCTTGGGGATGCCCCCATGCACCCCCGAGAAATATTCAAGAAGACTCAAGCGTCTAAGCTTGGGGATGCCCCCGTGCATCCCTTTCTCCATCAACAATTATCAGTTCGTCTTTCGTTCCACTATATTTTTATCACTTCATGTGTTATGTGCTATGCTTGGAGCGTCTTGCTTTTAGTTTCCTTTTTAGTTTTCTTTAGCTTTTCATAACAAGTCGGAACTCAGCTTTCTTGGTGTGGGAGAGAAACACGCTCCACTTCAACCTAGAACACAACATAGAATTTTTATGTCTATCTTTGTTGTGTATGTTCTTGGTCTTTCGATAGCTACTATCATGCTTAGCTCTTAGTTTTCATGCTTATCTTTGTAAAGAGCTTTTGTTTAGTTGGTTGCTTGAACTCTCTTTAGTATCATGCTTATCTTATTAAGAGAGTTTGCTTCTGTTGCATTGGTTGATATGTCTATGATAAAAATGCTACGTGCATAATGGTGCTTAGTAGTTCATGTTTTCTTATGGTTAGTGTCAAATAGCTGGGGGGTTCCCAATGTGTTATTGGAGTACCAACATGATTTGTTTGCCTATGATTTGTTATGGTTTAGTAATATCTTCCTTCGAGAATTTATTTTGATTGACTTGGCGTATGCACACGCATATTTAAGACTGTAAAGAAGGTCTGTCAAGCCTTGATGATCTTTTGTTTCTGAGTAGGGATATAACTTCCATGCCTGATTCAATGTTGCTTTGTCGCTCTGCATGATTATGACCGTCATTGCTCTTTTAGTTGGTCGCTCCCAGTCTTTTGTTAACCTTCGCCTGTACTAAGCGGACTGACTGCTTGTGCATCCAAAATCCTTTAAACCAGTTATGCCATATGTGTCCACCATACCTTCATATACATGGTATTTACCTGCCATTCCTAACGAAGACTTTCATGTACCATCTCGAAATTATTCAAAAAAAGCATTTCTCTTTTGTGCCTCTGTTTTTGCTCATGAGGAAGTAGTAGTTAATTCATGATCTTTTTAAGTTGGACAAGCTTCACCCCGGGATTGCATGTCTAATGTGCAAACCCATAATACGAGAAGGAACTGGCATAGAGTGCGCCCGACTTATTAAAAAATTATATAACAAACAAACCCTCCTTCACGCTTTGTTCATGAGAAATCAGAAAACTTTGGCAGTGATAAACAAAGGAGATTAAGAGGATGTGATCGTCCACATTAGGGAGCCGTTCCTCGAAGTTTTTCCATCTCAAGAAGTGATTGAGTTGTCTGCTAGCATTCGTTGACGAAACATGCATATTCAAAAAAAAATTATTACTTATGTTTTTAAAACCAAGAGCTCTGGTACATGCTTTGTCTTTGTTTCCGACCACGGGTTTTCAATCTTGCCAACAAAAGCCACGGTTCGAGAGTCTCCACCTTTTTTTAAAGCACCAACTACTAAGAGCATGATTGTCATTCTGAGTGTAATGTGCATTGTCCCAAAGTAGCATTGTCTTTTGCATGATTATGATATCGTTTATTCTGAAATCATTGTATCTAGTCACCACTTAAACCTTGGAGGTGCCCCTGCATTTATGTTTTGCTTCACTAAAGGGGGCAAGAGAGATATCACTTTATCATATTTGCACACCATGCTCATTACAAATCTATTTGATGTTTCAGTATCATGTTGTAAAACTTTCAGTTCTTTGTGATTCTCTCATGAGGCAACATAATTACTACAGATTCATTGTCTCAGTAAGATTTTGTCATATGACTATGAAAGTTCTTATATGGTTAATAGCATGTCACCACAGAAATTATACTTGTTATCATTTACCTACTCGAGGACGAGCAGGAATTAAGCTTGAGGATGTTGATATGTCCAAAACGTATCTATAATTTCTGCTTGCTCCATGCCCTTTTTGTGTGATATTGCTATGCTATTTATGCACTTCCATACACTTTTTGATTATATTTGGACTAACCTACTAATGGTTGCAAAAGTGCACAATGTTCTTGTTTTACACTTTATTGTGTACGAATTACTTGGAAATTGACAAAAACGCAAAAGGAGTCGTATTGGAGTAGGACTCTAACTTTCCTGAAATCTGTCTGAGAACGTATTTTAAAGATGGTCACGTTCTGGCCCGAAGACGACGTCAAACGGAAAAAGTCTAGTTGCAAAAGTTGTGGGGAATTTCGAGGCGATGCTTCTGGATATAAAATTCGTCCAAATCGGAGTCCAAACGGCCGAGTAAAGCCCGTTTTACTGAGGCCCAAAATCTGATGACCGGAATCCGAGAGTCTATATAAAGAGAGAAAACCTAGGTCACCAAGGGCCACGAATTTTCCTCCTCCCGAGCCGCCGTCTTGGAGGGGAGGACCAGCACCATTGCAGCACCATCCAGAAGGAAGAAGGGGGGCCAAGGAGCCGCCGCCCCCTAGCGCCGCCGCCGCCGCGCCCCCAAGGGCCGCCGCCGCCGCCTCCGTGGCTGCCGCCGGCCGTCTCCTCCTCGCGGGGCTGCACCTCTCCATCAACACCATCATCAACCTCCTCCTCACCATGTCCATGCATGAGTAGTCTCCTCCGGGGCTGAGGGCTCGTACGTGTAGCTATGTGGTTATCTCTCTCTCCCATGATGTGATCTTCGTTGTGATCATAGGCTATGTTAATCTAGGGTGATCCCATGATATTTCCCCTTCCTCTATGTATTGGATTGGTGTACTCACTTGTCTTTATCTAGTATAATCCCCGAGACCAAGGTGACACCGGTCTATTGGACATGGATTAGAAAAATATTTTCATGAGTGATTTCCTCTCTTGTGTGTTGATTGAAGATTGAGAGTCTCTTGGTGCTTGTCTTTGACTATCCTTTAGATATGTTGTGGTGATTGTGGGACTCTCTTTGGATGGCCGCGGTGACATTGAGAAATTCTTAGATTGAGAACTACGAACTTTGAGGTGTGCTTTTGTAAGCCTACATAATTCTCGTCCTCTCTTGACCACGAAGGAATGACCTCCGGGTGCGTCTCCATTGCATGTTTTATGGGAAATATCATGTGATTCGATTATGTTAATGTTGTTGGGAGTTGCTTCTAGTGAAAGTATGATCCCTAGGCCTTGTTTCCACCATTGCAATACCATTTGTGCTCACGTTTACCACTTGTTTGCTTGCTGCACTTTTTATTACAGATTTATATTACTTTGTTTTGCCATCCATATCACTTGCCATTTAACATCTCTTCGCCGAACTAGTGCACCTATACATCTAACAAGTGTATTAGGTGTGTTGGGGACACAAGAGACTTCTTGTATCTTAGTTGCAGGGTTGCTTGAGAGAGACCATCTTCAACCTCTACTTCCCTGAGTTCGATAAACCTTAGGTCATCCACTTGAGGGAAATTGCTGCTGTCCTACAAACCTCTGCGCTTGGAGGCCCAACATAGTCTACAAGAGTAGAAGCGTGTGTAGACATCACATGTCATGCAATCCCGTCTATATATATCGTGTGCACGTACGTACAGCCACGCTGCAAGAAAGTAAATAAGGCTACGTACATACATAAGGGCGGGGTCTCGAATGCGTTCTCGCGCATATGTACTACCAGGGCTCGGAATGCATTGTGTTCAACGAGAGCCAACCGGCTTGGATGGAACAGCTGGAACGGGGTCTGGCGTACCGCAAAACGGAGGAAAACGGCCTTCTGTTCAACCACGTACGGTCGAAATGGGGTCTTGTTTATTAGGAAGTGTCCGGCGTACCGCAGAACAGAGGAAACGGACTTTTGTTCGAGCTCCTACGGTCGAAACGGGGTGCTGTTGATTAGGAGGGGTGTGGCGTACCGCAAAATGGAGGAAACGGACTTGTGTTGGAGCGCCTATAGTCGAAATGGGGTCCTGTTCATCGGGAGGGGTGTGGCGTACCGAAAAATGGGACTCCATAGGCTACTATTCATCCACCGTCTACTGCCTTGCTCCAGCCTCCACGGGCTACTGTTCATCCACCGTTGACTTCCTCCAACATCCACCTATTACTGTTCATCCACCGTTGACTTCCTCCAGCATCCACCTATTACTGTTCATCCACCGTTGACTTCCTCCCGCCTCCACTAGCCACTGTTCACCACAGGGTCTTGTTCATCCAGCCTCTACCGGCTACTATTCAACCAGCCCTCCACATGGGGGTCATGTTCAACCAGCCCTCCACGGGGTCCTGTTCATCCACCCCCAACCTACTCGGGTGTCTGGCGACCTCCTCTCGAACGGGGTCCTATGCATCCAACGGCAACGACCTCTCGTACCATGGGGTCCTGTTCTTCCAACCCCCACCGGGAACTGTTCATCCAAACCCAACAACGGTCACTGTTCGTCAAGAGGCAGCAGCAGGTTCAATCGACTTTAGTTAGCAGCAGTAGCGAAGGAATCGCTCGGGTTCAGTTAACAACCAGGGATCAATCGCGCGGGTTCAGTAACATAGCTAGTGAAATCGCTCGGGTTCAGTAAGCGAACGCCTCGCTCGGTTCAGCTAGAGCCCAACGCCTCACACATATGTGCGACGTGTACGAAAGAAACACGCAAACCTCTGTGCATCGCTCCGCCCCGACCATCCACTGTAACCGGGAACTCCCCGAAATTTTCCTCGCCCTCGCTTCTACCATGATTTTTCCATCATGGACGACCCAAAGAATGTCATGCAGGTGCGTCCCTGACCCATCTAGGATGAAAAGCCCATTTTCTGTCATTATTTTTTATCATAGAAGTAGGAGCCCACCACATTTATGATTATACATGTTTTTGTCACAATTATCGTCATAGAAGTGTCATAAGCATGATAGAAAAAAATTTGTTCAGCGCAAAATGTCACGGAATGTTCTTTTTCGTAGTGAGTGGAGGAGTTATTATTGGGCTGCATGCAGAAAAAGGGGGGAGAGGAAGTTGCATGTGAGGGAGTAATCGAGAGGGATGAGAGCGGGCTACACGGCCAAGTACTATTCCCAATATTTGCTCCGCTTATTATGCGACAAGCTTGGTATGATAGATTCAAAACTTAGGCCTTGTATATATGGAAGGAGGGAGTAGTTTCCAATGATATTATTTTTAGTTACATGCATTAACATTTTATTAGTTAAACCAAAGGTCAATACTTGGCGCAACATCCAAGGAGGAAAAATAAACCAGTAAACATCAAAGTTCTCTCATTTTGCACCGACTTGGTCTCGGTGAGATGGCCAACACACACGTGAATGCAACGTAGTTTGCAGTTCTAATATAAAGGCTCCCCGCCAGTACAATCTATAAATCCTATGCACCTGCGCACCCTAACCAAGGGAAAGAGTGATTAGTCCAAACGCAAGATCAGTTGAGTAGTGGAAGCTAGAGCCATGGAGGCGATGAGCGCGAGCATCAGCCAGCTGTGCCAGATGGTCCACGACGCCAGCTTGTGCCGCGACACCGAGGAACATCTCCAGGTCGTTCTTGAGGCGCCAGAGCGAGAGGCCTCTTGGACGACAGCTTCGCCTCCTTGTTCGATGAGCTCCTCGTCGGCTTCCTCAACAAGTTCACCGTCATCAAGAAGCTCGCGGATGACCTTGATCTACACCTCCAGCCCACACACCCAAGCTCTGTGATGCCCGCCACCCTCAACGGCCTCTATGGTGACAACCTCTTCAAAGCACTAGTGGCCTTGCGACTGCCCGCCGTTGCACCGGAGATTTTCCACGTCGAGGTCTCGCTCGCCACGCAGCGCCTAGCACAGCAAGACACCATCAACATAATCACCCACGTCTATGCGCAAATTGTCCACAAAGACTACTACATGCCAGAGCAGGACGATAGGATGTTGGCCTTCTTGGACCGCAGGGCAACCTTGGACGTCATTGTTCAGAAGTAAGTTTAGCTCACCACCAATGCCGCTGCTCCTCACCCGTCGGTTGGTGACCGGGCGCACTACGGCGTGAGGATGTCGTTGGTGGATCCGTATGTATCTTTCCTAAAAAGACAAATATTTAGGAATGGAGGGACTATATTGTAGTAATTATCATACCTTTCGCATCAACTTCATAACTTTTGTATGTACCATGCATGAAGCACACCAGAGCCAAACTTCTCACATTTTTGGCAACAACTTCTCATTACTATCTATCGGCCGGGCTAAGGAGCAGAACCAAATTTTACATGTTACAAGTTCAAAAGGAAAAGCCTGCCGTGTTCGCGTCGCACCTCCACACGGTTGGTCTGGCACACCGCTCAAGGGGGGGGGGTGCGTGCTGTGTTGCATTTTCACTTACAAGTGGGACCGCACTTGAGCAAACCGACTATCGGTAAACCCCCATGATGTCTACTACATAACTTGTTCTTGTAGACTCGTGTTGGGCCTCCAAGCGCAGAGTTTTGTAGGACAGTAGCATATTTCCCTCAAGTGTATGACCTAAGGTTTATCAATCCGTGGGAGGTGTAGGATGAAGATGGTCTCTCTCAAACAACCCTGCAACCAAATAATAAAAAGTCTCTTTTGTCCCCAACACACCCAACACAATGGCAAATTGTATAAGTGCACTAGTTCGGCGAAGAGATGGTGATACAAGTGTAATATGGATAGTAGATATTGGTTTTTGTAATAGTAACAATAAAAAAGAGCAAGGTAGAAAGTAACAAAAGTCAGCACAAACGGTATTGTAATGCTTGAAAATGAGACCTAGGGTGCATACTTTCACTAGTGCAATCTCTCAACAATACTAACATAGTTGGATCATATGATTATCCCTGAAAGTGCAATAAAGAATCACTCCCGAGTTCCTATTAGTGGAGAACAAAAGATAGAAACTATTTGTAGGGTATGGAACCACCTCAAAGCTATTCTTTCCAATCAATCTATCCTAGTGTTCGTACTAAAATAACAAAAAGCTATTCTTTCCGGTCAATCTAACCAAGAGTTCGTACTAAAATAACACCATATGACACACATCAACCAACTCTAATGTCATCTAGATATTCCAATGTCGCCACAAATATCCATGAGTTGACTCTACGATATGCATCAAACAACTTCATGATAATAATATTTAATCCACACAAAGAACTACAGGGAGACCCCCAAAGTTTCTATCGGAGAAAAGATAATAAAAATATGCATCAACCCCTATGCAAAGATTACTCCAATGTCACCGCAAGAATCCGCAAATTGAGTGCCATAACATACATCAAGTGAATCAATATTATACCCAATTGTCACCTCAAGTATTCATACCACAAGACATACATCATGTGTTCTCAAATCTGAACATTATATCTGATATCACAAAACTTCAAAGAGTAAAGATTCAATTCATCACAACAAGAGTAGAGAGGGAAGAAACATCATATGATCCATCTATGTTAACAAAGCCCATGATATATCAAGATCGTGACATCTCGAGATCGCGCGAGAGTGAGATCAAACCATAGCTACTGGTACAAACCCTCAGCCCCGAGGGTGGACTACTCCCTCCACGTCATGGTGGTCGCGCGATGATGAAGATGGCCACCGGTGATGATTTCTCCCTCCGACGGAGTGCCAAAAAGGGCTCTAGATTAGATCTCGTGGACTACAGAGCCTTGCGGCGGCGGAACTTCTGATCTAGGCTCACCCCGAAAGGTTTCAAAATATTTGGGAATTTATAGGGCGAAGAAGGGGTGTGGGAGGCCACCGAGGTGGGCACAACCCACCTGGGCGTGCTTGGGCCCCCAGGCACGCCCTGGTGGGTTGTGCCCCCTCGGGGCACCCCCCAGGTGCTGCTCTGGCCCATCAGGAGTCTTCTGGTCCATAAAAAAATCCACACAAAGTTTCGTGTTGTTTTGACTCCGTTTGATATTGATTTCCTGCGACGTAAAACACAAGCAAAAAACAATAACTGGCACTTGGCACTGGGTCAATAGGGTAGTCCTGAAAAATGATATAAAGTTGCTATAAAATGATTGTAAAACATCCAAAAATGATAATAAAACAGCATGAATACTTCATAAATTATAGATACGTTGGAGACGTATCAGCATCCCCAAGCTTAATTCCTGCTCGTCCTCGAGTAGGTAAATGATAAAAGAAATAATTTATGAATTGTGAATACTAGCAAAGTGCGCAGGTTTGATCAATGAACAATTCAATCACTTTTCCTAGCATCATAACAACAATTCTTTCCTATAAAACTTCTCATGTTAGAGTAGCAACCAATTCACTTGTTAAGGTTCAAACAATGAATTCTCTTGAAACTCAACAACCTATGTTCTCAGTCACCAAGCAATTGTAATTCAACTTATTCAACATAGTTTAAGTAAGAGTTCCACTTACACAACCATCATATAGTCTTCTATGATTGCTAACACTCACCACATACTCAACTAGACACATAGAAAGATAGGGGCTCGTAATTTTGCCTCCCAGCGTATTCACCTTTGGGTGAGTTCAACAATAATAACTCATGCTACCCATATTCAGCTGGACATATGTGCCCAGATCTTTCCTCACTACATGATGCTTGCCAAAAGAGAAAAATAAAAAGGAATAGAGAGAAAAACTTTGAATCTTTGCATAAAAGTAAATACTAAAAAGTAAAAGATAGGCCCTTCGCAGAGGGAAGCAGAGGTTTACATGCGCTTATTTGTTTGTATGCTCATTCCTTTAGTGCAAAAGAACGTCATGTTGTATTTCCCCTTATGATAGCAACCTTTTTTATGTAGTCTGTCGCTTTTATTCTTTGCCATCACAAGTTTGTTCAACACTCAATTTTCACTTACACTAAATGATCTAACACTTTTAGAAGAAATTTTTATTGCCTTTTTGCACCGATGACAACTTACTTGAAGGATCTTGCTCACTCCTTAGGTAGGTATGCTGGACTCTTGAAGATAAGATTTGGGTTTAAGGTTTTTTGGATGCACAAGTAGTATCTCTAGTTGGTGCGGAATTTTTGGCTAGCAAAGATGGGGGGCAAGCACCATATGTTGAAGGATCTATGACAATATAACTTCTATGTGAATATGAACAAACATAAACCATTACGTTGTCTTCCTTGTCCAACGTCAACAATTTTGGCATATAATATTTTGATGGGGGCTCACAATCACAAAAGATTTCCAAGATAGTGTATTTGCATGTGAAAGTTCTCTTCCTTATACTAATTATTCGTGAATTTCTTGTATGGCCAATATTGTGATTGTCAAGCCACACAAGATTTCACTTTCTAAACCCAATGTTAAGCTACCACTAGGCTAGATATGATTTCAACTTCATCACATTCAATTTATTCAAGAATTTACTCATAGGATATAAGTGAAGCACAAGAGTAGATGACAAGCTACTCCAAAAAGATATAAATGAAGATCATGAGCATAATATTTCTTTCTCTCAAATTAATTCAAGTGAAGTAAGAGATAATTTCTTCAAACATACTAAAGCACACCATGCTAGAAAATATATAAGTGAAGCACTAGAGAAACAGTGCCAGAAAAGAGTTTTCGTTGACGGGATGTGAATGCCGCATACTTAGGGCCAGTTCTTTTGCTAGCTTCTAGAATAAGCTGAAATAAGCTACCCCCTACCCAGCTTATTCTAGAAGCCCAAACCAAATTATTTTTTTAGAAGCCTAGTAGTTAAGACTTCATTAGTAGGCTTCTAAAAGAAAAAAATGATTGGGCTTCTAGAATAAGCTGGGTTGGGGGCAGCTTATTCTGGAAGCCCAAAAAAGCTAGCAAAAGAACTGGGCCTTAGCCTCCTTGGCAACTATTTGGGGGCTCTATTTTATTTCAAAACTTTTGAATCTAATTATTTTATGAAAAACAAGCAAACAAAATAAAATGACATTTCAAGAATAGCACATCTCATGCGAAGAAGCAAAAACTTAGGATCAACCGATACTAACCGATAATTGTTGATGAAGAAAGGTGGGATGCCTATCGGGGCATCCCCAAGCTTAGATGCTTGAGACTTATTGAAATACTATCTTGGGGTTCCTTGGTAATCCCCAAGTTTGATATTTTGTGTCTCCTTAATTCTTCTTATACCATGGTTTTCCTAAATTTCAAAAGCTTCATCCACACAAAACTCAACAAGAACTCTTGAGATAAGTTAGTATAAATCAATGCAAACCCTTATCATTCTCTAATGTAGAAAATCACTAAAAAAATTATTTAACATTTCATCCTAAATGCCTCTGCACATTTAATACTCGTGTCCTCAAATAAAATCAATAAACACGCAAAATTATGCAAACAATGCAAACATAATAGCAATCTGTCAAAACAGTACAGTCTGTAAATAATGCAAGAGAATCCATACTTCCCTAACTCATTTTTTTTTGAAAATTTAACATGCTGTAGGAAATTATCAGGGATTATTTTGCAAAAAGTTTCAACATTTTATCAGATTCTGACTTTTCTCTGGAAGTTTTGGAATAGCGACAAACTTTCTGTTTTCGAGCAGCAACATGTAGACTTGCAAAATAAGCATGGTAAAGGCTATCCTTGACACTTTTATTGAAATAAAAGATACAAAACATTATTCTAAATACCAGCAAGAAATTCCTAACAAAACAAAATGACGCTCCAGGCAAAACTCATATCTTGTGACGAATAAAAATATAGCTTCAAGTGAGGTTACCGATAATGATGAGACGAAAGAGGGGATGCCTTCCGGGGCATCCCCAAGCTTAGTTGCTTGGGTATTCCTTGAATATTTCCTTGGGGTACCTTGGGAATCCCCAAGCTTAGAGTCTTGCCGCTCCTTATTCTTCTCATATAGATATCTCACCCGAAAGTTGAAAACTTCAATCACATAAAACTTAACAAAACTTCGTGAGATGGGTTAGTATGATAAAACAAATCATTCACTTTGGGCACTGTCAAAGACAAGATTCATAAATGTTCTCACACAATGCCTACTGTAGCGTATCATTTCTACAATTTATATTGATCAATATAAGCCATAGAAACTGCAAAACAAGCAAACTATGCATTGAAAACAGAATCTACCAAAAACAGAACAGTCTGTAATCATCTGAACATTCACCATACTTCTGCAACTCTAAAAGTCTTGAAAAAATAGGACCATGTGAACAATTTTTATATTAATCTTCTTAAAAAAGAATCAACTCAAAAGCACTCTTCTGTTAAAAATGAGATTTATTTTTTTCAGCGCAAAAGTTTCTGTTTTTCAGCAAGATCACATCTACTATCACCCAACATGATCCTAAGGCTTTGCTTGGGACTTTATTAAACAAAAGCTATAAAACATGATTACTACAGTAGCATAATCATGTGAACACACAAAAACAGTAGGTATAAGTGCTGGGTTGTCTCCCAACAAGCGCTTTTCTTTAGTGCCTTTTAGCTAGGCAAGATGATTTCAGTGATCCTCACATGAAAGATATGAATTGAAACATAAAGAGAGCATCGTGAATCATAAGTTCCTATCTTATCATAATTTTCAGTAGCATCATGGATAGATTCATCAATATAAACATCACACAAAGCATTATTTTCATGATCTACAAGCATAGAAATTTTACTACTCTCCACATATGCAAATTTATTCTCATGAATAGTAGTGGTAGCATCAAATGAAGCTCGAATACTATAAATTGAATCCTTATTAAAAGAGTGATGTCCAGTAAAAGGATATTCAAAATTATGAAAATAATTATCACTACTTTTTATAACATAAGTATCATCACAATAATCATCATAAGTAGCAAGTTTCTTCTCATCATAGGTAGGAAGCATGCAACCATTATAAAAAAAATTCACATCAAATCTTGGGGGGCTAAAAATATCATCTTCATCAAACATAGCATCCCCAAGCTTATGGCTTTTCATAACATTAGCATCATGGATATTTAAAAAATTCATACTAACAACATTGCAATCATGCTCATCATTTATGCCGAACATTTTATAGCATTCTTCTTCTAACAATTGAGCACAATTTTTCCTTTCCATCATTTTCACAAAAGACATTATAAAGATGAGTAATATGATGCAACCTCGATTCCATTTTTTTGTAGTTTCTTTTATAGACCAAACTAGTGATAAAACAAGAAACTAAAAGATTCGATTGCAAGATCTAAAGATACACCTTCAAGCACTCACCTCCCCGGTAACGACACTAGAAAGGAGCTTGATGTCTACTACATAACTTGTTCTTGTAGACTCGTGTTGGGCCTCCATGCGCAGAGTTTTGTAGGACAGTAGCAAATCTCCCTCAAGTGGATGACCTAAGGTTTATCAATCCGTGGGAGGTGTAGGATGAAGATGGTCTCTCTCAAAGAACCCTGCAACCAAATAATAAAAAGTCTCTTTTGTCCCCAACACACCCAACACAATGGCAAATTGTATAAGTGCACTAGTTCGGCGAAGAGATGGTGATACAAGTGTAATATGGATAGTAGATATTGGTTTTTGTAATAGTAACAATAAAAAAGAGTAAGGTAGCAAGTAACAAAAGTGAGCACAAAAGATATTGTAATGCTTGAAAACGAGACCTAGGGTGCATACTTTCACAAGTGCAATCTCTCAACAATGCTAAAATAGTTGGATCATATGATTATCCCTCAAAGTTCAATAAAGAATTACTCCCGAGTTCCTATTAGCGAAGAACAAAAGATATAAATTGTTTGTAGGGTACGGAACCACCTCAAAGTTGTTCTTCCCAATCAATCTATCCTAGAGTTCGTACTAAAATAACACAAAGCTATTCTTTCCGATCAATCTAACCAAGAGTTCGTACTAAAATAACACCATGTGACACACATCAACCAACTCTAATGTCACCTAGATATTCCAATGTCACCACAAATTTCCATGAGTTGATTCTACGATATGCATCAAACAACTTCATGATCATAATATTCAACCCACACAAATAACTACAGGGAGACCCCAAAGTTTCTATCGGAGAAAGATAGTAAAAACATGCATCAACCCCTATGCAAAGATTACCCCAATGTCACCGCGGGAATCCGCAAGTTGAGTGCCATAACATACATCAAGTGAATCAATACGATACCCCATTGTTACCTCAAGTATTCATAATGCAAGACATACATCGTGTGTTCTCAAATCTAAACATTCAATCCGACATGACAAAACTTCAAAGGGTAAAGATTCAATTCATGACAACAAGAGTAGAGAGGGGAGAAACATCATATGATCCATCTATGTTAACAAAGCAGATGATATATCAAGATCGTGACATCTCAAGATTGCTAGAGAGAGATTAAACACATAGCTACTGGTACAAACCCTCAGCCCCGAGGGTGGACTACTCCCTCCTCATCATGGTAGCCGTCGGGATGATGAAGATGGCCACCGGTGATGATTTCGCACTTCGGCGGAGTGCCGGAAAGGGCTCTAGATTGGATCTCACGGACTATTGAGCCTTGCGGCTGCGGAACTTCCGATCTAGCTTCACCCCAAAGGGTTTCAAAATAGTTGGAATTTATAGGGTGAAGAAGGGGTGCGGGAGGCCACCGAGGTGAGCACAACCCACCTGGGCACGCCTGCCTAGGCGCGCCCTGGTGGGTTGTGCCCCCCTCGGGGCACCCCCCAAGTGCTGCTCTGGCCCCTCGGGAGTCTTCTGGTCCATAAAAAATCCACAAATTGTTTTGCGTTGTTTGGACTCCGTTTGATATTGATTTCCTACAATGTAAAAAACAAGCAAAAAACAGCAACTGGCACTAGGCACTGGGTCAATAGGTTAGTCCCAAAAAATGATATAAAGTTGCTATAAAATGATTGTAAAACATCTAAGAATGATAATAAAGCAGCATGAATACTTCATAAATTATAGATACGTTGGAGACGTATCACCCCACCCCTCCCACCGCGCGATGGCTGAGTTAGAGAAAACAGGAGGGGGAAGAGATAAATGTAGCACAGATTCCAAGAAAATTGGTGTCAGATGGGACTCGTGTGGGGTGGCGTGTGCCGTACTACTAGACGTGAATGTTGGTTATGGCCCATGCCACCCCACTATATCGCGGTGTTGGTTACGTAGAGCGAACACATTATCACTCCAGGAGTATGGTACACAACTAGTAATATTCACATTGTCGCAAAATTTCCTGCAGTCCATGCTCAGCCCTCCTCTCTCTTCTCAGCCAGCCAGCAGACGCGCGGAGTGTGCCCATCGTCTGTATGCTCACATTCGGTCCCACATGTCAGTGAAAACGCAAGACGACCCACTGAATCTGCACATCTTTCACCTCGACGTGCTGGTGATGAAAAACAAATCCAATAATGATCTTTGGCGGCCGCTTTTGGAGTTACTCAAGAGTAAGATTCTATTTATAGTTTAACCCAAGATGCACATCATGTGCCTTCAACTATCACTCCATCTTCTTGCATGACATGACATGATGTATGTCCCACGTGTCAGCAAAATGAGGAAGAACTCGACCAAATCTTCTCCACATTTAGACTAGAGGAGTAGGAAACACGGCAAGCCCTATGCCTACATCATACGTACGTATTGTACAAGCCCACCTCATGCTATCACCATATTTCTCGGCCTCTATGCTACACCTAGCTCTAGTTGATGGTATACTACTACTACTAGGACTAACTATTGTACTAGCATACTACTACTTGCTCTACGTGATGTGGCAACTTCATATAACCGGATGTTGGCTTTACTACTACGGTACTCACACTCCAAGAAGTGACTCGCAAACCATTCATAAATTGAGTTTATCACATGCTTATGCAAATGTATCATTCATTACATACAACAAGTCATTAACACACAACGACAACAAGGATACATGTTGGATTATATATTATTTCCAAGAAAAAGTTCTAGTAGTAAATACTAAAGTTTTTATCACACAACAAATAACAAGCTATGAAATGAACTTCAGCTCAACCAATCCTCGGCGTTGGAAACAATTTCTTTGAACCATATGTAAGCCTCTGCGAAGGGCCAGCTATTGTCAATATCGAGACCAACGCAGGACTCATATCATCCAAGTTGAAGCGACCTATAGCAGGACACATATTGTCATAGCCAGGGAAAGGAACCATAGCAATGTCTGAGGTATAGATATAGATACAATTGCTTATCATAAATGGTAGTAACATTGTGGCAACAACATCTGGATCGCCTTTCATCATCATTGGATAGTTTTGTCCAAGGAAGAGCAAGTTTCCTCCAAGCACACTAGTATCCATCCCGAATACCCTGCAACACATGTTGGAATAGGTCCAAAGAGTGCGACCATGGGAGACAACACCTGCTTCCTTCATAACATCAATAGTGCCCTGTCTACAGACAAGAAGAGGTGATCCATTGGAATAAGTTGCCAGGCGCCACTGAGTATGTAGGTCCTACCCGTCCTCATGCTCGTGATCATCACCATCGTCATCTCACCCTTGGTTATAAAATTTTCAAGTATAGGTGGTGGAATATTCACAGGGCCTTGGAAACACAAGAAGGTTAATTAGTATGGGTATACTAACTAGCATGCATGTGGATGAAACCATTCTAATTATGGTGGAAGACAAACATACCAAAACCATAAGGATTCCATGCAAAAATAGTGCCACGAGTGGTGGCAGCAAACACAAGACGCTCGTATTGAATTGCATCACAGTACTCGTCCGTGTAAAGAAATTGATTTTTGAGCAATATCCATCGACCCGTGGAAGTAAGGATGGCAACAAGCTTGTCAAAGATAGCAACAACATCATAGTTTGTGTAATCCCAAGAGCGGTTGGGAACTCGACAAATTACTATCTTCCGTAGACAATAGTCACCATGATCGTAATTGAACGTACGTAGATCATCTGTGTGCTCAACCTCAGGGCAGTCTGAGATTCTTGGAAGTGGTACCCGATGACGAGTTTACACATTCACAAGTTCCCCCTCGCAGTTGTACCCAATATAAACAGCCCAATATCCATTTGCGCCTGCCCAGGCCTTACCCTTAAGCGATGGCATCTTAACATCACACGTATCATTATCAAGCAGCATCAAATTGCACAGGGCGAGGCTTCCATCATCCTCGCGCCAGCGAGCAGGGTCATGGCGAAGAAGATAGGGGAGATCAAACCGCTTCTGAACCCTCGGGTTCTTTGTAATGATCCTATTGTTGAGTCGAGAATGGTCTTGAACGAACCTGCCATGCTAGCCGAGGTGATGACGTCGCATCGATCAATGAGTTCCTCCACCACGTCATCTTTTAGATCGGGGAAAGAATAACGGGGTCATTTCCGGCCCGTACCCTCCATGGAGAAGATGATCGAACAATGGCATAAGGAAGGGTGAAGGCAAATGGAGGGAGGAAGAGCGTGCAACACAGTTCCAAATTGAGAGGGAAAGGCAAGTAGGCGGTGGACGGCTGCCACGGTACAGGAAGAGGTGCCCCAGCCTACATAGGCGTACGTTTGGAAATTTTTTAAAAGGAGTCCCCGTCGTCGCACTGACCTGTTGGTATGGGACCACATGTCAACGAAACATGGTGTGTCATTTTTTGTGCAAAATGCGATCTGGTCGCGTTGGCCCGAGTTGCCGCATTATTTCTTGACTTTATTTTTTTAATGATGTGTCGTTCAGTTTTGAAGCACCACTAATTGGTACTTTATGCAAAGAAAATATTAAACTACTCTACCACAGTACCACTAAGCCACCTCATACTAGTATCAAAAAGGATCTATAGGCTGGAGCTTCAGTGCTTGCTTGCTAAGGGCTGCCCACTTGCTTCTCACACTATCACCCACTCTCCATATCTAAAAAGTACTGCGGTGGTTTCTCTCTCTCCCTCCTCACTGGTGGTCACAGATCCACCAGGATCCCGTCAAGTACAGGACGTGCAACGTTGACGCACTCGTCGTCGGCGAGGGAGGTCACACACTGATGACAAGGCCGTCGTCTCAGACCTAGCGCCCGCGCGGGATGGCCTCGGTCCCCAAGCTCGCTGTCGTAGTGTGTGCAGAGGACGAGGACCACGAGCGAAGACACTTCCCGCCGACCCTCAGGTATGCTACCTCTTTTTGAACCATACCCTTGTTCTATTGCCCCATCTGCCACGTCGCTACATGTGGATATTTTCCACTCCACCATCTCCCCAATTTGCTGTCCTCTGCTTTGCTGGTCACGCAAACGAAAACCTTAGTTTGCACTATTAAAGGAAACCCTACTTCATGCAGACTAATCCATGTCTGGGTTTAATAAGGAAAGTAAGGGAGAAAGTATTGTCGAAGAGACTAGGTATCAAACCTGCATCTTGGTTGAAAAGGGGAAAACCAGTAGCTAAGGAACGAGTCTTGTGTCTCTTGTTCTTTTGACATGGTCGTGTCTCTTGGTTGAAAAAGGGTAGAAAGGCATGACAACGCAATAGAGAATGACTAGGTCGATCGGTTTGTTTTCCTCACATAGGAAAAAGGTGGTTAAAGAGAAAAAATGGGATGTAATCCACATATGCTGCCTGGATGTTTGTTGCTCTAGGCAACCATCCCTCCCTCACCACGCCATGCATCCGTGGAGGTACATAATGATTGTGGATGCATTAAAGATTTTTCAGCTAAGGCATTCTAATGATGTTGCACAGCCAGCATACCGACGATGAAACTTGTTACTACCTTCAGATTTTTGCACTATTAATGCTTATAGATTACATGCCTCACTTTCATGAGATCAGTCAATTTTTTTTACAGTGTCACCAGAATGCCAAGGTGCTGATGTCATTTTATTTTGGTTAATAACACAAAAAATTATGAAGAGAAGAGGAAAGGTCAAGAGTGGGCACCTCCTCCTCCGGCTATTGTCTTTGATTCGGTTGATCAAGTTTTATGTTTGATCGACTATCAAGATTGGGATAGCAATTTTCATGTCCTCTCGAGTTCAAGATGATATTTACCTTCAAGGTACATGGTTTGCAAAAAAATTATACTATCATTAGTTCATAATGCTAGTTACCTTCAGACTTTTGTATTTGCTTTAATGTTGTTGCACAGCTAGTATACCAATGTTGAAACTTGTTACCTTTACATTTTGTATGGTTAATGCTTATAGAAATCTTTCAGTGCTAGCTTATGGAAATTTGTTCATTAAAACCATTATACTGTACCCCGTAATAAAAAACTACTCCACTGTTGCACTAGCCACTGGATTAGTGTATATTTGTACTATTCGAATGGTGTTGCATTAGCGTATGGACATATATAAGGTGTGGAAAGCTTTCCCAGATATGTGCTCAAGAAAATTTTAAATTGAACTGCGGATCTTCATATTAAGGAACAGAGGGTGTAGAGTTCACTCAAATACTACCAGTAAAGCTAGTCACACCTTTCTTAAAATTAATGTTCATTATGTTATCAGAGGAGGTCTGCATGTTTGTCTCTAATGCCTGTTGATTATATACCTGACATCATGATGTAATGGTAAGTCATTTCTTTTTGTACAGTGTCACTGAATTGTCAAGGGGTGATGACATTTTGTTTTCGTTGAACTGCACACAAAATATGCATAAAAGAAGAGGAAAGGTCAGGAATGGTTTAGTTTTTCAGAAAATACAATGTATGCCTTCCTAACATTAGGCCGTGTTGCCTTATTTATTCCTTCAGACAGGTGGTTAGAAATAGTCTTGCTACCTTTTCCCATTAAGAAATTGGAATGCTTATATTTGTGAGTCTATGCTTCAACTAGTGCCACTTTTATAGTAATCACACTTTCAATATCTATGCAAGCAGGGATGCTCGATTTTAGTGGAACTCCACAAAAATTCCAAATGGTTCAACATTATGAGCATGTTTTCTTCCAAAACGTTATATCCAATTGGTGGCACTATGAGCTGTTCATTACGAAGGTACATGATTTGCTACTATCTTGCTACTCTTTCTGTACTGTCATTAGATAGTAATATTAGTGGTTTGCATTTGAATTTATTGGCAGGGTGGACCTACATTCGAGGTGCAGGACATGCCTCCATGATTGGACGCTCAATTTCGGTTGTACCGATTTCACCTCTTCCATCACTACGAACATGGATATCCTTGGTCTGATGAAGAATATGCGCTATATTTCTGCTCTGTACCAGCAAATCAATTCAGTACAAAATTGTCCAAGGCAAAACATAACAGTATCAAATTGTCCAGTGCAAAACATGATAGATGCTAAGCCGAAACGACTAACAGAGGCATGTTTAAACCAAAAATACAAGGTGGGGTATATGTTAACTAGCTGGTTGATATTTGTACAAACAAATGTCTGCCCGTTGCTATTTGGCGAACAAACAAAGTGACTTAAATTTTTGTGGACCTGAACAAGAGAATAGTATAGTCACTGCATGTAGTGCCATTTGAATGTAGACACGGAAAGATTGGATAGTCACTTCATGGACAACACAAAAGTATTATTGTACTATTTATTGGCCAACACTAGGTGCTTCATTGCTTTGTTCTGATTGTCCGTTGGGCATCATTTTGCCAATGTTAAAGTTGTAGCCCGAAAATAGTCTCACCGTGTGATCGACAGATGAGCAACTCATATTTCAGTGGATGTTCCTCCATCATGTGTGGTTCACTCTTATGGTTCCATCTGTTAGTGAAACCACTTACATTTGCGAGTGGAAATGTAAACTTCACGATCATATTTGTCTTTCGCTTTGTACTGAATGTTGGCCCAGCGAAACATCCATGTAAGTAGCAAGAACAAAAGTTTTTTCTTGATCTTTGCTTTACGTGCTACATATTGTATATGATCTGTGAATCATTGAGATGCATTAACATGTAGATCCTAAGGATGGGAATGGTACTAGTTGCTTGTGAATTTGGGCTATTAATGGGAACATAATACAAATCCAGGCCTATGAGTCTTTTGTTAACATTACGAATGGATCGGCTCTTTTAGTGTGCACATCATGATCCTTATTTATGTGTGCTCAGTGTTTACAAGTTACTAGAAGTTCCTTATTTCTATTCTCTCACTGTTTACAAGTTACTGATCGATCACTATCTAGCCTACTAATATGCTCCTGGCAATTTTTGTTGCGACAGAAGTTCCAAAGGTGGCAGTTTTTTGAATAAAAATGCCTACCTCTGAAGAAACTGACAAGATGTTATGAAGAAAATGACATGAATATGAAGATTTTGCTGGCAAAAACGTTCGCAAATGCCTTATCTCCCAGCGAACGTTCATCCGCTAATGCGATCCTACACATACACTATCCGACCTACTCGATCCTGCATGAATAAATAGCGAATCACGCATATACTACCTCCTTTCCGGTTTGCAGGGCTCAGTTCAAAAATCTCACCAACCAAGGTAGATGATGAGTGGTGGATTAATTTTTTGACAAGGAGGGAGAACCTCATCTAGATGATTCGAGTGCACTCGTTTGACTGTCATGTCGATGTGCGACCCAGCACGGACGGGACGCACCACTGACGAGATGGGATGGCACAGTCATAATTTTAGTTTTTCCAGCTTTCCATAGTAAGCTGGTGCGCTAAGCCATGCCTGCTTATGCATTGAATTGTGATGACCGTCTCGTTTCCTGTGACACGCTGCTTCACCTACCTTTCGCCTATAATTACAGGTTCCCAGCCTTCTCCGGTAGCACCATCACCCAACTCACCCTATTGGCTCCCCTCACAACCCCCACCAGACCGACGTTGCTCACCACTTGCCCTATCTCTCGCCACGTTTGTCATGCCCCTGACCACCCCCAATAGGCAACGCCAGTGGCGCTCATTGCCGGAGCTAGTGTTCGGTTATTCACTGGAAGGAAGATGGAGAGAGGAGGCATTCTATCGGTCTTTAAATGGCAATGCGGAGTACGAGGACTTGTTGGAGCGCGACCACCTGGCGGAGGAGCAGCGTATCGCCGATTTGCGCTGCCAGCGGGGCATAGAGGAGCAGCGCACCGCTGCTCTGAGTAGCGAGCAGAACCCCCGCAACTGGGCCGACTACATGGAGGCCGACACCCGACAAATAGCCCTAGAGGTTGTCGGGCACGCACGCTTGCGCAACGCCAAATTTTACTACCAGCTCGTCAAGTGGGGTTCCCGCTTAGAAGCCGAAGCTTTGGTGCAGCACGCCAGCGTCGAAAGGGCCAACATGCGCGAGCAACACACCCTATCGCACCTCCGGCAAGTCCGAGGCAAGGAGGAGGACGTCGATGCCGGTATTTAGCGTGTACCGCAGATGGCGGCTGACATCGTCTATTTAGCTAGGAGTACATTAGTACTTTTACACTAGAGTATTAGTGGGAGTAGATAGTTAACTTGGCTATGATGGTTGTCAACGTGGAAGTTCAGTACTCTATATCTGATGAGACATGTTACTTTGCTCTGAATGTTGAACTTTCTGTGTGAACGTGTGGAATGGGTTGTTATTTTTTTAAAATGGGTTGTATTTGTCCGCCACGGGTTTAGAGGCAGACTTGTGGGCCTACGAGGTTGACGCGTACGGAATCAGGAGAGGATTGTGCCTGGAGAGGATGACAGAAGGGACCCACCTAGGTCATGGCAGTATGCAAGCAAGTGCCTCCTTATTTCAAGCAAAAAAATGGTTCCTCCTAATGGATTTCTGACATATGGGTCCCGTGCCATTGTCAACGTATTCAATAAACGAGAGGGTTGCACAACGAGCGGCTGACACCAGGGACCGAGCAGCTTGCCCAGTTTATTTTTGTTTTTGAGACGGAAGTAGGGTGTCAACTGGGCTATGTGGGGCACCCTGGCCTGTCTAGCCGGCCTTTTCTTTTATGTTTACCACGAGAACAAACCATTAGTTTTTTCTTTCTTTCTGAAAATGGCTAACCTAGTTATTTTTTTTTTGCAGAATACCCAACCGAGGCCTACTTGCTTTGTCAGCTCTGCTGGGCTGTAAATATTTCAAGACAAGGAGAGCTTCATTAGGCTTTCCCAGAAAATGGGCTATCAGAAATGAGAAATGGGTTGTACATTTTTAAAACACATCAAACCCACAATTAGTTTCATTTTTTTTCATTTCGAGATTTTAAATTCCGCTGATTTTTATGCATGGACAATTATTTGGATTTATATTTATATGAATTTGTTTTTCAAATTAGTTTGAATGTGACTCGAAATTTCGGGATTAAAAACAGTTCCGACCGCACCGAAATATGCTAAATTTCGTATAATGTTTTAACCGTGTCCACAATATGGGCTGTAATGCTAACAAAAAGAATATGGGCTCCAAAAAATTCCTTAAGAAATAGCAAATGGGATGTAAATTATTAGAAATAATGGAAGATTGGTTGTATGATGTTCTCCACAGATTTGAGGCTGACTTGTGCGCCTACTACAGGTTGACGCGTACGCTTTCCGAAAAAAAGGTTGACGCGCACGCAACCCGTGTCAACTTAGTCAACACCCAAGAGCAGTGATTGTTGGATGTCCATCAAATAGCCATCATGTTTGTTCAATCTCTGTATTTCCCGCTCAAGCCGCTCAAACAAGCGCCAGCGGGACTACCTGCTCCCTACTCCTGTGGCCGGCTGTGCTGCCGCACAGGCCTCACCGCCCCACCATACTCCCATCGCTGGCCTAGCCATCCCTCTACTCACCCAGACCACATGTTATTCTCCAGCGATGGCAGCATCACACTGCAGCTGAAGAAGTAAACCCTCGTACTCCCCTCCATGTGGGAAACAAGTGCTGAGTCTTCCCTGGCTCCTGGTCATTCCCTTCCTTAGGCCTCCGTCGTCCCCGCCTTGCTGCTCTTGACACGATGTGCTCAACGTGGTCAAGGAACGACTTCCATCAGAAGAGGACTGTATGTGGAGAGGCTAACAGCTGGGTCATGGCCGCAGCAAGGAAGTGCTGCCTTATTACGCACCAAATAATGATTCCTCCACCTGACAATGGGGACCCACCGGATGGGCCTCTGTATTCACGAAAAAAACATTCCCTCTGCTGACAGCTCAGACCCACCATCTATATCTCTTCGCACGCAAGTGCCTCCTTATTACACACAAAAAAAATGAAGACCCCCGCTGCTAGGTAGGACCCACCATATTGGGAGGCTGGCTTGTGGACCTACTAAGTTGACACGGACGCAGGGCTTTGGTAACTTGTCAATATAAAAGATTCTAACTGCAGTGACCGTACGATGTCCATCCAACGACTGCCGTGCTTCTTCAACCTCTGGTCTTCTTGCTCCAGCTGCCCAAACCATCCCGGGTTGTGCCACTTGCTCCTGCCTCCCCATGGCCGGCTATGCTGCCGCGCAGGCCTCACCATCCCCTCCTACTCACCCCGCTGGCCAGGCCATCCCTCTAGTGACCCACAACCCCTACTATCATGCGGCGACTGTAGCCTCACACCGTAGCCGAACTAGTCAACCCTCGTAGTCCTCTCAGCATGGGCATCCACTAACGCGTCTTCCCTGGCTCAGTGTTGTCCCCTTCCTAGGCCTCACCATCGTCCACCGCTTTGGTGCTCTCGGTCTGGCATGGTCAACGTGGTCAAGGAACGACTTCCAACGTAAGAGGAATATACGTGGAGAGGCTGACAGCTGGGTCCACGGCCATAGCAAGGAAGTGCCTCCTATTACGCATAAAATAATTATTCCTCCACCAAACAGAAGGGACCCATCGGAAGGGACTCTGTATTTTGCGAAAAAAAATGTTTCCCCCTGACAGCTAGGAACCACTAGCTACATCTTCGCACGCAAGGAAGTGCGTCCATACTATGAAATAAAATATTCTTCCCCCTGATAGCTGGGGCCCACCTGCTATATCTTCGCATGCAAGGAGCAGCTGGGACCCACCCGATCGAAGCCTACGTAGTGTTGTCTATCTGGTCGCGAATGTGTACGTACATACTGGTTGATCGGTCTCTCTGCAGCGATGAACTGTGGCCAAGTAAGGAGCAACACGTGTCGTAGTAGAGCCGCGGACATAGCAAGTCACGCAGTCCCGTCTATAATGTGTAGACATACGTACAACCATGATGCAAGAAAGTAAATACGGGTGTGTATGTACATATAGACGTGGTCTCGAAGGCATACAACGACATCGTCCTATTCATAGGTAGCCAACCAGCTGGGTCGGAACGGAGGAAACAACGTCGTGTTAATCGGGATGCACCTGACTGGGTCGGAATACGTCGTGTTCATCAGGAGCCAACCAGCTTGGATGGAACAGCCGAAACGAGGTTTGGACCACTGCAGAATGGAGGAAGCGGGCCTTCGGTTCGACTGCGTACGGTTGATACGGGGTCTTGTTCAATGGGAAGGGTCTGGCGTACCGCAAAACGGAGGAAACAAACTTTTGTTTGAGTGCCTACGGTCGAAACGGGGTCCTGTTGATTAGGACGGGTGTGGCGTATCGCATAACGGAGGAGACGGACTTGTGTTGGATAGCCTACGGTGAAATGGGGTCCTGTCGATCCACCGTCTACTGCCTCGCTCCAACCTCCATTGGCAACTGTTCATCCACCATCGAGCTCCTCCAGCCTCCACTAGCTACTGTTCATCTAGCCTCCATCGGCTCCTGTTCATAGAGCCTCCACGGGGTCCTGTTCATCCACCCCCAACCGGCTGGGGTGTGGCTGCCTCCTCGGGGGTCCTGTTCATCTAGTGGCAACCGCCTATTACCTCGGGGCCCTGTTCATCCACCAGCCACCGAGAACTGTTCATCCACAGCCAACCAACCGGCTCGACTCACCACATCTCGACTCGTTCTATGTGCCGCACACACGGTAGCAACGGTCACTTTTCATAGAGAGACAACCCAACACCGGCTGGCTACGTCTCGCACAAGGGCTCAATCGGCTTCAGTAAGCAGCAGCAATGATTGATCGCTCGATTCAGTTAGCAGCAGCAGCGAATGAATCGCTCGGGTTCAGACAGCAGCCAAGGGATTGATTGCTCGGGTTCAGTAACGTAGCTAGCAGTCGATCGCTCCGGTTCAGTCAGATCCCAATGCCTTGCACACACGTGACATGTACGAGAGAAACACGCAAACCTCCGTGCACTCCGTGCATCGCTCCGCCCCGACCACTCATCGTAACCGGGAACTCCTCGAAATTTCCCTCGCCCTCCCTTCTACCATGATTTTTTCCATCATGGACGGCCCAAAAAATGTCATGCAGGTGCGTCCCCGGCCCGCCCAGCATGAAAAGCCCATTTTCTGTCATTTTTTTTTTCATAGAAGTAGGAGCCCACCACATCTATGATGATACGTGTTTTTGTCACAATTATCATCATAGAAGTGTCATAAGCATGACATAAAAAAATTCATTCAGCCCAAAATGTCATGGATGTGTCTTTTTTGTAGTGAGTGGAGGAGTTATTATTGGGTTGCATGCAGAAAAAGAGGGAGAGGAAATTGCATGCGAGGGAGTCATAGAGAGGGATGAGTGCGGGCTACACGGCCAGGTACTATTCCCAATATTTGCTCCGCTTTCCATGCGACATCCTTGGTACGAGAGATTCAAAGCTTAGGCCCTATATATATGGAAGGAGGGAGTAGTTTCCAATGATATTATTTTTGGTTACATGCATTAACATTTAATTAGTTAAATCAAAGGTCAAAACTTGGCGCAAAATGCAAAGGGGACCAATAAACCAGTAAACATCAAAGTTCTCTCATTTTGCCCCAACTTGGTCTCGGTGAGATGACTATACGGCATCAGATGTGTCTTTTTTTGTTCGGCCCAAGATGAGGGAGGGCGGGGAATTTTGTTCGGCCCAAAATGTGACGGATGTGTCTTTTTTGTAGTGCTCGTCCATGTACCCAACAATATTAAATGTTTTAAAACATGGCAAGAGGCACAATGCAAACACATGGCACAACAAGTGAGATGAACATGGTGCAAGAAGCAAAATTATGACAAGGCACTCAACATGATCATGGCATTCAAAAAAATTAAAAGAAACAATGCAAGACAAAGATTAATATGATGCATGATGCAAGAAAAGACAAGTGCAACGTTCATAACCTAAGTAGCATGCAACAAGGCAAGATCACATGAGAAAATAGCATAGGTCTTGGTCTTGGGGTGTCACATGGGTGGTGAGGGTTTTCTGTCCCACAAAGAGTTTTGGAGGCAACTGTTTGCTAGAGCCAACCGTGTGTTATTGACGTAACAGGGAAAATGATAGTAATTGCACATGGTTCATGTTTTGGGAACCGTTTGTGATTAACGTACTACCTATGTCCTCGTTTGTTGGTCCCCTTTGTAATTTGTGCCAAATTTTGACCAAAGATTTAACTAACAAATGTTTATGCATGTCACCAAAAATTATACCATTGAACACTATGTTAAAATACGCATCCAACGATATAATTTTTGCTGACCTGCACTAATATTTTGTTAGTTAAATCTTTGGTCAAAATTTAACACAAATTACAAAGGGGGCCAATAAACCAGGATGAAGGTAGATTCCATCAACTGAACTGATTGCATCCATATCCCACATTTAGACATGAGTAAACATAGATTAAACATACTCAGACATAGATAATAGGTGTACACACGCATAGTTCAACCATAAGTATATACAACTGTCATAAAGCATACTCAAGTGCGTTTATAATTAAGACACTGTGTAGCCATACATAGTTCGATCTCACATCTCATCTCATCTGCCGACATGATCCTAAAGCTTCTCCAGGTACACGGCGTACACGGCGTGCACCACCCTGCGAGAGTACTGCTTGAACGAGCCAACCACTCATTCTCTTGCATGTGCTAGAACACTCTCATACGCGGGATGAAGCTTTTGGTTGCAAAACGGGCATCGATAGCCCCAGTTCCAGGTCCTAATACGCCTGTTATGCATTCCCGCATAAAGCTCCCTGAGAATTTGCCTCTTGTACCTCCTCTAGCCATCTTCACCCTCACTGTCAACATCGTCAGGCAACACCTAAACATACAGTAAAAAATATGGCGTCAAATTAATGTTTACAAACTTATCTCTAGTGAACATTTGGCAGTTGCCGAAATTTGGCATCAAATCAATGTTTACATGCCGTAAAGTAGGATTTGGAATTTATGCCTATTTTTAGACATATCTAGAGATTATGGTTCAACTTTTAAGCACAATCATCTATGTACAGACCAATCTAGAAGAAAATAATGGCACAAACATATATGTACGTCATGCAAAATCAACTTTCAAGACCTAGCTAGGAATTGTTAGCACGAACACTAACCCCAGATTGATTATTAGCAAAAATGATTTGCATAGATGGGATGGCTAATCACTTATCATGTGTACCATTCAAACAATCAATACACTACACGCATCTAACGAAACTTACTCAGATTTCATGGATTGGGAGAACATAACCATAGGATATCTATTCCAGAAACGGGGAGGCAGGACGCAAGAGTAACTAGAGAAACCGTAGGATGCATTTGACACATAAATGGGTATAGATGACTAACCGGTTCTCCGTCGTCACTGGAGTCGTCATCACCGGAGTCGATGATGTCAGGGTGCAGCGATACCTTGCCGACGGCGATGGCAACCTCTGTCTCCATTTCGACGCCATGCTCCGGTGCTTCAGCAGCCCCGGTGTCACCACTCCCTCCGATGGGGTGCTTCGGAGGCATCCTCATACACTGACGGCTTTGAGGACTGAGAGCGGCGTCGAGGATGCAAGCGGAGAGAGAGGATTGTGCGCTTACCGAGGATGGGGGTGCGGCGGCTCTATCACTCAATTAGTATGTAGTAGTGGGAGAGAGGCACGTGGCGGTCAAACTGCTAGCATGCCTCCCGGTGAACCTGCGCACCGGACTGCTGGCATGCCTATCGTCATTTCACAAAGCTACTCGCACGCCTCCCAGTGACACTATGCAGCGAGAATGCCTCCCGTCAATTCACACACATTCACGTGCGCCTCCCGGTCTGCCTACGCGGTCGACTGCTCGCATGCGTCACGTCAACTCACGCCCGCTCGCACGACACACGGGTCGCGTGGCGGCATGTATATTGTTTTTCTATTTTGATGATTAATGATGTCGCTTTATTGCTTAACCGAAGCATGGCACGCATCATTGTTTGTCTAATGCCCACATTTTGAATAAATAATTCATTTGCGATATTGGTTTCCTATTATTAATAATCTCCCGTTTGTAAGAAGATAAAGATTACATCAAAACTTGTCTCAAATTTGACATAAAGTACAATGCCCCTCTGTATTGGTATCCATATGACCACATGATAAGTTTCATGAATTTCAAATAAGTTTAGGATGTACTTGATTTTAAAAATCAAGATTCTCAATGTTTGAAATTTCTTGCATGGGGAGTAAACATGCACCTAGTGGGACACATGTGTTTTTCCAATCCATTTAGGTGCAGTGTCACATGTCCATGTAGCTCAAATTTGATTTTTGCACACTATACCCCTAGAAAATCAATCAATGTACTAAAACGTCTTATTGATCTCTATTTTTTAAAATTAAAACATCCCTCCTTTGGTAACATATGTTCACCACGAGAAAATTTAACATGCATAGTTGCGGTGGGATGCGTGGTGTGTGTGGGGGGTGGCTGGCAGAACACTACGAGTCGTGAGCCGCCGTGTGGTTTGGCCTTTTTGTGAGCCAGGTGCCACATCAGAGTCGTGAATTCATTATTTAAAACAATACAACACCCTTTCATACATACATGTTTTGGCCACGTGCAGTTGGTGGTTGTCCTACACGACACTCACTCCCGTGAGATGCTTTCTGTGGGCCCGCAAGGTCGCCGTCCATCACTTTGACCAACAGCCAACATAGAGGTTAATTTGACCAGCAAGGTAGAATCTTTTTTGTTTGTGTTATGGTGGGAGTATGTAGTACGCGTCGAAGAGGTGGGAGGGGACTAGCATATATACTATGTACGCGTCTATGAACACGTACACCTCACTTATTGTCGGGGCTTTTCGGTTTTCCAGGCACGTGCCACATCAAAGTTGTGCATTGGCTATTCAAACATAACACAACACCTCTTTGGGCCACATGCGTGCAGGCGGTGGTTATCCTAGGACACTCACGTGTGACGCTTCCATCTGTGGGCCCGCGAGGTCATCGTCGCTGCATGCATCACTTTGACCTACATCTGGAGAGGTTAATTAATTTCACCATCAAGGAAGACTCTTTTTGGGTTGTACTATGGTAGGAGCATATAGTATGCATCAAAGAGGCGGAAGGGGACCAACATACGTAGTATTCTTCATGAACCTCGCTGTCACACCCTACTTTTTGTAACATGTCATTTTCATTATTAAAGCATGAAAATTTGGACCAATAAATTTTGTTGGCGTCATTTGGCTTTTATTTGGAATTAAGTTTTTCTCTCTGTGATTTTCAAGTGCTCTTTAAAGTCAACTACCCGCTCTTGTATATTTCATCTCCTTACCCGAAACTTCTGCCCAATGATCATACCAAGTGTATATAACAGTATAGTATTTTCTTACAAAAATAATTTGGCCAAAATATATTTTCAAAAATTAGTTTTCCAAAAACCCCTGAATTGAGGTTTGCACTGCAAGTGCTTGATTTAGGGTGAGAAAAATATTTCAAAGAGTATATTTGAAACCTATTAGATATAGGACTCCCATAAACCACAAAAATATAATTTTAAAAGTTATTTTCCTATTTTATTTAAAAGCTTTTTCTTAAGGCCAGAAATGGTCTTTAATAGGGAAAAATTATTTAACTATTTCAAAAATATTTGCCAAAATTCAGGGAGACTCTTAGGACATATATTGTCCACATATAAGAGTTTCAACACTTGGTCATGTTTAAAATATTGGACAAATCCCTCAGAAACACTTTCTGGATATTTCAAGCTTTTGAAATATTTACAAAGGAAATATTCTCTATAAATTTCAAGTTAATTCTATCATGTCATGTATGACATGTGTGATGATCTTGCCAAGCCCCATGCCTTGGGAAGTAAGAAAACTTAATCAAAACCCCTCAAAACCATTCTGTCCATTTTTGAAGTTTGAGCAACTTTACATTGCCAAACTTGTCCAAATGCTCTCAAACTTAGTACACACGCTAAAATGGTCTAATAATGCATCTAGAACAAATGGCACAAGTTTTGGAGAAGGGTAACTTGATCAGAGTACCCCAAAATCATTTCTGTTCAGATTCAAATTTGAACAACTTTACATTACCAACTTTTTACTTGGGACTTCAAACTTTGTGGGCATGATCACAACCCCAAATGATGACACTACACCAAGTGGTGCATCAAGGAGGGATGATTTGCTTAACTCAAACTTGGTGAAACCATTTCTGTTGATTTCTAGGGTTCACCAAAGTTACATTGGCAAGTTTCTTCAAATAAGCCCAAACTTGGTGGAACACCCTATTTCCATATGCCATTTAATCCTGTTAAGTCTCATGACTAGTGGAAATCATTAGGTTGTCCAAAACCACATCAAACACCTTCTGGTGATTTTCCAAAGTTACCACTTTCACCCCTTTTCTTATTCTCCTTGAGCCCAATTTTTACCACAACTTCCTCAGGCTCCCCTGCACCTCCAGCAACTCTCCCCTAGCCTCAGCTCCATGATTGAGTAGGGGTAAGACCCCAATTTGCATTCTGGACAGCAGTTTTCACCATTCTATCTCAGCCCCCTCTTCTTCTAGAAGCTTTCCCTGGCATCCAATGCTCCCCGTGCTTTGTTTACTCCCCCTAGAGCCAATGGACACGGTGGCCGCGCCCAGAGCGCGTGGGACACGGCCATGCCGGCCATATGGGTGCTCTGGAGCACGCTATGGTGCGCTCCCACACTGTAGCCTCCTCCAATCAGCAGCGCCCGACCACCTCGAGCCTCCCCCTTGTGCCAGTCGAGGTGCCTCAACGTCCGCGACACGCCGCGGCCCTGTCCCCCTCCTCCTTCTCCCTCCTGTTGCTGCCCTCGCACGTGCGCCAGCCGCCCGCAAGCTCCAATCTCTGGCTTCACACGCGCAAGCCCTCTGGATGCTTCCCCGCTCCTCCTCTTCCCTCCCATAGGCGTAGAACTCGTCCACGAACAACCCCGACTCGTTCGCGTGCGCCTGCACGGCCTCTGGCCTCGCCCATGACCTTGCCGGCGCACGAGTCCACGGTGGACTGGAGCCCGGCTACATAAGCATGCCACGGGCCTCTCTCCTGGCATCCATCCCACCTCCACACCCCAAGAACACGCCAGCACCACCCACTCTTATCCAGACGGGCCCGAGCTCGAGCTCCGCCGCCTCGGGTCGCTGTCGATCCGGAGGTACAAGCCCTCCCGCAGCTCCTCTCACTCGATCTAGCACCACAAGCCCCCACTGATCATTTTCCCCTTGTTTCCCCTCTCTGTAGCTGCCGGAAACGGCCAAAACCACCACCACCCGAGGCATCTCCGCCGTGCCTCCTCGCCGCCGGCAAACCAGGCCACCCCAGCGACCAACTCCACCTCCATCAGATCGGCGACTCCTCCCCGAGCATGATGGTACCACCCACGCCCCTCACGTGCCCTATATCGCCGCCGGCGAGCTCGCCGTCGCCTCTGGACGGAGGTTGACGACGACGGCCGTGGGGCCTGTTCGTCAGCCTCACGCCCTGACGGGTGGGAACGCCCCCCCCCCCCGTCAGGTTTGAAAACGCGCGCGCGCGCGCACCGGTTCGGGCGTTGGATTGAAGGCGTATTTTTCCTTTACGCCTTCGACGTGGCAGCCTCGCGCGGGCTGTTTTCCTTCTGGGCCTGCTGCACTGTGGCCTCTCTAGACCAGTTGCACAGTAGCCTTTTCCCTTTTTCTTTTCTGTCTGTTTTATAAATATTCCACAGGATAAAATATTTATCCAAATAAATTAATTCCAGTTCCTAAAAACTTGTAAATTTCCAACCTATTTAATGATATCACTTTCACCTATAACCAAGAACCTTTTCTGTTCTGTTCAAATTTAAATCTAAATTTGAACACTAAAACCTCTGTTCAAAAATCATTGTACCCCATTCTGTCACTCCAAATCCCAAACTAAGAATTTTTGCCATCTTAGTTTTCCCTCTAGAATTTTATAAAAATAAGTTGACATTTTTCTGAGCATTTTGATTTTTCTGTTTTTGTTATTGTCTTATTTTTCCGTTGTTCTATTGCGATGATTAGATACCGTGTTTGACGAGGTTGCTGGAGAAGAAGAAGGAGAAGGACTTGAAGTATTTGAAGACCAAGCCAACCAAGGCAAGCAGCCCTTTGACCATGTCTATGGAACCCCTTTTATGCATGTCATATAGCACCATATTCTTGTTGCAACGGAATCATGAAGAGGTGGAAACCACTTGTTGGTTTGCCACTATACTTCCTCGTTGATACTTGCATTTGTGCATGACCCTACCTTCTTATGAGGGTCATGCCGGTGGGAGTAGATAGGTTGCTATAGTAGTGGCTATGCTAGTGGAATGGGATATGCATAATAATGAAAGCATAGTTCATTCGAGGAACTCTTTCAAAAACTCCATCGGGTGACATTTATGCCCGAGGGAGATGATGAGAAGGGTAACCACTTGATGACGAAGTGGTGTACCGAGACAAGTGTGTGTGTGTGATGTTTTTCAAACGGATTGGTTTAAGTTGCGACCGTTATTCCAACTTTACATGCGCAGCCACTCTACCCTTATATGGGAAAGGGCATTATTGATTACCTAGGCCGATACTAGCATGGTGCCCGCATTACTAGTGACAGGAGTGACATGAGGTCACTCTCGGGACGGGGTCGTGCTTGTATAGGCGACCATGACTGTTTTCACAGGGCACCTAACACAACCTTGGTACCCCGTGCCCGTGGTATGTGAAATGGGAGCGAGGCTCCAAAAATCTTAAGATGTTAAATGTGGGGCACGGGGGTTGCTACCAATCGAGTGGACTCCATATTAGTGTTGCCTAGGGAAAGATAGTGATCGGGTTCTTACCCCGGGTACTTGAGGTACCGCGGGTCGTGGATGACACGGAAGTTCCCCGGATCTAGTGGGTAAAGTGTGCAACCTCTGCAGAGTGTAAAACTATTCGAATAGCCGTGTCCACGGTCAAGGACAGTTGGGTAACCGCTCTTGGGCTATGTCCAATGTTTGCGAAACCCTGTGTGTGTGTGTGTGTGAGTGTGAAAGCTCCGTTTGATTTGAGTCAATAGGACTTGAAAAGATGGAAGAGATCATAACTTGGCTATGTTGATATCTGTAACCTATATTTCCTATGATGCATGCCTCAAATAGCTCATGTCATTACACTCACAAACTTTGCTTTCTGCAAACATATCCTATCTAGTGCTATTTCATAACCTGTCATACTTGTTCCAAAAACATGGGTTGCTTGCGAGTACATTCAAAGTACTCATTGGCTTGCCACTGGTTATTTAATTGGCCAGGCATGGAAGAGCAGAAATTTGAAGAAGAGTTCTATGGAGACGATCATGCGAACTAGGACACTTTCCCAGTCAGAATGCATGTAGGGTTAAGGCAGATGGCATGGGCTCTACTTATCTACGAAGACTTCCGCTATTCGAGTTTATTTGCTGTTCAGCCCTTGAGGCTTTATCTATGTAAGACTTGGCCATAATGGTCTTAATTTGTGTAAAACGGTATGTATGGATGTAAGACTCTTGTTATTCAGCTTCTGTGTGTTCAGTGAGCATTGATCTCTGGGATTATTGTACACGTGCATTCGGTGATCTCGACTCTTAAGTCGGGGTCCCCACACTCGCTCTGTGTGGGGACTTTACGGTTTTCGAGGCATGTGGCACATCAAAGTTGTATATTTTGGGTACTCAAAATGTTTGGCCCACTTGCAACGCGATGGTGGTTGTCCTCTTGCACACACTCATGCAATTATTAGCGATATCGATGCTTTCCATCTATGGGCCCACTTGGTCCATCAGTACTTTGCATAACAACAAGAGAGGTTTATTTGAATCATGAGGGGTTTTTTTTGTATTACGGTATATAGGTCATGCTCTGGGATGACATGAGACAGTATGAGCACACATGCATGTATAGGCATGAATCGCTCCCATCGAGTCGAAGTGGCCAGTACCACGACATGTCATGAACCGATCTTTCTCTATGTGGGGACTGTACGATTTTCGACGCACATGCCACATCAATGTTATGAATGGTACTCAAACATGCACACACGCATCACCTTCATACATACATATGCATGTAGTGGTTGTCTTCAAATGGTACACTCCCTCGAGTGGTTATCGGCGGCAAGCCTATATATTCATGGGCCAGCGTGAACATCCACATGATCACTTTGACTGACAACAAGATACATTACCATGGCGGATTCTTCCTTTTGGTTCGTGTTATCATAGTAGGTAATGGTGAGATTCAGACCTAATTAAGTTTGAGCGCATACTTTGCATGCATGCATGAATCCCCGTCATCAGCTTGAAGTGTGGTGTGACATACATATGCATCCTCAACTAACCCTCGCTGCATGTGGGGATTTCTGGTTCGAAAGCACTGTGTCACATCAAAGTTGTTCCATTATGTATTCAAACATCAACACCTCCATACATATGTATGGGACACACGCAGGAAGATGGTTGTCTTCCGGGACTAGCTACTTGCATGATTATTGGTGAGCTAGCGCATCTCTAGGGTCGCATGGACGGCCATCACTTTGACCGACAACAAGAGAGAGGTTGCACGACTAAGGTGGATTATTCTTGGTCCGTTTTACGATACATCTTGGTGAGATGCCCTCTCCCGCCGACTGAAAGTGTGTGTGTGTGTGTGTGTGTGATGGGGGGCCGCTACTTCGCACTTTGCTAGGTGAACCTCCATGGGGACGACCATGCATTCATAGCTTAGGGTTCCCCTCCTGCCGACACGAGGGAGTGGGGCAAGCAATACCATGCGCTTTGCGAGATAGATACCACATCGAAGTTGCATTTGGTATTTGAACATCAAACCACCCTTTTCATACATATATTTGGTCCACATGCAAGTATGTTCATGTTCTGACACTTTACCGCATCATTTTCACCAAATTTATGACAATTAGACTAGCCCCAACATTTCCCTCCCGCGTTTGGCTCCCGCATAGTAACATTTTTAGTAGCCGCGTCATTTCCTCAAACACACCCCGGTCCTCACACAAACACCCCAAAACCTCCTTGGGAATGCGCACGCGCACACACACACACACACCCACCCCACCACCACAACACCTACCTCGCTCAAAACTATAGCAAGGTCGATGCCGCCGCAAGGCCTCCATTGTCAACATCTCGGCTTACCCGTGCAGCTTACCCACCGATCTCCATACCCAAGCCACCCAGAGTTTCTTAGATGACGCCTGCCAAATGCCCCCTTTCCCACATATCGCTATCCCCACCTCCATCCCCCACTCTAGAGTGTAGCAGCCTAAGCCCGGCTATGCTTCCCGTGGAGCTCGAGGAGCAACTGGCCCAAAAGAGGTGTATCACGGCCTCTTCGCCCGGCTTCGTCGAGGTGGCCGCCGAGGAAGTTGACGACCATTACTGGCCACAGGCACTCAATCAGCGGGCTAGAGTATGCGGGTATGTCACGGACGCTAGCTACGACATCAAGGTCATCGACAACGACGGCCTGACGCAGGCTATGTCACAGGTTAAGTGGCCCACCACAACCCCTCAAGTTCAACTGCCATCGATCTCATCCATG
>LR738710.1:480714147-480790796 GCA_902687465.1 Secale cereale | reverse complement strand
CGCAGATCTCCTCTGGCTCGCAGTCAAGAATTTACCATCCTACATCGCCATCGAGCCCCTTTTTGTCATTTCTGAAGGACACATTCTGTGACGCTGGCTTGGGATCCATAGCTTCCAAGTGAGACGCCATCGACGACGACCATGAGGAAGGCACCCTCTCCGGCTCTTCCAAGGGGAAAGAGCCCATCTGCTCTTCCAAGGGGCAGGAGCCCATCTACGACTACATGGAGCGCACCTAGGGTCCATGCTCTTCCCACGGGAACGAGCCCTTCTGTGACAAGTGAGGAAACCCATGATTTGTTTTGTCATGCCTCTTCACAGGGGGAACCCATGATTTGTTTTGTCGGGTCCCTTTTGTAGTGTAGTGAGAATATGTCTAGTTTCAATTGCTATATTTCGTTGTTTGTAGTATGCCTTGTTTATTTCGGTTGTTCACAATGTGATGCTCTATATGTGCGACTATTTACTGTGCAGTACATTTTCATCAATACCAATTTGAAATATACTAATATGAATGCATATGTTTGCTTACTGTTAAGCATGTTATAGCTAGCATATGCCTCTTTTAAAGTTTTTTGGTTGTTCGGTTGTTTTTAGTTAGCATATGTCTAATTTCAAATGCTATCTTTGGTTGTTCGTAGTATGCCTTGTTTACTCCAGGTATTCACAACGTGATGTTCTATATGTGCAAGTATGAACTATGCAGTTCAATTTCATCAATACTAGTTTCAATAATATCACTATGAATGACTACATTTGGTTGATGCATGTTGTAGTTAACACGCCTTTCCATTTTTATTTAACAATAACCAGTGTACTTAGATCGGCACAATACGAGTTTGAATGACTATGTTTGCTTGTTGTTAAATGTTTGGCATGTTGCAGTTAACACACCTTTACACTTGTTTTGCTTAACTAGCGTGCTTAAACCTGCACACTAAAGCTATCTTTTGGAGATTATTTTGTCTGCCGTGGATATATTTGGTTGATGTTTAGCCTGTTGTGCTTAACATGCCTCTCGATTTACTTACACAGGACAATTTTTGGAACGACTTTTGTTTTCCATTGAAGTTAGTTTCATCCCATGGCTTCTATATACTCACTGTTAAGGATATCGGTAGCTGGTAACATATAGGCAGGGGGCTGATCAGGGACGAATCAGTGAATCGGACTTTTAACTGAATATATCTGTAACCCATTTATTGTTAGGTTAACTAGGGTCATATGTAATATATCCTACGCTACATAGCAACAAGGAAGAGTGTTACCTTAGTGTTCTGATGATGTCTAGATATACCTAGAAGAGCAGTTGCAACAACACTAACAACAATGACACAACACTAGTGAATCAGCCGATAAATTGTAAAAATTCGATAAAATACCTCCACCCCAAACTATAAGATGTTAATTCATCCAATATGTGAGTGTATTGGATGTTATAAGATATTATGTAATGGGATGGAGGGAGTGTTGTACGACATCATTGTGCAATTGTTGTTTAGCTTCTATATTATCTTGGTGCTTGTAGGTACATATGTCATTGGTAAAGATCCGCGCTTCGACCCTTTCTGCATATTGGGCAATGAGATATTGATGAACCAACATCAAATGAGGAATTTGATAAATATTGTTAGTAAAATGGGTCAAAAGATGGCAACTAATATATTTGTTTACACTTTATCCAAGACAACAACGAACTGCAGATTGGTAAGTAAGAACTACGCAGCCTTCTTTCTACTACCCATAATGACTTGTGTTAGATGACAATGTCTGAATCTTTTTTATATGCAGTGGTTCCCAAAGCAGTTAACTGAAGATTACCTCTCAAACTACATGATTGGTGGGCATGCAAAGGTTAAAGTATTTCTACCAGAACACGATGATTATCTAGATGTTTTCATGAAGACACTGAAGGATGGGCGGTCGGCCATCACAAGGGATTGGACTAGAGTCGTGCGTGCCTTCTGCATGGGGGAGGTCACAATGTGGGCATTACGCTTCACCTTGTTCAGTAACTAGAATGTATTTTGCCTCTTTCTTTACCATCTTTAATAGTATAAGTATACAACTGTGGTTCATCATTCTTTTTTGGGTGCTTATGTATTCTTGAACATATGTACCTGTGAATCGAATAATGCATTAGTTGTTTCAACTTGATGGATATGAATAAAGCTATAGCATACTTTCAAATTCAAATCCGATACAATTTGAAATAGCTTTAAATAATGGGGAATTACGCTATGTGGTTCGTTACGGCGCACGCGGTCGGTAAAACACAAACGTTTGTGATATACACCATAATCCGACATGGTTCACGGAGAGGGAACGTGTGCGAGCATAGACGCAGTTGCCGTTTGCAAACCATGTGTGATGTCAGACAATATCACTAATGGTGCGGGCAAACTAAACATTTGTGATAGTGCCTTATTGTACACAATTTGAAATCATGAACTATTTCTAATGTGGTACGCATCGTAAACGTTGCACCCCAGAATAGCGTGTGCAATAGCTATCATGTACGACGATGTTCCGACGTTTCATAATCCTATCCGACACTCGACATGATTAGCTAATCTTCTTAATTAGTTATCACATACGGTTAGGAAAAGTGAATGTGTGTGATTGTCTGCTTATCATACACATTTTATAATCGTGAACCATTTTTGATGGGCCGCTCATCATAAAAGTAGCACCACAGAATACTGACTGTGATGTCAATGCGAGCACAACCGAGTAGTAAGGATGAAGCGTTTGGGATATTCGAGATATCTAAAAAATAGTTTTATAGTGATAATTGTATGCATCAGGGCTCCCTATCCCCGACGGTTTCTAGGTCGTGTGGGAAGGACCCCCCTATCGCAGTCACACACTTGGCAATGGTTCAAAACGCCGTCACGGAAAGGGGTTAAAAACTGTTTGTATAACATCTCGCCATACCAGTGCCATATGTTTGAATTTCATTCTCATTTCTTGCACTGGACCTAGAAATTCACCCAAATACACATAAATGATTTTTCAACCAACTTTTGCGCACTGGAGCATGTGCTTGTGGTTCAAATTTGAATTGTGCACATTAAATGACTAGAAACTCAATTAATGTGTAAAAAGGCCAAACAAACCCGGAATAATTCTAAATCTAGCACAAAACTCCTATTCGTCTATGTTGCCTCTGTAAAAAAAATCAAGGCGGGAAGCAGCTTATGTCGTTTCACACACGGAGGTGACACGTTCCCTCTCGGAACCATGAGCCTTTTTAAGAGAAGCTCCGGTTTGCAAGAAGCTTATACCAAAACTTGTCCCAATTCGGCCAAAAATATTACCACAACATGTTGGTGCCATGTCATGACACCATGCAAGTTTCTTGATTTTCGGGCGTGTTTTTGATTTATAGGAATTTAAAAACCAAGTTTCTCAATGTTTCTAGACGATCCACGATGCCAAGATGTTTGAATTTCATTCCCATTTCTTGCATGGGACCTAGAAATTCACCCAAGGACACACGTGTGATTTTTCAACCAACTTTGGTGCACTGGAGCATGTGCTTGTAGTTCGAATTTGAATTATGCACATTAAATGCCTAGCAACTCAATTAATATATAAAAAGCCAAACGAACCTGGAATAATTCCAAATTTTAACACGACACTCAGATATATCTATATTGCATCTATAAAAAATCAAGGGGAAAATGCAGCGTATGTCATTTCGCACACAAAGGTGACACGTTCCCTCTCGGAACCATGAGTCTTCTTGAGAATCTCCGGTTTGCAAGAAGCTTATACCAAAACTTGTCCCAATTCGGCAAAAAAAATACCACAACATGTTGTTTTATGTCATGACACCATGCCAAGTTTCATGATTTTCAAGCGAGTTTTGGATTTACGGGAATTTCAAAACCAAGTTTCTCAATGTTTCCGGCTGAGCCATGAGGCCCAGATGTTTGAATTTCATTCCCATTTCTTGCATGGGACCTATAAATTCACCCAAGGACACACATGTGATTCTTCAACCAAGTTTGCTACACTGGAGCATGTGCTTGTAGTTCAAATTTGAATTATGCGCATTAAATGCCTAAAGACTCAATTAATGTATAAAAAGGCCAAACGAACCCGGAATAATTCAAATTTGAACATAATACTCAATAAGCTGCATGTTCACAGCAAATAAATGTTCTAGCAATTCAAACACCATCCTTTCCCTCAGTAACACCATTTTATCTTTCAAATCAGAATTAAAAAATCAGGTACACAACAAACAGTTTACTAGTAAGAATCGTGTGGGATGCGATATAAAATATATTGGTGCACCCTCTTCTCTGGCTTACGCAGGAAGCTTCATCGTCTATAGTCCACCGTCTGCGCTTTAACCACACTTGCGCGCCAGTTTCTCGTGGCACCGAGCAAATTTTTTCTACCACCACGGAAATATCTATCTCCCTGCCCCCTCCGCCGACCAAAAGCCACATTTCCACTGTTCCTCCTTGCTTCCCGAGTTCAAACCTTCTATGTTTCTTACTAGAAGCGCCGCCTCCTCACAGGCAACCCTTCTTCTTGCAGCGCCACCTCCTCGCCGGTGACCCTTCTTCTTGTTGTGCAGCATCATTGATGTGACAGCCTGGATTTTGCCCTTTTCTTTTTCTTTTAATTTTCTTGGATTTCTTAATTTTATTTGCTTTTCAGTGGCTATGTGGTTCTGAAACTTGGGAATATCTTGTTTTCCTAGGTTTTATAGTGGCTTGCCATCCTCCTCATCATCCCATGATCCTGTCATTTCCATCCTTCACCTAACCCAATATTCTTTTTCCAAAGAATATTCCTTTTCTCTTAAAGGAATAATTCTTTTGCCCTAGGTTGTGAAGCAACCTATATCTCTGTCATTCTAAAAATTCCCAAATAATTCTCATAAGTTGTTTGGGTCCTATCTTTCTAAAATATGGCAAAACATTTCAATGCCATGTTAAAAAATAATCCTCCAATAATCATTTTCCTATTCTGCCATAAATGGCACTTTGCAAAGCAAGTGCTATTTATCTTTGCCCAATTGGCTGCAAAAATTTTGGACATCTTTTCATGTCCATATCATTGACTTGTGCCAAATTTCAACTTCATTTGCCTAGTACATATTTTTCGGCAATTTTCCAAAGTTTTTCTCCAAAAAGGACCTTTGTGAAGGAAGTATATTCTAGGCATGTCCAAATGGGTTGAAACTTTGTCACATCCTTCATTTGACCAAATAATGACTCTCTACCAAATTTGAGCTCATGGAGATCATCTATGTGAGCTCAACGCCGAATCTTGTTTTTTGGTCAGATTTTCACTTTGTGAAGCAACTATATTTTATATTGCTTCATTTGGGTTGAACGTTTACCAGGACATTCTTACATCTATACCTACTCCCTCCACCAAGTTTTGGCTCAATCCACTTAGCTATTTACCCTCAGTAAATTTTCCTAGTTTCTGGTCAGAATGGAGCTTTCTGAAGCAAGTGCCACTTTGGTAATTCCAAATGGCATGAAAGTTTTACAGCAGCTCCATATGGTCAAATAACTCCACTCCACCAAATTTCAACTCAAGTGGGGTACTCCAAGTGAGTGCTACTTCATCATCTTGTTTCTGGTCCAATTTGGCAGTTGCATAGCAACTATATTAAATCTTGATCCAAATCTCCTCAAACTCTCCAGGATTATAGTCTTTCCTAAGCTAATCACCTCAGACAAATCCATTTGGCCCAATCACTTCCATGTTGATCACCAATGTATGGCCAAGTTTACTGCAGTAAACTTCAGAGGTTGCTTACCATTTAACCAGAGCAGTCTTTAACCGAGCTACCATCGTAGCTGAGACCTACCTTGGATGAACTTACTACTAGACATCATCTCCTAGCCTTAGGCATCTTCTCCCTACCAGACTGCGCGGTGACCACCGTTTTGGCGTGTAATGGTCGCGCCCAGAACGTCGCCTAGCTCCGGCCCCTCCCTATCTCGTCGTCTTTGCGCGCGTGAGCATGCCTGGCGTCTTCCCCTCGTCGTCGCAACCTCCCTGGACCGCTCTCCCCCTCCAGTAGCTTCGCCATCGGTGCTCGTCGCCGCGCGCCCACGAATGAGTTGTAGCGGACAGCGCATTGATGGTGTCCGGCTCCTTCTCCCCTACGCCCCTCGGCCCCTCCTGCACAGTGCGCCTCTGTAGCTCATCCGTACCTCCCCTCGTCATGTTCCCGTGCCTTCCCGTGATCGCTGTGCATGCCAAAGCGTCGGCCAGATGTGCACAGCGGCACACACCCTCAGACATCCCCTCCCCGCCTATATATAGGCCTCCCCCGAGCCTTTCGAGCACACCAGCAGCCTCCCCGTACTTCACTACCCCCAGCCTCTCATTCGAGTTCGAGGAGCTCTCTGTGTCCACCATCGCCACCATGGCCGCAGCGGTGCTCCGCCTAAATTTCGACGAGCCACGCCTCCTCTCCCCGTTCCAACACCACAAGAGCACTCCTCTCCTCCTCGTAGTTCACCCCACCCCTGTTCCTTCGCCAGAGACAGCCGCAACGCCAAGAACCACCGCCGCCCGTAGCTCTCTGCCTCCTCATGGCGCAACCCCTCCTCTCCATCTTGCTCCTCCCCGGGGCTGTCCAACCCTCTAAATAGATGCGGCGCCCCTCCCCGAGTCCGTCGGTGCCTCCCGCTTGGCCAGAGGTGGCTGGAGCCAGCCGGGCCGCCGCCGGCGCCGCGCCCCTCCCTCTTTACCATGGGCGAGCGTGGCCGAGCACTTGAGGAAGAAGACGCCAGCGCCTGGCCCCTCTCCCTGCCACGTGGGACCCGCCTATAAGTGGCCTAAGGCCCAGGTCCACGTGGATAAGTGGAAGCGTCTTCCCGGTGAGTGCGGTTTCAGTTTATCAAAAGTGTACTTCTTTCCTTCATCAACCCAGAGTATGTTTTCTTTGTCAGAAAGCATATTTTCTCAAATTTGTTTCTGTCTTATCCACTCAGGGACCCGGCTATGAATATAATTTTTGCAGATTGGTCCCTCTCCTTCATCCCTTCATATCTCCGCAACCGTAACTCCGATTCAGGTGAAACCAAAGCTCACGTCTTTGTCTCGTCGAGCTCTTTCGGATGGTACCATTTTCACTAAGTGTTCACACTATGAAAATGACCATTATGCCTTTGCCCTATTCTAGCCTCTTCCGAGAGAGAACCGTCCGGCATTTCATTCCGCGGCTTCACCGCACTTCTTCCCGGAGTCTCCGTCACCCCAGGCAAGCCACAACAACCACTTGCATGATAGCCATGCAGTAGCCATGGTTTCTACTTGAACATTTAATAAAAGTTTGCTCATTACCTATCTGCTTGTTTTCCACTACTATTGTTGTTTCGGTTATGCTTGTAGTTTCATGTTCACCTTCATGATATGTTCTGATGCTTCTTGTTATACTTGTTAGTATTATGGTCACATGTCATGATTGGTAGTAGAAGTACATGCTGGTAGTAGTGATGTTTATCCTGATACATGCTTGTCATTTGTCAAGTACCGTAGATATGCATGTTCCGTTGCAACTAGTTAGTTACATGCTTACTTGGTAGTGTTCTTGCTATGTTCTTGCATGGTATTGATTTATGATGCTAGTAGTCATGTAAGCTATGAATAGTGTTCTATTTGTGATATTAATGCTCGTTAGTATGCCATGCTCATCGGGATTAATGATTAAATGTTATTGTTGTGCTCGTTGATATTGGTTGCACCCATGCTCATATCGGAATCATGCTCATGCCTTATAGTTGCATCTCGTTATTTTAATACGGCTCAACTTATTGCATTCAAGTTTAACCAGATAATAATGAACTTGAGCAATTGTTTGCTGAGATATGGTGCCACCATATTGAGCCGACCAGTGCAGCCACACTTACCTTTATGGGAAGGTCCTAACTGGGTCTATTGTCATGCCTCTCGCCGGTGCCTCCAACGAGGGAAGGTTATGGGCGTGTCGTACCCTGGCCCGGTAAGCAGACATGACCTTCTGTGCCTGTTGTTGTTGTTGTATGGATCCATGTCCCTATTTGGGACGTTTATGTTTTGCCACGACGGTGGTGGTTGGTGCCTTTGGTAGGCATGGGGCCACCCAGGACATAGCCCAAAGGGGAGTTGGTCGGAGTGGCCGGGAGAGTGTCATGGCAGCAGGACGGTTTAGTCGGAACGCCGTTGGTCCACCCGAATGGGAGTGCGAGGCCTTGGGTTCCATAGTGTGGGTATAGTGTTCTACCTCTGTAGAGTGTGTGTGTTTAATCTATCGATAGCCGTGCCCGCGGATAAGGGCCCAGTTTGTGTCGACCACACTGTGAGTCAACAGTAATAATAATAAGTTGATTAATAACAACCCCGGTTCGATGATGAGAAAGTTGTTGGATGTGATCGTGAGATGATCACGGTGGTATCAAGGATACCGAGTTGTTGGATGTGATCGTGAGATGATCACGGTGGTATCGAGGATACTGAGTTGTTGGATATTTGGGATGTTGTGCGAGAGTCAATGGTAAAGGTCAAGCTCCTTGTGGTCATAAATGATTACTACGGTATTGTTAATACCAAGCTTGATTGGCTCCTGAGATGATCATACGATGTCCATGATAGTAAGTGATGCATGTGAGGGTTACGAGGTAACCCGAGCAGAGTAAGTTGGTGCATGTTAGTATCATCATGTTGCATGTAGTATCATCATGTTCATGCTATGCTTGTTCTAGTTGTATCATGTTCAGTTCGGCATGCCATGTTGTTCTGTTAGTATCATGCTCATCTTTGATTTAACCTGATAATGCCATGATATTGTTTGTCTTGACTGCTTTTGGTTTATTGTGAGCTTGCAAGTACATTCAATGTACTGACCTGGCGTGTCATGCCAGTTTGCAGGTCGTGCCTGGATTGCTTGCTTGTCTTGGTACGGTTCCTGTGTTCGCGAGCTAGGATAAACGTTCCAGCCAGAGTCCCTGTGGATTGGAGTCCGTCATCGCCGTTCATTGTTCCGCTGCCAGTAGAGGTTTCGCTGCCTCGAGTTGTTATGTTGTTTGCATAGAGCAACTGTGGTTGGCGTAGCGTCGCCGTGTTTGTGTTATTCGTATAATATGGGTGACCTTGTATCCATATTCGCGTTGTAATAGAGTTGTTTGTTCTATGCTAAGCAGTTCTGTATTCCAGAAGACTTCACCTCGATCTCTGGGCTGGAATATGGGGCGTTCCGTCTTTCTCTGAGCCGGGGTGCCACAGGCTTGGTATTAGAGCAGGTCTTGCTGTAGAGCATCATAGTCCGCTGGAATGTTAGAAAATGGTAGTATACTGTCTCGTTGTTGCCCTTGCTTGCTGCATATGGTTCTTGCATTTGTTTGCTGCATATAGTCTTATTCGGTTACATCTAACCCATGTTTAGTGCGTAGATGGCGGTCAACTTCCATGATTTCAGTGCCATCCTCAGAGTTTCCGGTGCTATTCCTATTGAGTCTAGTCCCACTCCTACACCTCTCAGCTTGCCACCCTCCTTAGAGACATGTGGCGTAGCATTTATCCCCTCGGAGATCCACCCTAGTATCAAGTATTCCAGTTTTCTGCCGGAGGAAGAATTCTGGAATATGTTGCTCATGTCCATCTGTCAGCCCCTATTCCTGTTGGTAAGCGCACCTACATTTTCCACGGTGGTTACAGCGCTGCTCTCGAGCATGCCGTTCAGCTTGCCACAATGGCAGGAATCACTGGTCTTCGTCATCAAGAGAGCATGGTGCATGAAAACCGTGCTTATCAGTATTATCCCACCATCATTGAGAATCCTAGGTGAATCCAGTTTCCCTCCGTTTACCCTTAAGATGACCCGGCTATCCTCGCCATGTCCCGTTACATGACGGCCGAGTATCTTCTTATTTCCGAGTTAGTCCTAGATGTCATTCAAGCCAGGAGATTGCTTGGTGCCGCTTTACCTAAGTCTCCGCCAGCTTCTCAAACCCCTCCGCCTCGTCCATCCGGAGTTTCGGAGTCAGCAGTCCCACTCGCTACTTCGTCAGCTCCCGAGCATTTTCTGAAGCATAGGGTGTAGTCATTCGTGTAGTGCATGTGCATCTGGGTAGTATCATTGCTTGTGTATGCTTGTGTGTGCTTGTGTGTGCCTATGTGGAATAGTTGTGTAGCTTGTTTGATGTGCGCTTTATTTAGCTTGCTTGCTGTGTGGTTTGTGCAATCGCTCGTTTTCTCGTGCTTCTTTGATTTCAAGCTTCGCTGTTAACCCTTATGGAAATGGCTCAATCAACACACTGGATCAGAAGAAGTAGTGAGAAGTAAAAATATACATCAAGGCACTCAGCTAAAAGCAATGAGGTTCTCAGCTGACAACAGTGTATTGCAGACATCCGGTCTGGATACAGATTATATTTTGCTCAGACTTTCAGTAACAAGTATCTATCAGAGATCCATCTTTATTGAAGCAATAAATAAACCGGTAGGAGAACAAAAATTGGATCCAAGTCCAACCGTGCATTTCAAGTCAGAGGTATGGCCAATGATTAATTTTGCTATGAGTCATATTTAAGACGCGCGACACCCAGAAGTCAGTCCAAATATCCAACGAATTCCGCAAGGACAGTCAGACAATTCTTGTCATACAAATAATCAGGAGTCAGAATGGCAAGAATATATATATGTTATTAGTCCAGTCCATCTTTACAATTTATCAGCGAAGCGTACAAGGCAATATTCCTCAGTCTGCATCAGTAAGGTATGAAATTTTTTCCCGTGCAAGATATTCAGTCTTCTTCGATAAGGTACTGCAAAAGCTTATGGCATAAGGTACAGAATTTTACCTAGTAAGTTCTAAAGGGAGGAAGCTTTTGATGTACGGTACCCAGTCTTCCTCAGCAAGCTATCTACCGAAAGCTTCGAGCACAAGCTATCCAGTCTTCCTCGGCAAGATATCTCGGTGGTTTCCAGTGCAAGCTGCCCAATCTTCTTCAGTACGACACTCGTACAAGAGAGTAAACAATAAATTGTCAGCATACGGCAGTTTATTTCAAGTGTCAGATCTGCAACGGTTAAGTAAGAAATGAGAATCAGTCGAAACAAAGGGTATGATGGCAGAATATTGCATATGACAACAATAAGGGTTGCGAAAATAATCAGGGATATATAATCCCTAGTCTTTCAGTTAAAAATCCAGACACAAAAAATAATAATGAAGGATCAAGACCGACAATATAGTAAGGATCTCTCATCGGGACAACTTGCTCAGTCCACAGTATGCTCAGAACTGACAAGCATCGAATACCCGAGTCTATCACGTCCAACCTCAGGATAGCTCAATATATTAACCTCAACGAAGCATCGCACGGACAGTCATCCCCATGGATATACCGCCAAAATAAAGAATCAGTGAGCTGGTGCGTTTTTCTATTCAGACACCTCAAGCAACAATCAAACCTTTGGATACTCAAGACTATGAAGCCAATCAAGATAAGTCAAAAACTCCTGCAAGACGTCAGAATCCATCAACAGAACATGTATGGTTCACATCACAGTTTTGAACCCAGAAGGCATGCATATATATTTGAGCGACACGATGCCTGGATAAAAGAGAATTATTTGTTCCATGGGAAGGCATTCCCAACTCCGTGGAATATTCTCGATACTCGATACAGACTAATATCTCTCTCAAGGATCAATATCGAGAAGGACACGTATGTCAGAATGATAATCTTTCGGACCTCAGCTAAGTCAGCAATATGAAATAAAAATTTGAGATAGTATGAACAGGAGCATATCAGGCAAGCCCGGTCAAAATTTCAGGTATAGTAAGGCAAACCACCTTAGATCAAGGCAGTCAATCAGATCAAATTTAGTGGAGTTATTATATGGGAACATAATGTGAGAGTGGATAAAAGAAACCCGAGTTGGAAACGGTTTCTTCAAGTATGAATAATTACTTGTTCCCTAAGCACACAAATTTCAAGGACGAGATTTCTTTAAGGGGGGAAGGTTTGTGACAGCCTGGATTTTGCCCTTTCCTTTTTCTTTTAATTTTCTTGGATTTCTTGATGTTATTTGCTCTTCAGTGGCTATGTGGTTTTGAAACTTGGGATGACCTTGTCTTCCTAGGTTTTATAGTGGCTTGCCATCCTCCTCATCATCCCATGAGTCTGTCATTTCCATCCTTGACCTAACCCAATATTCTTTTTCCAAGGAATATTCCTTTTCTATTAAAGGAATAATTATTTTGACATAGGTTGTGAAGCAACCTATATCTCTTTCATTCTAAAAATTCCCCAATAACTCTCATAAATTCTTTGGGTCCTATGTTTCTCAAATATGGCAAAACATTTCATTGCCATGTTCAAAAATAATCCTCCAATAATCATTTTTCTATTCTGCCCTAAATGCCACTTTGCAAAGCAAGTGCTATTTATCTTTGCCGAATTGCCTACATACTTTTTACACATCTTTTCATGTCCATATCATTGACTTGTGCCAAATTTCAACTTCATTTGCCTAGTAAATATTTTTCAGCAATTTTCCAAAGTTTCTGTCTAGAAAGGACCTTTGTGAAGGAAGTATATTCTAGGCATGTCCAAATGATTTGAAACTTTGTCACATCCTTCATTTGACCAAATAATGACTCTCTACCAAAGTTGAGCTCATGGAGATCATCTATGTGAGCTCAGCTCCAAATCTTGCTTTCTCGTCAGATTTTCACTTTGTGAAGCAACTATATTTTATGTTGCTTCATTTGGGCTGAAAATTTACCAGGACATTCTTATATCTATACCTACTCCCTCCACAAAGTTTTGGCTCAATCCACTTAGCCATTTACCCTCAGTAAATTTTCCTAGTTTCTGGTCAGAATGGAGCTTTGTGAAGCAAGTGCCACTTTGGTAATTCCAAATGGCATGAAAGTTTTACAACAGCTCCGTTCGGTCAAATAACTCCACTCCACCAAATTTCAGCTCAAGTGGGTACTCCAAGTGAGTGCTACTTCGTCATCTTTGTTCTGGTCCAATTTGGCAATTGCATAGCAACTATATTAAATCTTGATCCAAATCTCCTCAAACTCTCCAGGATTATAGTCCTTCCTAAGATAATCACCTCAGACAAATCCATTTGGCCCAATCACTTCCCTGTTTATCACTAGTGCACGGCCAAGTTTACTGCAGTAAACTTCAGAGGTTTCTTACCATTTAACCAGGGCAGTCTTTAACCGAGCTACCATCGTAGTTGAGACCCACCTTCGATGAACTTACTACTAGACCTCATCTCTCAGCCTTTGGCATCTTCTCCCTGCCAGACTACGCGGTGACCACCATTTGGGCGTGCAATAGCCGCGCCCAGAACGTCGCCTAGCTCCGACACCTCCCTCTCTCGTCGTCTTCACCCGCGTGAGCATGTCTGGCGTCTTCCCCTCGTCGTCGCAACCTCCCTGGACCGCTCTCCCCCTCTAGCAGCTTCGTCGTCGATGGTCGTCACCCACGAGCGAGCTGTAGCCGACAGCGCATTGATGCCATTCGGCTCCTTCTCCCCTGCGCCCCTCGGCCCCTCCTTCACAGTGCGCCTCTGTAGCTTGTCCACACATCCCCGTGATCGCTATGCACGCGAGAGCGTCGGTCGGACATGCACGGCGCCACACACCCTCGGCCATCCCCTCCCCGCCTATATATAGGCCTCCCCCGAGCCTTTCGAGCACACCAGCAGCCTCCCTGTACTTCAGTACCCCACCCCAGCCTCTCATTCGAGCTCGAGGTGCTCTCTGTGTCCACCATCGCCACCATGGCCGCCGCGGTGCTCCACCTAAATTCCGGCGAGCCGCGCCTCCTCTCCCCGTTCCAACACCACAAGAGCACGCCTCTCCTCCCCGTAGTTTGCCCCACCCCTGTCCCTTCGCCGGAGATGGCCGTAATGCCAAGAACCACCGCTGCCCGTAGCTCTTTGGCTCCTCAAGGCGCCAACCATCCCCTCCATCTTGCTCCTCCCTGGCGCTGTCCAACCCTCTGAATGGATGCGAAGCTCCTCCCCGAGTCTGTCGGTGCCTCTCGCTTGGCCAGAGGTGGCCGGAGCCGACCGGGCCACCGTTGGCACTGCGCCCCTCCCTCTGGACACAGGCGAGCATGGGCGAGCGCTTGAGGAAGAACACGCCTGCGCCTGGCACCCTCCACCTGCCGCGCAGGACCCACCTGTAAGTGGCCTAAGGCCCAGGTCCACTTGGATAAGTGGAAGCGTCTTTCCGGTGAGTGCGTTTTCAGTTTATCAAAAGTGTACTTCTTTCCTTCATCAGCCTAGAGTACGTTTTCTGTGTCAGAAAGCGTATTTTCTCAAATCTGTTTCTGTCTTATCCACACACGGACCCGCCTGTGAATATAATTTTTGCAAATTGGTTCCTCTCCTTCATCCCTTCATATCTCCGCAATCGTAACTCCGATTCAGGTGAAACCAAAGCTCACGTCTTCGTCTTGTCGAGCTCTTTCTGATGGTACCTTTTTCACTAAGTTTTCACACTATGAAAATGACCATTATGCCCTTGCCCTATTCTAGCCCCTTCCGAGAGAGAACCGTCCGGCGTTCCATTCCGCGGCTTCACCTCACTTCTTCCCGGAGTCTCCGTCACCCCAGGCAAGCCACAACAACCACTTGGATGATAGCCATGCAGTAGCCATGGTTTCTACTTGAACATTTAATAAAAGTTTGCTCATTACCTGTCTGCTTGTTTTCCACTGCTATCGATGTTCCTGTTATGCTCCTAGTTTCATGTTCACCTTCATGATATGTTCTGATGCTTCTCGTTATACTTGTTAGTATTATGGTCACATGTCATGATTGGTAGTAGAAGTACATGCTGGTAGTAGTGATGTTTATGCTGATGCATGCTTGTCGTTTGTCAAGTACCATAGATATGGATGTTCCTTACAACTAGTTAGTTACATGCTTACTTGGTAGTGTTCTTGATATGTTCTTGCATGGTATTTATTTATGATGCTAGTAGTCGTGTAAGCTATGAGTAGTGTTCTATTTGTGATATTCATGCTCGTTAGTATGCCATGATCATCGGGATAAATGATTAAATGTTATTGGTGTGCCCGTTGATAATGGTTGCACCCATTCTCATGTCGGAATCATGCTTATGCCTTATAGTTCCATCTTGTTATTTTAATACGACTCAGCTTATTGCATTCAAGTTTAACCGGATAATAATGAACTTGAACAACTATTGACTGAGTCATGGTGCCACCATATCGAGCTGACCAGTGCAGCCACACTTACCTTTATGGGAAGGTCTTAACTGGGTCTATTGTCATGCCTCTCGCCGGTGCCTCCAACGAGGGAAGGTCATGGGCGTGCGGTACCCTGGCCCGGTAAGCAGACATAACCTTGTGTGCCCATTGTTGTTGTTGTAAGGATCTGTGTCCCCGTTTGGGATGTTTATGTTTTGCCACGACGGTGGTAGTTGGTGCCTTTGGTAGGCACGGGGCAACCCAGGACTTGGCCCAAAGGGGAGTTGGTTGGAGTGGCCGGGAGAGTGTCATGGTAGTAGGACGGTTTTGTCAGAACACCGTTGGTACACCCGAACGGGAGTGCGAGGCCATGGGTTCCGTACTGTGGGTATAGTCGGCTACCTCTGCAGAGTGTGTGTGTTTAGTCTATCGATAGTCGTTCCCATGGATAAGGGCCCAGTTCGTGTTGGTCACACTATGAGTCAATAGTAATAATAATAACTTGATTAATAACAGCCCCGGTTCGATGATGGGAAAGTTGTTGGATGTGATCGTGAGATGATCATGGTGGTATCGAGGATACCGAGTTGTTGGATGTGATAATGAGATGATCACGGTGGTATCGAGGATACCGAGTTGTTGGATATTTGGGATGTTCTACGAGAGTCAATGGTAAAGGTCAAGCTCCTTGTGGTCATAAATGATTACTACGGTATTGTTAATACCAAGCTTGATTGGCTCCTGAGATGATCGTACGATGTCCATGATAGTAAGTGATGCATTTGAGGGTTATGATGTAACCCGAGCAGAGTAAGTTGGTTCATGTTAGTATCATAATGTTGCATGTAGTATCACCATGTTGATGCTATGCTTGTTCTAGTTGTATCATGTTCAGTTGTGCATGTCATGTTGTTCTGTTAGTATCATGCTCATCTTTGATTGAACCTGATAATGCCATGATGTTCTTTGTCTTAACTCCTTTTGGTTTATTGTGAGCTTGCAAGTACATTCAATGTACTGACCTGGCGTGTCATGCCATTTTGCAGGTCGTGCTTGGATTGCTTTCTTGTCTTGGTGTGGTTCCTATGTTTGCGAGCTAAGATAAACGTTCTAGCCAGAGTCCTTACGGATTGGATTCCATCATCGCCGTTCGTTGTTTCGCTGCCAGAAGAGGTTCCGCTGCCTCGAGTTGTTATGTTGCTTGGCGTAGCGTCGCCGTGTCGGTGTTATTCATATAATATCGAAGACCTTGTATCCATATTCGCGTTGTAACAGAAAGCTGGTTTGTTCTATGCTAAGTAGTTCTGTATTCCATAAGACTTCACCATGATCTCTGGGCTGGAATACGGGGTGTTCCGGTTTTCTCTGAGCCGGGATGCTACAATTGATAAGGTCAGGTCATCCACACCCCACCCCATCCTCCTCCTCCTTCTCAATCCCACATGCCCCGACGACGACGCGGAACCTTTCGCCCAAATCACTACCCCGTCCTCCAATTAAGTGCGGCCCACAACCATTTTGAATGTAGTATAGCGAGGAGCTCAGAAGCATCTAGCAGCGGAGAAAAAATCGCAGCCACATGCGCGGATGAGGTTGCGATGGATGTCATGCGTGCTGACCACCAGATCTTGGAGGAGCACCTCGTTTTCGAGGCCACTGTCGATGCCACCATGCGGTTGGCTACTTCAAAATACACTTCCTGGTGTTTTCTCAAGGCCACCACCATTGCCTCCTAGTGAATTATCCTCTATAATGTTAATATTCAATGTAATATTCAGTTAACAATTTGGTCCAATAATTGCTACATTTCCTAGTAGTTCTCATGCATTCTTGGTTTCTTAATTGTCTTATCTTCTAATATAGGTTTTGTTCTAGCAATGTGGTGCTCAGTTAACTATTTTGGTTCATTTGTTCTACTATCCAGTTAATTGTTTTGTTGAATTCAACAATATGATGTTCATTTGTGGGTACAATTTTGTATTCTTATGCATGTGAGAAATAAATCAAATTTGGTTGTACTCAATACATGAGAAACATATATAATTGCTCTATTTCCAAGTTGTTTAGCATGTTTGGTAAGGTTAACTGGTTTTTCCATGTGTCTTGAGTCAATCTATTGGATCTGCAAATTTTTTGTTTTTCATTAACATATTCTATTGATAGTATGCCAACTCTCAGTTAACCTGATCAAGATCTTCCTTATATGTGTTGCATGGAAACAATGGGAGGCACTAAGGTTTACCATTGAGGTTTTCTCATGCATGGTCCTTAGCTAATAACACATTATTGTGCAGTTGTAGGAATCATTGTAATATTTAGGTTTTTTTACAATTTGGTCTTGCACATGTAGATCTTGCTGTGAGAGGCTTAGACTCAATGTTCGACCGATTTTGCTTGTGGGGAAATGAGATGTCCCTGAATATCAGTCAAGTCAAGAAACTAAGAATGATTATTAGGATAAAGAAACTTGCGATGAATAACAGCAAGATCTTTGTTTGCAAAATGAAGAAGACATCAGTCAACTATAGGATGGTACTAACTCTTTTACCTTGGTTTTTCCTCCGCCATTTCAAAATTTACAACAATTATTTATGCATATCTTTGTTTTTAGTACTTTCCAAAGCAGTTCACTGATGATTATCTCTCAAACCACCTACGTGGTCAAGAGGCGAGGAAGGTATTCATTCAATACCCACGGTAAAATATTGAAGTCTTCCTCAATAGGACGAAGGTTGGGCGGGCAATTATCCATAACCACTAGCCTAAATTTTCAAGGACATTCAACATCACTGAATGCTCAATATTCGGCTTCCACTTCTGTAGATTCCCAGATGAGATTCATATGTCTATTTACCGTGTATAATGCTACTTTCCAAAGGTTTTCGATGTTGCATGTGAAATTTGGTGATGTTGTGTAATAGTGTAGCTAGCTATATGCCTATATGGTGTAACTGTGTGCTGAAGCTATCTGATGTAATTCGATTATGAAATCATGGTTGCTATTATACGGATATGAAATATATGGTGTGTTTTATAAGAAATGTCAATTTGATTACTAAATGGATTATCAATAATAGGCCAGTTAGCTTGCTTTTGGGGTTTTTTTATTACAGGCAGTTTCTCTAACAACACCGTGGGCGATGAACTCAAACAACCCACGCCGTTTCTAAAAAGTATACGTGTTGGATCAATTAACAATGACTCACGACTTCGGCCGAAGAACTATTTGCGTTAGGCCACCTTGCGCAAACGTTTCCACATAAAAAAATGTGTGTTATATACATACGAACATAAACATTTTTCTGGGATTCCCAGTGTGGGATGTACATATGAACATAAATAATTGGGCCTGTATAATTGTCTCAGATGCCTCGCCTCGATCGCACATGAGCTTGTTTTGCACCGCGTGTGTCATCGGAGAGCCTATCCCCAATGGTTTCTGGGTCGTGTGGGAAGGACCCCCCCTATCGCACACACTGACAAGGCGACGGTTTAAAACTCCGTCGTGAAAAGGGGGTAAAACCGTTTCTATAGCAGCTCGCTATACCAATGCCAGGAGCTCATGTGGGTCCTGCCCATGGGTCCCAGGAACACCCGCCTGCTAGACAAGTGGGATGCCTGGCCTGGATACCCAAATATGTCCAAGCACGAGGTCACAAGCATGACCAAGAAGAGTCGACACTAGACGACATGTTGTAGCTCGAATCCGAGAAGTGGCTCACCCCAGGTACTTCACCAATAGGGTGCAGTATCCATTCCAGATGGGTTTAAACCCGTTAATATAGAACCATACGTTGGGACCACTTATCCAGCAGGCTGGATCGAGGATTTTATCATGCACGTCAATATGGCCCAAGGCAACAATCTTCACACCGTCAAATACACGCCTTTAAAGCTTAAAGGATCGGCGGAGCATTGGCTTCATAGCTTACCTGCAAATTCAATTGATAGTTGGGAAGAACTCGATGAGGTTTTCTGATCTAACTTTCAAGGGACTCATCTTCAACCTCAAGACGCTGATGACCTCATCCTATCGTACAGAAGCCCAATGAGTTGACCAGATACTTCTGGAAAAGGTTCTGAAACAAAGAGAGTCAAATTTTAGATTGTCTGGATGCATAAGCAATTGATGCCTTTAAGCATAGAATCGGCAACGAAAGTCTTACTCTAGAGCTCGAGCAAGAAGGAACGAGCCATGGATTTAGTAGCCAAAGCATAGGAAGTCGAGATGAAAATAGCCGAAGCCACAACACGCAACAAAACTGCATCAAGAAATCTGGCGGGTGCAACACGTCGTGTCAACTTAGAGAATACCTCGGCACAACCCAACAACATCCCTCTATAGAGGTGCGCGCTCCATTGTCCCCACCACATGACTAAGGACTATGTTCCTAAGATACACAACTTTGCATTAAAAATCCCATGGGGGACCATGGAGCACTCGTGAGCTTGAGTATGGGGTAGTTTGGATCTACCAACGACCCATTTCTAGATACATTGCCTTCGAGAATAACCTGGTTCAACCAGGGGCTAGGCAAGCAGCCTCTGGCTGCCTTTTGATAAATCTTTACCAAAGTATGTCTTTTCAAGACGGTTGCCGGCCATATACCCTTAAGTAAAATAGCTTAATCGATCTGGTGAAGATAAATTTCCTCTGGTTTATACAGAAAAACAGTGATGAGCATATATAGAGAGACATATAGAAGAACGGTAATAAACGTTGGCTCCGCTACTGGGACTTCGGCATAATATTCCTACCTTGGCTCTCTCTTCTTATTATACATAGTTATATCTCTTGTGGTTGTATTATTTTTGCTCGGATTGTATGGTTCGACCATCATTATGATAAAAAGACAGTGGGGATTTGAGCATCTTTTTCTTTCCTTTTTCTCTCATCCCAGGCATGGCTCCTGGCATATTACAACATATAATCATGTCAAGCCAAAAAAAGATGTCTTATTTCAAGTTTTATCCCATACTACATATCGAGGTGTCTATGATTCTCTCGGCCCCAAGTCATTAGTATTTTCGTATTATATGCATCAATTTCGAGTTCTGTGTTTGGTCAATAGTTGGGTTGCCCGGCTCCTATACTTATCTCTTACATTCCCGCTTTCTTCGACTAGGAGGTAAAGGGATAACCACTACGGTTGTTACTTTTGGTTCAACCGAAAGTACCTAAATTAGAGAAAGCTGAAAACTGACTATCACAACAGGCGCAAATTGGTCAGCAAACCTTATGTAGTGTCAAACTAAATATAGACGATAAGGATCTATCTTATTCAAAAAGTCCAATTAGTGGGCGGTTTGACCTCGGCCAGCCGAGCAGTCGACGTATACTGGGGGTTATTAAGTTGCCCCCCAAACACATGCTCCTATGACTAAGTGTAATTTATTAAGCCTTATAGTCTGATTGCCTTGTTTATTCCAATAAAATAGGCTCCGGGAACCGAGACATCATCGGTAGTAGACACCCACGGTACATTCCACTAAGGGGCACAAGCTGACGATTGGTAAACTATATCCTTGAACAGCCGTAGCAAGAGTAAAAATAAAGTGGCAAAGCTAACTCCAAGGAGGAAGCGACCAAGTAACAAGCATTCAAATGTCTTGCAACAGGAGCATCTGGCATATGGAGGAAAATGAATATAGACAGTCAATAGAGACCATCTAGGATCTTGTCCTTCATGCATTTCGCCTAAGACACATGGGCAGCCGACATCACTTTCTTATAGTACTGTGGTGTAACATCCCAATTTTCAATTTGGATGTTACCATAGATCATTCATATGCATTCATCATTTGCACATTTTGAATTTGATTTTATTTGGAAATTGATCCAAAGACTTTAAGCAACTCAAGGACCCAAGTGAGAGAGTTAGAAGTTTTCCAAAGAGGACCCACAATTTATTATTTTCCAAGTGGGGTTGGATCAAAAAAAAATTACCAATTTTTATTTTCAATATTTTTAAAATAATGAGAGAAGATAATATGACTTCTTCAAAACAAAATAAAAATGTTGGAATTTGAATTTTGAGTAAAATATATTTATTGGATTTTTATTTGCAAAAGCATTTCTTTTTAGTATTTTATTAGTACTAAAAAGTTCATTTTTATTTTAGGCATTTAGACCCAGAAAAATGTTCACCAGGTCAATAATAAGGCCCTGAGTGCGTGTGAATTTTTCTGTAATTTTTAAAAATGTATTTTGTTGTCTTTTTCTATTTTTCTGTATTTTCGGAAAAAAAAAATTAGTTTTGGGCGGACCGACTGGGCCGAAGCCCAGCCAGCCCCGCCGAGCCGCACCGCTTCCTCCTCCCGTGCGCCGGTCGGACTCCGCCGGAGTCCTACTCCGACACGGCCGCCGCCCCGGCCCCTTCCTCAAGGCAATAGCCGCCCGGGGGCCTTTATAAGGCAAGCCCCCTGCTCCCTCTCGCCACACCATCTCTACGTCGCCCGCACCCCGCCACCAGCCCCGCCGCCGCGAGCCACCGCCGACCCGAGGCGTCAGCCCCGCCCCCTCGCACGCTTGCGCCGTCCGTCGCCCCGCCGATCCCGCCGCCGCTCGCCACCGCTGCCGCTGGCCACCGCCGCCGTCGGAGCGCCACCGCCACCGCCTATCGCCCGAACCGCCGCCGGCCGACCCGCGACCCGAATCGGTAAGACCGGTCGGTTTCTGCTTTCGTTTATTTAACTTTGATCTTTTTTTTCAAAGACCCTTGATCTATTTTTTTTGGTTTTATTAAACAGCGAACGTACGCTGTTTAGTTCGGTAAATCGAAAGTTCACTTTTTAGTATTTTATTTTTCTGTTTATTTTCATCAGGAACCTATCCGCGATTAAAGTTTTACAGATTAGTCCCTAATCTTAAAATGATCATTGCTTTTTTCTCGTTAGTCGGAATTAGATGAAACCAACGCCAAACTCTTCGTTTCGATCTCATCTATCCTGTAATACAACTCAAATCTGTTTTTGAGAGTTTTAAAATTTGAATTCAAATAGATTTGTATTTGAACTTTTTTTATCGTAACTTGAGTTTCATAACTCCGTTTGAGTTGATTCTTTTTGCAAATCGAAGCTCTTGACCTAAACTTTCCGATAAGGCCAAATTCACTTAATTTTGGTAATGTTAGAATTTGTTTCTATTGCAAGAGTTATTCGTTTGTTTTCGAATTTTTTCGTGATCTGTTCTTCGATTATGTTGCATGATTGCTTATGTACGCTATTGTTTGATTGCGATAGAATTTCCGATGTGCGAAGCTTGCTACTACAAGTCTCTACATTTAAACGATCCTCAGCTAGGCAAGTTCATACTTTTATCATACTTTTCAGTACCCAGTTTTATTGCATTAGTTCTGTCCTCAAAGATTTGCATGAATAGGACTTGGTTGCATGTGGTATTGTTGAGTAGTTCATGAGGTAGGAACCCTATGACTTGAGATCTACCTAGGAAATATACGTTTTGTTATTTATTGCTTAGCCATACTCGTAGATGTGGATTGGTATGTGAGATTCATGAAAGTTGTGAGTGTAATAACAACTAAGGGAATGTTTATGGTGGCAACTTTAATACACAACTGGGTGGATTGGTTGCAGGGCACCTGGAGAATCCAGTGTTGTCCTAGGATATCCCGGAGGAACCGTGTGATCATCCTATGGAATGTCACCCAGCTTCAAAGGGATCATATATCGTTCATACCTAGAAACTTCTATGTGCAGGCACAAGCCATTATGGGCTCTGACATAGTTGAGTAAGTTGTGTGAACTCTTTCAGTGGTGGACTAGCATATGTAGGGGAAAGTAGGTGTACCGGTCTATCCAGGGTAAAGAGTGAATGCTTCTGAAAGACTATGTCTCGATCTTCTGATCATGGATGCGGTCGAGTCTTGCGGGGAAAAGTGTGCAAACCTCTACAGAGTGTACAATCTATTCATGAGTAGCTGTGTCCCTGGTTATGGACATCTTGAGTATCCTGGTATTTGAATTATGGACTGATCCCAACACTCCCCTTGTTGGGTTATTAATGATATTGTAGATTTCGGGATTGAGATTGAGGAACCACTCTCAATATCCTTAACTCAACTGAGTAGTAAAAAATGTAATTCCTTTTCTGTAGGGAAAAATTAGCTTTATGCAAAAATAAACCTTACAGCCTCCACCAGCCAAATATGCATATAGTTGTAGATACTTGTTCATCATCATTTGCTACAGCGTGTTCTTGCCAGCATATTCAATGTGCTGACCTACACGGCTACAACGTCTCATGTTGCAGAGTTCTCCGATGAAGAATAAGGTGCGATTAGGTTGTTGTCATGCACTCAATGTTTGCCGTAGAGTTGGATGGACTGAACTTATCTTCGATGCTTATGCAGTTCATTATAGTTTACTATTGAGATTGAGGAACCACTCTCTATGAGGATTCTTCGATCTAATAAAGTGTGATTGAAACTCTGTTATAAATCCTCAAGTACTGTGTGTGTCAGCATACCGATCCAGGGATGACACTTAAGCACAGAGACTCTAGTCCATTGGGATTGAGGTCGCTGCATGTGGGGCTTCGCGGTTATTCCCTTTGGGACCATGATGCACCATCTGTTCCATATGCATGACTAGCCAGTGCGTCTTCGCAGCCGCATATGCCTCTCGTGCACCTTCCAAGCATGCGGAGGACTTCCACAGTTCAAACCTAGGAACAGCTCCTCGCAGCCAATGTTGGAAATATGAGCAAATTACTATGAGATTTAATCCGAATAAACAGAAGATAACTCATGAAAGAAATAGCAGAGAGTAAACTAATCATGCGAACTAGCATAGTAGATGAACAGATCACATCTAGGGCACATACTAGAAACATGAATTCTACCACGATCACTAACAATAAGGATAAAATCACATACGGTGCAGCGGGAGCAGCACCGCCGGTGTTGATGTTGTTGCCCATGTCGTCGAGGATGAGGTTGCCGAGGTTAGGGAAGAAATTGTCGTTGGCGAAGTCGTCGCTGCCAGCAGTTGCACGATTGCGCTCCCCAAAAACTTGATCACCCCTCTCCCGTACAGGATCACGAGAGGAGGGGTTACGGAGGCCTACTGTCCCTTCTCACGGTGCACACTGGAAGGAGGTATGCAGAAGACTTGTGTGGCGGCGCAATGCTCTAGAATGGTGGTGGGAAACCATACGATGCGACGCCTAGGGTAGACAGCTGTCTGACTATATAATGTGGACCGGTTAGGTCGTGGAGCCCCACGATCCAAAAGGATCAGAAATGGCTGAGTAATTAACGCATCCATTAGTTATTAATTAATGACTTATCAATTATTCCCGAGCAGCAAAAAATATAGACAATGTGCATAGCACCATCCTTGGTTCTTTCCCACAACCCGCGGTGCATCGTGATGAGGAGAGGCGTGGTGTGGCGAGGCGGGCGAGAAGGAGGAGCGCGCGTGTATGTCTCATCTTCTCATGCTCATACAAGTGGTAGAAGATCTCACCATATAAAAAAGTGCAACTCTCAATCAACTTCCATGGTGGGACTAAACTTTAGTCCCACTCACACCGCTCACTAGCTATTCATGAATGGGCCAAAAGAATTTCAAAATTTTAGTTGGCCTTTGGGCCAAAGGCCTACTAGCAAAATTCCAACAATCCCCCACAAAGCCTCATTGGTACATCTCATCATTTAGTTCCAAAACATTGTTTATATACCAGTGCTCAGTGGAGACTGTAAAATTGAACTTCCACTAGGAGATTTATGCTACACTAGATCACAACTTGAATAGTGGACTATGCCTTGAACTACAAGTTTTATGCGTGACTAGTTTCACACAAATTCTTAACCGATACTGGGCTACCGCAAGGTTTCCCCGCGGGTGGAGCGTATACGTCATACTCAAGGGCCTTTCATGAATTTACTAGGGAACACCCAATTCTCACATACAACGACGTTAAAAGTCAAATTCATATAGGTTTGTTCCTCAGGAGATGCTCTACAGGGCAACATATCCACTTACTCGAATAAGCCACTTGAAACACATTAAGATAAGTATCAACCTACCATACTGATCAGGAGAGTATTGCATCTTCACGGAGTGGGATAATTAATATAGGGATACTCTCCTCCCAACTGACCAACAGCTTGTCTCCCACCTTTACTTCACGGGATCTCCGATAACATAGAGTGGGTTGCCACTGTGGAGAACTCATGCGGTGGGTCTCAAACCCATCTCCATCGACGCATTATCTATCACATTACGTGATAAACCCTTGGTGAAGAGATTTGCCAAGTTTTTCGACATTTCGATGTAATCCAACGTAATAACTTTGGAGTTCTTCAATTTTCTGACAGATTTCAATCTCCTCTTCACATGCCTTGAGGACTTCATATTATCCTTAGAACTATTTATCTTGACGATCACAGATTGATTATCACAGTTCATCAAGACAGGGGGTATTGGTTTCTAAACCATAGGTAAGTCCATCAAAAGCTCACGAAGCCACTCTGCTTCAAAAGTGGCAGTGTCTAATGCTGTGAGTTTTGCTTCCATAGTTGACGTCGTTAAGATGGTCTGCTTGCAAGAATTCCAGGAAACAGCGCCACCACCAAGTTTAAAAACATAACCACTTGTGGTCTTAATCTCATCAGCATCAGATATCCAGTTGGATTCACTATAACCCCCCCCCCATTACCCTTGGATGCCCGGTGTAGTGAATCTCATAGCTTGTAGTGCCTTTCAAGTAGCGCATAACTCTCTCAAGTGCACGCCGATGATCATCTCCCGGTTTTGACACAAACCAGCCTAGATTGCTCACAGCAAACGAGATGTCAGGCCTCGTGGCACTCGCCAAATACATAAGCAAGCCTCTGAGAGTATCTCAGTTGATCTCTAGCAATCTGTCGATTCTTTTGAAGAAACACACTATCATCATATGGAGTTGGAGAAGGCTGGCAGTCGCTATACCCAAAACGACTCAAGACCTTTTCCACATAGTGAGACTGAAGCAGTGTAATCCGACCATTCTCATCTCTCAGTAGCTTGATGTTTAAGATAACATCGGCTACTCCTAGATCCTTCATCTCAAAACCGCGAGATAAGAAATCCTTAACCTTCTTGATTAAATCTAGTTTGGTTCCAAAAAGATCAGTATGACAACGACATACAGACAAAGAATAACTCCTTTGCCCCCACCATGGCGATATTACACATACTTGTCACCATCGTTTACTACACAGCCTGCAGCAGCTAATGTTCTTTCGAATTTCTCATGCCACTCCTTAGGAGCTTGTTTAAGGCCATATAAAGACTTTAATAACTTGCACACGTTTCCTTCCTGACCAGGTACTACAAAATCATCGGGCTAATCCATGTAAATTTCCTCCTTCAACTCTCCATTAAGGAAAGCCGTCTTAACGTCCATTTGATGAACGAGAAGACCGTGTGAGGCAGCCAGTGATAATAGCACCTGAATAGTGGTCGGTCTAGCCACAGGTGAGTAAGTATCAAAATAGTCTTCACCTTCTTTATGGATATAACCCTTAGCCACAAGCTGTGCCTTGTACTTTTCAATCATACCATCAGGACTAAGCTTTTTCTTGAACACCCACTTACATCCTATAGGTTTGCACCCATAAGGATGATCACTGATTTCCCAGGTTCTGTTTGCTAAGATGGAATCCATCTCGCTACGTACAACTTCCTTCCAGTAGTCAGCATCAGAAGATGCATAGGCTTCTGAAATAGTCCTGGGTGTGTCATCCACGAGGTACATAGTGAAATAATCACCAAAGGACTTGGCGGGCCTCTGTCTCTTACTCCTTACAGGAGTTTCATTGTCATCCCCAATAGGATTCTCAACGTGTTCCATCGCAATGGTGGGTTCAGGAATTACAACAGATTCCTCACTAGATGGAGTAGGTATCTCCTGATTTGATGAACTCGACATACCCTTCATAGGAAATATGTCATCAAAGAAAGTTGCATCATTTGACTCCATAATTGCACCAACATGCATGTCAGATACCTCAGATTTTATTATCAAAAATTTATAGCCAATGCCATGAAAAGCATAGCCCAGAAGAACACAATTCACGGTTTTTGGTCCAAGCTTGCGCTTCTTGGAAATTGGTATATTGACTTTGGCCAAACAACCCCAAGTTTGTAGGTAGGAGAGTTTCAATATTTTCCTTTCCCATTCCTCAAATGGAGTCATGGTCCTATGCTTTGTGGGAAATCGGTTTAGGACATGACATGCAGTCATTAGTGCCTCCCCCCATCATGCCTTGGAGAGACCCGATGTGTCTAACATGGCGTTGACCAAATCAGTTAGAGTTTGGTTCTTTCTTTCGGCCACCCCATTTGACTGAGGTGAGTAGGGAGGCATCCTCTCATGGATTATACCATGTTCCGCACAAAACAAATCAAACTCATTGGAAAAATATTCTCCACCATGATCAGACCTAAGTCGTTTAATTTTCCGATCAAGTTGGTTCTCTACTTCAGCTTTATGATTTGAAGAAATTTAGAGCATTGTCTTTTGATTTCATAATATACACATGACAATATCTAGAGGAGTCATCAATCAACATCATGAAGTATTTCTTTCCACCTTTTGTGAACACGCCATTCATCTCACAGAGATGAGAATGTATAAGCTCTAGTGGCGCCAAGTCTCGAGCCTCTGCAGTTTCATGGGACTTGCGAGGTTGCTTAGCTTGCACACAGACTTGGCACTTGGAGCCCCTGACATTAGTGTATTTTGGAATTAAACTCATATTGGCTAGTCGCGTCATGCAACCTAATATGACAAAGTTGTGAATGCCAAATATTAGACTTATTATTGTCGCAAACATTATTCATAACTTTAGTGCAAATATCTGACAAAGACAGGCGGAACAAGCCTCCACACTCATAGCCTTTTCCAACAAATTGTCCATACTTAGAAATTACAACTTTATTGGACTCAAAAACCAACTTAAAACCGTATCGACATAAATGTGAACCGCTAACGATATTTTTATTGATGGAAGGCACATGATGAACGTTCTTCAGGCACACGATCTTCCCCGAAGTGAACTTCAGATTAACCCTACCAATCCGTCGAACAATGAAATGACCCATTCCCCATCAGCACGGGAGAAGTCCCTATGACCTGGTAAGAAGAAAACATGGAGGCGTCAGCACAAACATGTACATTGGCACCAGTGTTAGTTAACCAATTAGGAGATTGAAATACTGAAAGGATGGTAGGAAAAATACCGTACCCGGAATCCTTCATATCAGTATCACCGATGACAACATTAGCGTACTTTCCGCTCTTCTCATGTTCATGCTCCTCAAAGCGCTTAGGACATCTTGGAGCCGAGTGATTAGGATCACCGCATACATGGCATAGTCCCTTCTCCTTCTTATGAGAATTCTTCTTGATGTTGGTAGGATTTGATGACTTTTTCTTTGCATCAAACTTGCCTTTGCCCTGAGATTTGTTCTTGTTGTTTTTGAACTTGTTGGGCTAGAATTTCTTTTTCTGTACCATGTGGGCACTAGAAGCTCCCTCAGCAACTCAAGCATGTGTGTATTTTGCTCTCACCTTCTCTTCAACATCAAGAGTATCAGTGCGATCCGAAATGGAAAACTCTTGTCTCTTGTGTTTCAGGGAAGTAGCAAAATTGTTCCACGAAGGTGGAAGCTTGGCAATGATGCCCCCGGCAACAAATTTGTCCAGCAACACACACTAAAAGTACTCAAGTACTTTGGTGAGTGACTGTATCTCACAAGCCTGCTGTACAACAGAGCACTCATCAGTCATCTTGTAGTCATAGAATTTCTCCATGAAGTACAACCCGCTGCCAGCGTCCAAGGCACCAAACTTGGCCTCGAGCACAGCCCACATGTCCTTGGCATTGTCAAATGACATATAAGAATCCACAATGGAATCATCAAGAACACTAACAAGGGTGCCTTTAAAGAGAGTATTAATCTCCTTAAAAGCTTCTAGCTGTGCTGGATTAAGATCGCCCTCAGGCTTGCCCTTAGTGGCGTCATAGCAGCACACAGTCTGAAATCAGTAGACTGCTCTCATGCGCCACCTCTTATATTGCACCCCCCCTTAAAGGCAGGCGACCTCTAATGCGCAGCAAAACCACTCGGAGGAAATTTCCTATAATCCGATTTTTGGATTGTTGGAGATATGAGTAAATTACTACGAGATTTAATCTAAATAAACAGAAGATAACTCAAGACAGCAATAGCAGAGATTAAACTAATCATGTGAACTAGCATAGTAGATGAACATATCACATCTAGGGCACATACTAGAAACATGAATTCTACCACGATCTCAAACAAGTAGGATAGAATCACATACGGTGCAGCGGGAGCAGCATCGCCGGCGTTGATCTTGTCGCCCATGCCGTCGAGGATGAGGTTGCCGAGGTCGGGTAAGAAATTGTCGTTGGCAACGTCATCGCTGCCATCAGTCGCGCGAGTGCGCTCCCCAAAAACATGATCGCCCATCTCCTGTATAGGATCACGAGAGGCGAGGTTCCGGAGGCATGTTGTCCCTTCTCGCGGTGCACGCTGGAAGGAGGGATGGAGAACACTTGCATGGCGGTGCAATGCTCTGGAACGGTGGTGCGAAACCATACGATGTAGCGGCTCGGGTAGACGTCTGCCTGACTATATAATGTGGACCAATTAGTTCATGGAGCCCCACGACCCCACAGGATCGGAAATGGCAGAGTAATTAACATGTCCATTAATTATTAATTAATGACTTATTAATTATTACCGAGCAACAAAACTATAGACAACGTGCATAGCTCTCTCCTTGGCTCATTTCCACAACCCATGGTGCATCGTGACGAGGCGAGGCGAGGCGAGGATTGGCGTGGCGAGCAAGGAGGAGGAGCGCGCGTATAGATCTCATCTTCTCATCCTCATACAAGTGGTAGAAGAGCTTGATAGGTCCAAAACGTATCTATAATTTCTGCTTGCTCCATGCCACTTTTGGGTGATATTGCTATGATATTCATACACTTCCATACACTTTTGATCATATTTGGACTAACTTACTAATCCAGTGCAACCCAGTGCCAGTTTCTATTTTCGGCTGTTTTTGTATTTCAGTTTTTCACGTTTCGAGAACTACCCAGAAAAATCCAGAGAAATTATATAAAAAATCAGCGAACCGGAAACAACACTGCGTCCGAAGGGCAGCCTGGGGGGGCCACAGGGGCTCCAGGCGCCCTGTGGGCGCCCCCCCTGGGCCGCGCAGGGGGGGCGCCTGGCCCCCCCGAGGCTCCCCCGGTGCCCTACTTTGGCATATATTTAAAGGGTCCTCCGTAACCCTCAGAAGAGGACTTCTTTTCGCGATCCCATCTCTGTTCCGCCGCCGCCGCCGCTTCCAAGATCGGGAGCACCAGGAGAACTCTTCCCGGCACCCTGCCGGAGGGGAGGATCACCACCGGGAGCTTCTCCACCACCATGGACGCCTCCCGGATGACTCGTGAGTAGTCTCCCTTGGACCATGAGTCCATGACCAGTAGCTATGTGATGTTCTCCTCCCGTTCTTGTGCTTCACTAATTAGTCCTCGTGAGCTGCGCTACATGATCGAGGCACCTATGTAATCCTTATGCTGTTGCTATGTTGAGTTTGCTGGGATCCGATGGATTATGAGATTATGTTCAGATTGATCTTGAGTAATATATTTGATTCACCTCTTTTATATTTTAGTTCATAAGTAATTCTTGCATGTTCTCCGTTGTTATTTATTGCTTTGGCCGAGTAATAGGTAGTGACTCCAAGAGGGAACGTTATGCTGGATTGTGGGTTCATGCCCCTCGATGACTAGCTTGAGTGACAGAAACATGAGTCTAGGGGATGTGCTGTTGCCACAAGGGGGAAAACAACGGTGCTTGTGCCCGCGGGTGCAAGGATTGTTTACTTTACGCAAAGTTCTTTTAATGCAGTTGTCTGTTGCATTGAGTTTACACTATGGGTGGGACTCGCAACTTAATACCAGCGAGATGTTCTGGATAGATATCTCAAGGTGGATGATTAGTAGTAGATATTGATGGATTTCGGTCTACTTACTTTGGCGTACCGCCCATGCTTTGAACCTCAACCTTTCTTGCAATGTAATCAGCATTTGTATGCGCTTGTGGGTCCTGTCAATTGCCCAGCTGTAATTTGTTTACCTCACATAGCTGTTTTATCGTCTTTTGGGAGAGAGACATCACTAGTGAACATCATGAGACTCCGGTCCATATTACCATCATTGATCACATTCACTATTTACTTTTCGTTATTTACTTACTATTGCAAAACACTATCTATCACTACTATCATATTGCTTTTAACCCTTTGTGAACTACAAGGTCGGAGAGATTGACAACCTCTCTGTACTCGTTGGGAGCAAAGTTATTTGTATCTGTGTGCAGGTCCACGTTGATTGCTAATTGCGCCGTTAGCAATTGACACCTACTTGTTGAACCTAGGAGTCTTTGGGGATTCGATCCTTGGCTTCTTTGCTAGGGGAAAACACTTCTACTTACTGCATCTTACACCTTCCACTTGGGGTAACCAACGAGGGGTTCGAGGCCCATCAAGGAGTATTTTCTGGCACCGTTGCCGGGGACTCCACTCTTCAGGATAGGGGAGTTGCATGCTATCTTTTACCTTTGATTTTTAGTCTTGTTAGTTTACCTTTCATTTTTTGCTTTAGTTCTTTTTATCAAAAATCACAAAAATAGTTATCTTGTTCTTTAGTTATCATTATGTCAGGTCCTTTTTGTCTTTGACGAGGCAGAAGTTCTCACCTTTAAAAAAAGAGGTAGGGAAAGTTTGAAAGATGCTTGGTATAGAATTAATGATTCACAAAAAAGAGCCACCAAGAAGCAACCTACTACTATCTTGCTTAGAAATTTTTATGTTGGAATTACTTCTTGGAATAGGTTTATTCTAGATACTGCTATCAATGGGAATTTCCTGGAGGCCCCAGTTTGGGAGTCTCTTAGTATTATTGAAAATCTTGTTGGGAGTCCCCCTGTTGTTAGCATTCGAGAGGACATCACCCTAGCTCACATTATGAAAAAACTTGAAAAAATAGAGCTAGAGATGCCAAGCACTAATAAGATGAATGAGTTGGATCGAAAGATCCAAGGGAATTTGAATAGACTTGATAGCTCCATGCATAAAATTTTCAAAATTTTGGAGACTGTCAAATTCCATGATTCTGACTCTTCTAGGATGGACAAGATTGAGGAAATATTTGATACCTTAGGAACTACTTTCTCCTCGATCAAAACCGAAAAGGTAGAAACTACGGCAAAGAGGGAGCCTAAGTTCGTTCATGTTCCAAAGGCTCCCCGTTCTAAAAGCGATCCACCTATTGCAAAAGGGGTTGAAACTGTAAAGACTTTGGAAGAAACACCTATCGTTGATGAATTTATAAATGAATCTTCCTTGACTTTTATCCTTTTGGTCTTCTACCTAGAAGTATCTCTATGAGGCATTCATTTGAGAGTCCTCTTAAGACTAGTTGTATTATTGAAGAGCTTTTTGATGATCTTGATGATGGTTCAATTGATACTACTTGATCTATGCATTATGCCTAGCTTAAAGGCATAAAAGAAATCGCTTTTGGGAGGCAGCCCACATGAATAAATTTTTTGCTTTTGTTGTGTCTTGATGTTGTTTACTGCTGTAGCATCATCATTGTATCTTTGCTTTTCATATTTGTGCCAAGTATAGCCTCTGATTGCTAGAAAGTTCAAAAGTTGTGAGGTGCTGTCCAGGAAACAGATTCTGTCCTTGGATAGAAAAATTCGTATAAAATCACCAGATCATCTTTTTGGTCTGAATTTTTTCGACAGCGTTCTCTATATAATTTTCTTTCGTGCGTCAGTTCTGAGTTTTTTTATTTGAGTTGCAGAAGTATCCCGAACAGGTCAATTACTTCCTTCTGTTCTGTTTTACACAGATTCTGTCCTGTTTTGCCTTACCTTCACTTTGCAAATTAAGAACTTGCTTTTTATTTGCAAAAACCTTTTGGCAATCTTGAGAAACAGTAGAACTTCAAGAATATCCTTATTTCCAGCAAGGTATAATTATTTTATTAAGGATACTAACCTCGCTAATCAGATTATGATGAGTTGTGTATGAAGGGAGTTTTCAAGTGTGCGAGGGAAGATGATAAAAAGATTCAGGAGTGTCAAGCGCTCAAGCTTGGGGATGCCCCCGTGCACCCCCAAGAAATATTCAAGGAGACTCAAGCGTCTAAGCTTGGGGATGCCCCCGTGCATCCCCATCTCCATCAACATTATCAGTTCGCCTTTCGTTTCGCTATATTTTTATCACTTCATATGTTATGTGCTATGCTTGGAGCGTCTTGCTTTTAGTTTTCTTTTTAGTTTTGCATAACGAGTCAGAACTCAGCATTCCTTTATGTGGGAGAGAAACACGCTCCACCTCTACCTAGAACATTACATAGAATTTTCATGTCTATCTATGCTGTGTGTGTTCTTTGTCTTTTAATAGCTACTATCGTGCTCTGCTCTTAGTATTCATGCTTATCTTTTCAAGAGCTTTTATTTAGTTGGTTGCTTGAACTCTCTTTAATTACCATGCTCACCTTATTAAGAGAGTTTGCTTCCGTTGCATGGGTTAATGTGTCTATGATAAAGATGCTACTTTCATGATGGTGCTTAGTAGTTCAGGTTTTCTTTTGGTTAATCTCAAATAGGTGGAGGGTTCCCAATGTGTTATTGGAGTACCAACTTGGTTTGTTTGCCTATGATGTGGTATGGTCTAGTAATATCTTCCTTTGAGAATTTATTTTGATTGACTTGGCGTATGCTCACGCATATTCAAGACTGTAAAGAAAGTCTGTCAAGCCTTGATGATCTTTTGTTTCTAAGTAGCGATATAACTACCATGCCTGATTCAATATTGCTTTGTCGCTCTGCATGATTATGACCGTCATTGCTCTCTTAGTTGGTCGCTCCTAGTCTTTTGCTAACCTCCACCTGCACTAAGCAAACTAACCATGCAATACATAGCTCATGGGAAAGTAGCCTAAAAATTATTGTGGTAAAGAATATGTTGCTTATGTATCTTATTTCTTATGAGTTGCTTGCTGAGCGGTAACCATGTTTCTGGGGACGCCATCAACTGCCACACTTTTGTTGAATATCATGTGAGTTTCTATGCATGTTCGTCTTGTCTGAAGTAAGGGTGATTCACCGTGGGTTGAATTAATATGCATATTGTTAGAGAAGAACATTGGGCCGCCAACCAAAGCCATGCATCATGGTGGAAGTTTTAGCTTGGACCTTAATCCTCAATCTCTCATGAGAATATGCTTATGCATTAAAGAGGAGTCCATCATCTATTTTCTATGTTGTCCCGGTATGGATGTCCTCAAGTTGAGATTTATCAAAAACGAGAAATCAAATGCGATCTATCTCCTTGGACCTTTGTACAGGTGGCATAGAGGTACCCCTTTGTGACACTTGGTTAAAACATATGCAATGCAATGATAACCCATGGGGATCCGAGCTAATTAGGACAAGGAGCGAGCACTATTAGTATTCGATGCATGAGGCTTGCAACTTATAAGATGTTTTATACATGACACATATGAAGTACTACTACCGTTGACACAATTGCTTCCATGTTTTCAAAATAAAAAGCTTTAGCACTTAACCTTTCTTTTATCTTTATGTTGAAGCACCAACTACTGAGAGCATGATTGTCATTCTGAGTGTAATGTGCATTGTCCCAAAGTAGCATTGTCTTTTGCATGATTGTGATATCATTTATTCTGAAATGATTGTATCTAGTCATCACTTAAACCTTGAAGGTGCCCTTGCATTTATGTTTTGCATCACTAAAGGGGGCAAGCTAGATATCACTTTATCATATTTGCACATCATGTTCATTGCAAATCTTTTTGATGTTTCAGTTTCACATTGTAAAACTTTCAGTCATTTGTGATTTTCTCTTGAGACAACTTAATTACTATAGAATCATTGTCTCAGTAAGCTTTTGTCATATGACTATGAGAAAGTCCTATATGGTTAATAGCATGTCACCATAGAAATTATTCTTGTTATCATTTACCTACTCGAGGACGAGCAGGAATTAAGCTTGGGGATGTTGATACGTCCAAAACGTATCTATAATTTCTGCTTGCTCCATGCCACTTTTGGGTGATATTGCTATGATATTCATACACCTCCATACACTTTTGATCATATTTGGACTAACTTACTAATCCAGTGCACCCCAGTGCCAGTTTCTGTTTTCGGCTGTTTTTGTATTTCAGGTTTTCACGTTTCGAGAACTGCCCAGAAAAATCCAGAAAAATTATATAAAAAATCAGCGAACCGGAAACAACACTGCGTCCGAAGGGCAGCCTGGGGGGCCATAGGGGCTCCAGGCGCCCTGTGGGCGCGCCCCCCCTGGGCCGCGCCGGGGGGGGGGGGGGGGGGCGCCTGGGCCCCCCGAGGCTCCCCCGGTGCCCTACTTTGGCATATATTTAAAGGGTCCTCCGTAACCCTCAAAAGAGGACTTCTTTTCGCGATCCCATCTCTGTTCCGCCGCCGCCGCCGCTTCCAATATCGGGAGCACCAGGAGAACTCTTCCCGGCACCCTGCCGGAGGGGAGGATCACCACCGGGAGCTTCTCCACCACCATGGATGCCTCCCGGATGACTCGTGAGTAGTCTCCCTTGGACCATGAGTCCATGACCAGTACCTATATGATGTTCTCCTCCCGTTCTTGTGCTTCACTAATTAGTCCTCGTGAGCTGCCCTACATGATCGAGGCACCTATGTAATCCTTATGCTGTTGCTATGTTGAGTTTGCTGGGATCTGATGGATTATGAGATTATGTTCAGATTGATCTTGAGTAATATATTTGATTCACCTCTTTTATATTTTAGTTCATAAGTAATTCTTGCATGTTCTCCGTTGTTATTTATTGCTTTGGCCGAGTAATAGGTAGTGACTCCAAGAGGGAACGTTATGCTCGATTGTGGGTTCATGCCCCTCGATGACTAGCTTGAGTGACAGAAACATGAGTCTAGTGGATGTGTTGTTGCCAAAAGGGGGAAAACAACGGTGCTTGTGCCCGCGGGTGCAAGGATTGTTTACTTTACGCAAAGTTCTTTTAATGCAGTTGTCTGTTGCATTGAGTTTACACTATGGGTGGGACTCGCAACTTAATACAAGCGAGATGTTCTGGATAGATATCTCAAGGTGGATGATTAGTAGTAGATATTGATGGTTTTCGGTCTACTTACTTTGGCGTACCGCCCATGCTTTGAACCTCAACCTTTCTTGCAATGTAATCAGCATTTGTATGCGCTCGTGGGTCCTGTCAATTGCCCAGCTGTAATTTGTTTACCTCACATAGCTGTTTTATCGTCTTTTGGGAGAGAGACATCACTAGTGAACATCATGAGACTCCGGTCCATATTACCATCATTGATCACATTCACTATTTACTTTTCGTTATTTACTTACTATTGCAAAACACTATCTATCACTACTATCATATTGCTTTTAACCCTTTGTGAACTACAAGTCCGGAGAGATTGACAACCTCTCTGTACTCGTTGGGAGCAAAGTTATTTGTATCTGTGTGCAGGTCCACGTTGATTGCTAATTGCGCCGTTAGCAATTGACACCTACTTGTTGAACCTAGGAGTCTCTGGGGATTCGATCCTTGGCATCTTTGCTAGGGGAAAACACTTCTACTTACTGCATCTTACACCTTCCACTTGGGGTAACCAACGAGGGGTTCGAGGCCCATCAGAGCTCACCATATAAAGAGGTGTAACTCTCTCTAAACTTCCGTGGTGAGACTAAACTTTAGTCCCACTCACACCACTCACTAGCTATGTATGAATGGGCCAAGAGAATTTTAGAATTTTAGTTGGGCTTTGGGCCAAAGGCCTACTAGCAAAATTCCAACGGCAATTGCGTTAGGCTAAAAAAGGTAATTAGCAGTTGGGCGTCCGGCAGTAAGGCTACACAAAGGTCCTCCATAACAGGTCAGGCCAGACGATGCAGCTCCGCGATTTGCTTGAGTTGGTCACCGAGGAGTGGAGGCCGAGGAGAATCCTGGAATTGCAAGCAGAACGAGCCGTTTGTGGTCTCGCCTTCATGACTGCCATAGTGATGGCACGCCAGCTCCATGTTGAGAGGAATGTCCAAGAACTCACCTACCATACGCCACTTTTGTGTTAGCACGAGGAACGTCATGTCCAAAAACATATTGTAGTAAGTATGGCTTATTGACAGTTATGTTGATAGCCAACCAAAGCTCCCATTTAGTCGCCCTAGTTGGGGCCTCCTGACAGTCCGCCTTTAGCTTTTTCAGCTCGATGGCATCCTTGGTTGTGGAAGCCTTCAGAGCTTCGCTTGTCGTGGTCGCGCTCTTGAGATCCTTCTCAATCTCGGCGTCTCACTTCACGAACGCCACTTAAGTCCTCTTCTCTGCAGCAAACTCCTCCGTGCTCTTAAACACCATGACATTTTGCTGCTCGGCTTCCCGTCGAACTTACTCAAGCTCAGCCCTTGTGGTAGCAAGATCTTTTTCAAATGATGTAAACCCATCCATTGCATTCAAACTAATAATAAAGTTGTTCTTGATAGATGGATTGATAAAAATTCAACATTGCATTACCTTGTGCCTGGCCAGCTCGTTGTCACATCAAATTAAGATCCTCTATGGATTGTGTCAATTTTCGCTTCATTTCCTATACCTCCACCTAGGTAGCAGCAAAAGTAGAGGAGGAAGCCTACCTCAAAGAAAAAAACACAAAGTGCCATGGAAACAAGAGCATCAAAATTTGATCCTCTAGTATGATTTCTCTATCCGTCTTGAGACTTATGGACTACTGCATATTCACACTTATAAAACAAATATAGTACAAATTCTTTATAACCCTTAAGACAGATTTTAAAACTAGCTTAAGGCTTGGGTGCTCCTGGTTTATTTGCCATTTTAAGCAAAAAATCAAGCAGGTGTCATCTTCCCTCGGCTGATTACGCACCGGGATGCAAATAAAGTAGTGAAAAGATAAGGCAGGAGTGTTGGAAATATACCCTAAAAGTAATAAAATTGTATTATTATATATTTGTATTCATAATAAAGAGTTTATATTTCATGCTATATTGATGGGATACTGGAATATGTGATTCAATGGAAAACTCATATGCACATGTGGAATAATAAACGGTAAAGTATAGGTTTCTGGTCTTGACTCTGAGGCTAGCTCAAGTGTTGTTGGTGATCATGTTTTCTGGGTCTTAGGATATCGTTAAGTGTAACGATAGTCATCAAACATGATTGAGAGTATAACATTAGAAGCACGATCATATTGAATTGACCCAATCTTGTTTCTTATACCTTGAGATAGTATTGTATGAAATCAATTATTATAAAACACATTGTTACCATGTGTTTTTAGTTCCTCAGACCATCAGAGTATCATAGTCACTTCCTACCGTACAATGGAATTTAGGGTTGCCCAAATGTCATCAGTAACATTGTGATACGTCTCCAACGTATCTCTAATTGTTTATTGTTCCTTGCTATTATATTACCAATATTGGATGTTTATATACACATTCAAGCAATTATATATCAATTTTTGGGACTAACCTATTAACTTAGTGCCCAGTGCCAGTTGCTAGTTTATGGTTTCGCGGAATATCTGTACCAAATGAAGTCCAAATGCCACGAAACGTTTTGGAGATTTTTTTCTAGCAATAAGAGACCCTGTGATGACCCACAAGTATAGCAGATCGCAAAAGTTTTCTAGGGCAGAGTATTCAACCCAATTTTATAGATTCGACACATGGGGGGCCAAAACAAGATTAATAGCATGTAGTGGTGTTGCAAGTTTACCCAAAACAAAAGACGAATCAAGTGCAGAGCTAGATAGAAGTTCCTTACCTCCCCTCATCCTAGAGGGAATGATATTGGTTCTATCATCCTTCAGATTCCTCATAGTGATCAATAGATATAAATACCAAGTGACTCAGCAAATATAGATATGCTCCCTGCCAACGGCACCAAAAAATAGTCTTGATGGCCCACAAGAATAGGCGACCGCAACAGTTTTGAGGGTAAAGTATTCAACCCAAATTTATATTTTCGACACAAGGGGATCCAAAGAATATTCACGAGTATTAGCAGTTGAGTTGTCAATTCAAACACACCTGAAAGACTTAATATCTGCAGCAAAGTATTTAGTGGAAAATTAATATGGAAGTAACGGTAATGGTGGCAAAAGTAACATTGGCAGTTTTGTAGTGATTGTAACAGCAGTAGTAATGAAAGTAACTTAACAAAGATAAATACGAGACAAACTCGTAGGCAATGGATCGATGATGCTATGTGTCAGATGATATTCTGTAGGATCAAAAGTATGTCTAGAGGGGGGGGGTAATTAGACTACTAGACCAAATAAAAATCTAGCCTTTTCCTAGTTTTAATTCTTGGCAGATTTTAGCAACTTAGCACAAGTCAAGCAATCAATCTACACATGCAATTCTAAGAGTATAGCAGCGGAATGTAAAACAATTGCATATGAAGGAAAAGGGAGGAGTTTGAGGGAGCAAGCGCAATGTAGACACGGAGATTTTTTACGTGTGGTTCCAATAGGTCGTGCTATCGTACATCCACATTGATGGAGACTTCAACCCACAAAGGGTAACAACTGCGTGAGTCCACGAGGGCTCCACCCATGAAGGGTCCATGAAAAATCAACCTTGTCTATCCCATCATGGCCATCGCCCATGAAGGACTTGCCTCACTAGGGTAGATCTTCACGAAGTAGGCGATCTCCTTGCCCGTACAAACTCTTTGGTTCAACTCCACAATCTTGTCGAAGGATCCCAAGTGACACCTAACCAATCTAGGAGACACCACTCTCCAAAAGGTAATAGACGGTTTGTTGATGATGAACTCCTTGCTCTTGTGCTTCATATGATAGTCTCCCCAACACTCAACTCTCTCTCACATACTTGGATTTGGTGAAAAGATGATTTGAGTGGAAAGCAACTTGGGGAAGGCTAGAGGTCAAGATTCATATGGTAGGAATGGAATATCTTGGTCTCAACACGTGAGTAGGTGGTTCTTTCTCAGAACAGTGAGTAGTGGAAGTCTAGGTATGTTTTGATGGCTTTCTCCACGAATGAAGAGTGGGTGGAGGGGTATATATAGCCTCCACACAAAATCTAACCATTACACACAATTTACCAAACTCGGTGGAACCGAATCTTAGAACTCGGTCAGACCGGTTTAGTTCATAATGTGACCATTAGGCATTTCGGTGGGACTGATATGATCAACTCGGTAGGACCGATTTCATTAGGGTTAGGGCAAAACTTAATCTCGGTGAGACTGATTACACAAACTTGGTGGGACAAAGTTTAGTAATAGACTAACCAGAGAGTTGGTCAGGCAAACTCGGTGGGACCGATTCGCTCGTTTCGGTTGGACCGAAACATTACGAAGGGGAAACAGAGAGTTTACATTGCGAACTCGGTGGGACCGATCGCTCATCTCAGTTAGACCGAAACATTACGAAGGGAAACAGAGAGTTTGCAATCCCATCTCGGTGAGACCGAGATCCCTTTCGGTAAGACCGAAGTGATTAGGGTTTTGTGGCAGTGGCTATGTCAAGTGAACTCGGTGGCGCCGGATATAACTTTTCGGTGGGGTCGAGTTTGACTTTTGGTTTGGGACATATGTGGATGTGAGAAAGTGATTGAGAGTTTTGGAGCATATCACTAAGCACTTTGAGCAAGAAACCCATTAAGCAACACCTCATCCCCTTTTAATAGTATTGGCTTTCCTATGGACTCAATGTGATCTTGGATCACTAAAATAGAAAATGTAGAGTCTTGAGCTTGAGCCAATATGTGTCCTTAGCATTTTGAGGGGTCCACATTCCTAATCCATGCCATGCCAATCATTGAACTTTCTGAAATGATCATCTTGAAAGAGCATTAGTTCAATGAGCTATATGTTGTTAGGAATTACCAAAACCACCCAGGGATAGTTGCACTTTCAATCTCCCCCTTTTTGGTAACTGATGACAACATATAGATCAAAGCTTCGACAGATGTAATAAGATCTAAATACATCGTCGCTTTGAGAAGTATGTGATAAGCAAGAGCTCCCCCTAAATTTGTGCATTATTTAAAATTTGCATTTGAATGCAAATGCACAATCGATTAGGATCATTGGTTACTCTTCCATGTCACATACATCTTGGTGGAGCACTCAAAATGATATGAACTAAAAGCATGCACTCATGACCAAGCAAAATGAATGATCATAAAGGGATATAAGAGATAATATCATCCAAGCAAGCATTAAAGTAGCATATGATCAATCACACGATCAAATAAGTATCTCACACACATAAAGTATCAAGCAAACACACAAATGTATCAACCAAATAGCAAGAGACCAAGAAGCAAAACACTCACTATCTAAGCCTATGATCTATACATATTTCTCCCCCTTTGGCTACAAGTTACCAAAAAGTTTGAAAATGCATAGTGCTATGCGTCTCTCAGGCTTGATCTTTGGGAGGCGGTGTAGAGAGAACTCCAAGGACGAAGGCTTCAAATGATGTAGTTTTAGCTGGTGGAGTGATAACTGGAGGTGGCACTGAAGCTGTGGCTACCGGTGCTCATGTTGTAGCTCTAGTGTCAGGTACTGGCACTGCAGTAGACCACTATCCTATAGGCACTCTCTGAAAGGCATCTGTGGTAGCCTGCCCTCTCCTCTCCTCTGCTTCCTCCTGGAGCTGCTCAACTGCAGACTTTATCTCAGTCACTTTCAGATCAAGACCATAGAACTTTGTTTTCAATGATCCTCTCCAAGCTCTCCTGATTCTGAGTCAGGGTGGCCAAGCCCTTCTCAATCCTCAAAGTTGCTTGAATCAGATATGCCATTTGATATTGGTTTCACTTGAGAGACATTTGAGATGCTTCTTCAACACTTGGCATCTTGGCAGCTTTCTCAGCTCTAGCTTTAGCTCTCTTCTCATGTGCTTGCACTGATGAAGGTTCATTCTCATCCATGACAACTATGTTGTCCTCAAAGTCTGGATATAGGGGTAGGTGCTCCTTTTCCAACAAGTATATGCATGTGCCCATCTTGGAGTTGATGAGCTCCTGAATGTGTGGAGCATACCCACATGATCTTGTCTGATCTGCAGCAGTCCTCTTGATTGTTTCAACAATCAGACTAATGACTTTGAACTTTTGAGGGACATCAAAAATGTGCAGCAAGTTGATTGAATGTCCTCTGATCATCTTATGATCTCCAGATTTGGGCAACAATGTATGCCTCAAGATAGTGTTGATTGTGGCTAGACCAGACAACAAAAAGTGTACAGATCCAAACTGATGCGTTTCCAATGCTTTGTCAGGGATCTCTTTGTACATGTTAGCCATTGAGTTGTGGTCTTGCTTCTTCTTGGCATACACATCCAAGTCATCTTCATACTCTTTAGGGGCTTTAATCAGTTTGGCCCACTCATCAACAGTTGACTGGTACCTCGTACCTTCAGACATCCATACAATTCTACCATCAGGGTAAAAGTGAGTTGTGGAGTAGAATTGCATGATGAGTTCATCATTCCATTTTGTCAACTTTTGTCCCACAAACTTTTCAATGCCACATGCTTTGAAACTTTCAAGCACACTTGGGAAGTGATCTTCATTGTTCTTGATGTAGTCCAATCTACCCATCTCATATCACACACTATGGGCTTCTTGTCAAGCAGAACTATCTCATAGAAGTCTTGCTATTCTTTGGTGTGAAACATGTAATCCACATCAGTCCTTCTCCTCACAGCATATGGGTCACTTTGTCTCCATCTTCTGAAACCTGCATCCTTTGTCAACTTCATGTCCTCAGCAACAATAAGAGTATTATCATGATCAGGGATCTTGGGCTTCAACTTTCTAAGCACTTGGACCTCAACATCTTCATCAATCTCAGGCACTGGGGCCTTGTTCTTTTCTGAAGCTGGAATGTTCCTAGTGCTTCTCTTGGGTGCAGACTTGGTGGCTTGAGCAGCAGCTTTGGGAGCAGTCTTGGGCTTTAAAGGAGCACCCCCTGACTTGATTGCATCTCCCATAAGCTTCTGAGCTTTAGGAGCCGGTGCAGCAACCTCTTCGTCTTCTTCAGCTTCATAATCATCCTCTCGCATGGATGGCTTGCCAATTACTTTAGTTGTTGTCTTTCTTGCTCTCTTCTTTGCTCCTGTTGGCTCATCATCTCTGGTTTCAAGTGTGAAAACCATTGTCTCTTGAGTAGATGATCTAGCCTTAGACATTGGAACTCTCTTGGCAGGTGCCTTCTTGTTCATCCATGGCTTTGTTGCAGAAATTGTGCCATACTCCTTCCTGAGCACCTTCTTCTTTGAAGTGGCCTCATCAGCCACAAAGTCCTCATCATTAGTGTTAGAAGTTTTCTTCTTCCTTGTCTTGGTAGCTGCCTTGGGCAACTTGCTAGGTGTGCTCCTGTTACCCTCATCAGAGCTACTAGAGGGACTAGTGCCCTCAGTCATGTTGACTTGCTCCTCAGACAAGTTCTGGCTGTCACTCTGGTCAGACATCTTGGTAAAGCAAACTGAAAGCTGACCCTGTGAATAGATATAGATGAGGTAGAGTGGATGAGCTTCACAAAGTGCAGATTTTTTGCAAAAAAAATGACTCAAACACATAGTTTTAGTTCTCTACGTAAAACATTTCGGAGCTACCAATTTGTTAAACTCGGTGATACCGAAGCAATTCTGGAGCCTAAACTAGTGAACTCGGTCAGACCGGGTCACAATTCGGTGGCATCGAGATTGCTAGGGTTTCACAGAGAGTTGAACTCAGTCGCACCGATTTGCAGCTTTCGGTCAGACCGTAAAGTGCAAGTGCAATGGCCTAAGCCAAACCAGTGAGACCGATTTCTACAACTCGGTCGGTCCGAGATGAGTTCGGCGGAGACCTAACCCTAAATTTTTTGAACCAAAACTAATCTAAGGATGTTTTTGCTAGATGGGATGATTTCAATCGTGGCAAGAATCATGGCAAAGAAATGTGCTACGAATCGGAGTTAAGGAATAGCACAAATATCAAGTTCATACCCTAATTCAGCGGTGAACTCGCTACGGCGGCAACAGCGGAGCAGATTGCCGTCGATGGAAGCGGAGACCAGCGGCGGGAGGTCACTGGCAGCGAGGAGATGATCCGGAGACCCGAGACGGCAGAGCAGGTGACGCGCGGGCGAGAAGGTTTTGGAAAGTTTTGCAAAATTCAACCCGTCAGTATATATAACCTGACCCTGTCGGTGTGACCGAGTGGAACAACTCGGTGGCACCGAGATGCAAAACTGCTAGCAGTTATTGCAACTTGGTGTGACCGAAAAGTTCAAATCGGTTGCACCAAGATGAAAACCTAGATCAACTTAGTGAACTCGGTGTGACCGTAGTGGATGACTCGGTCATACCGAAATGCACCAAGAGGTTTTGGAAGTTTAAGTCTTTGACGAATCGGGGACTCCGAGTGCTCCTCACACAGAGTGGTTCAAATCCGACTTGATCAAACTTTCTGATGTAGCATGAATAGGGTTTGAGACGAGAAAAGCATAGATAGCTAGAGGAGGTTCTTAGGCATTCTTGTCCATCCATTTGGCAAAAGGAAAAGAGCCAAACAATCAAAGCAACAAATGGATGTCCTTGAATGAGAAAAATATGCATTCAACATGCTCACACAATAAGATAGCAAATGAAACATGTGGCAAAGCATGCACAAACATTCTAGCATCTATCAAGCAATTGGTGATGACTAGATCATCTATATATTAGTACATTGACTTAGGAGTCAAATTAGAACATTTGATCATAGGTCATACTCATTGTTTAAGCACAAGTGGGGTTACCACTTTTACATAAAGCATTGTTGTGTTCACATCATTAGAGTTGCTTTCGCTCAATTGATTAGAGTTAAGCTCCCCCTAGATGTGATATCCCCCCAAAGAGGGATGAACTAACCTTGGGTTTTGTCGATGATGGCTTCATGTAGGTGTTGAAGATGTAGATGCTCAATGCTGATGTCGATCATTTGGAGCAATCCATTGGAGTGAGTTGCACTTTCAATACCTACACGGATTAGTCCCACAAGGAACAAACAAGGATATCCATAGACATAAAGTGAATTGCACACAAGATGATGTCCATGAAAGAATTAGGTTACATTGTCCCTTGTCTTACCAACAAGAGGGTTTGTGACTCCTTGAGCTAGTGCAAGATATGGAAGTTGTTTGCACTTGTCCTCGCCAAAATGATATGAGTGAAGTATGTTGGCGGAATCACCCTCAAGAACTCTCTACTTCTTCTTCTTCGGGATCCACACCGTCTTGATGGGAATCCTTGGAGTTGTAGATGTACTTGATGAAGTAGAACTTGAAGTAGTCTTGGGAACCCACTTGACCAAGGCCTTAGGAGCTTCTTCAAATGCATCAATATCTTCTTGAAGCTTGTCCTTGCCCTTAAGCTTGCGGTCTTGTGGTGGAAGATCATCTTTTGCTTGTGTCCCTTGGAAAGAAGTAGGATCATACTTATCTTGTTGAAGAACAAACTTCGTCTTGGGGTATTGATCTTCTTCCCATTCAACTCCACTGGCATTGTACTTTCGTTCAAAACCAACACCTTGATTCTTCTGGTGTCTTCCTTGCTTGCGTACAATTTCCTCAAATTGCTTACTCCCGGCAAGGCTTTTAACACCGTTCTCTACAATTCCCTTCAATAAGCTATTTTCTTGCTCAAGTGTAACTTGGCTCAGAGAATCGTTAGTGGAATTAAGAGAACTACTAGAAGCAACATCATTGGATTTAGCATGACTGTTGTTACTACTAGAGGAAGAATCTTTCTTGTCCTTACTGCTAGATTTTACTTGTGGCATGTAAGTAGACAAGAGTAAACGCTTGGCAATGTAAGAAGAACTTTTCTTGCGAAGATCATCATTGATTGCTTTTAAGAACTCATGCTCTTGCTCAAGGTTGCGCTTTTCAAAGCGTAACTTCTCATGAGTCTTTAAAAGTTCTTGGTGGTCTTCCAAGGTAGTTTCATTAGCTAACTTAAGAGTGTTTAATTCATTAGTTAGACGCTCAATCATTTCCTTATCATTGTCATTCAGTTTATCTTGATTATCATGATTAATACAATTTCATCATAATTCTCATCATATATTTCATCACTATTGCTACAAACAAGTAAATCATCATCTCCTAGCAAATCATCTTCATCACTATTGAAATCAAGATACTCGGGGTGTGATACCTTAGGGCCTTTAGCCATGAAGCATCTTCCAATTCCTTCATTTGGTGAGTCAAATATGTCATAGGAGTTGGTTGACACAAGATCAATTCCGGCAACACCTTCGTCTTGAGTATCTTCGAAGTCAGAGTAATAGCTTCTCTTGGAGTGGTCATCGGAGTCGGAACCGGATACCCATTAACCAACATGAGCTTTATGTCTTCATCTTGTATAGCTCCTTGATGATTTGCCCTTCCTTTTCGAATATTTGCTTCTCTGAGAAGGTCTTCGTTCATAACGATCATCTCTACTCCTTCTGTCTCTTGGTGGTGAATCTTCTCTTCTACTTCTCCTTTTAGGTGAGTCTTCTCTTCTTTTGTGGGGAGCCGTACAGTCATTGGACTAGTGTCCGTGTCTTCCACAATTGTAGCAATTTCAGTCACGACTAGAATATATTTTGTCATTACTTGGAACTTCTCTCTTTGCTTCTATTCTTGTACAACTTGTTGAAGTTCTTCGCCATTAAGCTCAATTCTTCATTGAAGACTTGTTTCTCACTTGATGATGTAGGAGGAACACATGAGGATTTGTAAGCACCACTAGACTTGTTGTGAAGCTCTTCTTTATCCTTGAGTGACATCTCATGAGCAACAATTCTTCCAATGACTTCTGCAGGCTTGAGATCTTTGTAATTGGGCATCATTTGGATCAATGTCCACACGGTATCATATTTTCCATCCAAGGCTCTTAGGATCTTCTTGATGCTAAATATGTCGGTCATCTCTTCACTTCCTAAGCCGACAATCTCATTTGAGATGAGAGCAAGCCTAGAGTACATTTCAGCGACACCTTCACCATCCTTCATATTGAACTTATCAAGTTGACTTTGAAGCACATCCAACTTCGATTCCTTGACGGAGTCGGCACCTTCGTGCATTTCAATCAAAGTATCCCAAATTTCCTTTGCATTCTCAAGACGGCTGATTTTGTTGAATTCTTCGGGACACAATCCGTTGAAGAGGATATCGCAAGCTTGAGCATTATTATTGCAACATCTTCAATTCTTCTGCGGTAGCTTCATGGTTTGGTTCCTTCCCATCGAAGAATTCACCTTGCAAACCAATACACACAATATCTCAAACAGTAGGGTTATGTCCAAGAATATGCATTTTCATCTTATGCTTCCAACTAGCAAAATTAGTACCATCAAAGTAAGGACCTCTACGGTGGTAACTTCCCTAGCTAGACACCATACTCTCCTAGGTTGTGAAACCATGGCTATGATCACCAAAGCTATGGAAATCAAGGCAAATGGAGACCAAAGCTCTGATACCACTTGTAGGATCTAAAGTAAGTCTAGAGGGGTGTGATTAGACTACTTGAACAAATAAAAATCTAGCCTTTTCCCAATTTTAATTCTTGGCAGATTTTAGTAGCTTAGCACAAGTCAAGCAATCAACCTACACTAAATACACTTCCGTGATGATACGTGTTTGTCACAATAGGTCGCGTTTTTTGTCATGCATGTACATCCATGACAATTTTATGATAGAATCAATATAGTCATACATGTGCCGTCGTAGAAATGTTCCATGACGTTACCAAAATTATCATCACGGAAGTGTCCACTTCCATGATGATAAATCGCATGTCACATAAGTGCTTTCGTCAAGGGTGACCGACACATGGCATCCACCGTAATAGAATGCCATTAAGCTATCAGGTCTGGTTTTGGATCCGATAACCTGCCAACAGCCCCGACCAATGGGGGTTTTCCACGTGTAAAATCATCATTGGCTGGAGGAAACACGTGTCGGCTCACCGTTGGGATAGATGTCATCCACTCATTGGACCCAAAGCGCCTATGATACGTCGACACGTGGCACGGCCCAATAGAGGCCCATTCCTGTGAAAAGGTCGGTCTGTTTGACTTCGTCAAAAGGTGGTGGCCGGCCCACGGCAGGCTTGTTAACGGCATGTTCGCATATAGCCCATTTACAGCCCGCTAACCCAGGGCCCGTTTACGGCCTATCCGAATTAGACCCAGTAGTGTCATCTGTGTCGTCCAATATAATTCTAGCCCATTTTAACTTCTGGCCCATGTATGGCCCATGACGTCGTTCGGCCATATGAGGCCCTTATTACTCTCGGCCCATTAACGGCCCATGGTAAAATTGGTGTAATGAACAGTGTATCACTTTATACCCATTAACCGCACATGGTGAAACTGGCCCGTAAAGAACAGTGTATCACTTTATACCCATTAACGGCCCATTATTCCGTTGGGCCGATTCCAGCCCATGTTATCTTTCGGCCTTCTCGGGGCCCATTTATTATTTGGCTCATTTCCACATTCGTTTACTTACAGCCCGTTAATGTCACTTTCTGCTTGTGGGCCAAATTCAGCCCGTGGTTACAGTTGGCCCGTTAGTATGTTGGGCTGTTTTCATAGCGTCATCAAAATATGGCCGATTAACAATGGCCCGTTATGGCCGGCCCATGAATGGACGATTTCAACTCTAGCCCATTTATGACCATAATGTGGTCTGTTATTGGCCCATGTTTGGGCAACCGATCATACGGCCCGTAGAAGGCCCCATTGATGATACGGCCCATAGAAGGCCCATTGTGTCTACAGCCCGTATAAGGCCCATTGTTTCTACGCCATGTAGAAGGCCCATTGTTTTTTTGAAAGAAAGAAGGCCCATTGTTTCTATGGCCCTTAGAAGGCCCATTGTTTCTACGACCCGTAGGAGGCCCATGTTAACTACAGCCGGTGGGCATCAAAGTTCGCCACCAGTGCAAATATAGGGAACACCCTACACTATACAAAAATGGCTTGCTGTTTTCTTCAGCCGGTGGCTGCACATTAAGAACAAATTTTGTATCGCACCAAAACAAATTACAACTATAAAACAAAAGGAAGGTTGGCATAAAAGTTAATAGTCTAGTAGATAAATGCATCACCAGAAATTTAGAAGCTCTGTTCATTTGACCTGACCGTTCCGTTTTCATGTTGTATTGTCCGATGGAGCACCGTAACCTTCGCCTTCAGTTCTCCTAGGCTCCTGAACAACATAGCAAATGTCTGATAGTCTAGTTTCAAAACCATGCATATCTTGACAACATCGAACAATGTCTCTCCTTGTTTAACAAAGGGTCTCTTTTAGGGAATGGACTTGTGTCTGGAGCGCAGATACAACATTGTTTTGAGCTTGCATATCTTGATCGTGAGGCACTTTGGACGAGATTGCCTTAACAACCAAGCCAGTATTACGCAGGAACGTGCTTTTGGCACTGTTAGCGGACAGGTACTGACCCACTGCAGCAAGAGCTGACATTGCGGTTATAGTTGCCTCGCCACCTTCAGAAGGTGGCGGTTCCACCATTTTTTCCATAGCTTGCTGAAAAGTTGAGGTTTTACATTAGTAGTACCAGAACAGAAGATATTAAGGAGGCAGCAAAACCAAACAAAATAACTTTGGTCTATATACAGAACTTATTCTGGTGAACCCATGTAAACAAATAGTTGTATTTTATTGCAAAGTACATAATAAAACCAGGTTCCAAACATATGACCATGTAGCATCGCTAATGTATTGTCTATTTCTTCACATTGTATTGAGGGCTAAGGATAAAGAGACGAAGTTTATAATACGGTAAGCATAGTATGACATCATTCATATCACAAAACAACTTAGAACAGACAAACATGCAATTGTAACATTGTGTGGGCAAGTCCAGCACGAAACTAGATTACAGGTCAAGATCAAAGGAACATCACTCCTCTCTTTTAAACCTTGTAAGGTGCAATGATACGCTAAGACAATTGTTTATAAAATTGAAAAGAGTAATAGGCATTGGCTGCAAACCATGCAATTCAAGGCACAAGTCACAGTAAGTAGTAGTTAAAAGGCATGAGGATTAAGGACTTACAACAGCGGCTTTGACTGGTGTAGTCATGCCCTTCTTCTTGCTGGTGTGACAGTCCTTGAAGATTTCCACAGCATTTGTTTCTGGTACTTTTTGGTCCTTGCGGGCTTTCCACTGCATTTGGAACAAGTCAATATAGATCTGATAATATGGTACAGCGGAAAGAGTGAAACAACAGCTAATTACAAGAGCATCATAGTGTGCAATATAGCTACGAGATCCTGCCGTCTGTTGGAATTTCACTTTCGTATGCTTGGCCTTGTTCTTTGAACAGTTCACCTACAAGAAGATAGATTTGTGTGGCACATGCATAAATTGGACTTCAACATGTGATCTGATCACATATATATAATGTACCTGATACTTCGGATCGGACCAGTGTTTAACGAGGCCTCTCCAGTCTTCATCAGATATATTTTCCACTGGAGATGTTTGGGCAAGTTCATTGTTAGCCTTGCCTTCAAAGTGAGTTTTCCTCAAGTTATACCGATACTGTCGCAGAGCAGACTTGAAAACATGGGTGCAAGCTTGTCCGGTTGCATCATCTTGGGTATCCAACTTGAACCTCATCTGTTGAAAATTATGGGAGTCTCATTATCAGCAACCTAGAAAGTATTCGACAGAGCAAGACGATATTACTAGTTTCCATACAAAACCATACTTACAGATAAATGGTTGAGGAAGGTGTTGAACTGGGTTTCGTCTTTGTCATTCCTATACTGAATCCATGTTGGGAGGATACGTACATGACACCTAACAGCAACCGCTGCCTTTCATACTAACTTGGCTGACTTTGTAGCATCACGTGGCCTTTTTAAACCTGCCTCAAAACGGATCTCCATTCTTCCTCCTCTAGATTTAGTTAACCTATCAAGCATTATCCCTGATGTTTGTTTCCTCTTGCGCCTAGGTGCTAGTCCAACAACAAACATAGGAAGTGTTAGTGTACATCAGACTGCGAGACTACATATAAAGAAGCATGCAACTATAACTTGACTCCAGAAACTACCTTCTTGCTGTTAAAGCTCACAAAGTTCATCTGATCTTGCCAACTCATCTTGTGTCAAGAGTGCTTCGGAAGTAGTGTCGGGTGGCAAGGGAGCTTGGGAACGTGTTGCTAGCTGAGTTGACCAACGAGTAAATCGTGCAACTGGAGGTACTGTCGAAGGTGTTGCAACAACTAGGGTTGTCTCTGCTTGTTTGGCGGCAGCTATTTGTTTCTGTTTGGCTTCTTCTGCAGCTCGTATAGCATGGGATACCCTGTCGGTACAATTTTTCGCTGGACTTTGACCTTCTATTGCACCATTAGTACCAGCAGAATCTGCAGGATTGTTCCGCTTCTGTTTCCCTGTCGTTTTGTCTTGCTTCCTCTTGCTCCATGCCATGTTAAGTCAAGCCGACAAGAAAAACAAATATCAATTTAGTTCTTCAAAACAAATGTACTTTGTTGTAAGAACATGGTGTGATAGACAGATATTGTATGTTCTAGAAACAGGAACACGTGTCTTAGTCAGAAGTATAATGTGTAAAGTAAGAAGATGAAATTCAACAAAATTCGAAGCAATACAAGCTAGACATCATACATAATATGCAACCACATATAACAGTGTCAAGTTAGAGGGAGCACCTGTGATGGTGCACTAGGGGAGACGTGCTCATCACCAACACAGCTACGTTGAGTGTCTACGCATGTGTTGTCTTGGAAATCATCTTGGGGGGATGGAGGATTAGAATCTATAGAGGCCCTCCATTTGGAAGGAGCACCTTCATCCGCTACCTTGCTAACTTCCTTCCGCTTTATTGATTTTGAATTGTCAAGTAAAACCGACAAGAAAAAGCAATAAAATTCACTCTTCAGAACTCATTCGTGCATGATACTGACAATCATTACTTTGATGTAAGGCAAACACATGATTCTAAGATGGAATAATACGAAAAACAGGACGGCATGGCATATTCACAACTATTTGTGTAAACTAAGCAGAAACCATTTCACCAAATAAGAAACAATGCAAGCTAGACACCACGTGAAAGATGCAACCAATATGACTCTGCCAAGTTAAAAGTGTCCCATCATAAATGGCATTTCAACAACTTAGAAGCAGCGCATGCTATAAATCATATCAAAGATGCAACTAATGTCACACTGCATATACTGAAGGTGTCTCGTCATATTGATTTATGCGGATACAAAAAAACAATAGTTTTATGTGAGGACATGCTTAATAGACAGATGTACTATGTACTAAATACAGGAAGGCATGTCAAATTAACAGGTATAATGTATAAGCTAAGCAGAATAGCACATGCAGTTTAACCAGATTGGAAAAATTACAATCTAGACACCATATGCAACATGCAACCACATATCACGCCGCCAAGTTAGAGCAAGCACCTGCGATGCTAGTGTAAGGGAAATGCGGTAATCAACTATAGAGCTACGTTCACTATCTTCATCTAGCCTTGCTGTTTCTTGAGAATCATGTCGGGAGGTTGACGCTGCATTCTTTAAATGAGGAGTAATCGACTTGCCTGACTACCTCATCATAAGTGATTGATGAGGGATACACAAAAACATTAGTTTAAAGTAAGAACATGTTTAATACACAGATGTACTAGTATGTACCAAAAACAGAAAGGCATGTCATGTTCAAAGGTATAATGCGTAAGCTAAGAAGATGCAATTTAACAAAATTGGAAGCAATACAAGCTAGACATCCGGCTGGAGTGGTGAGCATGATCATCTAGGACCTGAGAACCTGGTGGGAGGCGGGCTGCTTCGCCACCATCGCGGCTTTTTAGTTGGCTTACAGGTGATGCCTCTCTTTGTTGGGCTTGTCACTGGCTCGGCTAGTGCCCTGACTAGCTATTTGTCTTCTGGTGCTCACGGGATGGTGGTTTATGTAAAAAAAATATTTCCTTATCTTAATAAAGACCGACTTCGGCCTTTCGAATACAAGCTAGACACCATATGGAACATGCAACCACATATGACACCGTGGAGTTAAAGCAAGCACCTGGGATGGTGGTTCATTGCGAGCGAGGTCATCAACTTCAGAGCTACGTTTACCGTCTCCATCTGCTGACGCTGCAGCTATTATAAGGCTTAAACGTGTGTGGCCTATCCGCCTACGACGCTGGAGCGACTTCTCTCTTTTGTTTTTTGCTTCTCTCATAGCAGCAGAGTCTGAAATACCCTTGCATAAAAACACAATAGTGAGAGTATGGGTGAAGTGTGTGCATAACTAGTGCACTGTAAAAGTAGCAGATAGCAGGTGGCTGAAAAATAAATGACAGGAGACATATGATAGCTCTACAACATTGCATGACAAACAAAATTAGATTCTACTCCGTATGATTTTGTAATATATGAGCACAGGAAATGCAGGTACTCCTCCAGCACACCACCACATGTGGTCATATCAAGATAACAGTCGACTGAAAATAAATAGGTTAGTCAATTTTGTTAATGAACCATCCGATCTATAAGGAATGGGCAGATGGCCTTCGTCTACCTCCCGCCTGTCAATGTTGACGATCTTTCTCGAACCGCCAGCGACCACCGGCCTAGACCACTCCTCCTCCGCCCCGCCCTCCCCTCGACCGCACACTACCGCCGTGCTTGGCAGCGCCCCTAGGCCATCCCTTTAATCCCGGCCGACCTCCAGCTCGGGCGCCAATAGCATTAGGGCCCACACGCTCCTAAGATAAACACCGAGGTGCTGCTTCCCCGACGTAATAGGCGGACTAGCGCCTGTTACGCCGGGGAATGCTTCCGTTAATTGGGAATCAACTAACCAGGAATTGAAATTCAGGGGGGCGACGGACCTCTAGCTAAGGTGAAATAGTATATGAGCAGAAACCTTCTGCATCGCGAGTTACTAGGAACATCTAGTATCAAGAAGAAGCGGTCAACTAGTGTCTTCTGTGGGATGAATACCGTGCAAGCAAACATGTAAGATTTGCATGAATAAGGGAAGGAGAGTACCATTTTCGGTTGCCGGTGTGGTCACCTCCACATGTCGCGCCAATCTTCTTCTTTCTGCTGGGGAAACCGATGTTCTGGAGGAGGGTGCAGGCTTGGACGAACCCATGTCCAAATTGTTGATTTTATTGCCATGGCCGTATGTCGGCGGAGGGGAAGCAGATCCGAGGCGGCGAAGGACGGCGTAGCAGCAATAGCTCCGGTGCGGTGGAGGGTGGCGAAGTTGGAGCGGCAGTGGTGAGGCGTATGACAGAGTAGTTGAACTGGCTCGGGTACGGACGGCTTGGCCTCGACTTCAACTAATAGCCGTGGAGGGCATTGCGGTTGAGGTTGCGGTGGACGACAATGTCAGGGTATCGGCTCCGGCGTGATGGAGGAGGGCGGCGGTTGATGGGTGGAATGGGGTGGCGGACGGAGGACGCCGGGGTTTTGCGGCTGGTGGAGAGGTAGTTTTCGCGCCCGCGGAGTACGAATGGGGAATCGGACGGGTGGGCGGGGGAGGGGGAGAACCATGTTTCGGGTCTGGGACACGCTTGTTTTTGGCTTTTTTGAACATAAGATGGGACACGCTTGTTTGAAATTTGGGGAAAGTACAAACTTTGCCCCCCTCTTAAATTTCGGACCTACTGCGGGTCGGGGTAGGATGGTAATCCCAGGTGTCCCAAATAGTGGGCGGCAGCGATTTCAGCCGCGCGCATGTGTGCTTAGGCGGCCATTGTGTATGAATGTTTTTCGGAGGCGGTTGTGTGGCGTATAGATGAAGCTGCAAACCTACCCCGGTTTAGACCTTTGGACGTCGGGCCGGTAGGTTTCACGGGTCAGAGTTATTAGAAAAGTAATGTCCTTGTACTACCAAACATTGGTCTCACGCGGTTTCGGGCGAGTAGAGGCTCTTTTGGCGCTTCGTTCAAAATTTTGAAACACAAGCATTCACGTTTAGAGTACTCTTGAACATTGAGGATTGACCTAAATAGACAATGTTAAATTTGACCTTGTATGTTTGAAAACCTCATTAAATTATCCGCTTCTTTTTGAAATTTTGACACTTGAAAATCCAATAAGTACGATTATTTTGGAATGGAGGAGCTAAATTAGAATCTATTTTGTACACGACTACATATGCTATTATGTACAAATCAGAGCAAAGATTGGTTCCCCCATAATTTAGGTAAGATTTACAAATGCCATGATATCAAATTGAAATAATTGAATGGACTTCATGTAAAATTCGATTGTTTAAACCACCTTAAGTTGAATTCAAATGTATGCTAGTTCATAGGTAGCTATTTATAATGTTCATTGTGTAACTTTTGTATTTATAATGTGCTTTAGGCACACAACATGAACTATACTCATGTTTATATTCGATTGCTAAAGCGATGCATTGTCTGGAGTTCAAAATACCAACTATCTGGATCAATTGTGTCGAATAACAACATAGACATGCTCAAATTTGATAGAATCTAGATGTCTGATGGATCGATGACCGTTCCTTACATGAATTGCAAATATCATGATCCCATCCTAATATTTGGATACAATTTATATCTCTAATCAATGTGTACAGTAGTCTTGTATGTGTAGTTTCGCTCTCCATCGGTGGTCTCTCACACATGCTCACACACTCTCTCCCGAGGTGTCTTTCTCGCACACATGTTCTCGATATAACCCTCCCTCCCTCACGTAACCATTTACGACTGTTTTCACTAACCTTTATCACAATCACTCGCCCTCTCGCAAGCATACACACACACAATTCCCATCGACCCTTTCTATATACATAGACCAGCCTACGTGTCTCCTGTATGCACATTATCTTTAGGCATGTCTCTCACTCATTGTCTCACACCTCTCTTCCTAATCGACGAGTATGATTCTAGCAGAGTGATAACCCACAAGTGTAGGGGATCAGTTGTAGCCTCTTTCGATAAGTAAGAGTGTCGAAACCAACGAGGAGCTAAAGGCAGAACAAATATTCCCTCAAGTTCTATCGACCACCGATACAACTCTACGCACGCTTGACGTTTACTTTACCAAGAACAAGTATGAAACTAGAAGTACTTTGTAGTTTTTGTGGGATAGGGTTGCAAGAATATAAAGAGCATGCAAATATAAACTAGGGGCTGTTAAGATAAAGAAGCAATAAACTTAATGATAGCGAGTGTGGAAAAGTGGTGGTAGGAGTTGTGAAATTGCCCCTAAGCAATTGCCTACGTTACTAGACCGATATCAAGTTTTATGTGGGAGAGGCCACTGCTAGCATGTCATCCCTTACTTGGAAATCTATGCACTTATGATTTGAATTATTAGCAAGCATCCGCAACTACTAACGTTCATTAAGGTAAAACCCAACCATAGCATTAAGATATATTGGTCCCCCTTCAATCCCGTATGCATCAATTTCTACGCTAGGTTGGAGCTTCTGTCACTCTTGCCCTCCAATACGTAGTCCTATAAACATACAACTAACCCTATGGTTTGATCCACGCGCGCGCTCATATGATGGGCACCAAAGGACAGCAACACAACCACAAGCAATTTAAATTAATCATAGCAATTCACCAATCGCCGATAGGACAACGATAATCTCCTCAGACATCATAGGATGGCAACACATAATTGGATTATAATATGAAGCATAAATCACCATGTTCAAGTAGAGGGTACAGCGGGTTGCGGGAGAGTGGACCGTTGTAGATAGATGGGGGAAGGTGATGGAGATGTTGGTGAAGATGACGGAGGTGTTGGTGTAGATCGCTATCACACGATGATGGCCCCGGTGACACTCCGGTGCCACCGAAAGCGAGAGGGACTGAGCCCCCTCCTTCTTCTTCTTCCTTGACCTTCTCCCTAGGTGGAAGAAGGGTTTACCCTCTGGTTCATGGCCTCCATGGTGGCGGAGGGGCGAGAGCCCCTTCGAGATTGGATCGGTCTCTCTGTCTCTCCCTGTTTCTCCGTTCCCAGATTCTGGCCCTTCACAGTTTCTTATATTCCCAAAGATCCGTAACTCCGATTGGGCTAATTTTTTGACACGATTTTTATTCGGATATTATCTTTCTTGCGGCGAAAGAAGGGCATCAACCGCCTCACGGAGTGGCCACGAGGGCCCAGGGCGCGCCTGCCCCTGGTGGGCGCGCCCCCCTGCCGCGTGGCCCACTAGGGCATCGTCTCATGTTGGTTCCGCTTCCCAAAATTCACATATATTCCAAAAAAATCTCCGTAAATTTTTATTCCGTTTGATAGGGATATTCTCCGAAACAAAAAACATGCAACAAACAGGAACTGGCACTGGGCACTGGATCAATATGTTAGTCCCAAAACATAGTATAAAAAGTTGCCAAAAGTATATGAAAGTTGTAGAATATTGGCATGGAACAATAAAAAATTATAGATACGACGGAGACGTATCAACATCCCCAAGCTTAATTCCTGCTCGTCCTTGAGTAGGTAAATGATAAAAAAGATAATTTTTGATGTGGAATGCTACCTAGCATAATCTTGATCATGTAATCTAATCATGGCATGAATATTAAGACGCGAGTGATTCAAAGCAATAGTCTATCATTTGACATAAAACAATTTAATACTCGGGCATCCCACCAAACAATCAAGTCTTTCAAAATATCAATGCTAAAGAACGTTATCCCTACAAAATCATATAGTCTATTATGCCCCCTTATCTTAACACAAGGTACCCCCGATGCCTATTGCGGTGTCAGCCAAGCAATTGTTTTCATACTTTACTTTTCGAACCTTTTCAACTCTTCATGCAATACATGAGCGTGAGCCATGGACATAACACTATGGGTGGAATAGAAGATGGTAGTAGACAAAAGGAGGGAGAAAGTCTCACATCAACTAGGCGTATCAATGGGCTATGGAGATGCCCATCAATATATATCAATGTGAGTGAGTAGGGATTGCCATGTAACGGATGCACTAGAGCTATAAGTGTATGAAAGCTCAAAAGAAAACTAGTGGGTGTGCATCAACTTGCTTTCTCATGAAGACCTAGGGCATTTGAGGAAGCCCATTGTTGGAATATACAAGCCAAGTTCTACAATGAAAAGTCCCACTAGTATATGAAAGTGACTATACATGAGACTCTCTATCCTGAAGAACATGGTGCTACTTTGAAGCACAAATGTGGAAAAAGATAGTAGCAATTGTCCCTTTTTTTCTTTTTTTTGGCCTTTTTTTTCTTTGGCCTTTCTTTTTCTTTTGGAGGGGATTTATTGATTTAGCCTTTCCTCACATGGGACAATGCTCTAATAATGATGATCATCACACTTATATTGAATTACAACTCGATATTACAACTCGATGCTACAACAAAGTTCTATAATGAAAGTTCCCACTTGTATATGGAAGCGACAACATAGGAGACTCTCTATCATGAAGATCATGGTGCTACTTTGAAGCACAAGTGTGGAAAAAAGATAGTAGCATTGTCCGCTTTTTCTTTTTCTTTTTTTCTTTTTTCTTTTTTTTTCTTTTTTCTTTTTTTGGGGCCTTCCTTTTTTTTATTTGGTCGTTCTCCTTTTTTATTTGGCCTTTCTTTTTTTTTCAAGGGACAATGCTCTAATAATGATGATCATCACACTTCTTTTACTTAGAACTTGATATTACAACTCGATACTAGAACAAAAATATGACACTATGTGAATGCCTCTGGCGGTGTACCGGGATGTGCAATGATCTAGCATAGCAATGACATCAAAAAACGAACAAGCCATGTAAACATCATGCTAGCTATCTTACGATCATGCAAGGCAATATGACAATGATGGTGAGTGTCATAATAAACGGAACGGTGGAGTTACATGGCAATATATCTCGGAATGCCTATGGAAATGCCATGATAGGTTGGTATGGTGGCTTTTTTGAGGAAGGTATATGGTGGGTGTATGGTACGAGCGAAAGTTGGGCGGTACAAGAGAGGCTAGCAATGTTGGAAGGGTGAGAGTGCTTATAATCCATGGACTCAACATTAGTCATAAAGAACTCACATACTTATTGCGAAAAATATATTAACCCTCGAAGCAAAAAATACTACGACGCATGCTCCTAGGGGGGAGGTTGGTAGGAGTTAACCATTGCGCGCCCCCGACCTTCACGCAAAGATAAACAATCAAAATACAGTGCACGCCAATTTGGTTACATAGTTAGGAGACCGTACGTGCATGCTCCGGGAATCACAAATCGTAACACCAATATTTTTACTAGACCACAATCCTTCACTAGTACCTCCCACATATTAGCATCTCTATATCGCAAAACTATTGCAAGGAATCAAACATATCATATTCAGCGATCTAAAAGTTTATGTAGGATTTTATGACTAACCATGTGAATGACCAATTCCTATCAACTCTCTAAATAGATATAAGTGAAGCAAGAGAGTTTTACTTCTTTCTACAAAAGTTATGCCCACACTCTAACAATTATAAGTGAAGCAAAAGAGCATTCTACAATTATAAGTGAATATAGTTTTGAGCGGTATGCTTTCATTGTCAACGCAATGACAAAGAGTTCTCAATATCTTCCATGTTACGCACATTATAGGCGGTTCCCAAACAGAATGGTAAAGTTCTACTCCCCCTCCACCAGCAACCAGACTCCACGGCTATCCGAATCCACATGGTACCGTCCATACCAACAACAGTCCAGGGGGAGTTTTGTTTAATTATATTTTGATTTGAATTTGAGCATGGGACTGGGCATCCCGGTTACCGGCCACTATCTCGTGAATGCCAAGTAGAGTCCACTCATCGTGAGAATAACCCACCTAGCATTGAAGATACTGACAGCCCTAGTCGCCAGATGAGCAATTCGGCATACAAAATAGATTACTATTTGAAGGTTTAGATTTTGGCACATGCAAATTTACTTGGAACGGTAGGTAAATACTGCATATAGGTAGGTATGGTGGACTCATATGGAACAACTTTGGGTTTATGGTCGTGCATGCACAAGTAGTATTCCCGCTTAGTACAATGTGAAGGCTAGCAAAAAGATTGAGGAGCGACCAACTAGAGTGCAACAATGGTCATGAACATGCCTTGAGGTTAATCAACATTGAATGCAAGCATGAGTATGATATAAATCACGATGAACATAAATATCGTGAAGGCTATGTTGATTTTGATTGAACAACATGTGTGAACATGCGCCAAGTCAAGTCACTCGAATATTCAAAGGAGGATACCATCCTATCATACCACATCATAACCATTATAAATCCATGTTGGCACACAAGACAAATCATTATCAACTCCTAGCTAATTAAGTGTGGCGTGAATAAATATAATCTCTAATTGACATTACAAACATGTTTCATTCAAAATGGGCTGAATCAAGACCGATGAGCTAATCATATTTACATAACAAAATAGGTCGAGTTCATACCAGATTTTCTTCATCTCAATCATTTCATCAAATTTCGTCATTATTTCCTTTCACTTGCACGACCGAATGATGTGAATAATAATAAGAGTGGACGTGCATTGGACTAAGCTAGAATCTGCAAACATTTATTCAAAGGAGAAGACAAGGTAATATGGGCTCTTTATTAAATCATCAATAATGCATATGAGAGCCACTCAACATTTTCATCGTTATCTTCTCCTTTCGACACAAAAGAAAAGCAAAAGAAACTTAGAGAAACACACTAAAATATTTTTGGATTTTTTGTTTTCTGAACAAAGCAAAAACAAGAGCGAGAAAAATTATTTTCACGGAAAGCTCTAAAAAGAAGAACGAGAAATATTATTGGGTTTTGTTTTTAATACTGCAAACTACTTAATAAATGAACGAGAAAGAAAGAAAAGACAAAAAGAAACAAGAACTATTTTTGGGTTTTCAAAGTATTTCAAACAGACAAGAAGAAAGAGAGAAAATTTTAACTAACATGGATGATACAATGAAAAAGTGTGAACACCGACAACTGAAATAAGTGTGTGAACATGAATGTAATGTCGGTGAGAAACACGTACTCCCCTAAGCATAGGCATTTTGGCCTAAGTTGGTCTATGCCCACGGATCAAAGTAGCCCTCTCCTTGGTACTGAGGAGGGTCCTGAGGGTTCCATCGGTTAGAGAGCTCATGCGACTCCCACTGATAAATAGACTCCTGATAAGGATCAGGTGATGCTTCTAGCTCTAGAAATGGGGATCGAGTCCGCTCCCAGTATGCATAAATGTCATTGGGCATAATAGTGTACTTGCTTGAATGAATATCGAACAAAGAAGGTGCAAGCAAGGTAATAATATGACAAGTGCCCTGACTAAATACTAGGTTGTAGACGAGGCTCTTCTCCTTGTCGTTAGCAATAAAATTTTGTGCCACCATACTATCAAAGTCTAGATATTTAATGGGCAGCAACATCTCTTCTTTCCAACTTGCCTAATGGGTATCTCAAAGCGTCTAGCAAGGCGAGAGGCATATATACCTCCAAAAATAGCCGAGCAATGAATGGTTCGTGTTCAACCGCCGAGCAATAATAGTGCCCAAACTAAAACTTGTGTCAACACGTAGAGCATGGCGCAAAATAGCAAGGTCAAGGGCACTGAGGCCTCCATTCTCCACACGAACAATCAAACATCTCCCCGCAAATAATGAGTATTAGTGAAAAACAGGAAAATGTAAGCTAGCCACTCTTGCTTTTGACACCCCTCTCTCTTCCCCACAGTAGTCTCAGCAAGGAAATCCTTAACATCCCTAGGACATGGGTCACTAAGACCACCCTCATAAGGTATTTTGCAAACATCACAAAAATCATAAAGGCGTCATCTCCTTGTGCTCATCATATAAATAAAACTCTACCGTGGGTGGTGTTTTCTTAGGGTAAAAATGAAAAAATTGCACGAAAGTTTTAGTGAGCAAAAGGAATTGTTCACACTTATCTTGGAGGAAGTCGGTGATGCCTACATTCTCTGCCAAATAATATAAATCATCATAAATTATGACCGCCCTCAAGAATGCATCGCTTGCCGTTCACATGGTCGAACTTCCGCCGCACACAGAAGATTATACTTGGGCTTCTTCTTCTCCTCATTTTCATTTTCATTTGAACTCCGGCTTGAAAAACCCCTTAACCATCTCTTCATCATTTCTCTCCCCTTTTCTCTGAAAATGTCTGAAATTTTTAGTGATTCAAAATAAAAGTGAACAAAACTCAACCAAAGTATAGCAACTACTCCTACAAGTTTCTAGAGGCTCTATGATGCAACAAAACTACTTTGGACCATATAAATTTGACATGCAAGCTCAAGAACAAGGTCACCACAACAACGAAAATTTGCAGTATATAAAGGACTAGAGCAAAAACTAATTGGACTAGTGGAGGAGTCACATACCAATGAGCAATCTCCCAAAATAGTTTTGCAAATGGAGCTTTGAGAAAGGAGATCGAAAATGGTAGCAAGATGAGCAAGAACACGGGTTTCATCAATGGAGGGATTTTTTCTGGCGGAAGATGGAGTGGATGGGTGCTGGAATAAGTGAGGGGGGCCCACGTGGGACCCACAAGCCAGGGGGCGCGCCCAGGGGTGGGTGTGCCCTGTGGGCTTGTGGCCCACTGGTGCACCCCCCCTGATGTGTTTTTTCAGTGCCAAAAATTGTTATATATTTCAAAAAAATCATACTAAATTTTCATGGTATTTCAACTTTTATTTTATGCTCATTTTTTATTGCACGAATAAGATAGAAAACATAAGAATAATACTATTTTGCTTTAATAATTCTAAATAATAGAGAATAAAAAGAGGGTACAGAAAGTTGTGTTTAAAAGAAGGGACATTTACATTTATGCCCCTAATTTGCGCCCACTCTAAGATTTACCCCTAAAAAATAGTGTGCTCAAATTTGCCCCTCTTTCGTTAAGTGCGCTTACAGAAATGCCCTTCCGTACATTTTCCGTCCAGTCAAAGGCCTTTGACCGTTAAGTGCGCGTATAGAAAAATCTAACGGTCAAAGGCCTTTGACTTGACAGAAAATGTACGGAAGGGCATTTCTATAACCACACTTAACGGAAGAGGGGCAAATTTCAGCACATGATTTTATTAGGGGTAAATGTGAGTGGGTGGTTCGAGTTAGGGGCTAAAATGCAAATGGCCCTTAAAAGAAATCCATTAATAAGGTTGATCTAGCCTTACTAACAAACTTCTTCTAAATGACATGAAACCGGAGAATCTTCGTATAATACTAGGTTACCTCAATGGGGATATGCATGTCCCCAACAATAAGAATAGCATATATCTTTTTAACAGTAGAATAGGGAATTCAAAATATCCAATAACAATTGTTGAAAATTTTCCAATAGAACTGATGCTATTAACTTGAGGTTGTTTCTTTGGAAAGTGTACCGTATGCTCGTTACCATTGACATGAAAAGTGACATTCCCTTTGGAGCAATCAATAACAGCCCCTGGAGTATCCAAAAATGGTCTACCAAGGATAATCGACATACTGTCATCCTCGGGTATATCAAGAATAACAATGTCTGTTAAGATAGTAACATTTGCAACTACGACAGGTACATCCTCACAAATACCCATGGGTATAACAGTTGATTTATCGACCATTTGCAAAGAGTATTCAGTTGGTGTCAACTTATTCAAATCAAGTCTTCCATACAAAAAGAAAGGCATAACACTAACACCGGCTCCTAAATCACATAAAGCAGTTTTAACACAGTTTCTTTTAATGCATCACGGTATAGTTGGCATTCCCGAATCTCCTAGTTTCTTAGGTATTCGACCCTTAAATGTATAATTTGCAAGCATGGTGGAAATTTTAGCTTCCGGTATCTTCTTTTATTAGTAACAATATATTTCGTATACTTAGCATCGGGAGACATTTTCAAGATATCAGTCAAATGCAAGCACAAAAAGACAGGTCTAAGCATTTCACAAAAGCTCTCAAATTCCTCATCATCTTTATTCTTAGAAGTTTTAGGATGAAAGGGCATGGGTTTCTGAACCCATGGTTCTCTCTCCCTACCATGTTTCCTAGCAATGAAGTCCCTTTTCTCATACCTTTTGTTCTTAGGTTATGGGTCATCAAGATCAACCGCGGGTTCTATCTCCACATCATTATTATTACTAGGTTGAGCATCAACATGAACATCATCGTTATCATTGTTACTAGGTTCATGTTCATTACCAGATTGCGTTTCAACATCGGAAATAGAAATATTATTAGGATTTTCAGGTGTGTCTATAGTAGGTTCACTAGACGCATGCAAATTCTTATCATTATTCCTCTTAGATGAACTAGGTGCATCAGCACTAATCCTTTGAGAGTCTTGCTCAACTCTTTTAGGATGACCTTCAGGATACAAGGGTTCCTGATTCATTTCACCGGTCCTAGTCATAACTCTAACAATATGATCATTTTTCTTATTATTCATCTCATTAATCAACTCATTTTGTGCTTTGAGAACTTGTTCTACTTGGGTTTTTTATCATGGAAGCATATTTACCAACAAGCTTAAGATCACCTTTATCTCTAGACATGTAGACACTCAAGTGTTCAACCATATCAACATTTCATTTTAGTTGTCTACTAACATAAGAATTGAAGTTTTCCTGTTTCACAATAAAGTTATCAAATTCATCCATGCATTGACTAGCAGATTTATTATGAGGAATATCACCTTCATAAAATCTATAAAGAAAATTTACCTTTACTACCTGTGCCGGGTTTTCGAGACCATGTAATTCTTTAATAGGTGGTAAATTCTTAACATATTCGGCTTTAATACCTTTTTCCTTCACTGATTTCTTTGCCTCTTGCATATCTTAGGGACTGAGAAATAGAATTCCCCTCTTCTTCGGAGTTGGCTTAGGAGGTTCAGGAAGAGTCCACTCATTATAAATTCTCAATATGTTATTCAGTAGTTCCTCAGCATCTTCAATAGTTCGTTCCCTGAAAACACAACTATCTAGGTGGTCCCTAAAAGCATCGGTTAGTCCATTATAAAATATATCAAGTATTTTATTTTTCTAGAGAGGATGATCAAGGGAAGCATTAAGTAACTAGAGAAGCCTCCCCCAATCTTGTGGGAGACCCTCTTTTTCATTTTGCACAAGGTTTAATATTTCATGTAAGGCAACTTGTTCCTTATGAGCAGGAAAATATTTTCCAGAGAAGTAGTAAATCATATCCTGGGGACTACGCACACAACTAGGAGCAAGAGAATGAAACCATATCTTAGCATCACCCTTTAGTGAGAAAGGAAGTAACTTAAGGATATAGTAATAGTGAATTTTTTCCTCATGAGTAAATAGGTTGGCTATATCATTCTGTTTAGTAAGATGTGCCACAACAGTTTAGGTTTCATAACCATCCAAAGGATCGGATTCGACCAAAGTAATTATCTAAGGATCAACAAACAATTCATAATCCTTATTAGTAACACTAATAGGTTAAGTAGCAAACTCAGGATTATATTTCATACTAGCATTTAAATATTTTCCCTCCACTTACATAACAATTTCTTCGCATCATCTCTATCCTTACAAGCAAGAAAGTCTCTAGATACCTCTCCCTCCATGACATAACCTTCAGGTATATCAGGAAATTCATATCTAGGTGTGCTAGATCTAAAAGGTGAATCATAATTTTTAGTTTCAAAGACTTCATCAGTTTTAGTAGTTTCATCGGTTTCAAAATTCTCAATGTATTTAACTCTATCAAGTTGTTCATCAAAAAATTCACTTAGTGGCACATCATCAAGCAAAGTACTAGCATCATCATTAGTATGATTCATAGCAGAAGTAGCATCATCAATTACTTGCGACATATCAAGATTAATAGCAGGTACTAGTGTTGCAAATTTACTCAAAACAGAAGGCGAATCAAGTGCAGAGCTAGATGGCAGTTCCTTACCTCCCCTCGTCCTAGAGGGAACGATATCAGTTCTATCATCCTTTAGATTCCTCATAGTGATCCACAGATATAAATCCCAAGTGACTCAGCAAATATAGCTATGCTCCCCAGCAACGGCGCCAGAAAATAGTCTTGATGACCCACAAGTATAGGGGATCGCAACAGTTTTCGAGGGTAGAGTATTCAACCCAAATTTATTTACTCGACACAAGGGGAGCCAAAGAATATTCACGAGTATTAGCAGTTGAGTTGTCAATTCAACCACACCTGAAAGACTTAATATCTGCAACAAAGTATTTAGTAGCAAAGTAATATGGAAGTAACGATAACGGTGGCAAAAGTGACAGTGGTAGTTTTGTAGTGATTGTAACAACAGTAGTGACGAAAGTAACTTAGAAAAGATCAATATGAGACGAACTCGTAGGCAATAGATCGATGATGATATGTGTCTGATGATATTCATCATGTAGGAGCTATAACCTAGGGCAATGAAAAACTAGCTCCATCATGAATATAATGTAGGCATGTATTCCGTATATAGTCACACATGCTTATGGAAAAGAACTTGCATGACATCTTTTGTCCTACCCTCCCGTGACAGCGGGGTCCTAATGGAAACTAAGGGATATTAAGGCCTCCTTTTAATAGAGAACCGGAACAAAGCATTAGCACTTAGTGAATAAATGAACTCCTCAAACTATGGCAATCACTGGAAAGAATCCCAATTATTGTCACCTTGGGGTATGCGGATCATAACACATAGTAGGTGTCTACAACTTGCAAGATCGGATCAAGAACAGATATATATTCATGAAAACATAATAGGTTCAGATCTAAAATCATGGCATTCGGGCCCAAGTGACAAGCATTAAGCATAGCAAAGTCATAGCAACATCAATCTCAGACCATAGTGGATACTAGCCATCAAACCCTAACAAAACTATCTCGATTACACGATAAATCTCATCCAACCCATCACCGTCAAGCAAGCCTATGTCGGTGTACTAAGGTAGGGGTACCTCTGTACCCCAACTTGTGCACGGGCAGTAGCAGCTTCCCGCGGCAGGGCCTACCACGTGCTTGCCGGAGACCTTTTCTGCTTGACATAAAGCCATTCAAAAACAAAGTATACAAGACAGAAGATCGAGGCCCCGGCAAGTGGAGCTTGCCGGGAAGGCCATCCCAGGCTCAAGATTACCTCACTAGCACAAGACCCTGGCAAGAGGAGCTTGCCAGGAAGACCAGAAGACTGTATCTAGAAGACATGCCTCGACGCAGCATGTGCCCCGGCAGGGCCCGGGAAGCGACAAGCTTCAGAGCCCGGCAAGCTTCCGGGCCCGGCAAGGTCAAGGCCCCGGCAAGGTGCTTGCCGGGGAGAGTTGCGCTGTGTGCCCGCGCTCCAGCTCATCGGTCCACGCGTCGCCCTGGGGCCACTCCAGGGACGCGTGGCGGATGGCTGTGCAGCCTGGGGGACACGGTGGCACTCCACGGTGATAAAGCTATCGCCGTGGCAAACGGAGACGCAAGGGCGGGCGCTTTTGGGGTCGACGGCGACGGGCATTTAATGCTTTTGTCCCCCACTGTCAAAGTAGGTAGTGACCACTGTTCATGCACTGTTACAACTACCACCACTATTACATTTTTACCCTTTCTCCTACGTTGACACCTGTCGGTGACCCCTTGAGCTATAAAAGGAGGCCCATGCACAACGTAGAAAGGGTTCGGAACCTAGATCGCTCATTCGCTCGGTGTAGCTAGTCCTTCAAGCTCCCGAGCTCTCCAACTCAATACAAACTAAGCAGGAGTAGGGTTTTACGCATCCATCGCGGCCCGAACCTGGGTAAACTGCCCGCGTGCTCACTACGATCTGCTCTTTGTGCTCCCTCCGCTCCCTTACCGCACGAACAAGGGGCTCCGGTCCCATAGGTGCTCGTGGTGGACAGTTTCCTCCGACAGCCTACGATGGAATTACTCATGCACGGCAATGAGCATAATGAAATTGGTGACGGAGGAAGGTTGATGATGACGATAACGACGAATTCCACTCTCCGGAGCCTCGAACGGACTCCAGATCAGCCCTCCCAATGAAGAACAAGAGGTGGTCCCGGCTCCCTATCGTAAAACACGATGAATCCTTCTCCACTAATTTTTTTCTCCCCGAACATGAATATATAGAGTTGGAGTTAGTGTTCGAGGAGGCTCAGGGGGCCCACAAGCCTAGGAGGCGCGCCCTAGGAGGGCACCCCGGGGGCTTGTGGCCTCTGGGTGGCCCCCTCTAGATAATTGTTAGAAAACCTCTGACAGTAGGACCTACATGTGCAAGAACAAATTGTTAAATACCTAAATATTAGAATGGTTCCTGCAATTGCACACTAATGTGCTATTAGACAACGGACCGTGCACGTGCAGTTAACTAAACACCACAACAAATGAACCAAACGTTAACTAAGCACCACATTGCACAATATAACATACTCCTAATAGAAGACCAGATAGTAAACCAAACCAAGCATGCTTAACAACTTGGAAATATAGGAATTGTATTCGTTTCTCATGTATTTAGTACATCCAAATTCGATTTATTTCTCACATGGTATACAATAACATAATGCAGCTAGAACAATTGAACATCGTATTGCAGAACTAACCATGCAGTTAAGTAAACACCATAACAATGAACCAAATGTTAACTAGGCACCACATTGCACAATATAACATACTCCTAATAGAAGATCACACAGTAAACCAAACCAAGCATGCTTAACAACTTGGAAATATAGCAATTGTATTTGTTTCTCATGTATTTAGTACAGCCAAATTCGATTTATTTCTCACATGGTATACAATAACAGAATGCAGCCAGAACAATTAAACATCGCATTGCAGAATTGAACCAAATAGTTAACTAAACACCACAACAAATGAACCAAACGTTAACTGAGCACCACATTGCACAATATAACATACTCCTAATAGAAGATCAGACATTTAACCAAACCAAGCATGCTTAACAACTTGGAGATATAGCAATTGTATTTGTCTCTCATGTATTTAGTATAGCCAAATTTGATTTATTTCTCACATGGTATACAATAACGGAATGCACCCACAACAATTGAACATCGCACTGCAGAATTGAACCAAACAGTTAACTAAACACCACAACAAATGAACCAAATGTTAACTGAGCACCACATTGCACAATACAACATACTCCTAATAGAAGATCGGACAATTAACCAAACCAAGCATGCTTGACAACTTGGAAAATTGCACCCTGAAGAATTGAACATCACATCTGTAGAATTGAACCAAACAGTTAACTGGACACCACATTGCACGACATATAGAACATATACTCTAGAGCAGAAGATTGCATGGTAAAAGCAGATAGCGCAATTCACTAGAATTTGTTAAGGAAATGCAGTAGCTAGCAAACTGAACATGGGTCCTTATAGTGAGCTAATAAGACAAGCTACTCCTCATTGTCGAAGATATCGATGACGATTGCTTCCTTGGACATGGAAGAGGGCGAGGCCTCCGCTTAATGGGTGGCCTCGTCGTACTGGTGAGTTGCCTGAGCCGCTCCGGGCACCAACCTGCTAGCACTCGAGATGAGGTAAGCACGTGCATGCTAAGAAAACACCTCGTAGTGTTTCTTGAAGACACCAACGGTGGTCTCGAGAAAACGCCACGAACAACCATTTAAAGCAGCCAACCGCGTCGCGGTGTCGGCGCGCGAGGCGTCGACGGTGGCCTCGACAGCAAGGTGCTCCTCCAAGATCTGGGGGTCGGCACGAATGGCAGCCATCGCAACCTCATCCGCTCGTGCGGCCGCGATCTGATTCTCCGCTGCCAAATGCTCCTTGAGATCCTAGCTATATTACGTGCACCATGGCTTAGGGCAGCGCTTATTTAGTGGAGGGGTCGGTGATTTGGGTGGAAGGTGTCGCGCTCGCGCCAGCGGTCGGGGCATGTGGGATGTGGAAGGAGGAGGAGGATGGGGGTCGGGTGTGGATTACTTGCCTGAAGGAGGGTCGCCGGTGAGGAGGCGGCGCTGCAAGCAAGCAGAGAAGGTTTCAACTTGGAAAGGAAGGCCGAAACAGGGGAAATGTGGCTTTTGGTAGGGGGCGGGGAGGTAGATATTTCCGTGAAAGCCGAAAATTTGGAATCGCTTCAGTGAAAAAACTGCGCGCAAAGTGTCATCAGACACGGTCCCTTATTCAGAACTGTGTACGATGTGTGAACATCACAAATGATTCAGATATCTTAACCTGTGTGTTATGAGTTTGAACGTCAAAAATTTTGGTTCGAATTTCCATGGTTACAGTGGTCATCCACGTCATTGCATAATTTGGGTACATAAAGGAGGCTACAGCACACCCACGCTTCTTAATCGAGCAAGTTCGGCAATTAAATAGAGCTAGCTGACCTAAACATTACTCTAACAAATTAAAGACAGGCGCTCTTAATTAAGCAAAACAAAGATTACTACTACAGCTAGAGCTTGTCGATCTCTTAATTAAACAAAACGAGCATCTCACACGGTTGGTGATAATAAAATATGTGTCATCTACTTGATTTTTCATCTTGATTTGAATTATATAATGAGGTCACAGCGGCAATGGACGGTGTTTGGATTGCTAGACCTTTTATCTGCAGTGAACATGCAACTATATGTGTGTCATAAAAGAATTGGAATTATTCAGGGTTCGTTTGAACATTTTATACATTAAATTGGTTTTCTAGCCATTTAAGGTGCACAATTCAGAATTAAACTACATGTACATGCTCCGGTGCACCAACATGGGTTGTAAAATCATATATGTGTCCATGGGTTTATGCTTATGTCACATGAAAGAAATGGGGATGAAATCGAACACCACGGCACCGTGGCTCTCCAGCAAACGTCGATGTACTTGCTTTTGTAATTCTAGTAAATCAAAAATTCGTCCAAAATTCATGAAACTTGGCGTGCTATCATGGAGCGGCACCAACATGTCGTGGTAAAAAAATTGTCCCATTTGGGACAGGTTTGGGTATAAGCTTCTATATACGAGAGCTTCTCACAACAAGTGTGATGGTTTCGGTAGGGAACATTTCACCTTTCTAGATGAAACGATATCAGTTGCCTCTTCTCGATTTCATTCATAGTGTCAACATAGAACAACAGGAGCGTTGTGCCAATTTTTGGGATTTTTCAGGGTTCGCTTGGACATTTTTACGCATTAACTAAGTTTTCTATGCATTTATGTGCATAATTCAATTTTGAACTACATGCACATGCTTTAATGCATATAAATCGGTTAAAAAATCAAATCCGTGTCCTTGGGTGAATGCTTAGGTCACATGCAAGAAATGGGAATGAATGTCAAACACCCTGCCACGGTCACACGGCCGCAAACATTGAGATACTTGGTTTTTTAATTCTAGTAAATCCAAAGCTCGTCTAAAATTCATGAAAATTGCCATGTTGACATTGAGCGGCATCAACATGTTGTGGTAAAAAAATTGTCCCATTTGGGGCAGGTTTGGGTTTATGCTTCTCACAGACCAGAGCTTCTCACAACAAGCCTGATGGTTTCGGTAGGGAACGTTTCACCTTTCTAGACGAAAAAGATATCTGTTGCGTCTTCTCAATTTCAATTTTTTTCCTAGTGTCAACATAGAACAACAGGAGCGTTGTGTCAATTTCTGGGATTTTTCGGGGTTCACTTGCACATTTTTATGCATTAACTGAGTTTTCTATGCATTTATGTGCATAATTCAAATTTGAACTACATGCACATGCTCTAATGCATATAAATTGGTTGAAAAATCAAATCTGTGTCCTCGGGTGTCCCATGCAAGAAATGGGAATGAATGTCAAACACCGTGCCATGGTCACTCGGCCGCGAATATTGAGATACCTGATTTTTTAATTCTAGTAAATCTGAAGCTCATCTGAAATTCATGAAACTTGGCATGTTGTCATGGAGCGTCATCAACATGCCGTGGTAAAAACATTATCCCATTTGGGGCAGGTTTGGGTATATGCTTCTCACAAACAAGAGCTTCTCACAACAAGCTGATGGTTTCGGTAGGGAAAATTTTCTCCTTTCTGGACGAAGCGATATCCGTTACCTCTTCTCGATTTCAATTTTTTATCTAGTGTCAACATAGAACAACAGGAGCGTTGTGTCAATTTTTAGGATTTTCTAGGTTCGCTTGGACATTTTTACGCATTAACTGAGTTTTCTATGCATTTATGTGCATAATTAAAAATTGAACTACATGCACATGCTCTAATGCATATAGATTGGTTGAAAAACCAAATCCGTGTCCTTGGGTGCATGCTTAGGTCCCATGCAAGAAATGGGAATGAATGTTAAACACCCTGCCACGGTCACTCGGCCGCAAACATCAAGATACCTGGTTTTTTAATTCTAGTAAATCCAAAGCTCGTCTGAAATTCATGAAACTTGGTGTGCTGTCATGGAGCACATCAACATGCCGTGGTAAAAAAATTGTCCCATTTGGGGTAGGTTTGGGTATATGCTTCTCACAAACTAGAGCTTCTCGCAACATGCCTGAAGGTTTCGGTATGGAACGTTTCACCTTTTTGGACGAAAACGCTCTTCTCGATTTCAAATTTTTCCCTAGTGCCAACATAGAACAACAGGAGCGTTGTGTCAATTTTTGGGATTTTTCAGGGTTTGCTTTAACATTTTTATGCATTAACTGAGTTTTCCATGCATTTATGTGCATAATTCAAATTTGAACTACATGCACATGCTCTAATGCATATAAATTGGTTGATAAATCAAATCCGTTTCCTTGGGTGTCCCATGCAAGAAATGGGAATGAATGTCAAACACCCTGCCACGGTCACTCGACCGCAAACATTGAGATACCTGGTTTTTTAATTCTAGTAAATCCAAAGCTCGTCTGAAAATCATGAAACATGGCATGCTGTCATGGAGTGCATCAGCACGCCGTGGTAAACAATTTGTCCCATTTGGGGCAGGTTTGGGTAAATTCTTCTGACTAACCAGGGCTTCTCACAACAAGCCTGATGGTTTTGCTAGGGAACTTTTTCACCTTTCTCGACGAAACGATATCCGTTACCCCTTCTCGATTTGAAATTTTCTCCTGGTGTCAACATAAAACAACAGGAGCGTTGTGTCGATTTTGGGGATTTTTGAGGGTTCACTTGGACCTTTTTATACATTAACTGAGTTTTCTATGCATTTATGTGCATAATTCAAATTTGAACTACATGCGCATGCTCTAATGCATATAAGTTGGTTGAAAAATCAAATATGTGTCATTGGGTGCCTGCTTAGGTTCCATGCAAGAAATGGGAATGAATGTCAAACATCCTGCCACGGTCACTCGTCTGCAAACATCTAGATACCTGGTTTTTCAATTCTAGTAAATCCAAAGTTCGTCTAAAATTCATGAAACTTGGCATGCTGTCATGGAGCGGCATCAACATGTCGTGGTAAAAAAAATTGTCCCATTTGGGGCATGTTTGGGTATATGCTTCTTACAAACCAAAGCTTCTCACAACAAGCCTGGTGGTTTCGGTAGGGAATGTTTCACATTTCTGGACGAAAACGATATCCATTGCCTATTCTCGATTTCAAATTTTTTTCTAGTGTCAACATAGAACAACAGGAGTGTTGTGTCAATTTTTGGGGTTTTGGGGGGTTCATTTGGACATTTTTATGCATTAATTGAGTTTTCAATGTATTTATGTGCATAATTCAAATTTGAACTACATGCACATGCTCTAATGCATATAAATTGGTTGAAAATCAAAGCGGTGTCCTTGGGTACATGCTTAGGTCCCATGCAAGAAATGGGAATGAATTTCAAACACCAGCGCATCGTTGATTGCCGGCAAAACATTGAGATACTTTGTTTTTTAAATTCTAGTAAATCCAAAACTCATGTGAAATTCATGAAACTTGGCATGCTATCATGGAATGGCACCCGACATGTTGTGGTATTTTTCGTGTCCATTTCGAGAGAAGACGCACTCGAATAACAGCCAACAAAGGAATTTTGGAAAAATAGCTGCCACTTTAATATCTCAAACGGTTGTATAATTCAAATCATGTGCGTTCTGTTAACCATTCATGTGACGCCATGTGTCTTTGTTTTAATGGCTATAGAAGGTGTCGTGCGGACAGCTACTTGACCCTGACTGAACGGGAGGCGTGCAAGCAGAGTCTGGTGTGCAGACTGACCGAGAGGCGTGCAAGTTGTCCTCCAATGCGCGGGCTCACCGGGAAGCGTGCGAGCTATACGCTGCGCAGGCTCACTGGGAAGCGAGCCCTTTGACTTCCATGGTCGCCCGCATTCCACTCCATTAATGGCGCCCGAGCCACTGTTTAATATGGGTGGCCTTACTATTCACCTCCCATTCCCCTCCGTCCCGCAGACCTCCACCAACACCATGGCACAGAATGATCATCTGCCACTAGTCTTCAAGTATGGTGAGGTCGACTCTGAGCTGGAGGAGATAGAAAATAAGGAGGAATGGGACCTCATGTACATGGCCTAGAATGAGCTGGCTGCGGCGGTTGCTGCCCCCGCTCCTGTACCAGCTCCCATCCCCGCGCCCGCGCCAGCACTATCGCCGAGCACTATCATAGAGCTGGAAGCCGCGGGCGTCAGTGAGGTCTCGGCGGACCTGCGCGAGCTCATGTACATGCTAGCGCCAGCGCCCGTGTCCGTGCCCGTGCGCGCCCCTCCACCCACCATGGCATCGGCCCCCGTGCGTTTGGCTGCACCCGCCGCGCCCGTGCCCGTGCCCCTGCGAGCCCCTCCACCGACCGTGGCGTCGATCCCCATGCGTTTGGCTACACCTGCCGTGCCCGTGCCCGTGCACTCGCCCCCCTCAGCGGCATGGGACGCTGCCGTCGACCGCTACCTCTCAGCGGCGCCAATTGCCATTTTCCCGCGCCCCGCCCGCCAATCGCGTGATGACATGATGTTTGATTTGCAAGTGAAAAACATTTTGTGATGCCTTGAAGACTTCAACTACGGCATCCCGGAGGACGACAATGACAATGACGGCGCGGCACGCTGATGACCCTCAACCGTAAGGGATCTGTTGCAGCGTTTTCGATAAGTAAGAGTGTCGAACCCAACGAGGAGCAGAAGGTATTGATAAGCGATTCTGAGCAAGAAATTACTGCAAGCACTGAAAGATAACTTCTAGGGGTTTTCTCGATATAAGCAACAGGAATGTAAAGGCAAGTAATGTAAAAGGTACTGAGAGTAACAAGTGGCGCAATCCTTTCTTAGCAAAGGAGAGGCCTAGCAACTAAACTTATAAAGACTAAAGCGTTCCTGAGGACACACGGGAGAGGTAGTCATGTGCTTTCGCCATATTCTGTATCGATACTATGTTATGTGTTGATAAGTGTTGAGTGGGTGGATCTATGCTAGTGCACTCTCTAGACTAAGATGAATGCACTCTTATGATTAAACACCTTGCAAGCATCCGCAAATACAAGATAGAATTTAAGGCAAAAGCCTAAACATAGCAATACGATCGAGGATCCATTATTCCCTTATGCAAAAGCGTGCGAACTGGGGTTCAGGTTTCTGTCACTCCGGCAACCCACCATAAGCATTCTTTATACACAATGTATTCCCCTAGTTCCTTAATAAGGCGAAGTGTTGGATGTTCCACTCACGCAACACCACTAGTAGAATGACAACGCAACTTAAGTATCAAACAACACATATTACTTCAACAGCATATGACTACTAACAACAAGACTTTCCCCATGTCCTCAAGAACTAAGGTAACTACTCACAAGACATAAAAGAGATCATGATCAGTGGGGATAAATATGTGATAAACAATCTGGACATAATAATATTTCTCCAACAAAACTCAATAGCATTCACCACAAAGTAGTAATCAACACCAATGGAGTGGAGAGGATAGGTAGTACGAGTTACAACACGAGTTGCGATGGTAAGATGAGATTTGGATGAAGATGGAGATGGTACTGGTGTTGGGGATGATGTTGATGACGATCTCGATGATGCCCGTGACGATGGTGTTGACGATGGCGACGATCTCCCCTTCCGGGAGGTGATCTCCCCGGCGGAATCTGCCCACCGGAGATGCCCTTTTCTTCTCTATAGGTTTCCGCCTCGAAGCGGCGGCGGAACTCCGTAAAAAGTCCCGTGCCTAGGGTTTTCGGAGGACGGAGAACATATATGCAAAAGGGGGCGACTAGAGGTGGGCCAGGGGCTCCAGGCGCCCCACCCCCCCC